>JBBGZY010000981.1:107500-1307500 GCA_037952925.1 Lithobates clamitans | reverse complement strand
AATAAATTTGGCAGTTGAAAAATAAATGTGGCCCATTTGACGGGCGTGCCCCCAAATGTTCACCCCTTTGGCCAATGGCTCAGTTAGGCAAGAAATGTGTCCAAACGAGATCAAAAGTCCCTAAAATGGATTCAAAAAGAATTTAAAGGCCAAAATGACAAGGAGAAAGGTGTTTAAGGGCCACTTCTGGTTTTGAGGAGGCCACTTCCGGTTTCAGGAAATGGCAGTTTCCCAAGCAGTTTCTTGGCTTTTTACAAATGAAATCAGGTCGCTTTTCACCCCTCTGGTCCTTTCTTGGTAAAAGGAAGTCAAAACAGGTAAAATGGCTGAAATATAAATTTGACGGTTGAAAAATAAATGTGGCCCATGTGGCGGGCGTGCCCCCAAATGTTCACCCCTTTGGCTAATGGCTCAGTTAGGCAGGAAATGTGTCCAAACGAGATCAAAAGTCCCTAAAATGGGTGCAAAAAGAATTTAAAGGCCAAAATGTCAAGGAGAAAGGCGTTTAAGGGTCACTTCCGGTTTTGAGGAGGCCACTTCCGGTTTCAGGAAATGGCAGTTTCCCAAGCAGTTTCTTGGCTTTTTACAAATGAAATCAGGTTGCATTTCACCCCTCTGGTCCTTTCTTGGTAAAAGGAAGTCAAAACAGGTAAAATGGCTAAAAAATAAATTTGACAGTTGAAAAATAAATGTGGCCCATTTGGCGGGCGTGCCCCCAAATGTTCACTCCTTTGGCCAATGGCTCAGTTAGGCAGGAAATGTGTCCAAATGAGATCAAAACTCCCTAAAATGGATGCAAAAAGAATTTAAAGGCCAAAATGTCAAGGAGAAAGGTGTTTAAGGGCCACTTCCGGTTTTGAGGAGGCCACTTCCGGTTTCAGGAAATGGCAGTTTCCCAAGCAGTTTCTTGGCTTTTTAGAAATGAAATCAGGTCACTTTTCACCCCTCTGGTCCTTTCTTGGTAAAAGTAAGTCAAAATAGGTAAAATGGCTGAAAAATAAATTTGACAGTTGAAAAATAAATGTGGCCCATTTGACCGGCGTGCCCCCAAATGTTCACCCCTTTGGCCAATGGCTCAGTTAGGCAGGAAATGTGTCCAAACGAGATCAAAAGTCCCTAAAATGGATGCAAAAAGAATTTAAAGGCAAAAATGACAAGGAGAAAGGTGTTTAAGGGCCACTTCCGGTTTTGAGGAGGCCACTACCGGTTTCAGGGAATGGCAGTTTCCCAAGCAGTTTCTTGGCTTTTTACAAATGAAATCAGGTCGCTTTTCACCCCTCTGGTCCTTTCTTGGTAAAAGGAAGTCAAAACAGGTAAATTGGCTGAAAAATAAATTTGACGGTTGAAAAATAAATGTGGCTCATTTGGCGGGCGTGCCCCCAAATGTTTACTCCTTTGGCCAATGGCTCAGTTAGGCAGGAAATGTGTCCATACGAGATCAAAAGTCCCTAAAATGGATGCAAAAAGAATTTAAAGGCCAAAATGTCAAGGAGAAAGGTGTTTAAGGGCCACTTCCGGTTTTGAGGAGGCCACTTTCGGTTTCAGGAAATGGCAGTTTCCCAAGCAGTTTCTTGGCTTTTTAGAAATGAAATCAGGTTGCATTTCACCCCTCTGGTCCTTTCTTGGTAAAAGGAAGTCAAAACAGGTAAAATGGCTGAAAAATAAATTTGACAGTTGAAAAATAAATGTGGCCCATTTGACGGGCGTGCCCCCAAATGTTCACCCCTTTGGCCAATGGCTCAGTTAGGCAAGAAATGTGTCCAAACGAGATCAAAAGTCCCTAAAATGGATTCAAAAAGAATTTAAAGGCCAAAATGACAAGGAGAAAGGTGTTTAAGGGCCACTTCTGGTTTTGAGGAGGCCACTTCCGGTTTCAGGAAATGGCAGTTTCCCAAGCAGTTTCTTGGCTTTTTACAAATGAAATCAGGTCGCTTTTCACCCCTCTGGTCCTTTCTTGGTAAAAGGAAGTCAAAACAGGTAAATTGGCTGAAAAACAAATTTGACGGTTGAAAAATAATTGTGGCTCATTTGGCGGGCGTGCCCCCAAATGTTTACTCCTTTGGCCAATGGCTCAGTTAGGCAGGAAATGTGTCCAAACGAGATCAAAAGTCCCTAAAATGGATGCAAAAAGAATTTAAAGGCCAAAATGTCAAGGAGAAAGGTGTTTAAGGGCCACTTCCGGTTTTGAGGAGGCCACTTCCGGTTTCAGGAAATGGCAGTTTCCCAAGCAGTTTCTTGGCTTTTTACAAATGAAATCAGGTCGCTTTTCACCCCTCTGGTCCTTTCTTGGTAAAAGGAAGTCAAAACAGGTAAAATGGCTGAAAAATAAATTTGACAGTTAAAAAATAAATGTGGCCCATTTGACGGGCGTGCCCCCAAATGTTCACCCCTTTGGCCAATGGCTCAGTTAGGCAGGAAGTGTGTCCAAACGAGATCAAAAGTCCCTAAAATGGATGCAAAAAGAATTTAAAGGCCAAAATGTCAAGGAGAAAGGTGTTTAAGGGCCACTTCCGGTTTTGAGGAGGCCACTTCCGGTTTCAGGAAATGGCAGTTTCCCAAGCAGTTTCTTGGCTTTTTACAAATGAAATCAGGTCGCTTTTCACCCCTCTGGTCCTTTCTTGGTAAAAGGAAGTCAAAACAGGTAAAATGGCTGAAAAATAAATTTGACAGTTGAAAAATAAATGTGGCCCATTTGACGGGCGTGCCCCCAAATGTTCACCCCTTTGGCCAATGGCTCAGTTAGGCAGGAAGTGTGTCCAAACGAGATCAAAAGTCCCTAAAATGGATGCAAAAAGAATTTAAAGGCCAAAATGTCAAGGAGAAAGGTGTTTAAGGGCCACTTCCGGTTTTGAGGAGGCCACTTCCGGTTTCAGGAAATGGCAGTTTCCCAAGCAGTTTCTTGGCTTTTTACAAATGAAATCAGGTCGCTTTTCACCCCTCTGGTCCTTTCTTGGTAAAAGGAAGTCAAAACAGGTAAAATGGCTGAAAAATAAATTTGACAGTTGAAAAATAAATGTGGCCCATTTGATGGGCGTGCCCCCAAATGTTCACCCCTTTGGCCAATGGCTCAGTTAGGCAGGAAGTGTGTCCAAACGAGATCAAAAGTCCCTAAAATGGATGCAAAAAGAATTTAAAGGCCAAAATGTCAAGGAGAAAGGTGTTTAAGGGCCACTTCCGGTTTTGAGGAGGCCACTTCCGGTTTCAGAAAATGGCAGTTTCCCAAGCAGTTTCTTGGCTTTTTAGAAATGAAATCAGGTTGCTTTTCACCCCTCTGGTCCTTTCTTGGTAAAAGGAAGTCAAAACAGATAAAATGGCTGAAAAATAAATTTGACAGTTGAAAAATAAATGTGGCCCATTTGACGGGCGTGCCCCCAAATGTTCACCCCTTTGGCCAATGGCTCAGTTAGGCAAGAAATGTGTCCAAACGAGATCAAAAGTCCCTAAAATGGATTCAAAAAGAATTTAAAGGCCAAAATGACAAGGAGAAAGGTGTTTAAGGGCCACTTCTGGTTTTGAGGAGGCCACTTCCGGTTTCAGGAAATGGCAGTTTCCCAAGCAGTTTCTTGGCTTTTTACAAATGAAATCAGGTCGCTTTTCACCCCTCTGGTCCTTTCTTGGTAAAAGGAAGTCAAAACAGGTAAATTGGCTGAAAAATAAATTTGACGGTTGAAAAATAAATGTGGCTCATTTGGCGGGCGTGCCCCCAAATGTTTACTCCTTTGGCCAATGGCTCAGTTAGGCAGGAAATGTGTCCAAACGAGATCAAAAGTCCCTAAAATGGATGCAAAAAGAATTTAAAGGCAAAAATGTCAAGGAGAAAGGTGTTTAAGGGCCACTTCCGGTTTTGAGGAGGCCACTTCCGGTTTCAGGAAATGGCAGTTTCCCAAGCAGTTTCTTGGCTTTTTACAAATGAAATCAGGTCGCTTTTCACCCCTCTGGTCCTTTCTTGGTAAAAGGAAGTCAAAACAGGTAAATTGGCTGAAAAATAAATTTGACGGTTGAAAAATAAATGTGGCTCATTTGGCGGGCGTGCCCCCAAATGTTTACTCCTTTGGCCAATGGCTCAGTTAGGCAGGAAATGTGTCCAAACGAGATCAAAAGTCCCTAAAATGGATGCAAAAAGAATTTAAAGGCCAAAATGTCAAGGAGAAAGGTGTTTAAGGGCCACTTCCGGTTTTGAGGAGGCCACTTCCGGTTTCAGGAAATGGCAGTTTCCCAAGCAGTTTCTTGGCTTTTTACAAATGAAATCAGGTCGCTTTTCACCCCTCTGGTCCTTTCTTGGTAAAAGGAAGTCAAAACAGATAAAATGGCTGAAAAATAAATTTGACAGTTGAAAAATAAATGTGGCCCATTTGACGGGCGTGCCCCCAAATGTTCACCCCTTTGGCCAATGGCTCAGTTAGGCAAGAAATGTGTCCAAACGAGATCAAAAGTCCCTAAAATGGATTCAAAAAGAATTTAAAGGCCAAAATGACAAGGAGAAAGGTGTTTAAGGGCCACTTCTGGTTTTGAGGAGGCCACTTCCGGTTTCAGGAAATGGCAGTTTCCCAAGCAGTTTCTTGGCTTTTTACAAATGAAATCAGGTCGCTTTTCACCCCTCTGGTCCTTTCTTGGTAAAAGGAAGTCAAAACAGGTAAATTGGCTGAAAAATAAATTTGACGGTTGAAAAATAAATGTGGCTCATTTGGCGGGCGTGCCCCCAAATGTTTACTCCTTTGGCCAATGGCTCAGTTAGGCAGGAAATGTGTCCAAACGAGATCAAAAGTCCCTAAAATGGATGCAAAAAGAATTTAAAGGCCAAAATGTCAAGGAGAAAGGTGTTTAAGGGCCACTTCCGGTTTTGAGGAGGCCACTTCCGGTTTCAGGAAATGGCAGTTTCCCAAGCAGTTTCTTGGCTTTTTACAAATGAAATCAGGTCGCTTTTCACCCCTCTGGTCCTTTCTTGGTAAAAGGAAGTCAAAACAGGTAAATTGGCTGAAAAATAAATTTGACGGTTGAAAAATAAATGTGGCTCATTTGGCGGGCGTGCCCCCAAATGTTTACTCCTTTGGCCAATGGCTCAGTTAGGCAGGAAATGTGTCCAAACGAGATCAAAAGTCCCTAAAATGGATGCAAAAAGAATTTAAAGGCCAAAATGTCAAGGAGAAAGGTGTTTAAGGGCCACTTCCGGTTTTGAGGAGGCCACTTCCGGTTTCAGGAAATGGCAGTTTCCCAAGCAGTTTCTTGGCTTTTTACAAATGAAATCAGGTCGCTTTTCACCCCTCTGGTCCTTTCTTGGTAAAAGGAAGTCAAAACAGATAAAATGGCTGAAAAATAAATTTGACAGTTGAAAAATAAATGTGGCCCATTTGACGGGCGTGCCCCCAAATGTTCACCCCTTTGGCCAATGGCTCAGTTAGGCAAGAAATGTGTCCAAACGAGATCAAAAGTCCCTAAAATGGATTCAAAAAGAATTTAAAGGCCAAAATGACAAGGAGAAAGGTGTTTAAGGGCCACTTCTGGTTTTGAGGAGGCCACTTCCGGTTTCAGGAAATGGCAGTTTCCCAAGCAGTTTCTTGGCTTTTTACAAATGAAATCAGGTCGCTTTTCACCCCTCTGGTCCTTTCTTGGTAAAAGGAAGTCAAAACAGGTAAATTGGCTGAAAAATAAATTTGACGGTTGAAAAATAAATGTGGCTCATTTGGCGGGCGTGCCCCCAAATGTTTACTCCTTTGGCCAATGGCTCAGTTAGGCAGGAAATGTGTCCAAACGAGATCAAAAGTCCCTAAAATGGATGCAAAAAGAATTTAAAGGCAAAAATGTCAAGGAGAAAGGTGTTTAAGGGCCACTTCCGGTTTTGAGGAGGCCACTTCCGGTTTCAGGAAATGGCAGTTTCCCAAGCAGTTTCTTGGCTTTTTACAAATGAAATCAGGTCGCTTTTCACCCCTCTGGTCCTTTCTTGGTAAAAGGAAGTCAAAACAGGTAAATTGGCTGAAAAATAAATTTGACGGTTGAAAAATAAATGTGGCTCATTTGGCGGGCGTGCCCCCAAATGTTTACTCCTTTGGCCAATGGCTCAGTTAGGCAGGAAATGTGTCCAAACGAGATCAAAAGTCCCTAAAATGGATGCAAAAAGAATTTAAAGGCCAAAATGTCAAGGAGAAAGGTGTTTAAGGGCCACTTCCGGTTTTGAGGAGGCCACTTCCGGTTTCAGGAAATGGCAGTTTCCCAAGCAGTTTCTTGGCTTTTTACAAATGAAATCAGGTCGCTTTTCACCCCTCTGGTCCTTTCTTGGTAAAAGGAAGTCAAAACAGATAAAATGGCTGAAAAATAAATTTGACAGTTGAAAAATAAATGTGGCCCATTTGACGGGCGTGCCCCCAAATGTTCACCCCTTTGGCCAATGGCTCAGTTAGGCAAGAAATGTGTCCAAACGAGATCAAAAGTCCCTAAAATGGATTCAAAAAGAATTTAAAGGCCAAAATGACAAGGAGAAAGGTGTTTAAGGGCCACTTCTGGTTTTGAGGAGGCCACTTCCGGTTTCAGGAAATGGCAGTTTCCCAAGCAGTTTCTTGGCTTTTTACAAATGAAATCAGGTCGCTTTTCACCCCTCTGGTCCTTTCTTGGTAAAAGGAAGTCAAAACAGGTAAATTGGCTGAAAAATAAATTTGACGGTTGAAAAATAAATGTGGCTCATTTGGCGGGCGTGCCCCCAAATGTTTACTCCTTTGGCCAATGGCTCAGTTAGGCAGGAAATGTGTCCAAACGAGATCAAAAGTCCCTAAAATGGATGCAAAAAGAATTTAAAGGCCAAAATGTCAAGGAGAAAGGTGTTTAAGGGCCACTTCCGGTTTTGAGGAGGCCACTTCCGGTTTCAGGAAATGGCAGTTTCCCAAGCAGTTTCTTGGCTTTTTACAAATGAAATCAGGTCGCTTTTCACCCCTCTGGTCCTTTCTTGGTAAAAGGAAGTCAAAACAGGTAAATTGGCTGAAAAATAAATTTGACGGTTGAAAAATAAATGTGGCTCATTTGGCGGGCGTGCCCCCAAATGTTTACTCCTTTGGCCAATGGCTCAGTTAGGCAGGAAATGTGTCCAAACGAGATCAAAAGTCCCTAAAATGGATGCAAAAAGAATTTAAAGGCCAAAATGTCAAGGAGAAAGGTGTTTAAGGGCCACTTCCGGTTTTGAGGAGGCCACTTCCGGTTTCAGGAAATGGCAGTTTCCCAAGCAGTTTCTTGGCTTTTTACAAATGAAATCAGGTCGCTTTTCACCCCTCTGGTCCTTTCTTGGTAAAAGGAAGTCAAAACAGATAAAATGGCTGAAAAATAAATTTGACAGTTGAAAAATAAATGTGGCCCATTTGACGGGCGTGCCCCCAAATGTTCACCCCTTTGGCCAATGGCTCAGTTAGGCAAGAAATGTGTCCAAACGAGATCAAAAGTCCCTAAAATGGATTCAAAAAGAATTTAAAGGCCAAAATGACAAGGAGAAAGGTGTTTAAGGGCCACTTCTGGTTTTGAGGAGGCCACTTCCGGTTTCAGGAAATGGCAGTTTCCCAAGCAGTTTCTTGGCTTTTTACAAATGAAATCAGGTCGCTTTTCACCCCTCTGGTCCTTTCTTGGTAAAAGGAAGTCAAAACAGGTAAATTGGCTGAAAAATAAATTTGACGGTTGAAAAATAAATGTGGCTCATTTGGCGGGCGTGCCCCCAAATGTTTACTCCTTTGGCCAATGGCTCAGTTAGGCAGGAAATGTGTCCAAACGAGATCAAAAGTCCCTAAAATGGATGCAAAAAGAATTTAAAGGCCAAAATGTCAAGGAGAAAGGTGTTTAAGGGCCACTTCCGGTTTTGAGGAGGCCACTTCCGGTTTCAGGAAATGGCAGTTTCCCAAGCAGTTTCTTGGCTTTTTACAAATGAAATCAGGTCGCTTTTCACCCCTCTGGTCCTTTCTTGGTAAAAGGAAGTCAAAACAGGTAAAATGGCTGAAAAATAAATTTGACAGTTGAAAAATAAATGTGGCCCATTTGACAGGCGTGCCCCCAAATGTTCACCCCTTTGGCCAATGGCTCAGTTAGGCAGGAAATGTGTCCAAACGAGATCAAAAGTCCCTAAAATGGATGCAAAAAGAATTTAAAGGCCAAAATGTCAAGGAGAAAGGTGTTTAAGGGCCACTTCCGGTTTTGAGGAGGCCACTTCCGGTTTCAGGAAATGGCAGTTTCCCAAGCAGTTTCTTGGCTTTTTACGAATGAAATCAGGTCGCTTTTCACCCCTCTGGTCCTTTCTTGGTAAAAGGAAGTCAAAACAGATAAAATGGCTGAAAAATAAATTTGACAGTTGAAAAATAAATGTGGCCCATTTGACGGGCGTGCCCCCAAATGTTCACCCCTTTGGCCAATGGCTCAGTTAGGCAAGAAATGTGTCCAAACGAGATCAAAAGTCCCTAAAATGGATTCAAAAAGAATTTAAAGGCCAAAATGACAAGGAGAAAGGTGTTTAAGGGCCACTTCTGGTTTTGAGGAGGCCACTTCCGGTTTCAGGAAATGGCAGTTTCCCAAGCAGTTTCTTGGCTTTTTACAAATGAAATCAGGTCGCTTTTCACCCCTCTGGTCCTTTCTTGGTAAAAGGAAGTCAAAACAGGTAAATTGGCTGAAAAATAAATTTGACTGTTGAAAAATAAATGTGGCTCATTTGGCGGGCGTGCCCCCAAATGTTTACTCCTTTGGCCAATGGCTCAGTTAGGCAGGAAATGTGTCCAAACGAGATCAAAAGTCCCTAAAATGGATGCAAAAAGAATTTAAAGGCCAAAATGTCAAGGAGAAAGGTGTTTAAGGACCACTTCCGGTTTTGAGGAGGCCACTTCCGGTTTCAGGAAATGGCAGTTTCCCAAGCAGTTTCTTGGCTTTTTACAAATGAAATCAGGTCGCTTTTCACCCCTCTGGTCCTTTCTTGGTAAAAGGAAGTCAAAACAGGTAAAATGGCTGAAAAATAAATTTGACAGTTGAAAAATAAATGTGGCCCATTTGACGGGCGTGCCCCCAAATGTTCACCCTTTTGGCCAATGGCTCAGTTAGGCAGGAAGTGTGTCCAAACGAGATCAAAAGTCCCTAAAATGGATGCAAAAAGAATTTAAAGGCCAAAATGTCAAGGAGAAAGGTGTTTAAGGGCCACTTCTGGTTTTGAGGAGGCCACTTCCGGTTTCAGGAAATGGCAGTTTCCCAAGCAGTTTCTTGGCTTTTTACAAATGAAATCAGGTCGCTTTTCACCCCTCTGGTCCTTTCCTGGTAAAAGGAAGTCAAAACAGATAAAATGGCTGAAAAATAAATTTGACAGTTGAAAAATAAATGTGGCCCATTTGACGGGCGTGCCCCCAAATGTTCACCCCTTTGGCCAATGGCTCAGTTAGGCAAGAAATGTGTCCAAACGAGATCAAAAGTCCCTAAAATGGATGCAAAAAGAATTTAAAGGCCAAAATGACAAGGAGAAAGGTGTTTAAGGGCCACTTCTGGTTTTGAGGAGGCCACTTCCGGTTTCAGGAAATGGCAGTTTCCCAAGCAGTTTCTTGGCTTTTTACAAATGAAATCAGGTCGCTTTTCACCCCTCTGGTCCTTTCTTGGTAAAAGGAAGTCAAAACAGGTAAATTGGCTGAAAAATAAATTTGACGGTTGAAAAATAAATGTGGCTCATTTGGCGGGCGTGCCCCCAAATGTTTACTCCTTTGGCCAATGGCTCAGTTAGGCAGGAAATGTGTCCAAACGAGATCAAAAGTCCCTAAAATGGATGCAAAAAGAATTTAAAGGCCAAAATGTCAAGGAGAAAGGTGTTTAAGGGCCACTTCCGGTTTTGAGGAGGCCACTTCCGGTTTCAGGAAATGGCAGTTTCCCAAGCAGTTTCTTGGCTTTTTACAAATGAAATCAGGTCGCTTTTCACCCCTCTGGTCCTTTCCTGGTAAAAGGAAGTCAAAACAGATAAAATGGCTGAAAAATAAATTTGACAGTTGAAAAATAAATGTGGCCCATTTGACGGGCGTGCCCCCAAATGTTCACCCCTTTGGCCAATGGCTCAGTTAGGCAAGAAATGTGTCCAAACGAGATCAAAAGTCCCTAAAATGGATGCAAAAAGAATTTAAAGGCCAAAATGACAAGGAGAAAGGTGTTTAAGGGCCACTTCTGGTTTTGAGGAGGCCACTTCCGGTTTCAGGAAATGGCAGTTTCCCAAGCAGTTTCTTGGCTTTTTACAAATGAAATCAGGTCGCTTTTCACCCCTCTGGTCCTTTCTTGGTAAAAGGAAGTCAAAACAGGTAAATTGGCTGAAAAATAAATTTGACGGTTGAAAAATAAATGTGGCTCATTTGGCGGGCGTGCCCCCAAATGTTTACTCCTTTGGCCAATGGCTCAGTTAGGCAGGAAATGTGTCCAAACGAGATCAAAAGTCCCTAAAATGGATGCAAAAAGAATTTAAAGGCCAAAATGTCAAGGAGAAAGGTGTTTAAGGGCCACTTCCGGTTTTGAGGAGGCCACTTCCGGTTTCAGGAAATGGCAGTTTCCCAAGCAGTTTCTTGGCTTTTTACAAATGAAATCAGGTCGCTTTTCACCCCTCTGGTCCTTTCTTGGTAAAAGGAAGTCAAAACAGGTAAAATGGCTGAAAAATAAATTTGACAGTTGAAAAATAAATGTGGCCCATTTGACGGGCGTGCCCCCAAATGTTCACCCCTTTGGTCAATGGCTCAGTTAGGCAGGAAATGTGTCCAAACGAGATCAAAAGTCCCTAAAATGGATGCAAAAAGAATTTAAAGGCCAAAATGTCAAGGAGAAAGGTGTTTAAGGGCCACTTCCGGTTTTGAGGAGGCCACTTCCGGTTTCAGGAAATGGCAGTTTCCCAAGCAGTTTCTTGGCTTTTTACAAATGAAATCAGGTCGCTTTTCACCCCTCTGGTCCTTTCTTGGTAAAAGGAAGTCAAAACAGGTAAAATGGCTGAAAAATAAATTTGACAGTTGAAAAATAAATGTGGCCCATTTGACGGGCGTGCCCCCAAATGTTCACCCCTTTGGCCAATGGCTCAGTTAGGCAGGAAGTGTGTCCAAACGAGATCAAAAGTCCCTAAAATGGATGCAAAAAGAATTTAAAGGCCAAAATGTCAAGGAGAAAGGTGTTTAAGGGCCACTTCCGGTTTTGAGGAGGCCACTTCCGGTTTCAGAAAATGGCAGTTTCCCAAGCAGTTTCTTGGCTTTTTAGAAATGAAATCAGGTTGCTTTTCACCCCTCTGGTCCTTTCTTGGTAAAAGGAAGTCAAAACAGATAAAATGGCTGAAAAATAAATTTGGCAGTTGAAAAATAAATGTGGCCCATTTGACGGGCGTGCCCCCAAATGTTCACCCCTTTGGCCAATGGCTCACTTAGGCAGAAAATGTGTCCAAACGAGATCAAAAGTCCCTAAAATGGATGCAAAAAGAATTTAAAGGCCAAAATGACAAGGAGAAAGGTGTTTAAGGGCCACTTCCGGTGTTAAGGAGGCCACTTCCGGTTTCAGGAAATGGCAGTTTCCCAAGCAGTTTATTGGCTGTTTACAAATGAAATCAGGTCGCTTTTCACCCCTCTGGTCCTTTCTTGGTAAAAGGAAGTCAAAACAGGTAAAATGGCTGAAAAATAAATTTGACGGTTGAAAAATAAATGTGGCCCATGTGGCGGGCGTGCCCCCAAATGTTCACCCCTTTGGCTAATGGCTCAGTTAGGCAGGAAATGTGTCCAAACGAGATCAAAAGTCCCTAAAATGGGTGCAAAAAGAATTTAAAGGCCAAAATGTCAAGGAGAAAGGCGTTTAAGGGTCACTTCCGGTTTTGAGGAGGCCACTTCCGGTTTCAGGAAATGGCAGTTTCCCAAGCAGTTTCTTGGCTTTTTACAAATGAAATCAGGTTGCATTTCACCCCTCTGGTCCTTTCTTGGTAAAAGGAAGTCAAAACAGGTAAAATGGCTAAAAAATAAATTTGACAGTTGAAAAATAAATGTGGCCCATTTGGCGGGCGTGCCCCCAAATGTTCACCCCTTTGGCCAATGGCTCAGTTAGGCAGGAAATGTGTCCAAATGAGATCAAAACTCCCTAAAATGGATGCAAAAAGAATTTAAAGGCCAAAATGTCAAGGAGAAAGGTGTTTAAGGGCCACTTCCGGTTTTGAGGAGGCCACTTCCGGTTTCAGGAAATGGCAGTTTCCCAAGCAGTTTCTTGGCTTTTTAGAAATGAAATCAGGTCACTTTTCACCCCTCTGGTCCTTTCTTGGTAAAAGTAAGTCAAAATAGGTAAAATGGCTGAAAAATAAATTTGACAGTTGAAAAATAAATGTGGCCCATTTGACCGGCGTGCCCCCAAATGTTCACCCCTTTGGCCAATGGCTCAGTTAGGCAGGAAATGTGTCCAAACGAGATCAAAAGTCCCTAAAATGGATGCAAAAAGAATTTAAAGGCCAAAATGACAAGGAGAAAGGTGTTTAAGGGCCACTTCTGGTTTTGAGGAGGCCACTACCGGTTTCAGGGAATGGCAGTTTCCCAAGCAGTTTCTTGGCTTTTTACAAATGAAATCAGGTCGCTTTTCACCCCTCTGGTCCTTTCTTGGTAAAAGGAAGTCAAAACAGGTAAATTGGCTGAAAAATAAATTTGACGGTTGAAAAATAAATGTGGCTTATTTGGCGGGCGTGCCCCCAAATGTTTACTCCTTTGGCCAATGGCTCAGTTAGGCAGGAAATGTGTCCATACGAGATCAAAAGTCCCTAAAATGGATGCAAAAAGAATTTAAAGGCCAAAATGTCAAGGAGAAAGGTGTTTAAGGGCCACTTCCGGTTTTGAGGAGGCCACTTTCGGTTTCAGGAAATGGCAGTTTCCCAAGCAGTTTCTTGGCTTTTTAGAAATGAAATCAGGTTGCATTTCACCCCTCTGGTCCTTTCTTGGTAAAAGGAAGTCAAAACAGGTAAAATGGCTGAAAAATAAATTTGACAGTTGAAAAATAAATGTGGCCCATTTGACGGGCGTGCCCCCAAATGTTCACCCCTTTGGCCAATGGCTCAGTTAGGCAAGAAATGTGTCCAAACGAGATCAAAAGTCCCTAAAATGGATTCAAAAAGAATTTAAAGGCCAAAATGACAAGGAGAAAGGTGTTTAAGGGCCACTTCTGGTTTTGAGGAGGCCACTTCCGGTTTCAGGAAATGGCAGTTTCCCAAGTAGTTTCTTGGCTTTTTACAAATGAAATCAGGTCGCTTTTCACCCCTCTGGTCCTTTCTTGGTAAAAGGAAGTCAAAACAGGTAAATTGGCTGAAAAACAAATTTGACGGTTGAAAAATAAATGTGGCTCATTTGGCGGGCGTGCCCCCAAATGTTTACTCCTTTGGCCAATGGCTCAGTTAGGCAGGAAATGTGTCCAAACGAGATCAAAAGTCCCTAAAATGGATGCAAAAAGAATTTAAAGGCCAAAATGTCAAGGAGAAAGGTGTTTAAGGGCCACTTCCGGTTTTGAGGAGGCCACTTCCGGTTTCAGGAAATGGCAGTTTCAGAAGCAGTTTCTTGGCTTTTTACAAATGAAATCAGGTCGCTTTTCACCCCTCTGGTCCTTTCTTGGTAAAAGGAAGTCAAAACAGGTAAAATGGCTGAAAAATAAATTTGACAGTTGAAAAATAAATGTGGCCCATTTGACGGGCGTGCCCCCAAATGTTCACCCCTTTGGCCAATGGCTCAGTTAGGCAGGAAGTGTGTCCAAACGAGATCAAAAGTCCCTAAAATGGATGCAAAAAGAATTTAAAGGCCAAAATGTCAAGGAGAAAGGTGTTTAAGGGCCACTTCCGGTTTTGAGGAGGCCACTTCCGGTTTCAGGAAATGGCAGTTTCCCAAGCAGTTTCTTGGCTTTTTACAAATGAAATCAGGTCGCTTTTCACCCCTCTGGTCCTTTCTTGGTAAAAGGAAGTCAAAACAGGTAAAATGGCTGAAAAATAAATTTGACAGTTGAAAAATAAATGTGGCCCATTTGATGGGCGTGCCCCCAAATGTTCACCCCTTTGGCCAATGGCTCAGTTAAGCAGGAAGTGTGTCCAAACGAGATCAAAAGTCCCTAAAATGGATGCAAAAAGAATTTAAAGGCCAAAATGTCAAGGAGAAAGGTGTTTAAGGGCCACTTCCGGTTTTGAGGAGGCCACTTCCGGTTTCAGAAAATGGCAGTTTCCCAAGCAGTTTCTTGGCTTTTTAGAAATGAAATCAGGTTGCTTTTCACCCCTCTGGTCCTTTCTTGGTAAAAGGAAGTCAAAACAGATAAAATGGCTGAAAAATAAATTTGACAGTTGAAAAATAAATGTGGCCCATTTGACGGGCGTGCCCCCAAATGTTCACCCCTTTGGCCAATGGCTCAGTTAGGCAAGAAATGTGTCCAAACGAGATCAAAAGTCCCTAAAATGGATTCAAAAAGAATTTAAAGGCCAAAATGACAAGGAGAAAGGTGTTTAAGGGCCACTTCTGGTTTTGAGGAGGCCACTTCCGGTTTCAGGAAATGGCAGTTTCCCAAGCAGTTTCTTGGCTTTTTACAAATGAAATCAGGTCGCTTTTCACCCCTCTGGTCCTTTCTTGGTAAAAGGAAGTCAAAACAGGTAAATTGGCTGAAAAATAAATTTGACGGTTGAAAAATAAATGTGGCTCATTTGGCGGGCGTGCCCCCAAATGTTTACTCCTTTGGCCAATGGCTCAGTTAGGCAGGAAATGTGTCCAAACGAGATCAAAAGTCCCTAAAATGGATGCAAAAAGAATTTAAAGGCCAAAATGTCAAGGAGAAAGGTGTTTAAGGGCCACTTCCGGTTTTGAGGAGGCAACTTCCGGTTTCAGGAAATGGCAGTTTCCCAAGCAGTTTCTTGGCTTTTTACAAATGAAATCAGGTCGCTTTTCACCCCTCTGGTCCTTTCTTGGTAAAAGGAAGTCAAAACAGGTAAAATGGCTGAAAAATAAATTTGACAGTTGAAAAATAAATGTGGCCCATTTGACGGGCGTGCCCCCAAATGTTCACCCCTTTGGCCAATGGCTCAGTTAGGCAGGAAATGTGTCCAAACGAGATCAAAAGTCCCTAAAATGGATGCAAAAAGAATTTAAAGGCCAAAATGTCAAGGAGAAAGGTGTTTAAGGGCCACTTCCGGTTTTGAGGAGGCCACTTCCGGTTTCAGGAAATGGCAGTTTCCCAAGCAGTTTCTTGGCTTTTTACAAATGAAATCAGGTCGCTTTTCACCCCTCTGGTCCTTTCTTGGTAAAAGGAAGTCAAAACAGATAAAATGGCTGAAAAATAAATTTGACAGTTGAAAAATAAATGTGGCCCATTTGACGGGCGTGCCCCCAAATGTTCACCCCTTTGGCCAATGGCTCAGTTAGGCAAGAAATGTGTCCAAACGAGATCAAAAGTCCCTAAAATGGATTCAAAAAGAATTTAAAGGCCAAAATGACAAGGAGAAAGGTGTTTAAGGGCCACTTCTGGTTTTGAGGAGGCCACTTCCGGTTTCAGGAAATGGCAGTTTCCCAAGCAGTTTCTTGGCTTTTTACAAATGAAATCAGGTCGCTTTTCACCCCTCTGGTCCTTTCCTGGTAAAAGGAAGTCAAAACAGGTAAAATGGCTGAAAAATAAATTTGACGGTTGAAAAATAAATGTGGCTCATATGGCGGGCGTGCCCCCAAATGTTCACTCCTTTGGCCAATGGCTCAGTTAGGCAGGAAATGTGTCCATACGAGATCAAAAGTCCCTAAAATGGATGCAAAAAGAATTTAAAGGCCAAAATGTCAAGGAGAAAGGTGTTTAAGGGCCACTTCCGGTTTTGAGGAGGCCACTTTCGGTTTCAGGAAATGGCAGTTTCCCAAGCAGTTTCTTGGCTTTTTAGAAAGGAAATCAGGTTGCATTTCACCCCTCTGGTCCTTTCTTGGTAAAAGGAAGTCAAAACAGGTAAAATGGCTGAAAAATAAATTTGACAGTTGAAAAATAAATGTGGCCCATTTGACGGGCGTGCCCCCAAATGTTCACCCCTTTGGCCAATGGCTCAGTTAGGCAAGAAATGTGTCCAAACGAGATCAAAAGTCCCTAAAATGGATTCAAAAAGAATTTAAAGGCCAAAATGACAAGGAGAAAGGTGTTTAAGGGCCACTTCCGGTTTTGAGGAGGCCACTTCCGGTTTCAGGAAATGGCAGTTTCCCAAGCAGTTTCTTGGCTTTTTACAAATGAAATCAGGTCGCTTTTCACCCCTCTGGTCCTTTCCTGGTAAAAGGAAGTCAAAACAGATAAAATGGCTGAAAAATAAATTTGACAGTTGAAAAATAAATGTGGCCCATTTGACGGGCGTGCCCCCAAATGTTCACCCCTTTGGCCAATGGCTCAGTTAGGCAAGAAATGTGTCCAAACGAGATCAAAAGTCCCTAAAATGGATGCAAAAAGAATTTAAAGGCCAAAATGACAAGGAGAAAGGTGTTTAAGGGCCACTTCTGGTTTTGAGGAGGCCACTTCCGGTTTCAGGAAATGGCAGTTTCCCAAGCAGTTTCTTGGCTTTTTACAAATGAAATCAGGTCGCTTTTCACCCCTCTGGTCCTTTCTTGGTAAAAGGAAGTCAAAACAGGTAAATTGGCTGAAAAATAAATTTGACGGTTGAAAAATAAATGTGGCTCATTTGGCGGGCGTGCCCCCAAATGTTTACTCCTTTGGCCAATGGCTCAGTTAGGCAGGAAATGTGTCCAAACGAGATCAAAAGTCCCTAAAATGGATGCAAAAAGAATTTAAAGGCCAAAATGTCAAGGAGAAAGGTGTTTAAGGGCCACTTCCGGTTTTGAGGAGGCCACTTCCGGTTTCAGGAAATGGCAGTTTCCCAAGCAGTTTCTTGGCTTTTTACAAATGAAATCAGGTCGCTTTTCACCCCTCTGGTCCTTTCTTGGTAAAAGGAAGTCAAAACAGGTAAAATGGCTGAAAAATAAATTTGACAGTTGAAAAATAAATGTGGCCCATTTGACGGGCGTGCCCCCAAATGTTCACCCCTTTGGTCAATGGCTCAGTTAGGCAGGAAATGTGTCCAAACGAGATCAAAAGTCCCTAAAATGGATGCAAAAAGAATTTAAAGGCCAAAATGTCAAGGAGAAAGGTGTTTAAGGGCCACTTCCGGTTTTGAGGAGGCCACTTCCGGTTTCAGGAAATGGCAGTTTCCCAAGCAGTTTCTTGGCTTTTTACAAATGAAATCAGGTCGCTTTTCACCCCTCTGGTCCTTTCTTGGTAAAAGGAAGTCAAAACAGGTAAAATGGCTGAAAAATAAATTTGACAGTTGAAAAATAAATGTGGCCCATTTGACGGGCGTGCCCCCAAATGTTCACCCCTTTGGCCAATGGCTCAGTTAGGCAGGAAGTGTGTCCAAACGAGATCAAAAGTCCCTAAAATGGATGCAAAAAGAATTTAAAGGCCAAAATGTCAAGGAGAAAGGTGTTTAAGGGCCACTTCCGGTTTTGAGGAGGCCACTTCCGGTTTCAGAAAATGGCAGTTTCCCAAGCAGTTTCTTGGCTTTTTAGAAATGAAATCAGGTTGCTTTTCACCCCTCTGGTCCTTTCTTGGTAAAAGGAAGTCAAAACAGATAAAATGGCTGAAAAATAAATTTGGCAGTTGAAAAATAAATGTGGCCCATTTGACGGGCGTGCCCCCAAATGTTCACCCCTTTGGCCAATGGCTCACTTAGGCAGAAAATGTGTCCAAACGAGATCAAAAGTCCCTAAAATGGATGCAAAAAGAATTTAAAGGCCAAAATGACAAGGAGAAAGGTGTTTAAGGGCCACTTCCGGTGTTAAGGAGGCCACTTCCGGTTTCAGGAAATGGCAGTTTCCCAAGCAGTTTATTGGCTGTTTACAAATGAAATCAGGTCGCTTTTCACCCCTCTGGTCCTTTCTTGGTAAAAGGAAGTCAAAACAGGTAAAATGGCTGAAAAATAAATTTGACGGTTGAAAAATAAATGTGGCCCATGTGGCGGGCGTGCCCCCAAATGTTCACCCCTTTGGCTAATGGCTCAGTTAGGCAGGAAATGTGTCCAAACGAGATCAAAAGTCCCTAAAATGGGTGCAAAAAGAATTTAAAGGCCAAAATGTCAAGGAGAAAGGCGTTTAAGGGTCACTTCCGGTTTTGAGGAGGCCACTTCCGGTTTCAGGAAATGGCAGTTTCCCAAGCAGTTTCTTGGCTTTTTACAAATGAAATCAGGTTGCATTTCACCCCTCTGGTCCTTTCTTGGTAAAAGGAAGTCAAAACAGGTAAAATGGCTAAAAAATAAATTTGACAGTTGAAAAATAAATGTGGCCCATTTGGCGGGCGTGCCCCCAAATGTTCACCCCTTTGGCCAATGGCTCAGTTAGGCAGGAAATGTGTCCAAATGAGATCAAAACTCCCTAAAATGGATGCAAAAAGAATTTAAAGGCCAAAATGTCAAGGAGAAAGGTGTTTAAGGGCCACTTCCGGTTTTGAGGAGGCCACTTCCGGTTTCAGGAAATGGCAGTTTCCCAAGCAGTTTCTTGGCTTTTTAGAAATGAAATCAGGTCACTTTTCACCCCTCTGGTCCTTTCTTGGTAAAAGTAAGTCAAAATAGGTAAAATGGCTGAAAAATAAATTTGACAGTTGAAAAATAAATGTGGCCCATTTGACCGGCGTGCCCCCAAATGTTCACCCCTTTGGCCAATGGCTCAGTTAGGCAGGAAATGTGTCCAAACGAGATCAAAAGTCCCTAAAATGGATGCAAAAAGAATTTAAAGGCCAAAATGACAAGGAGAAAGGTGTTTAAGGGCCACTTCTGGTTTTGAGGAGGCCACTACCGGTTTCAGGGAATGGCAGTTTCCCAAGCAGTTTCTTGGCTTTTTACAAATGAAATCAGGTCGCTTTTCACCTCTCTGGTCCTTTCTTGGTAAAAGGAAGTCAAAACAGGTAAATTGGCTGAAAAATAAATTTGACGGTTGAAAAATAAATGTGGCTCATTTGGCGGGCGTGCCCCCAAATGTTTACTCCTTTGGCCAATGGCTCAGTTAGGCAGGAAATGTGTCCATACGAGATCAAAAGTCCCTAAAATGGATGCAAAAAGAATTTAAAGGCCAAAATGTCAAGGAGAAAGGTGTTTAAGGGCCACTTCCGGTTTTGAGGAGGCCACTTTCGGTTTCAGGAAATGGCAGTTTCCCAAGCAGTTTCTTGGCTTTTTAGAAATGAAATCAGGTTGCATTTCACCCCTCTGGTCCTTTCTTGGTAAAAGGAAGTCAAAACAGGTAAAATGGCTGAAAAATAAATTTGACAGTTGAAAAATAAATGTGGCCCATTTGACGGGCGTGCCCCCAAATGTTCACCCCTTTGGCCAATGGCTCAGTTAGGCAAGAAATGTGTCCAAGCGAGATCAAAAGTCCCTAAAATGGATTCAAAAAGAATTTAAAGGCCAAAATGACAAGGAGAAAGGTGTTTAAGGGCCACTTCTGGTTTTGAGGAGGCCACTTCCGGTTTCAGGAAATGGCAGTTTCCCAAGCAGTTTCTTGGCTTTTTACAAATGAAATCAGGTCGCTTTTCACCCCTCTGGTCCTTTCTTGGTAAAAGGAAGTCAAAACAGGTAAATTGGCTGAAAAACAAATTTGACGGTTGAAAAATAAATGTGGCTCATTTGGCGGGCGTGCCCCCAAATGTTTACTCCTTTGGCCAATGGCTCAGTTAGGCAGGAAATGTGTCCAAACGAGATCAAAAGTCCCTAAAATGGATGCAAAAAGAATTTAAAGGCCAAAATGACAAGGAGAAAGGTGTTTAAGGGCCACTTCCGGTTTTGAGGAGGCCACTTCCGGTTTCAGGAAATGGCAGTTTCAGAAGCAGTTTCTTGGCTTTTTACAAATGAAATCAGGTCGCTTTTCACCCCTCTGGTCCTTTCTTGGTAAAAGGAAGTCAAAACAGGTAAAATGGCTGAAAAATAAATTTGACAGTTGAAAAATAAATGTGGCCCATTTGACGGGCGTGCCCCCAAATGTTCACCCCTTTGGCCAATGGCTCAGTTAGGCAGGAAGTGTGTCCAAACGAGATCAAAAGTCCCTAAAATGGATGCAAAAAGAATTTAAAGGCCAAAATGTCAAGGAGAAAGGTGTTTAAGGGCCACTTCCGGTTTTGAGGAGGCCACTTCCGGTTTCAGGAAATGGCAGTTTCCCAAGCAGTTTCTTGGCTTTTTACAAATGAAATCAGGTCGCTTTTCACCCCTCTGGTCCTTTCTTGGTAAAAGGAAGTCAAAACAGGTAAAATGGCTGAAAAATAAATTTGACAGTTGAAAAATAAATGTGGCCCATTTGATGGGCGTGCCCCCAAATGTTCACCCCTTTGGCCAATGGCTCAGTTAGGCAGGAAGTGTGTCCAAACGAGATCAAAAGTCCCTAAAATGGATGCAAAAAGAATTTAAAGGCCAAAATGTCAAGGAGAAAGGTGTTTAAGGGCCACTTCCGGTTTTGAGGAGGCCACTTCCGGTTTCAGGAAATGGCAGTTTCCCAAGCAGTTTCTTGGCTTTTTACAAATGAAATCAGGTCGCTTTTCACCCCTCTGGTCCTTTCTTGGTAAAAGGAAGTCAAAACAGATAAAATGGCTGAAAAATAAATTTGACAGTTGAAAAATAAATGTGGCCCATTTGACGGGCGTGCCCCCAAATGTTCACCCCTTTGGCCAATGGCTCAGTTAGGCAAGAAATGTGTCCAAACGAGATCAAAAGTCCCTAAAATGGATTCAAAAAGAATTTAAAGGCCAAAATGACAAGGAGAAAGGTGTTTAAGGGCCACTTCTGGTTTTGAGGAGGCCACTTCCGGTTTCAGGAAATGGCAGTTTCCCAAGCAGTTTCTTGGCTTTTTACAAATGAAATCAGGTCGCTTTTCACCCCTCTGGTCCTTTCCTGGTAAAAGGAAGTCAAAACAGGTAAAATGGCTGAAAAATAAATTTGACGGTTGAAAAATAAATGTGGCTCATATGGCGGGCGTGCCCCCAAATGTTCACTCCTTTGGCCAATGGCTCAGTTAGGCAGGAAATGTGTCCATACGAGATCAAAAGTCCCTAAAATGGATGCAAAAAGAATTTAAAGGCCAAAATGTCAAGGAGAAAGGTGTTTAAGGGCCACTTCCGGTTTTGAGGAGGCCACTTTCGGTTTCAGGAAATGGCAGTTTCCCAAGCAGTTTCTTGGCTTTTTAGAAAGGAAATCAGGTTGCATTTCACCCCTCTGGTCCTTTCTTGGTAAAAGGAAGTCAAAACAGGTAAAATGGCTGAAAAATAAATTTGACAGTTGAAAAATAAATGTGGCCCATTTGACGGGCGTGCCCCCAAATGTTCACCCCTTTGGCCAATGGCTCAGTTAGGCAAGAAATGTGTCCAAACGAGATCAAAAGTCCCTAAAATGGATTCAAAAAGAATTTAAAGGCCAAAATGACAAGAAGAAAGGTGTTTAAGGGCCACTTCCGGTTTTGAGGAGGCCACTTCCGGTTTCAGGAAATGGCAGTTTCCCAAGCAGTTTCTTGGCTTTTTACAAATGAAATCAGGTCGCTTTTCACCCCTCTGGTCCTTTCCTGGTAAAAGGAAGTCAAAACAGATAAAATGGCTGAAAAATAAATTTGACAGTTGAAAAATAAATGTGGCCCATTTGACGGGCGTGCCCCCAAATGTTCACCCCTTTGGCCAATGGCTCAGTTAGGCAAGAAATGTGTCCAAACGAGATCAAAAGTCCCTAAAATGGATGCAAAAAGAATTTAAAGGCCAAAATGACAAGGAGAAAGGTGTTTAAGGGCCACTTCTGGTTTTGAGGAGGCCACTTCCGGTTTCAGGAAATGGCAGTTTCCCAAGCAGTTTCTTGGCTTTTTACAAATGAAATCAGGTCGCTTTTCACCCCTCTGGTCCTTTCTTGGTAAAAGGAAGTCAAAACAGGTAAATTGGCTGAAAAATAAATTTGACGGTTGAAAAATAAATGTGGCTCATTTGGCGGGCGTGCCCCCAAATGTTTACTCCTTTGGCCAATGGCTCAGTTAGGCAGGAAATGTGTCCAAACGAGATCAAAAGTCCCTAAAATGGATGCAAAAAGAATTTAAAGGCCAAAATGTCAAGGAGAAAGGTGTTTAAGGGCCACTTCCGGTTTTGAGGAGGCCACTTCCGGTTTCAGGAAATGGCAGTTTCCCAAGCAGTTTCTTGGCTTTTTACAAATGAAATCAGGTCGCTTTTCACCCCTCTGGTCCTTTCTTGGTAAAAGGAAGTCAAAACAGGTAAAATGGCTGAAAAATAAATTTGACAGTTGAAAAATAAATGTGGCCCATTTGACGGGCGTGCCCCCAAATGTTCACCCCTTTGGTCAATGGCTCAGTTAGGCAGGAAATGTGTCCAAACGAGATCAAAAGTCCCTAAAATGGATGCAAAAAGAATTTAAAGGCCAAAATGTCAAGGAGAAAGGTGTTTAAGGGCCACTTCCGGTTTTGAGGAGGCCACTTCCGGTTTCAGGAAATGGCAGTTTCCCAAGCAGTTTCTTGGCTTTTTACAAATGAAATCAGGTCGCTTTTCACCCCTCTGGTCCTTTCTTGGTAAAAGGAAGTCAAAACAGGTAAAATGGCTGAAAAATAAATTTGACAGTTGAAAAATAAATGTGGCCCATTTGACGGGCGTGCCCCCAAATGTTCACCCCTTTGGCCAATGGCTCAGTTAGGCAGGAAGTGTGTCCAAACGAGATCAAAAGTCCCTAAAATGGATGCAAAAAGAATTTAAAGGCCAAAATGTCAAGGAGAAAGGTGTTTAAGGGCCACTTCCGGTTTTGAGGAGGCCACTTCCGGTTTCAGAAAATGGCAGTTTCCCAAGCAGTTTCTTGGCTTTTTAGAAATGAAATCAGGTTGCTTTTCACCCCTCTGGTCCTTTCTTGGTAAAAGGAAGTCAAAACAGATAAAATGGCTGAAAAATAAATTTGGCAGTTGAAAAATAAATGTGGCCCATTTGACGGGCGTGCCCCCAAATGTTCACCCCTTTGGCCAATGGCTCACTTAGGCAGAAAATGTGTCCAAACGAGATCAAAAGTCCCTAAAATGGATGCAAAAAGAATTTAAAGGCCAAAATGACAAGGAGAAAGGTGTTTAAGGGCCACTTCCGGTGTTAAGGAGGCCACTTCCGGTTTCAGGAAATGGCAGTTTCCCAAGCAGTTTATTGGCTGTTTACAAATGAAATCAGGTCGCTTTTCACCCCTCTGGTCCTTTCTTGGTAAAAGGAAGTCAAAACAGGTAAAATGGCTGAAAAATAAATTTGACGGTTGAAAAATAAATGTGGCCCATGTGGCGGGCGTGCCCCCAAATGTTCACCCCTTTGGCTAATGGCTCAGTTAGGCAGGAAATGTGTCCAAACGAGATCAAAAGTCCCTAAAATGGGTGCAAAAAGAATTTAAAGGCCAAAATGTCAAGGAGAAAGGCGTTTAAGGGTCACTTCCGGTTTTGAGGAGGCCACTTCCGGTTTCAGGAAATGGCAGTTTCCCAAGCAGTTTCTTGGCTTTTTACAAATGAAATCAGGTTGCATTTCACCCCTCTGGTCCTTTCTTGGTAAAAGGAAGTCAAAACAGGTAAAATGGCTAAAAAATAAATTTGACAGTTGAAAAATAAATGTGGCCCATTTGGCGGGCGTGCCCCCAAATGTTCACCCCTTTGGCCAATGGCTCAGTTAGGCAGGAAATGTGTCCAAATGAGATCAAAACTCCCTAAAATGGATGCAAAAAGAATTTAAAGGCCAAAATGTCAAGGAGAAAGGTGTTTAAGGGCCACTTCCGGTTTTGAGGAGGCCACTTCCGGTTTCAGGAAATGGCAGTTTCCCAAGCAGTTTCTTGGCTTTTTAGAAATGAAATCAGGTCACTTTTCACCCCTCTGGTCCTTTCTTGGTAAAAGTAAGTCAAAATAGGTAAAATGGCTGAAAAATAAATTTGACAGTTGAAAAATAAATGTGGCCCATTTGACCGGCGTGCCCCCAAATGTTCACCCCTTTGGCCAATGGCTCAGTTAGGCAGGAAATGTGTCCAAACGAGATCAAAAGTCCCTAAAATGGATGCAAAAAGAATTTAAAGGCCAAAATGACAAGGAGAAAGGTGTTTAAGGGCCACTTCTGGTTTTGAGGAGGCCACTACCGGTTTCAGGGAATGGCAGTTTCCCAAGCAGTTTCTTGGCTTTTTACAAATGAAATCAGGTCGCTTTTCACCTCTCTGGTCCTTTCTTGGTAAAAGGAAGTCAAAACAGGTAAATTGGCTGAAAAATAAATTTGACGGTTGAAAAATAAATGTGGCTCATTTGGCGGGCGTGCCCCCAAATGTTTACTCCTTTGGCCAATGGCTCAGTTAGGCAGGAAATGTGTCCATACGAGATCAAAAGTCCCTAAAATGGATGCAAAAAGAATTTAAAGGCCAAAATGTCAAGGAGAAAGGTGTTTAAGGGCCACTTCCGGTTTTGAGGAGGCCACTTTCGGTTTCAGGAAATGGCAGTTTCCCAAGCAGTTTCTTGGCTTTTTAGAAATGAAATCAGGTTGCATTTCACCCCTCTGGTCCTTTCTTGGTAAAAGGAAGTCAAAACAGGTAAAATGGCTGAAAAATAAATTTGACAGTTGAAAAATAAATGTGGCCCATTTGACGGGCGTGCCCCCAAATGTTCACCCCTTTGGCCAATGGCTCAGTTAGGCAAGAAATGTGTCCAAGCGAGATCAAAAGTCCCTAAAATGGATTCAAAAAGAATTTAAAGGCCAAAATGACAAGGAGAAAGGTGTTTAAGGGCCACTTCTGGTTTTGAGGAGGCCACTTCCGGTTTCAGGAAATGGCAGTTTCCCAAGCAGTTTCTTGGCTTTTTACAAATGAAATCAGGTCGCTTTTCACCCCTCTGGTCCTTTCTTGGTAAAAGGAAGTCAAAACAGGTAAATTGGCTGAAAAACAAATTTGACGGTTGAAAAATAAATGTGGCTCATTTGGCGGGCGTGCCCCCAAATGTTTACTCCTTTGGCCAATGGCTCAGTTAGGCAGGAAATGTGTCCAAACGAGATCAAAAGTCCCTAAAATGGATGCAAAAAGAATTTAAAGGCCAAAATGACAAGGAGAAAGGTGTTTAAGGGCCACTTCCGGTTTTGAGGAGGCCACTTCCGGTTTCAGGAAATGGCAGTTTCAGAAGCAGTTTCTTGGCTTTTTACAAATGAAATCAGGTCGCTTTTCACCCCTCTGGTCCTTTCTTGGTAAAAGGAAGTCAAAACAGGTAAAATGGCTGAAAAATAAATTTGACAGTTGAAAAATAAATGTGGCCCATTTGACGGGCGTGCCCCCAAATGTTCACCCCTTTGGCCAATGGCTCAGTTAGGCAGGAAGTGTGTCCAAACGAGATCAAAAGTCCCTAAAATGGATGCAAAAAGAATTTAAAGGCCAAAATGTCAAGGAGAAAGGTGTTTAAGGGCCACTTCCGGTTTTGAGGAGGCCACTTCCGGTTTCAGGAAATGGCAGTTTCCCAAGCAGTTTCTTGGCTTTTTACAAATGAAATCAGGTCGCTTTTCACCCCTCTGGTCCTTTCTTGGTAAAAGGAAGTCAAAACAGGTAAAATGGCTGAAAAATAAATTTGACAGTTGAAAAATAAATGTGGCCCATTTGATGGGCGTGCCCCCAAATGTTCACCCCTTTGGCCAATGGCTCAGTTAGGCAGGAAGTGTGTCCAAACGAGATCAAAAGTCCCTAAAATGGATGCAAAAAGAATTTAAAGGCCAAAATGTCAAGGAGAAAGGTGTTTAAGGGCCACTTCCGGTTTTGAGGAGGCCACTTCCGGTTTCAGAAAATGGCAGTTTCCCAAGCAGTTTCTTGGCTTTTTAGAAATGAAATCAGGTTGCTTTTCACCCCTCTGGTCCTTTCTTGGTAAAAGGAAGTCAAAACAGATAAAATGGCTGAAAAATAAATTTGACAGTTGAAAAATAAATGTGGCCCATTTGACGGGCGTGCCCCCAAATGTTCACCCCTTTGGCCAATGGCTCAGTTAGGCAAGAAATGTGTCCAAACGAGATCAAAAGTCCCTAAAATGGATTCAAAAAGAATTTAAAGGCCAAAATGACAAGGAGAAAGGTGTTTAAGGGCCACTTCTGGTTTTGAGGAGGCCACTTCCGGTTTCAGGAAATGGCAGGTTCCCAAGCAGTTTCTTGGCTTTTTACAAATGAAATCAGGTCGCTTTTCACCCCTCTGGTCCTTTCTTGGTAAAAGGAAGTCAAAACAGGTAAATTGGCTGAAAAATAAATTTGACGGTTGAAAAATAAATGTGGCTCATTTGGCGGGCGTGCCCCCAAATGTTTACTCCTTTGGCCAATGGCTCAGTTAGGCAGGAAATGTGTCCAAACGAGATCAAAAGTCCCTAAAATGGATGCAAAAAGAATTTAAAGGCCAAAATGTCAAGGAGAAAGGTGTTTAAGGGCCACTTCCGGTTTTGAGGAGGCAACTTCCGGTTTCAGGAAATGGCAGTTTCCCAAGCAGTTTCTTGGCTTTTTACAAATGAAATCAGGTCGCTTTTCACCCCTCTGGTCCTTTCTTGGTAAAAGGAAGTCAAAACAGGTAAAATGGCTGAAAAATAAATTTGACAGTTGAAAAATAAATGTGGCCCATTTGACGGGCGTGCCCCCAAATGTTCACCCCTTTGGCCAATGGCTCAGTTAGGCAGGAAATGTGTCCAAACGAGATCAAAAGTCCCTAAAATGGATGCAAAAAGAATTTAAAGGCCAAAATGACAAGGAGAAAGGTGTTTAAGGGCCACTTCCGGTGTTAAGGAGGCCACTTCCGGTTTCAGGAAATGGCAGTTTCCCAAGCAGTTTATTGGCTGTTTACAAATGAAATCAGGTCGCTTTTCACCCCTCTGGTCCTTTCTTGGTAAAAGGAAGTCAAAACAGGTAAAATGGCTGAAAAATAAATTTGACGGTTGAAAAATAAATGTGGCCCATGTGGCGGGCGTGCCCCCAAATGTTCACCCCTTTGGCTAATGGCTCAGTTAGGCAGGAAATGTGTCCAAACGAGATCAAAAGTCCCTAAAATGGGTGCAAAAAGAATTTAAAGGCCAAAATGTCAAGGAGAAAGGCGTTTAAGGGTCACTTCCGGTTTTGAGGAGGCCACTTCCGGTTTCAGGAAATGGCAGTTTCCCAAGCAGTTTCTTGGCTTTTTACAAATGAAATCAGGTTGCATTTCACCCCTCTGGTCCTTTCTTGGTAAAAGGAAGTCAAAACAGGTAAAATGGCTAAAAAATAAATTTGACAGTTGAAAAATAAATGTGGCCCATTTGGCGGGCGTGCCCCCAAATGTTCACCCCTTTGGCCAATGGCTCAGTTAGGCAGGAAATGTGTCCAAATGAGATCAAAACTCCCTAAAATGGATGCAAAAAGAATTTAAAGGCCAAAATGTCAAGGAGAAAGGTGTTTAAGGGCCACTTCCGGTTTTGAGGAGGCCACTTCCGGTTTCAGGAAATGGCAGTTTCCCAAGCAGTTTCTTGGCTTTTTAGAAATGAAATCAGGTCACTTTTCACCCCTCTGGTCCTTTCTTGGTAAAAGTAAGTCAAAATAGGTAAAATGGCTGAAAAATAAATTTGACAGTTGAAAAATAAATGTGGCCCATTTGACCGGCGTGCCCCCAAATGTTCACCCCTTTGGCCAATGGCTCAGTTAGGCAGGAAATGTGTCCAAACGAGATCAAAAGTCCCTAAAATGGATGCAAAAAGAATTTAAAGGCCAAAATGACAAGGAGAAAGGTGTTTAAGGGCCACTTCTGGTTTTGAGGAGGCCACTACCGGTTTCAGGGAATGGCAGTTTCCCAAGCAGTTTCTTGGCTTTTTACAAATGAAATCAGGTCGCTTTTCACCTCTCTGGTCCTTTCTTGGTAAAAGGAAGTCAAAACAGGTAAATTGGCTGAAAAATAAATTTGACGGTTGAAAAATAAATGTGGCTCATTTGGCGGGCGTGCCCCCAAATGTTTACTCCTTTGGCCAATGGCTCAGTTAGGCAGGAAATGTGTCCATACGAGATCAAAAGTCCCTAAAATGGATGCAAAAAGAATTTAAAGGCCAAAATGTCAAGGAGAAAGGTGTTTAAGGGCCACTTCCGGTTTTGAGGAGGCCACTTTCGGTTTCAGGAAATGGCAGTTTCCCAAGCAGTTTCTTGGCTTTTTAGAAATGAAATCAGGTTGCATTTCACCCCTCTGGTCCTTTCTTGGTAAAAGGAAGTCAAAACAGGTAAAATGGCTGAAAAATAAATTTGACAGTTGAAAAATAAATGTGGCCCATTTGACGGGCGTGCCCCCAAATGTTCACCCCTTTGGCCAATGGCTCAGTTAGGCAAGAAATGTGTCCAAACGAGATCAAAAGTCCCTAAAATGGATTCAAAAAGAATTTAAAGGCCAAAATGACAAGGAGAAAGGTGTTTAAGGGCCACTTCTGGTTTTGAGGAGGCCACTACCGGTTTCAGGGAATGGCAGTTTCCCAAGCAGTTTCTTGGCTTTTTACAAATGAAATCAGGTCGCTTTTCACCTCTCTGGTCCTTTCTTGGTAAAAGGAAGTCAAAACAGGTAAATTGGCTGAAAAATAAATTTGACGGTTGAAAAATAAATGTGGCTCATTTGGCGGGCGTGCCCCCAAATGTTTACTCCTTTGGCCAATGGCTCAGTTAGGCAGGAAATGTGTCCATACGAGATCAAAAGTCCCTAAAATGGATGCAAAAAGAATTTAAAGGCCAAAATGTCAAGGAGAAAGGTGTTTAAGGGCCACTTCCGGTTTTGAGGAGGCCACTTCCGGTTTCAGGAAATGGCAGTTTCAGAAGCAGTTTCTTGGCTTTTTACAAATGAAATCAGGTCGCTTTTCACCCCTCTGGTCCTTTCTTGGTAAAAGGAAGTCAAAACAGGTAAAATGGCTGAAAAATAAATTTGACAGTTGAAAAATAAATGTGGCCCATTTGACGGGCGTGCCCCCAAATGTTCACCCCTTTGGCCAATGGCTCAGTTAGGCAGGAAGTGTGTCCAAACGAGATCAAAAGTCCCTAAAATGGATGCAAAAAGAATTTAAAGGCCAAAATGTCAAGGAGAAAGGTGTTTAAGGGCCACTTCCGGTTTTGAGGAGGCCACTTCCGGTTTCAGGAAATGGCAGTTTCCCAAGCAGTTTCTTGGCTTTTTACAAATGAAATCAGGTCGCTTTTCACCCCTCTGGTCCTTTCTTGGTAAAAGGAAGTCAAAACAGGTAAAATGGCTGAAAAATAAATTTGACAGTTGAAAAATAAATGTGGCCCATTTGATGGGCGTGCCCCCAAATGTTCACCCCTTTGGCCAATGGCTCAGTTAGGCAGGAAGTGTGTCCAAACGAGATCAAAAGTCCCTAAAATGGATGCAAAAAGAATTTAAAGGCCAAAATGTCAAGGAGAAAGGTGTTTAAGGGCCACTTCCGGTTTTGAGGAGGCCACTTCCGGTTTCAGAAAATGGCAGTTTCCCAAGCAGTTTCTTGGCTTTTTAGAAATGAAATCAGGTTGCTTTTCACCCCTCTGGTCCTTTCTTGGTAAAAGGAAGTCAAAACAGATAAAATGGCTGAAAAATAAATTTGACAGTTGAAAAATAAATGTGGCCCATTTGACGGGCGTGCCCCCAAATGTTCACCCCTTTGGCCAATGGCTCAGTTAGGCAAGAAATGTGTCCAAACGAGATCAAAAGTCCCTAAAATGGATTCAAAAAGAATTTAAAGGCCAAAATGACAAGGAGAAAGGTGTTTAAGGGCCACTTCTGGTTTTGAGGAGGCCACTTCCGGTTTCAGGAAATGGCAGGTTCCCAAGCAGTTTCTTGGCTTTTTACAAATGAAATCAGGTCGCTTTTCACCCCTCTGGTCCTTTCTTGGTAAAAGGAAGTCAAAACAGGTAAATTGGCTGAAAAATAAATTTGACGGTTGAAAAATAAATGTGGCTCATTTGGCGGGCGTGCCCCCAAATGTTTACTCCTTTGGCCAATGGCTCAGTTAGGCAGGAAATGTGTCCAAACGAGATCAAAAGTCCCTAAAATGGATGCAAAAAGAATTTAAAGGCCAAAATGTCAAGGAGAAAGGTGTTTAAGGGCCACTTCCGGTTTTGAGGAGGCAACTTCCGGTTTCAGGAAATGGCAGTTTCCCAAGCAGTTTCTTGGCTTTTTACAAATGAAATCAGGTCGCTTTTCACCCCTCTGGTCCTTTCTTGGTAAAAGGAAGTCAAAACAGGTAAAATGGCTGAAAAATAAATTTGACAGTTGAAAAATAAATGTGGCCCATTTGACGGGCGTGCCCCCAAATGTTCACCCCTTTGGCCAATGGCTCAGTTAGGCAGGAAATGTGTCCAAACGAGATCAAAAGTCCCTAAAATGGATGCAAAAAGAATTTAAAGGCCAAAATGTCAAGGAGAAAGGTGTTTAAGGGCCACTTCCGGTTTTGAGGAGGCCACTTCCGGTTTCAGGAAATGGCAGTTTCCCAAGCAGTTTCTTGGCTTTTTACAAATGAAATCAGGTCGCTTTTCACCCCTCTGGTCCTTTCTTGGTAAAAGGAAGTCAAAACAGATAAAATGGCTGAAAAATAAATTTGACAGTTGAAAAATAAATGTGGCCCATTTGACGGGCGTGCCCCCAAATGTTCACCCCTTTGGCCAATGGCTCAGTTAGGCAAGAAATGTGTCCAAACGAGATCAAAAGTCCCTAAAATGGATTCAAAAAGAATTTAAAGGCCAAAATGACAAGGAGAAAGGTGTTTAAGGGCCACTTCTGGTTTTGAGGAGGCCACTTCCGGTTTCAGGAAATGGCAGTTTCCCAAGCAGTTTCTTGGCTTTTTACAAATGAAATCAGGTCGCTTTTCACCCCTCTGGTCCTTTCCTGGTAAAAGGAAGTCAAAACAGGTAAAATGGCTGAAAAATAAATTTGACGGTTGAAAAATAAATGTGGCTCATATGGCGGGCGTGCCCCCAAATGTTCACTCCTTTGGCCAATGGCTCAGTTAGGCAGGAAATGTGTCCATACGAGATCAAAAGTCCCTAAAATGGATGCAAAAAGAATTTAAAGGCCAAAATGTCAAGGAGAAAGGTGTTTAAGGGCCACTTCCGGTTTTGAGGAGGCCACTTTCGGTTTCAGGAAATGGCAGTTTCCCAAGCAGTTTCTTGGCTTTTTAGAAAGGAAATCAGGTTGCATTTCACCCCTCTGGTCCTTTCTTGGTAAAAGGAAGTCAAAACAGGTAAAATGGCTGAAAAATAAATTTGACAGTTGAAAAATAAATGTGGCCCATTTGACGGGCGTGCCCCCAAATGTTCACCCCTTTGGCCAATGGCTCAGTTAGGCAAGAAATGTGTCCAAACGAGATCAAAAGTCCCTAAAATGGATTCAAAAAGAATTTAAAGGCCAAAATGACAAGGAGAAAGGTGTTTAAGGGCCACTTCTGGTTTTGAGGAGGCCACTTCCGGTTTCAGGAAATGGCAGTTTCCCAAGCAGTTTCTTGGCTTTTTACAAATGAAATCAGGTCGCTTTTCACCCCTCTGGTCCTTTCTTGGTAAAAGGAAGTCAAAACAGGTAAATTGGCTGAAAAACAAATTTGACGGTTGAAAAATAAATGTGGCTCATTTGGCGGGCGTGCCCCCAAATGTTTACTCCTTTGGCCAATGGCTCAGTTAGGCAGGAAATGTGTCCAAACGAGATCAAAAGACCCTAAAATGGATGCAAAAAGAATTTAAAGGCCAAAATGTCAAGGAGAAAGGTGTTTAAGGGCCACTTCCGGTTTTGAGGAGGCCACTTCCGGTTTCAGGAAATGGCAGTTTCCCAAGCAGTTTCTTGGCTTTTTACAAATGAAATCAGGTCGCTTTTCACCCCTCTGGTCCTTTCTTGGTAAAAGGAAGTCAAAACAGGTAAAATGGCTGAAAAATAAATTTGACAGTTGAAAAATAAATGTGGCCCATTTGACGGGCGTGCCCCCAAATGTTCACCCCTTTGGCCAATGGCTCAGTTAGGCAAGAAATGTGTCCAAACGAGATCAAAAGTCCCTAAAATGGATTCAAAAAGAATTTAAAGGCCAAAATGACAAGGAGAAAGGTGTTTAAGGGCCACTTCTGGTTTTGAGGAGGCCACTTCCGGTTTCAGGAAATGGCAGTTTCCCAAGCAGTTTCTTGGCTTTTTACAAATGAAATCAGGTCGCTTTTCACCCCTCTGGTCCTTTCTTGGTAAAAGGAAGTCAAAACAGGTAAAATGGCTGAAAAATAAATTTGACAGTTGAAAAATAAATGTGGCCCATTTGACAGGCGTGCCCCCAAATGTTCACCCCTTTGGCCAATGGCTCAGTTAGGCAGGAAATGTGTCCAAACGAGATCAAAAGTCCCTAAAATGGATGCAAAAAGAATTTAAAGGCCAAAATGTCAAGGAGAAAGGTGTTTAAGGGCCACTTCCGGTTTTGAGGAGGCCACTTCCGGTTTCAGGAAATGGCAGTTTCCCAAGCAGTTTCTTGGCTTTTTACGAATGAAATCAGGTCGCTTTTCACCCCTCTGGTCCTTTCTTGGTAAAAGGAAGTCAAAACAGATAAAATGGCTGAAAAATAAATTTGACAGTTGAAAAATAAATGTGGCCCATTTGACGGGCGTGCCCCCAAATGTTCACCCCTTTGGCCAATGGCTCAGTTAGGCAAGAAATGTGTCCAAACGAGATCAAAAGTCCCTAAAATGGATTCAAAAAGAATTTAAAGGCCAAAATGACAAGGAGAAAGGTGTTTAAGGGCCACTTCTGGTTTTGAGGAGGCCACTTCCGGTTTCAGGAAATGGCAGTTTCCCAAGCAGTTTCTTGGCTTTTTACAAATGAAATCAGGTCGCTTTTCACCCCTCTGGTCCTTTCCTGGTAAAAGGAAGTCAAAACAGGTAAAATGGCTGAAAAATAAATTTGACGGTTGAAAAATAAATGTGGCTCATTTGGCGGGCGTGCCCCCAAATGTTTACTCCTTTGGCCAATGGCTCAGTTAGGCAGGAAATGTGTCCAAACGAGATCAAAAGTCCCTAAAATGGATGCAAAAAGAATTTAAAGGCCAAAATGTCAAGGAGAAAGGTGTTTAAGGGCCACTTCTGGTTTTGAGGAGGCCACTTCCGGTTTCAGGAAATGGCAGTTTCCCAAGCAGTTTCTTGGCTTTTTACAAATGAAATCAGGTCGCTTTTCACCCCTCTGGTCCTTTCTTGGTAAAAGGAAGTCAAAACAGGTAAATTGGCTGAAAAATAAATTTGACGGTTGAAAAATAAATGTGGCTCATTTGGCGGGCGTGCCCCCAAATGTTTACTCCTTTGGCCAATGGCTCAGTTAGGCAGGAAATGTGTCCAAACGAGATCAAAAGTCCCTAAAATGGATGCAAAAAGAATTTAAAGGCCAAAATGTCAAGGAGAAAGGTGTTTAAGGGCCACTTCCGGTTTTGAGGAGGCCACTTCCGGTTTCAGGAAATGGCAGTTTCCCAAGCAGTTTCTTGGCTTTTTACAAATGAAATCAGGTCGCTTTTCACCCCTCTGGTCCTTTCTTGGTAAAAGGAAGTCAAAACAGATAAAATGGCTGAAAAATAAATTTGACAGTTGAAAAATAAATGTGGCCCATTTGACGGGCGTGCCCCCAAATGTTCACCCCTTTGGCCAATGGCTCAGTTAGGCAAGAAATGTGTCCAAACGAGATCAAAAGTCCCTAAAATGGATTCAAAAAGAATTTAAAGGCCAAAATGACAAGGAGAAAGGTGTTTAAGGGCCACTTCTGGTTTTGAGGAGGCCACTTCCGGTTTCAGGAAATGGCAGTTTCCCAAGCAGTTTCTTGGCTTTTTACAAATTAAATCAGGTCGCTTTTCACCCCTCTGGTCCTTTCCTGGTAAAAGGAAGTCAAAACAGGTAAAATGGCTGAAAAATAAATTTGACGGTTGAAAAATAAATGTGGCTCATATGGCGGGCGTGCCCCCAAATGTTCACTCCTTTGGCCAATGGCTCAGTTAGGCAGGAAATGTGTCCATACGAGATCAAAAGTCCCTAAAATGGATGCAAAAAGAATTTAAAGGCCAAAATGTCAAGGAGAAAGGTGTTTAAGGGCCACTTCCGGTTTTGAGGAGGCCACTTTCGGTTTCAGGAAATGGCAGTTTCCCAAGCAGTTTCTTGGCTTTTTAGAAAGGAAATCAGGTTGCATTTCACCCCTCTGGTCCTTTCTTGGTAAAAGGAAGTCAAAACAGGTAAAATGGCTGAAAAATAAATTTGACAGTTGAAAAATAAATGTGGCCCATTTGACGGGCGTGCCCCCAAATGTTCACCCCTTTGGCCAATGGCTCAGTTAGGCAAGAAATGTGTCCAAACGAGATCAAAAGTCCCTAAAATGGATTCAAAAAGAATTTAAAGGCCAAAATGACAAGGAGAAAGGTGTTTAAGGGCCACTTCTGGTTTTGAGGAGGCCACTTCCGGTTTCAGGAAATGGCAGTTTCCCAAGCAGTTTCTTGGCTTTTTACAAATGAAATCAGGTCGCTTTTCACCCCTCTGGTCCTTTCTTGGTAAAAGGAAGTCAAAACAGGTAAAATGGCTGAAAAATAAATTTGACAGTTGAAAAATAAATGTGGCCCATTTGATGGGCGTGCCCCCAAATGTTCACCCCTTTGGCCAATGGCTCAGTTAGGCAGGAAGTGTGTCCAAACGAGATCAAAAGTCCCTAAAATGGATGCAAAAAGAATTTAAAGGCCAAAATGTCAAGGAGAAAGGTGTTTAAGGGCCACTTCCGGTTTTGAGGAGGCCACTTCCGGTTTCAGAAAATGGCAGTTTCCCAAGCAGTTTCTTGGCTTTTTAGAAAGGAAATCAGGTTGCATTTCACCCCTCTGGTCCTTTCTTGGTAAAAGGAAGTCAAAACAGGTAAAATGGCTGAAAAATAAATTTGACAGTTGAAAAATAAATGTGGCCCATTTGACGGGCGTGCCCCCAAATGTTCACCCCTTTGGCCAATGGCTCAGTTAGCAAGAAATGTGTCCAAACGAGATCAAAAGTCCCTAAAATGGATTCAAAAAGAATTTAAAGGCCAAAATGACAAGGAGAAAGGTGTTTAAGGGCCACTTCTGGTTTTGAGGAGGCCACTTCCGGTTTCAGGAAATGGCAGTTTCCCAAGCAGTTTCTTGGCTTTTTACAAATCAAATCAGGTCGCTTTTCACCCCTCTGGTCCTTTCTTGGTAAAAGGAAGTCAAAACAGGTAAATTGGCTGAAAAACAAATTTGACGGTTGAAAAATAAATGTGGCTCATTTGGCGGGCGTGCCCCCAAATGTTTACTCCTTTGGCCAATGGCTCAGTTAGGCAGGAAATGTGTCCAAACGAGATCAAAAGTCCCTAAAATGGATGCAAAAAGAATTTAAAGGCCAAAATGTCAAGGAGAAAGGTGTTTAAGGGCCACTTCCGGTTTTGAGGAGGCCACTTCCGGTTTCAGGAAATGGCAGTTTCCCAAGCAGTTTCTTGGCTTTTTACAAATGAAATCAGGTCGCTTTTCACCCCTCTGGTCCTTTCTTGGTAAAAGGAAGTCAAAACAGGTAAAATGGCTGAAAAATAAATTTGACAGTTGAAAAATAAATGTGGCCCATTTGATGGGCGTGCCCCCAAATGTTCACCCCTTTGGCCAATGGCTCAGTTAGGCAGGAAGTGTGTCCAAACGAGATCAAAAGTCCCTAAAATGGATGCAAAAAGAATTTAAAGGCCAAAATGTCAAGGAGAAAGGTGTTTAAGGGCCACTTCCGGTTTTGAGGAGGCCACTTCCGGTTTCAGAAAATGGCAGTTTCCCAAGCAGTTTCTTGGCTTTTTAGAAATGAAATCAGGTTGCTTTTCACCCCTCTGGTCCTTTCTTGGTAAAAGGAAGTCAAAACAGATAAAATGGCTGAAAAATAAATTTGACAGTTGAAAAATAAATGTGGCCCATTTGACGGGCGTGCCCCCAAATGTTCACCCCTTTGGCCAATGGCTCAGTTAGGCAAGAAATGTGTCCAAACGAGATCAAAAGTCCCTAAAATGGATTCAAAAAGAATTTAAAGGCCAAAATGACAAGGAGAAAGGTGTTTAAGGGCCACTTCTGGTTTTGAGGAGGCCACTTCCGGTTTCAGGAAATGGCAGTTTCCCAAGCAGTTTCTTGGCTTTTTACAAATGAAATCAGGTCGCTTTTCACCCCTCTGGTCCTTTCTTGGTAAAAGGAAGTCAAAACAGGTAAAATGGCTGAAAAATAAATTTGACAGTTGAAAAATAAATGTGGCCCATTTGACGGGCGTGCCCCCAAATGTTCACCCCTTTGGCCAATGGCTCAGTTAGGCAGGAAATGTGTCCAAACGAGATCAAAAGTCCCTAAAATGGATGCAAAAAGAATTTAAAGGCCAAAATGTCAAGGAGAAAGGTGTTTAAGGGCCACTTCCGGTTTTGAGGAGGCCACTTCCGGTTTCAGGAAATGGCAGTTTCCCAAGCAGTTTCTTGGCTTTTTACGAATGAAATCAGGTCGCTTTTCACCCCTCTGGTCCTTTCTTGGTAAAAGGAAGTCAAAACAGATAAAATGGCTGAAAAATAAATTTGACAGTTGAAAAATAAATGTGGCCCATTTGACGGGCGTGCCCCCAAATGTTCACCCCTTTGGCCAATGGCTCAGTTAGGCAAGAAATGTGTCCAAATGAGATCAAAAGTCCCTAAAATGGATTCAAAAAGAATTTAAAGTCCAAAATGACAAGGAGAAAGGTGTTTAAGGGCCACTTCTGGTTTTGAGGAGGCCACTTCCGGTTTCAGGAAATGGCAGTTTCCCAAGCAGTTTCTTGGCTTTTTAAAAATGAAATCAGGTCGCTTTTCACCCCTCTGGTCCTTTCCTGGTAAAAGGAAGTCAAAACAGGTAAAATGGCTGAAAAATAAATTTGACGGTTGAAAAATAAATGTGGCTCATTTGGCGGGCGTGCCCCCAAATGTTTACTCCTTTGGCCAATGGCTCAGTTAGGCAGGAAATGTGTCCAAACGAGATCAAAAGTCCCTAAAATGGATGCAAAAAGAATTTAAAGGCCAAAATGTCAAGGAGAAAGGTGTTTAAGGGCCACTTCTGGTTTTGAGGAGGCCACTTCCGGTTTCAGGAAATGGCAGTTTCCCAAGCAGTTTCTTGGCTTTTTACAAATGAAATCAGGTCGCTTTTCACCCCTCTGGTCCTTTCTTGGTAAAAGGAAGTCAAAACAGGTAAATTGGCTGAAAAATAAATTTGACGGTTGAAAAATAAATGTGGCTCATTTGGCGGGCGTGCCCCCAAATGTTTACTCCTTTGGCCAATGGCTCAGTTAGGCAGGAAATGTGTCCAAACGAGATCAAAAGTCCCTAAAATGGATGCAAAAAGAATTTAAAGGCCAAAATGTCAAGGAGAAAGGTGTTTAAGGGCCACTTCCGGTTTTGAGGAGGCCACTTCCGGTTTCAGGAAATGGCAGTTTCCCAAGCAGTTTCTTGGCTTTTTACAAATGAAATCAGGTCGCTTTTCACCCCTCTGGTCCTTTCTTGGTAAAAGGAAGTCAAAACAGATAAAATGGCTGAAAAATAAATTTGACAGTTGAAAAATAAATGTGGCCCATTTGACGGGCGTGCCCCCAAATGTTCACCCCTTTGGCCAATGGCTCAGTTAGGCAAGAAATGTGTCCAAACGAGATCAAAAGTCCCTAAAATGGATTCAAAAAGAATTTATAGGGCAAAATGACAAGGAGAAAGGTGTTTAAGGGCCACTTCTGGTTTTGAGGAGGCCACTTCCGGTTTCAGGAAATGGCAGTTTCCCAAGCAGTTTCTTGGCTTTTTACAAATTAAATCAGGTCGCTTTTCACCCCTCTGGTCCTTTCCTGGTAAAAGGAAGTCAAAACAGGTAAAATGGCTGAAAAATAAATTTGACGGTTGAAAAATAAATGTGGCTCATATGGCGGGCGTGCCCCCAAATGTTCACTCCTTTGGCCAATGGCTCAGTTAGGCAGGAAATGTGTCCATACGAGATCAAAAGTCCCTAAAATGGATGCAAAAAGAATTTAAAGGCCAAAATGTCAAGGAGAAAGGTGTTTAAGGGCCACTTCCGGTTTTGAGGAGGCCACTTTCGGTTTCAGGAAATGGCAGTTTCCCAAGCAGTTTCTTGGCTTTTTAGAAAGGAAATCAGGTTGCATTTCACCCCTCTGGTCCTTTCTTGGTAAAAGGAAGTCAAAACAGGTAAAATGGCTGAAAAATAAATTTGACAGTTGAAAAATAAATGTGGCCCATTTGACGGGCGTGCCCCCAAATGTTCACCCCTTTGGCCAATGGCTCAGTTAGGCAAGAAATGTGTCCAAACGAGATCAAAAGTCCCTAAAATGGATTCAAAAAGAATTTAAAGGCCAAAATGACAAGGAGAAAGGTGTTTAAGGGCCACTTCTGGTTTTGAGGAGGCCACTTCCGGTTTCAGGAAATGGCAGTTTCCCAAGCAGTTTCTTGGCTTTTTACAAATGAAATCAGGTCGCTTTTCACCCCTCTGGTCCTTTCTTGGTAAAAGGAAGTCAAAACAGGTAAAATGGCTGAAAAATAAATTTGACAGTTGAAAAATAAATGTGGCCCATTTGACGGGCGTGCCCCCAAATGTTCACCCCTTTGGCCAATGGCTCAGTTAGGCAGGAAATGTGTCCAAACGAGATCAAAAGTCCCTAAAATGGATGCAAAAAGAATTTAAAGGCCAAAATGTCAAGGAGAAAGGTGTTTAAGGGCCACTTCCGGTTTTGAGGAGGCCACTTCCGGTTTCAGGAAATGGCAGTTTCCCAAGCAGTTTCTTGGCTTTTTACAAATGAAATCAGGTCGCTTTTCACCCCTCTGGTCCTTTCTTGGTAAAAGGAAGTCAAAACAGATAAAATGGCTGAAAAATAAATTTGACAGTTGAAAAATAAATGTGGCCCATTTGACGGGCGTGCCCCCAAATGTTCACCCCTTTGGCCAATGGCTCAGTTAGGCAAGAAATGTGTCCAAACGAGATCAAAAGTCCCTAAAATGGATTCAAAAAGAATTTAAAGGCCAAAATGACAAGGAGAAAGGTGTTTAAGGGCCACTTCTGGTTTTGAGGAGGCCACTTCCGGTTTCAGGAAATGGCAGTTTCCCAAGCAGTTTCTTGGCTTTTTACAAATGAAATCAGGTCGCTTTTCACCCCTCTGGTCCTTTCCTGGTAAAAGGAAGTCAAAACAGGTAAAATGGCTGAAAAATAAATTTGACGGTTGAAAAATAAATGTGGCTCATATGGCGGGCGTGCCCCCAAATGTTCCCTCCTTTGGCCAATGGCTCAGTTAGGCAGGAAATGTGTCCATACGAGATCAAAAGTCCCTAAAATGGATGCAAAAAGAATTTAAAGGCCAAAATGTCAAGGAGAAGGGTGTTTAAGGGCCACTTCCGGTTTTGAGGAGGCCACTTTCGGTTTCAGGAAATGGCAGTTTCCCAAGCAGTTTCTTGGCTTTTTAGAAAGGAAATCAGGTTGCATTTCACCCCTCTGGTCCTTTCTTGGTAAAAGGAAGTCAAAACAGGTAAAATGGCTGAAAAATAAATTTGACAGTTGAAAAATAAATGTGGCCCATTTGACGGGCGTGCCCCCAAATGTTCACCCCTTTGGCCAATGGCTCAGTTAGGCAAGAAATGTGTCCAAACGAGATCAAAAGTCCCTAAAATGGATTCAAAAAGAATTTAAAGGCCAAAATGACAAGGAGAAAGGTGTTTAAGGGCCACTTCCGGTTTTGAGGAGGCCACTTCCGGTTTCAGGAAATGGCAGTTTCCCAAGCAGTTTCTTGGCTTTTTACAAATGAAATCAGGTCGCTTTTCACCCCTCTGGTCCTTTCCTGGTAAAAGGAAGTCAAAACAGATAAAATGGCTGAAAAATAAATTTGACAGTTGAAAAATAAATGTGGCCCATTTGACGGGCGTGCCCCCAAATGTTCACCCCTTTGGCCAATGGCTCAGTTAGGCAAGAAATGTGTCCAAACGAGATCAAAAGTCCCTAAAATGGATGCAAAAAGAATTTAAAGGCCAAAATGACAAGGAGAAAGGTGTTTAAGGGCCACTTCTGGTTTTGAGGAGGCCACTTCCGGTTTCAGGAAATGGCAGTTTCCCAAGCAGTTTCTTGGCTTTTTACAAATGAAATCAGGTCGCTTTTCACCCCTCTGGTCCTTTCTTGGTAAAAGGAAGTCAAAACAGGTAAATTGGCTGAAAAATAAATTTGACGGTTGAAAAATAAATGTGGCTCATTTGGCGGGCGTGCCCCCAAATGTTTACTCCTTTGGCCAATGGCTCAGTTAGGCAGGAAATGTGTCCAAACGAGATCAAAAGTCCCTAAAATGGATGCAAAAAGAATTTAAAGGCCAAAATGTCAAGGAGAAAGGTGTTTAAGGGCCACTTCCGGTTTTGAGGAGGCCACTTCCGGTTTCAGGAAATGGCAGTTTCCCAAGCAGTTTCTTGGCTTTTTACAAATGAAATCAGGTCGCTTTTCACCCCTCTGGTCCTTTCTTGGTAAAAGGAAGTCAAAACAGGTAAAATGGCTGAAAAATAAATTTGACAGTTGAAAAATAAATGTGGCCCATTTGACGGGCGTGCCCCCAAATGTTCACCCCTTTGGTCAATGGCTCAGTTAGGCAGGAAATGTGTCCAAACGAGATCAAAAGTCCCTAAAATGGATGCAAAAAGAATTTAAAGGCCAAAATGTCAAGGAGAAAGGTGTTTAAGGGCCACTTCCGGTTTTGAGGAGGCCACTTCCGGTTTCAGGAAATGGCAGTTTCCCAAGCAGTTTCTTGGCTTTTTACAAATGAAATCAGGTCGCTTTTCACCCCTCTGGTCCTTTCTTGGTAAAAGGAAGTCAAAACAGGTAAAATGGCTGAAAAATAAATTTGACAGTTGAAAAATAAATGTGGCCCATTTGACGGGCGTGCCCCCAAATGTTCACCCCTTTGGCCAATGGCTCAGTTAGGCAGGAAGTGTGTCCAAACGAGATCAAAAGTCCCTAAAATGGATGCAAAAAGAATTTAAAGGCCAAAATGTCAAGGAGAAAGGTGTTTAAGGGCCACTTCCGGTTTTGAGGAGGCCACTTCCGGTTTCAGAAAATGGCAGTTTCCCAAGCAGTTTCTTGGCTTTTTAGAAATGAAATCAGGTTGCTTTTCACCCCTCTGGTCCTTTCTTGGTAAAAGGAAGTCAAAACAGATAAAATGGCTGAAAAATAAATTTGGCAGTTGAAAAATAAATGTGGCCCATTTGACGGGCGTGCCCCCAAATGTTCACCCCTTTGGCCAATGGCTCACTTAGGCAGAAAATGTGTCCAAACGAGATCAAAAGTCCCTAAAATGGATGCAAAAAGAATTTAAAGGCCAAAATGACAAGGAGAAAGGTGTTTAAGGGCCACTTCCGGTGTTAAGGAGGCCACTTCCGGTTTCAGGAAATGGCAGTTTCCCAAGCAGTTTATTGGCTGTTTACAAATGAAATCAGGTCGCTTTTCACCCCTCTGGTCCTTTCTTGGTAAAAGGAAGTCAAAACAGGTAAAATGGCTGAAAAATAAATTTGACGGTTGAAAAATAAATGTGGCCCATGTGGCGGGCGTGCCCCCAAATGTTCACCCCTTTGGCTAATGGCTCAGTTAGGCAGGAAATGTGTCCAAACGAGATCAAAAGTCCCTAAAATGGGTGCAAAAAGAATTTAAAGGCCAAAATGTCAAGGAGAAAGGCGTTTAAGGGTCACTTCCGGTTTTGAGGAGGCCACTTCCGGTTTCAGGAAATGGCAGTTTCCCAAGCAGTTTCTTGGCTTTTTACAAATGAAATCAGGTTGCATTTCACCCCTCTGGTCCTTTCTTGGTAAAAGGAAGTCAAAACAGGTAAAATGGCTAAAAAATAAATTTGACAGTTGAAAAATAAATGTGGCCCATTTGGCGGGCGTGCCCCCAAATGTTCACCCCTTTGGCCAATGGCTCAGTTAGGCAGGAAATGTGTCCAAATGAGATCAAAACTCCCTAAAATGGATGCAAAAAGAATTTAAAGGCCAAAATGTCAAGGAGAAAGGTGTTTAAGGGCCACTTCCGGTTTTGAGGAGGCCACTTCCGGTTTCAGGAAATGGCAGTTTCCCAAGCAGTTTCTTGGCTTTTTAGAAATGAAATCAGGTCACTTTTCACCCCTCTGGTCCTTTCTTGGTAAAAGTAAGTCAAAATAGGTAAAATGGCTGAAAAATAAATTTGACAGTTGAAAAATAAATGTGGCCCATTTGACCGGCGTGCCCCCAAATGTTCACCCCTTTGGCCAATGGCTCAGTTAGGCAGGAAATGTGTCCAAACGAGATCAAAAGTCCCTAAAATGGATGCAAAAAGAATTTAAAGGCCAAAATGACAAGGAGAAAGGTGTTTAAGGGCCACTTCTGGTTTTGAGGAGGCCACTACCGGTTTCAGGGAATGGCAGTTTCCCAAGCAGTTTCTTGGCTTTTTACAAATGAAATCAGGTCGCTTTTCACCTCTCTGGTCCTTTCTTGGTAAAAGGAAGTCAAAACAGGTAAATTGGCTGAAAAATAAATTTGACGGTTGAAAAATAAATGTGGCTCATTTGGCGGGCGTGCCCCCAAATGTTTACTCCTTTGGCCAATGGCTCAGTTAGGCAGGAAATGTGTCCATACGAGATCAAAAGTCCCTAAAATGGATGCAAAAAGAATTTAAAGGCCAAAATGTCAAGGAGAAAGGTGTTTAAGGGCCACTTCCGGTTTTGAGGAGGCCACTTTCGGTTTCAGGAAATGGCAGTTTCCCAAGCAGTTTCTTGGCTTTTTAGAAATGAAATCAGGTTGCATTTCACCCCTCTGGTCCTTTCTTGGTAAAAGGAAGTCAAAACAGGTAAAATGGCTGAAAAATAAATTTGACAGTTGAAAAATAAATGTGGCCCATTTGACGGGCGTGCCCCCAAATGTTCACCCCTTTGGCCAATGGCTCAGTTAGGCAAGAAATGTGTCCAAACGAGATCAAAAGTCCCTAAAATGGATTCAAAAAGAATTTAAAGGCCAAAATGACAAGGAGAAAGGTGTTTAAGGGCCACTTCTGGTTTTGAGGAGGCCACTTCTGGTTTCAGGAAATGGCAGTTTCCCAAGCAGTTTCTTGGCTTTTTACAAATGAAATCAGGTCGCTTTTCACCCCTCTGGTCCTTTCTTGGTAAAAGGAAGTCAAAACAGGTAAATTGGCTGAAAAACAAATTTGACGGTTGAAAAATAAATGTGGCTCATTTGGCGGGCGTGCCCCCAAATGTTTACTCCTTTGGCCAATGGCTCAGTTAGGCAGGAAATGTGTCCAAACGAGATCAAAAGTCCCTAAAATGGATGCAAAAAGAATTTAAAGGCCAAAATGTCAAGGAGAAAGGTGTTTAAGGGCCACTTCCGGTTTTGAGGAGGCCACTTCCGGTTTCAGGAAATGGCAGTTTCAGAAGCAGTTTCTTGGCTTTTTACAAATGAAATCAGGTCGCTTTTCACCCCTCTGGTCCTTTCTTGGTAAAAGGAAGTCAAAACAGGTAAAATGGCTGAAAAATAAATTTGACGGTTGAAAAATAAATGTGGCCCATGTGGCGGGCGTGCCCCCAAATGTTCACCCCTTTGGCTAATGGCTCAGTTAGGCAGGAAATGTGTCCAAACGAGATCAAAAGTCCCTAAAATGGGTGCAAAAAGAATTTAAAGGCCAAAATGTCAAGGAGAAAGGCGTTTAAGGGTCACTTCCGGTTTTGAGGAGGCCACTTCCGGTTTCAGGAAATGGCAGTTTCCCAAGCAGTTTCTTGGCTTTTTACAAATGAAATCAGGTTGCATTTCACCCCTCTGGTCCTTTCTTGGTAAAAGGAAGTCAAAACAGGTAAAATGGCTAAAAAATAAATTTGACAGTTGAAAAATAAATGTGGCCCATTTGGCGGGCGTGCCCCCAAATGTTCACCCCTTTGGCCAATGGCTCAGTTAGGCAGGAAATGTGTCCAAATGAGATCAAAACTCCCTAAAATGGATGCAAAAAGAATTTAAAGGCCAAAATGTCAAGGAGAAAGGTGTTTAAGGGCCACTTCCGGTTTTGAGGAGGCCACTTCCGGTTTCAGGAAATGGCAGTTTCCCAAGCAGTTTCTTGGCTTTTTAGAAATGAAATCAGGTCGCTTTTCACCCCTCTGGTCCTTTCTTGGTAAAAGTAAGTCAAAATAGGTAAAATGGCTGAAAAATAAATTTGACAGTTGAAAAATAAATGTGGCCCATTTGACGGGCGTGCCCCCAAATGTTCACCCCTTTGGCCAATGGCTCAGTTAGGCAAGAAATGTGTCCAAACGAGATCAAAAGTCCCTAAAATGGATTCAAAAAGAATTTAAAGGCCAAAATGACAAGGAGAAAGGTGTTTAAGGGCCACTTCTGGTTTTGAGGAGGCCACTTCCGGTTTCAGGAAATGGCAGTTTCCCAAGCAGTTTCTTGGCTTTTTACAAATGAAATCAGGTCGCTTTTCACCCCTCTGGTCCTTTCTTGGTAAAAGGAAGTCAAAACAGGTAAATTGGCTGAAAAATAAATTTGACGGTTGAAAAATAAATGTGGCTCATTTGGCGGGCGTGCCCCCAAATGTTTACTCCTTTGGCCAATGGCTCAGTTAGGCAGGAAATGTGTCCAAACGAGATCAAAAGTCCCTAAAATGGATGCAAAAAGAATTTAAAGGCCAAAATGTCAAGGAGAAAGGTGTTTAAGGGCCACTTCCGGTTTTGAGGAGGCAACTTCCGGTTTCAGGAAATGGCAGTTTCCCAAGCAGTTTCTTGGCTTTTTACAAATGAAATCAGGTCGCTTTTCACCCCTCTGGTCCTTTCTTGGTAAAAGGAAGTCAAAACAGGTAAAATGGCTGAAAAATAAATTTGACAGTTGAAAAATAAATGTGGCCCATTTGACGGGCGTGCCCCCAAATGTTCACCCCTTTGGCCAATGGCTCAGTTAGGCAGGAAATGTGTCCAAACGAGATCAAAAGTCCCTAAAATGGATGCAAAAAGAATTTAAAGGCCAAAATGTCAAGGAGAAAGGTGTTTAAGGGCCACTTCCGGTTTTGAGGAGGCCACTTCCGGTTTCAGGAAATGGCAGTTTCCCAAGCAGTTTCTTGGCTTTTTACAAATGAAATCAGGTCGCTTTTCACCCCTCTGGTCCTTTCTTGGTAAAAGGAAGTCAAAACAGATAAAATGGCTGAAAAATAAATTTGACAGTTGAAAAATAAATGTGGCCCATTTGACGGGCGTGCCCCCAAATGTTCACCCCTTTGGCCAATGGCTCAGTTAGGCAAGAAATGTGTCCAAACGAGATCAAAAGTCCCTAAAATGGATTCAAAAAGAATTTAAAGGCCAAAATGACAAGGAGAAAGGTGTTTAAGGGCCACTTCTGGTTTTGAGGAGGCCACTTCCGGTTTCAGGAAATGGCAGTTTCCCAAGCAGTTTCTTGGCTTTTTACAAATGAAATCAGGTCGCTTTTCACCCCTCTGGTCCTTTCCTGGTAAAAGGAAGTCAAAACAGGTAAAATGGCTGAAAAATAAATTTGACGGTTGAAAAATAAATGTGGCTCATATGGCGGGCGTGCCCCCAAATGTTCACTCCTTTGGCCAATGGCTCAGTTAGGCAGGAAATGTGTCCATACGAGATCAAAAGTCCCTAAAATGGATGCAAAAAGAATTTAAAGGCCAAAATGTCAAGGAGAAAGGTGTTTAAGGGCCACTTCCGGTTTTGAGGAGGCCACTTTCGGTTTCAGGAAATGGCAGTTTCCCAAGCAGTTTCTTGGCTTTTTAGAAAGGAAATCAGGTTGCATTTCACCCCTCTGGTCCTTTCTTGGTAAAAGGAAGTCAAAACAGGTAAAATGGCTGAAAAATAAATTTGACAGTTGAAAAATAAATGTGGCCCATTTGACGGGCGTGCCCCCAAATGTTCACCCCTTTGGCCAATGGCTCAGTTAGGCAAGAAATGTGTCCAAACGAGATCAAAAGTCCCTAAAATGGATTCAAAAAGAATTTAAAGGCCAAAATGACAAGGAGAAAGGTGTTTAAGGGCCACTTCTGGTTTTGAGGAGGCCACTTCCGGTTTCAGGAAATGGCAGTTTCCCAAGCAGTTTCTTGGCTTTTTACAAATGAAATCAGGTCGCTTTTCACCCCTCTGGTCCTTTCTTGGTAAAAGGAAGTCAAAACAGGTAAATTGGCTGAAAAACAAATTTGACGGTTGAAAAATAAATGTGGCTCATTTGGCGGGCGTGCCCCCAAATGTTTACTCCTTTGGCCAATGGCTCAGTTAGGCAGGAAATGTGTCCAAACGAGATCAAAAGTCCCTAAAATGGATGCAAAAAGAATTTAAAGGCCAAAATGTCAAGGAGAAAGGTGTTTAAGGGCCACTTCCGGTTTTGAGGAGGCCACTTCCGGTTTCAGGAAATGGCAGTTTCCCAAGCAGTTTCTTGGCTTTTTACAAATGAAATCAGGTCGCTTTTCACCCCTCTGGTCCTTTCTTGGTAAAAGGAAGTCAAAACAGGTAAAATGGCTGAAAAATAAATTTGACAGTTGAAAAATAAATGTGGCCCATTTGACGGGCGTGCCCCCAAATGTTCACCCCTTTGGCCAATGGCTCAGTTAGGCAAGAAATGTGTCCAAACGAGATCAAAAGTCCCTAAAATGGATTCAAAAAGAATTTAAAGGCCAAAATGACAAGGAGAAAGGTGTTTAAGGGCCACTTCTGGTTTTGAGGAGGCCACTTCCGGTTTCAGGAAATGGCAGTTTCCCAAGCAGTTTCTTGGCTTTTTACAAATGAAATCAGGTCGCTTTTCACCCCTCTGGTCCTTTCTTGGTAAAAGGAAGTCAAAACAGGTAAAATGGCTGAAAAATAAATTTGACAGTTGAAAAATAAATGTGGCCCATTTGACGGGCGTGCCCCCAAATGTTCACCCCTTTGGCCAATGGCTCAGTTAGGCAGGAAATGTGTCCAAACGAGATCAAAAGTCCCTAAAATGGATGCAAAAAGAATTTAAAGGCCAAAATGTCAAGGAGAAAGGTGTTTAAGGGCCACTTCCGGTTTTGAGGAGGCCACTTCCGGTTTCAGGAAATGGCAGTTTCCCAAGCAGTTTCTTGGCTTTTTACGAATGAAATCAGGTCGCTTTTCACCCCTCTGGTCCTTTCTTGGTAAAAGGAAGTCAAAACAGATAAAATGGCTGAAAAATAAATTTGACAGTTGAAAAATAAATGTGGCCCATTTGACGGGCGTGCCCCCAAATGTTCACCCCTTTGGCCAATGGCTCAGTTAGGCAAGAAATGTGTCCAAACGAGATCAAAAGTCCCTAAAATGGATTCAAAAAGAATTTAAAGGCCAAAATGACAAGGAGAAAGGTGTTTAAGGGCCACTTCTGGTTTTGAGGAGGCCACTTCCGGTTTCAGGAAATGGCAGTTTCCCAAGCAGTTTCTTGGCTTTTTACAAATGAAATCAGGTCGCTTTTCACCCCTCTGGTCCTTTCCTGGTAAAAGGAAGTCAAAACAGGTAAAATGGCTGAAAAATAAATTTGACGGTTGAAAAATAAATGTGGCTCATTTGGCGGGCGTGCCCCCAAATGTTTACTCCTTTGGCCAATGGCTCAGTTAGGCAGGAAATGTGTCCAAACGAGATCAAAAGTCCCTAAAATGGATGCAAAAAGAATTTAAAGGCCAAAATGTCAAGGAGAAAGGTGTTTAAGGGCCACTTCTGGTTTTGAGGAGGCCACTTCCGGTTTCAGGAAATGGCAGTTTCCCAAGCAGTTTCTTGGCTTTTTACAAATGAAATCAGGTCGCTTTTCACCCCTCTGGTCCTTTCTTGGTAAAAGGAAGTCAAAACAGGTAAATTGGCTGAAAAATAAATTTGACGGTTGAAAAATAAATGTGGCTCATTTGGCGGGCGTGCCCCCAAATGTTTACTCCTTTGGCCAATGGCTCAGTTAGGCAGGAAATGTGTCCAAACGAGATCAAAAGTCCCTAAAATGGATGCAAAAAGAATTTAAAGGCCAAAATGTCAAGGAGAAAGGTGTTTAAGGGCCACTTCCGGTTTTGAGGAGGCCACTTCCGGTTTCAGGAAATGGCAGTTTCCCAAGCAGTTTCTTGGCTTTTTACAAATGAAATCAGGTCGCTTTTCACCCCTCTGGTCCTTTCTTGGTAAAAGGAAGTCAAAACAGATAAAATGGCTGAAAAATAAATTTGACAGTTGAAAAATAAATGTGGCCCATTTGACGGGCGTGCCCCCAAATGTTCACCCCTTTGGCCAATGGCTCAGTTAGGCAAGAAATGTGTCCAAACGAGATCAAAAGTCCCTAAAATGGATTCAAAAAGAATTTAAAGGCCAAAATGACAAGGAGAAAGGTGTTTAAGGGCCACTTCTGGTTTTGAGGAGGCCACTTCCGGTTTCAGGAAATGGCAGTTTCCCAAGCAGTTTATTGGCTGTTTACAAATGAAATCAGGTCGCTTTTCACCCCTCTGGTCCTTTCTTGGTAAAAGGAAGTCAAAACAGGTAAAATGGCTGAAAAATAAATTTGACGGTTGAAAAATAAATGTGGCCCATGTGGCGGGCGTGCCCCCAAATGTTCACCCCTTTGGCTAATGGCTCAGTTAGGCAGGAAATGTGTCCAAACGAGATCAAAAGTCCCTAAAATGGGTGCAAAAAGAATTTAAAGGCCAAAATGTCAAGGAGAAAGGCGTTTAAGGGTCACTTCCGGTTTTGAGGAGGCCACTTCCGGTTTCAGGAAATGGCAGTTTCCCAAGCAGTTTCTTGGCTTTTTACAAATGAAATCAGGTTGCATTTCACCCCTCTGGTCCTTTCTTGGTAAAAGGAAGTCAAAACAGGTAAAATGGCTAAAAAATAAATTTGACAGTTGAAAAATAAATGTGGCCCATTTGGCGGGCGTGCCCCCAAATGTTCACCCCTTTGGCCAATGGCTCAGTTAGGCAGGAAATGTGTCCAAATGAGATCAAAACTCCCTAAAATGGATGCAAAAAGAATTTAAAGGCCAAAATGTCAAGGAGAAAGGTGTTTAAGGGCCACTTCCGGTTTTGAGGAGGCCACTTCCGGTTTCAGGAAATGGCAGTTTCCCAAGCAGTTTCTTGGCTTTTTAGAAATGAAATCAGTTCACTTTTCACCCCTCTGGTCCTTTCTTGGTAAAAGTAAATCAAAAGAGGTAAAATGGCTGAAAAATAAATTTGACAGTTGAAAAATAAATGTGGCCCATTTGACCGGCGTGCCCCCAAATGTTCACCCCTTTGGCCAATGGCTCAGTTAGGCAGGAAATGTGTCCAAACGAGATCAAAAGTCCCTAAAATGGATGCAAAAAGAATTTAAAGGCCAAAATGACAAGGAGAAAGGTGTTTAAGGGCCACTTCTGGTTTTGAGGAGGCCACTACCGGTTTCAGGGAATGGCAGTTTCCCAAGCAGTTTCTTGGCTTTTTACAAATGAAATCAGGTCGCTTTTCACCTCTCTGGTCCTTTCTTGGTAAAAGGAAGTCAAAACAGGTAAATTGGCTGAAAAATAAATTTGACGGTTGAAAAATAAATGTGGCTCATTTGGCGGGCGTGCCCCCAAATGTTTACTCCTTTGGCCAATGGCTCAGTTAGGCAGGAAATGTGTCCATACGAGATCAAAAGTCCCTAAAATGGATGCAAAAAGAATTTAAAGGCCAAAATGTCAAGGAGAAAGGTGTTTAAGGGCCACTTCCGGTTTTGAGGAGGCCACTTTCGGTTTCAGGAAATGGCAGTTTCCCAAGCAGTTTCTTGGCTTTTTAGAAATGAAATCAGGTTGCATTTCACCCCTCTGGTCCTTTCTTGGTAAAAGGAAGTCAAAACAGGTAAAATGGCTGAAAAATAAATTTGACAGTTGAAAAATAAATGTGGCCCATTTGACGGGCGTGCCCCCAAATGTTCACCCCTTTGGCTAATGGCTCAGTTAGGCAGGAAATGTGTCCAAACGAGATCAAAAGTCCCTAAAATGGGTGCAAAAAGAATTTAAAGGCCAAAATGTCAAGGAGAAAGGCGTTTAAGGGTCACTTCCGGTTTTGAGGAGGCCACTTCCGGTTTCAGGAAATGGCAGTTTCCCAAGCAGTTTCTTGGCTTTTTACAAATGAAATCAGGTTGCATTTCACCCCTCTGGTCCTTTCTTGGTAAAAGGAAGTCAAAACAGGTAAAATGGCTAAAAAATAAATTTGACAGTTGAAAAATAAATGTGGCCCATTTGGCGGGCGTGCCCCCAAATGTTCACCCCTTTGGCCAATGGCTCAGTTAGGCAGGAAATGTGTCCAAATGAGATCAAAACTCCCTAAAATGGATGCAAAAAGAATTTAAAGGCCAAAATGTCAAGGAGAAAGGTGTTTAAGGGCCACTTCCGGTTTTGAGGAGGCCACTTCCGGTTTCAGGAAATGGCAGTTTCCCAAGCAGTTTCTTGGCTTTTTAGAAATGAAATCAGGTCGCTTTTCACCCCTCTGGTCCTTTCTTGGTAAAAGTAAGTCAAAATAGGTAAAATGGCTGAAAAATAAATTTGACAGTTGAAAAATAAATGTGGCCCATTTGACGGGCGTGCCCCCAAATGTTCACCCCTTTGGCCAATGGCTCAGTTAGGCAAGAAATGTGTCCAAACGAGATCAAAAGTCCCTAAAATGGATTCAAAAAGAATTTAAAGGCCAAAATGACAAGGAGAAAGGTGTTTAAGGGCCACTTCTGGTTTTGAGGAGGCCACTTCCGGTTTCAGGAAATGGCAGTTTCCCAAGCAGTTTCTTGGCTTTTTACAAATGAAATCAGGTCGCTTTTCACCCCTCTGGTCCTTTCTTGGTAAAAGGAAGTCAAAACAGGTAAATTGGCTGAAAAATAAATTTGACGGTTGAAAAATAAATGTGGCTCATTTGGCGGGCGTGCCCCCAAATGTTTACTCCTTTGGCCAATGGCTCAGTTAGGCAGGAAATGTGTCCAAACGAGATCAAAAGTCCCTAAAATGGATGCAAAAAGAATTTAAAGGCCAAAATGTCAAGGAGAAAGGTGTTTAAGGGCCACTTCCGGTTTTGAGGAGGCAACTTCCGGTTTCAGGAAATGGCAGTTTCCCAAGCAGTTTCTTGGCTTTTTACAAATGAAATCAGGTCGCTTTTCACCCCTCTGGTCCTTTCTTGGTAAAAGGAAGTCAAAACAGGTAAAATGGCTGAAAAATAAATTTGACAGTTGAAAAATAAATGTGGCCCATTTGACGGGCGTGCCCCCAAATGTTCACCCCTTTGGCCAATGGCTCAGTTAGGCAGGAAATGTGTCCAAACGAGATCAAAAGTCCCTAAAATGGATGCAAAAAGAATTTAAAGGCCAAAATGTCAAGGAGAAAGGTGTTTAAGGGCCACTTCCGGTTTTGAGGAGGCCACTTCCGGTTTCAGGAAATGGCAGTTTCCCAAGCAGTTTCTTGGCTTTTTACAAATGAAATCAGGTCGCTTTTCACCCCTCTGGTCCTTTCTTGGTAAAAGGAAGTCAAAACAGATAAAATGGCTGAAAAATAAATTTGACAGTTGAAAAATAAATGTGGCCCATTTGACGGGCGTGCCCCCAAATGTTCACCCCTTTGGCCAATGGCTCAGTTAGGCAAGAAATGTGTCCAAACGAGATCAAAAGTCCCTAAAATGGATTCAAAAAGAATTTAAAGGCCAAAATGACAAGGAGAAAGGTGTTTAAGGGCCACTTCTGGTTTTGAGGAGGCCACTTCCGGTTTCAGGAAATGGCAGTTTCCCAAGCAGTTTCTTGGCTTTTTACAAATGAAATCAGGTCGCTTTTCACCCCTCTGGTCCTTTCCTGGTAAAAGGAAGTCAAAACAGGTAAAATGGCTGAAAAATAAATTTGACGGTTGAAAAATAAATGTGGCTCATATGGCGGGCGTGCCCCCAAATGTTCACTCCTTTGGCCAATGGCTCAGTTAGGCAGGAAATGTGTCCATACGAGATCAAAAGTCCCTAAAATGGATGCAAAAAGAATTTAAAGGCCAAAATGTCAAGGAGAAAGGTGTTTAAGGGCCACTTCCGGTTTTGAGGAGGCCACTTTCGGTTTCAGGAAATGGCAGTTTCCCAAGCAGTTTCTTGGCTTTTTAGAAAGGAAATCAGGTTGCATTTCACCCCTCTGGTCCTTTCTTGGTAAAAGGAAGTCAAAACAGGTAAAATGGCTGAAAAATAAATTTGACAGTTGAAAAATAAATGTGGCCCATTTGACGGGCGTGCCCCCAAATGTTCACCCCTTTGGCCAATGGCTCAGTTAGGCAAGAAATGTGTCCAAACGAGATCAAAAGTCCCTAAAATGGATTCAAAAAGAATTTAAAGGCCAAAATGACAAGGAGAAAGGTGTTTAAGGGCCACTTCTGGTTTTGAGGAGGCCACTTCCGGTTTCAGGAAATGGCAGTTTCCCAAGCAGTTTCTTGGCTTTTTACAAATGAAATCAGGTCGCTTTTCACCCCTCTGGTCCTTTCTTGGTAAAAGGAAGTCAAAACAGGTAAATTGGCTGAAAAACAAATTTGATGGTTGAAAAATAAATGTGGCTCATTTGGCGGGCGTGCCCCCAAATGTTTACTCCTTTGGCCAATGGCTCAGTTAGGCAGGAAATGTGTCCAAACGAGATCAAAAGTCCCTAAAATGGATGCAAAAAGAATTTAAAGGCCAAAATGTCAAGGAGAAAGGTGTTTAAGGGCCACTTCCGGTTTTGAGGAGGCCACTTCCGGTTTCAGGAAATGGCAGTTTCCCAAGCAGTTTCTTGGCTTTTTACAAATGAAATCAGGTCGCTTTTCACCCCTCTGGTCCTTTCTTGGTAAAAGGAAGTCAAAACAGGTAAAATGGCTGAAAAATAAATTTGACAGTTGAAAAATAAATGTGGCCCATTTGACGGGCGTGCCCCCAAATGTTCACCCCTTTGGCCAATGGCTCAGTTAGGCAAGAAATGTGTCCAAACGAGATCAAAAGTCCCTAAAATGGATTCAAAAAGAATTTAAAGGCCAAAATGACAAGGAGAAAGGTGTTTAAGGGCCACTTCTGGTTTTGAGGAGGCCACTTCCGGTTTCAGGAAATGGCAGTTTCCCAAGCAGTTTCTTGGCTTTTTACAAATGAAATCAGGTCGCTTTTCACCCCTCTGGTCCTTTCTTGGTAAAAGGAAGTCAAAACAGGTAAAATGGCTGAAAAATAAATTTGACAGTTGAAAAATAAATGTGGCCCATTTGACGGGCGTGCCCCCAAATGTTCACCCCTTTGGCCAATGGCTCAGTTAGGCAGGAAATGTGTCCAAACGAGATCAAAAGTCCCTAAAATGGATGCAAAAAGAATTTAAAGGCCAAAATGTCAAGGAGAAAGGTGTTTAAGGGCCACTTCCGGTTTTGAGGAGGCCACTTCCGGTTTCAGGAAATGGCAGTTTCCCAAGCAGTTTCTTGGCTTTTTACGAATGAAATCAGGTCGCTTTTCACCCCTCTGGTCCTTTCTTGGTAAAAGGAAGTCAAAACAGATAAAATGGCTGAAAAATAAATTTGACAGTTGAAAAATAAATGTGGCCCATTTGACGGGCGTGCCCCCAAATGTTCACCCCTTTGGCCAATGGCTCAGTTAGGCAAGAAATGTGTCCAAACGAGATCAAAAGTCCCTAAAATGGATTCAAAAAGAATTTAAAGGCCAAAATGACAAGGAGAAAGGTGTTTAAGGGCCACTTCTGGTTTTGAGGAGGCCACTTCCGGTTTCAGGAAATGGCAGTTTCCCAAGCAGTTTCTTGGCTTTTTACAAATGAAATCAGGTCGCTTTTCACCCCTCTGGTCCTTTCCTGGTAAAAGGAAGTCAAAACAGGTAAAATGGCTGAAAAATAAATTTGACGGTTGAAAAATAAATGTGGCTCATTTGGCGGGCGTGCCCCCAAATGTTTACTCCTTTGGCCAATGGCTCAGTTAGGCAGGAAATGTGTCCAAACGAGATCAAAAGTCCCTAAAATGGATGCAAAAAGAATTTAAAGGCCAAAATGTCAAGGAGAAAGGTGTTTAAGGGCCACTTCTGGTTTTGAGGAGGCCACTTCCGGTTTCAGGAAATGGCAGTTTCCCAAGCAGTTTCTTGGCTTTTTACAAATGAAATCAGGTCGCTTTTCACCCCTCTGGTCCTTTCTTGGTAAAAGGAAGTCAAAACAGGTAAATTGGCTGAAAAATAAATTTGACGGTTGAAAAATAAATGTGGCTCATTTGGCGGGCGTGCCCCCAAATGTTTACTCCTTTGGCCAATGGCTCAGTTAGGCAGGAAATGTGTCCAAACGAGATCAAAAGTCCCTAAAATGGATGCAAAAAGAATTTAAAGGCCAAAATGTCAAGGAGAAAGGTGTTTAAGGGCCACTTCCGGTTTTGAGGAGGCCACTTCCGGTTTCAGGAAATGGCAGTTTCCCAAGCAGTTTCTTGGCTTTTTACAAATGAAATCAGGTCGCTTTTCACCCCTCTGGTCCTTTCTTGGTAAAAGGAAGTCAAAACAGATAAAATGGCTGAAAAATAAATTTGACAGTTGAAAAATAAATGTGGCCCATTTGACGGGCGTGCCCCCAAATGTTCACCCCTTTGGCCAATGGCTCAGTTAGGCAAGAAATGTGTCCAAACGAGATCAAAAGTCCCTAAAATGGATTCAAAAAGAATTTAAAGGCCAAAATGACAAGGAGAAAGGTGTTTAAGGGCCACTTCTGGTTTTGAGGAGGCCACTTCCGGTTTCAGGAAATGGCAGTTTCCCAAGCAGTTTCTTGGCTTTTTACAAATTAAATCAGGTCGCTTTTCACCCCTCTGGTCCTTTCCTGGTAAAAGGAAGTCAAAACAGGTAAAATGGCTGAAAAATAAATTTGACGGTTGAAAAATAAATGTGGCTCATATGGCGGGCGTGCCCCCAAATGTTCACTCCTTTGGCCAATGGCTCAGTTAGGCAGGAAATGTGTCCATACGAGATCAAAAGTCCCTAAAATGGATGCAAAAAGAATTTAAAGGCCAAAATGTCAAGGAGAAAGGTGTTTAAGGGCCACTTCCGGTTTTGAGGAGGCCACTTTCGGTTTCAGGAAATGGCAGTTTCCCAAGCAGTTTCTTGGCTTTTTAGAAAGGAAATCAGGTTGCATTTCACCCCTCTGGTCCTTTCTTGGTAAAAGGAAGTCAAAACAGGTAAAATGGCTGAAAAATAAATTTGACAGTTGAAAAATAAATGTGGCCCATTTGACGGGCGTGCCCCCAAATGTTCACCCCTTTGGCCAATGGCTCAGTTAGGCAAGAAATGTGTCCAAACGAGATCAAAAGTCCCTAAAATGGATTCAAAAAGAATTTAAAGGCCAAAATGACAAGGAGAAAGGTGTTTAAGGGCCACTTCTGGTTTTGAGGAGGCCACTTCCGGTTTCAGGAAATGGCAGTTTCCCAAGCAGTTTCTTGGCTTTTTACAAATGAAATCAGGTCGCTTTTCACCCCTCTGGTCCTTTCTTGGTAAAAGGAAGTCAAAACAGGTAAAATGGCTGAAAAATAAATTTGACAGTTGAAAAATAAATGTGGCCCATTTGATGGGCGTGCCCCCAAATGTTCACCCCTTTGGCCAATGGCTCAGTTAGGCAGGAAGTGTGTCCAAACGAGATCAAAAGTCCCTAAAATGGATGCAAAAAGAATTTAAAGGCCAAAATGTCAAGGAGAAAGGTGTTTAAGGGCCACTTCCGGTTTTGAGGAGGCCACTTCCGGTTTCAGAAAATGGCAGTTTCCCAAGCAGTTTCTTAGCTTTTTAGAAAGGAAATCAGGTTGCATTTCACCCCTCTGGTCCTTTCTTGGTAAAAGGAAGTCAAAACAGGTAAAATGGCTGAAAAATAAATTTGACAGTTGAAAAATAAATGTGGCCCATTTGACGGGCGTGCCCCCAAATGTTCACCCCTTTGGCCAATGGCTCAGTTAGGCAAGAAATGTGTCCAAACGAGATCAAAAGTCCCTAAAATGGATTCAAAAAGAATTTAAAGGCCAAAATGACAAGGAGAAAGGTGTTTAAGGGCCACTTCTGGTTTTGAGGAGGCCACTTCCGGTTTCAGGAAATGGCAGTTTCCCAAGCAGTTTCTTGGCTTTTTACAAATGAAATCAGGTCGCTTTTCACCCCTCTGGTCCTTTCTTGGTAAAAGGAAGTCAAAACAGGTAAATTGGCTGAAAAACAAATTTGACGGTTGAAAAATAAATGTGGCTCATTTGGCGGGCGTGCCCCCAAATGTTTACTCCTTTGGCCAATGGCTCAGTTAGGCAGGAAATGTGTCCAAACGAGATCAAAAGTCCCTAAAATGGATGCAAAAAGAATTTAAAGGCCAAAATGTCAAGGAGAAAGGTGTTTAAGGGCCACTTCCGGTTTTGAGGAGGCCACTTCCGGTTTCAGGAAATGGCAGTTTCCCAAGCAGTTTCTTGGCTTTTTACAAATGAAATCAGGTCGCTTTTCACCCCTCTGGTCCTTTCTTGGTAAAAGGAAGTCAAAACAGGTAAAATGGCTGAAAAATAAATTTGACAGTTGAAAAATAAATGTGGCCCATTTGACGGGCGTGCCCCCAAATGTTCACCCCTTTGGCCAATGGCTCAGTTAGGCAGGAAGTGTGTCCAAACGAGATCAAAAGTCCCTAAAATGGATGCAAAAAGAATTTAAAGGCCAAAATGTCAAGGAGAAAGGTGTTTAAGGGCCACTTCCGGTTTTGAGGAGGCCACTTCCGGTTTCAGGAAATGGCAGTTTCCCAAGCAGTTTCTTGGCTTTTTACAAATGAAATCAGGTCGCTTTTCACCCCTCTGGTCCTTTCTTGGTAAAAGGAAGTCAAAACAGGTAAAATGGCTGAAAAATAAATTTGACAGTTGAAAAATAAATGTGGCCCATTTGATGGGCGTGCCCCCAAATGTTCACCCCTTTGGCCAATGGCTCAGTTAGGCAGGAAGTGTGTCCAAACGAGATCAAAAGTCCCTAAAATGGATGCAAAAAGAATTTAAAGGCCAAAATGTCAAGGAGAAAGGTGTTTAAGGGCCACTTCCGGTTTTGAGGAGGCCACTTCCGGTTTCAGAAAATGGCAGTTTCCCAAGCAGTTTCTTGGCTTTTTAGAAATGAAATCAGGTTGCTTTTCACCCCTCTGGTCCTTTCTTGGTAAAAGGAAGTCAAAACAGATAAAATGGCTGAAAAATAAATTTGACAGTTGAAAAATAAATGTGGCCCATTTGACGGGCGTGCCCCCAAATGTTCACCCCTTTGGCCAATGGCTCAGTTAGGCAAGAAATGTGTCCAAACGAGATCAAAAGTCCCTAAAATGGATTCAAAAAGAATTTAAAGGCCAAAATGACAAGGAGAAAGGTGTTTAAGGGCCACTTCTGGTTTTGAGGAGGCCACTTCCGGTTTCAGGAAATGGCAGTTTCCCAAGCAGTTTCTTGGCTTTTTACAAATGAAATCAGGTCGCTTTTCACCCCTCTGGTCCTTTCTTGGTAAAAGGAAGTCAAAACAGGTAAAATGGCTGAAAAATAAATTTGACAGTTGAAAAATAAATGTGGCCCATTTGACGGGCGTGCCCCCAAATGTTCACCCCTTTGGCCAATGGCTCAGTTAGGCAGGAAATGTGTCCAAACGAGATCAAAAGTCCCTAAAATGGATGCAAAAAGAATTTAAAGGCCAAAATGTCAAGGAGAAAGGTGTTTAAGGGCCACTTCCGGTTTTGAGGAGGCCACTTCCGGTTTCAGGAAATGGCAGTTTCCCAAGCAGTTTCTTGGCTTTTTACGAATGAAATCAGGTCGCTTTTCACCCCTCTGGTCCTTTCTTGGTAAAAGGAAGTCAAAACAGATAAAATGGCTGAAAAATAAATTTGACAGTTGAAAAATAAATGTGGCCCATTTGACGGGCGTGCCCCCAAATGTTCACCCCTTTGGCCAATGGCTCAGTTAGGCAAGAAATGTGTCCAAACGAGATCAAAAGTCCCTAAAATGGATTCAAAAAGAATTTAAAGTCCAAAATGACAAGGAGAAAGGTGTTTAAGGGCCACTTCTGGTTTTGAGGAGGCCACTTCCGGTTTCAGGAAATGGCAGTTTCCCAAGCAGTTTCTTGGCTTTTTACAAATGAAATCAGGTCGCTTTTCACCCCTCTGGTCCTTTCCTGGTAAAAGGAAGTCAAAACAGGTAAAATGGCTGAAAAATAAATTTGACGGTTGAAAAATAAATGTGGCTCATTTGGCGGGCGTGCCCCCAAATGTTTACTCCTTTGGCCAATGGCTCAGTTAGGCAGGAAATGTGTCCAAACGAGATCAAAAGTCCCTAAAATGGATGCAAAAAGAATTTAAAGGCCAAAATGTCAAGGAGAAAGGTGTTTAAGGGCCACTTCTGGTTTTGAGGAGGCCACTTCCGGTTTCAGGAAATGGCAGTTTCCCAAGCAGTTTCTTGGCTTTTTACAAATGAAATCAGGTCGCTTTTCACCCCTCTGGTCCTTTCTTGGTAAAAGGAAGTCAAAACAGGTAAATTGGCTGAAAAATAAATTTGACGGTTGAAAAATAAATGTGGCTCATTTGGCGGGCGTGCCCCCAAATGTTTACTCCTTTGGCCAATGGCTCAGTTAGGCAGGAAATGTGTCCAAACGAGATCAAAAGTCCCTAAAATGGATGCAAAAAGAATTTAAAGGCCAAAATGTCAAGGAGAAAGGTGTTTAAGGGCCACTTCCGGTTTTGAGGAGGCCACTTCCGGTTTCAGGAAATGGCAGTTTCCCAAGCAGTTTCTTGGCTTTTTACAAATGAAATCAGGTCGCTTTTCACCCCTCTGGTCCTTTCTTGGTAAAAGGAAGTCAAAACAGATAAAATGGCTGAAAAATAAATTTGACAGTTGAAAAATAAATGTGGCCCATTTGACGGGCGTGCCCCCAAATGTTCACCCCTTTGGCCAATGGCTCAGTTAGGCAAGAAATGTGTCCAAACGAGATCAAAAGTCCCTAAAATGGATTCAAAAAGAATTTATAGGGCAAAATGACAAGGAGAAAGGTGTTTAAGGGCCACTTCTGGTTTTGAGGAGGCCACTTCCGGTTTCAGGAAATGGCAGTTTCCCAAGCAGTTTCTTGGCTTTTTACAAATTAAATCAGGTCGCTTTTCACCCCTCTGGTCCTTTCCTGGTAAAAGGAAGTCAAAACAGGTAAAATGGCTGAAAAATAAATTTGACGGTTGAAAAATAAATGTGGCTCATATGGCGGGCGTGCCCCCAAATGTTCACTCCTTTGGCCAATGGCTCAGTTAGGCAGGAAATGTGTCCATACGAGATCAAAAGTCCCTAAAATGGATGCAAAAAGAATTTAAAGGCCAAAATGTCAAGGAGAAAGGTGTTTAAGGGCCACTTCCGGTTTTGAGGAGGCCACTTTCGGTTTCAGGAAATGGCAGTTTCCCAAGCAGTTTCTTGGCTTTTTAGAAAGGAAATCAGGTTGCATTTCACCCCTCTGGTCCTTTCTTGGTAAAAGGAAGTCAAAACAGGTAAAATGGCTGAAAAATAAATTTGACAGTTGAAAAATAAATGTGGCCCATTTGACGGGCGTGCCCCCAAATGTTCACCCCTTTGGCCAATGGCTCAGTTAGGCAAGAAATGTGTCCAAACGAGATCAAAAGTCCCTAAAATGGATTCAAAAAGAATTTAAAGGCCAAAATGACAAGGAGAAAGGTGTTTAAGGGCCACTTCTGGTTTTGAGGAGGCCACTTCCGGTTTCAGGAAATGGCAGTTTCCCAAGCAGTTTCTTGGCTTTTTACAAATGAAATCAGGTCGCTTTTCACCCCTCTGGTCCTTTCTTGGTAAAAGGAAGTCAAAACAGGTAAATTGGCTGAAAAACAAATTTGACGGTTGAAAAATAAATGTGGCTCATTTGGCGGGCGTGCCCCCAAATGTTTACTCCTTTGGCCAATGGCTCAGTTAGGCAGGAAATGTGTCCAAACGAGATCAAAAGTCCCTAAAATGGATGCAAAAAGAATTTAAAGGCCAAAATGTCAAGGAGAAAGGTGTTTAAGGGCCACTTCCGGTTTTGAGGAGGCCACTTCCGGTTTCAGGAAATGGCAGTTTCCCAAGCAGTTTCTTGGCTTTTTACAAATGAAATCAGGTCGCTTTTCACCCCTCTGGTCCTTTCTTGGTAAAAGGAAGTCAAAACAGGTAAAATGGCTGAAAAATAAATTTGACAGTTGAAAAATAAATGTGGCCCATTTGACGGGCGTGCCCCCAAATGTTCACCCCTTTGGCCAATGGCTCAGTTAGGCAGGAAGTGTGTCCAAACGAGATCAAAAGTCCCTAAAATGGATGCAAAAAGAATTTAAAGGCCAAAATGTCAAGGAGAAAGGTGTTTAAGGGCCACTTCCGGTTTTGAGGAGGCCACTTCCGGTTTCAGGAAATGGCAGTTTCCCAAGCAGTATCTTGGCTTTTTACAAATGAAATCAGGTCGCTTTTCACCCCTCTGGTCCTTTCTTGGTAAAAGGAAGTCAAAACAGGTAAAATGGCTGAAAAATAAATTTGACAGTTGAAAAATAAATGTGGCCCATTTGATGGGCGTGCCCCCAAATGTTCACCCCTTTGGCCAATGGCTCAGTTAGGCAGGAAGTGTGTCCAAACGAGATCAAAAGTCCCTAAAATGGATGCAAAAAGAATTTAAAGGCCAAAATGTCAAGGAGAAAGGTGTTTAAGGGCCACTTCCGGTTTTGAGGAGGCCACTTCCGGTTTCAGAAAATGGCAGTTTCCCAAGCAGTTTCTTGGCTTTTTAGAAATGAAATCAGGTTGCTTTTCACCCCTCTGGTCCTTTCTTGGTAAAAGGAAGTCAAAACAGATAAAATGGCTGAAAAATAAATTTGACAGTTGAAAAATAAATGTGGCCCATTTGACGGGCGTGCCCCCAAATGTTCACCCCTTTGGCCAATGGCTCAGTTAGGCAAGAAATGTGTCCAAACGAGATCAAAAGTCCCTAAAATGGATTCAAAAAGAATTTAAAGGCCAAAATGACAAGGAGAAAGGTGTTTAAGGGCCACTTCTGGTTTTGAGGAGGCCACTTCCGGTTTCAGGAAATGGCAGTTTCCCAAGCAGTTTCTTGGCTTTTTACAAATGAAATCAGGTCGCTTTTCACCCCTCTGGTCCTTTCTTGGTAAAAGGAAGTCAAAACAGGTAAAATGGCTGAAAAATAAATTTGACAGTTGAAAAATAAATGTGGCCCATTTGACGGGCGTGCCCCCAAATGTTCACCCCTTTGGCCAATGGCTCAGTTAGGCAGGAAATGTGTCCAAACGAGATCAAAAGTCCCTAAAATGGATGCAAAAAGAATTTAAAGGCCAAAATGTCAAGGAGAAAGGTGTTTAAGGGCCACTTCCGGTTTTGAGGAGGCCACTTCCGGTTTCAGGAAATGGCAGTTTCCCAAGCAGTTTCTTGGCTTTTTACGAATGAAATCAGGTCGCTTTTCACCCCTCTGGTCCTTTCTTGGTAAAAGGAAGTCAAAACAGATAAAATGGCTGAAAAATAAATTTGACAGTTGAAAAATAAATGTGGCCCATTTGACGGGCGTGCCCCCAAATGTTCACCCCTTTGGCCAATGGCTCAGTTAGGCAAGAAATGTGTCCAAACGAGATCAAAAGTCCCTAAAATGGATTCAAAAAGAATTTAAAGGCCAAAATGACAAGGAGAAAGGTGTTTAAGGGCCACTTCTGGTTTTGAGGAGGCCACTTCCGGTTTCAGGAAATGGCAGTTTCCCAAGCAGTTTCTTGGCTTTTTACAAATGAAATCAGGTCGCTTTTCACCCCTCTGGTCCTTTCCTGGTAAAAGGAAGTCAAAACAGGTAAAATGGCTGAAAAATAAATTTGACGGTTGAAAAATAAATGTGGCTCATTTGGCGGGCGTGCCCCCAAATGTTTACTCCTTTGGCCAATGGCTCAGTTAGGCAGGAAATGTGTCCAAACGAGATCAAAAGTCCCTAAAATGGATGCAAAAAGAATTTAAAGGCCAAAATGTCAAGGAGAAAGGTGTTTAAGGGCCACTTCTGGTTTTGAGGAGGCCACTTCCGGTTTCAGGAAATGGCAGTTTCCCAAGCAGTTTCTTGGCTTTTTACAAATGAAATCAGGTCGCTTTTCACCCCTCTGGTCCTTTCTTGGTAAAAGGAAGTCAAAACAGGTAAATTGGCTGAAAAATAAATTTGACGGTTGAAAAATAAATGTGGCTCATTTGGCGGGCGTGCCCCCAAATGTTTACTCCTTTGGCCAATGGCTCAGTTAGGCAGGAAGTGTGTCCAAACGAGATTAAAAGTCCCTAAAATGGATGCAAAAAGAATTTAAAGGCCAAAATGTCAAGGAGAAAGGTGTTTAAGGGCCACTTCCGGTTTTGAGGAGGCCACTTCCGGTTTCAGGAAATGGCAGTTTCCCAAGCAGTTTCTTGGCTTTTTACAAATGAAATCAGGTCGCTTTTCACCCCTCTGGTCCTTTCTTGGTAAAAGGAAGTCAAAACAGATAAAATGGCTGAAAAATAAATTTGACAGTTGAAAAATAAATGTGGCCCATTTGACGGGCGTGCCCCCAAATGTTCACCCCTTTGGCCAATGGCTCAGTTAGGCAAGAAATGTGTCCAAACGAGATCAAAAGTCCCTAAAATGGATTCAAAAAGAATTTAAAGGCCAAAATGACAAGGAGAAAGGTGTTTAAGGGCCACTTCTGGTTTTGAGGAGGCCACTTCCGGTTTCAGGAAATGGCAGTTTCCCAAGCAGTTTCTTGGCTTTTTACAAATGAAATCAGGTCGCTTTTCACCCCTCTGGTCCTTTCCTGGTAAAAGGAAGTCAAAACAGGTAAAATGGCTGAAAAATAAATTTGACGGTTGAAAAATAAATGTGGCTCATATGGCGGGCGTGCCCCCAAATGTTCACTCCTTTGGCCAATGGCTCAGTTAGGCAGGAAATGTGTCCATACGAGATCAAAAGTCCCTAAAATGGATTCAAAAAGAATTTAAAGGCCAAAATGACAAGGAGAAAGGTGTTTAAGGGCCACTTCTGGTTTTGAGGAGGCCACTTCCGGTTTCAGGAAATGGCAGTTTCCCAAGCAGTTTCTTGGCTTTTTACAAATGAAATCAGGTCGCTTTTCACCCCTCTGGTCCTTTCTTGGTAAAAGGAAGTCAAAACAGGTAAAATGGCTGAAAAATAAATTTGACAGTTGAAAAATAAATGTGGCCCATTTGACGGGCGTGCCCCCAAATGTTCACCCCTTTGGCCAATGGCTCAGTTAGGCAGGAAATGTGTCCAAACGAGATCAAAAGTCCCTAAAATGGATGCAAAAAGAATTTAAAGGCCAAAATGTCAAGGAGAAAGGTGTTTAAGGGCCACTTCCGGTTTTGAGGAGGCCACTTCCGGTTTCAGGAAATGGCAGTTTCCCAAGCAGTTTCTTGGCTTTTTACGAATGAAATCAGGTCGCTTTTCACCCCTCTGGTCCTTTCTTGGTAAAAGGAAGTCAAAACAGATAAAATGGCTGAAAAATAAATTTGACAGTTGAAAAATAAATGTGGCCCATTTGACGGGCGTGCCCCCAAATGTTCACCCCTTTGGCCAATGGCTCAGTTAGGCAAGAAATGTGTCCAAACGAGATCAAAAGTCCCTAAAATGGATTCAAAAAGAATTTAAAGGCCAAAATGACAAGGAGAAAGGTGTTTAAGGGCCACTTCTGGTTTTGAGGAGGCCACTTCCGGTTTCAGGAAATGGCAGTTTCCCAAGCAGTTTCTTGGCTTTTTACAAATGAAATCAGGTCGCTTTTCACCCCTCTGGTCCTTTCCTGGTAAAAGGAAGTCAAAACAGGTAAAATGGCTGAAAAATAAATTTGACGGTTGAAAAATAAATGTGGCTCATTTGGCGGGCGTGCCCCCAAATGTTTACTCCTTTGGCCAATGGCTCAGTTAGGCAGGAAATGTGTCCAAACGAGATCAAAAGTCCCTAAAATGGATGCAAAAAGAATTTAAAGGCCAAAATGTCAAGGAGAAAGGTGTTTAAGGGCCACTTCTGGTTTTGAGGAGGCCACTTCCGGTTTCAGGAAATGGCAGTTTCCCAAGCAGTTTCTTGGCTTTTTACAAATGAAATCAGGTCGCTTTTCACCCCTCTGGTCCTTTCTTGGTAAAAGGAAGTCAAAACAGGTAAATTGGCTGAAAAATAAATTTGACGGTTGAAAAATAAATGTGGCTCATTTGGCGGGCGTGCCCCCAAATGTTTACTCCTTTGGCCAATGGCTCAGTTAGGCAGGAAGTGTGTCCAAACGAGATCAAAAGTCCCTAAAATGGATGCAAAAAGAATTTAAAGGCCAAAATGTCAAGGAGAAAGGTGTTTAAGGGCCACTTCCGGTTTTGAGGAGGCCACTTCCGGTTTCAGGAAATGGCAGTTTCCCAAGCAGTTTCTTGGCTTTTTACAAATGAAATCAGGTCGCTTTTCACCCCTCTGGTCCTTTCTTGGTAAAAGGAAGTCAAAACAGATAAAATGGCTGAAAAATAAATTTGACAGTTGAAAAATAAATGTGGCCCATTTGACGGGCGTGCCCCCAAATGTTCACCCCTTTGGCCAATGGCTCAGTTAGGCAAGAAATGTGTCCAAACGAGATCAAAAGTCCCTAAAATGGATTCAAAAAGAATTTAAAGGCCAAAATGACAAGGAGAAAGGTGTTTAAGGGCCACTTCTGGTTTTGAGGAGGCCACTTCCGGTTTCAGGAAATGGCAGTTTCCCAAGCAGTTTCTTGGCTTTTTACAAATGAAATCAGGTCGCTTTTCACCCCTCTGGTCCTTTCCTGGTAAAAGGAAGTCAAAACAGGTAAAATGGCTGAAAAATAAATTTGACGGTTGAAAAATAAATGTGGCTCATTTGGCGGGCGTGCCCCCAAATGTTTAATCCTTTGGCCAATGGCTCAGTTAGGCAGGAAATGTGTCCAAACGAGATCAAAAGTCCCTAAAATGGATGCAAAAAGAATTTAAAGGCCAAAATGTCAAGGAGAAAGGTGTTTAAGGGCCACTTCCGGTTTTGAGGAGGCCACTTCCGGTTTCAGGAAATGGCAGTTTCCCAAGCAGTTTCTTGGCTTTTTACAAATGAAATCAGGTCGCTTTTCACCCCTCTGGTCCTTTCTTGGTAAAAGGAAGTCAAAACAGGTAAAATGGCTGAAAAATAAATTTGACAGTTGAAAAATAAATGTGGCCCATTTGACGGGCGTGCCCCCAAATGTTCACCCCTTTGGCCAATGGCTCAGTTAGGCAGGAAGTGTGTCCAAACGAGATCAAAAGTCCCTAAAATGGATGCAAAAAGAATTTAAAGGCCAAAATTTCAAGGAGAAAGGTGTTTAAGGGCCACTTCCGGTTTTGAGGAGGCCACTTCCGGTTTCAGGAAATGGCAGTTTCCCAAGCAGTTTCTTGGCTTTTTACAAATGAAATCAGGTCGCTTTTCACCCCTCTGGTCCTTTCTTGGTAAAAGGAAGTCAAAACAGGTAAAATGGCTGAAAAATAAATTTGACAGTTGAAAAATAAATGTGGCCCATTTGATGGGCGTGCCCCCAAATGTTCACCCCTTTGGCCAATGGCTCAGTTAGGCAGGAAGTGTGTCCAAACGAGATCAAAAGTCCCTAAAATGGATGCAAAAAGAATTTAAAGGCCAAAATGTCAAGGAGAAAGGTGTTTAAGGGCCACTTCCGGTTTTGAGGAGGCCACTTCCGGTTTCAGAAAATGGCAGTTTCCCAAGCAGTTTCTTGGCTTTTTAGAAATGAAATCAGGTTGCTTTTCACCCCTCTGGTCCTTTCTTGGTAAAAGGAAGTCAAAACAGATAAAATGGCTGAAAAATAAATTTGACAGTTGAAAAATAAATGTGGCCCATTTGACGGGCGTGCCCCCAAATGTTCACCCCTTTGGCCAATGGCTCAGTTAGGCAAGAAATGTGTCCAAACGAGATCAAAAGTCCCTAAAATGGATTCAAAAAGAATTTAAAGGCCAAAATGACAAGGAGAAAGGTGTTTAAGGGCCACTTCTGGTTTTGAGGAGGCCACTTCCGGTTTCAGGAAATGGCAGTTTCCCAAGCAGTTTCTTGGCTTTTTACAAATGAAATCAGGTCGCTTTTCACCCCTCTGGTCCTTTCTTGGTAAAAGGAAGTCAAAACAGGTAAAATGGCTGAAAAATAAATTTGACAGTTGAAAAATAAATGTGGCCCATTTGACGGGCGTGCCCCCAAATGTTCACCCCTTTGGCCAATGGCTCAGTTAGGCAGGAAATGTGTCCAAACGAGATCAAAAGTCCCTAAAATGGATGCAAAAAGAATTTAAAGGCCAAAATGTCAAGGAGAAAGGTGTTTAAGGGCCACTTCCGGTTTTGAGGAGGCCACTTCCGGTTTCAGGAAATGGCAGTTTCCCAAGCAGTTTCTTGGCTTTTTACGAATGAAATCAGGTCGCTTTTCACCCCTCTGGTCCTTTCTTGGTAAAAGGAAGTCAAAACAGATAAAATGGCTGAAAAATAAATTTGACAGTTGAAAAATAAATGTGGCCCATTTGACGGGCGTGCCCCCAAATGTTCACCCCTTTGGCCAATGGCTCAGTTAGGCAGGAAGTGTGTCCAAACGAGATCAAAAGTCCCTAAAATGGATGCAAAAAGAATTTAAAGGCCAAAATGTCAAGGAGAAAGGTGTTTAAGGGCCACTTCCGGTTTTGAGGAGGCCACTTCCGGTTTCAGGAAATGGCAGTTTCCCAAGCAGTTTCTTGGCTTTTTACAAATGAAATCAGGTCGCTTTTCACCCCTCTGGTCCTTTCTTGGTAAAAGGAAGTCAAAACAGATAAAATGGCTGAAAAACAAATTTGACGGTTGAAAAATAAATGTGGCTCATTTGGCGGGCGTGCCCCCAAATGTTTACTCCTTTGGCCAATGGCTCAGTTAGGCAGGAAATGTGTCCAAACGAGATCAAAAGTCCCTAAAATGGATGCAAAAAGAATTTAAAGGCCAAAATGTCAAGGAGAAAGGTGTTTAAGGGCCACTTCCGGTTTTGAGGAGGCCACTTCCGGTTTCAGGAAATGGCAGTTTCCCAAGCAGTTTCTTGGCTTTTTACAAATGAAATCAGGTCGCTTTTCACCCCTCTGGTCCTTTCTTGGTAAAAGGAAGTCAAAACAGATAAAATGGCTGAAAAACAAATTTGACGGTTGAAAAATAAATGTGGCTCATTTGGCGGGCGTGCCCCCAAATGTTTACTCCTTTGGCCAATGGCTCAGTTAGGCAGGAAATGTGTCCAAACGAGATCAAAAGTCCCTAAAATGGATGCAAAAAGAATTTAAAGGCCAAAATGTCAAGGAGAAAGGTGTTTAAGGGCCACTTCCGGTTTTGAGGAGGCCACTTCCGGTTTCAGGAAATGGCAGTTTCCCAAGCAGTTTCTTGGCTTTTTACAAATGAAATCAGGTCGCTTTTCACCCCTCTGGTCCTTTCTTGGTAAAAGGAAGTCAAAACAGGTAAAATGGCTGAAAAATAAATTTGACAGTTGAAAAATAAATGTGGCCCATTTGACGGGCGTGCCCCCAAATGTTCACCCCTTTGGCCAATGGCTCAGTTAGGCAGGAAGTGTGTCCAAACGAGATCAAAAGTCCCTAAAATGGATGCAAAAAGAATTTAAAGGCCAAAATGTCAAGGAGAAAGGTGTTTAAGGGCCACTTCCGGTTTTGAGGAGGCCACTTCCGGTTTCAGGAAATGGCAGTTTCCCAAGCAGTTTCTTGGCTTTTTACAAATGAAATCAGGTCGCTTTTCACCCCTCTGGTCCTTTCTTGGTAAAAGGAAGTCAAAACAGATAAAATGGCTGAAAAATAAATTTGACAGTTGAAAAATAAATGTGGCCCATTTGACGGGCGTGCCCCCAAATGTTCACCCCTTTGGCCAATGGCTCAGTTAGGCAAGAAATGTGTCCAAACGAGATCAAAAGTCCCTAAAATGGATTCAAAAAGAATTTAAAGGCCAAAATGACAAGGAGAAAGGTGTTTAAGGGCCACTTCTGGTTTTGAGGAGGCCACTTCCGGTTTCAGGAAATGGCAGTTTCCCAAGCAGTTTCTTGGCTTTTTACAAATTAAATCAGGTCGCTTTTCACCCCTCTGGTCCTTTCCTGGTAAAAGGAAGTCAAAACAGGTAAAATGGCTGAAAAATAAATTTGACGGTTGAAAAATAAATGTGGCTCATATGGCGGGCGTGCCCCCAAATGTTCACTCCTTTGGCCAATGGCTCAGTTAGGCAGGAAATGTGTCCATACGAGATCAAAAGTCCCTAAAATGGATGCAAAAAGAATTTAAAGGCCAAAATGTCAAGGAGAAAGGTGTTTAAGGGCCACTTCCGGTTTTGAGGAGGCCACTTTCGGTTTCAGGAAATGGCAGTTTCCCAAGCAGTTTCTTGGCTTTTTAGAAAGGAAATCAGGTTGCATTTCACCCCTCTGGTCCTTTCTTGGTAAAAGGAAGTCAAAACAGGTAAAATGGCTGAAAAATAAATTTGACAGTTGAAAAATAAATGTGGCCCATTTGACGGGCGTGCCCCCAAATGTTCACCCCTTTGGCCAATGGCTCAGTTAGGCAAGAAATGTGTCCAAACGAGATCAAAAGTCCCTAAAATGGATTCAAAAAGAATTTAAAGGCCAAAATGACAAGGAGAAAGGTGTTTAAGGGCCACTTCTGGTTTTGAGGAGGCCACTTCCGGTTTCAGGAAATGGCAGTTTCCCAAGCAGTTTCTTGGCTTTTTACAAATGAAATCAGGTCGCTTTTCACCCCTCTGGTCCTTTCTTGGTAAAAGGAAGTCAAAACAGGTAAATTGGCTGAAAAACAAATTTGACGGTTGAAAAATAAATGTGGCTCATTTGGCGGGCGTGCCCCCAAATGTTTACTCCTTTGGCCAATGGCTCAGTTAGGCAGGAAATGTGTCCAAACGAGATCAAAAGTCCCTAAAATGGATGCAAAAAGAATTTAAAGGCCAAAATGTCAAGGAGAAAGGTGTTTAAGGGCCACTTCCGGTTTTGAGGAGGCCACTTCCGGTTTCAGGAAATGGCAGTTTCCCAAGCAGTTTCTTGGCTTTTTACAAATGAAATCAGGTCGCTTTTCACCCCTCTGGTCCTTTCTTGGTAAAAGGAAGTCAAAACAGGTAAAATGGCTGAAAAATAAATTTGACAGTTGAAAAATAAATGTGGCCCATTTGACGGGCGTGCCCCCAAATGTTCACCCCTTTGGCCAATGGCTCAGTTAGGCAGGAAGTGTGTCCAAACGAGATCAAAAGTCCCTAAAATGGATGCAAAAAGAATTTAAAGGCCAAAATGTCAAGGAGAAAGGTGTTTAAGGGCCACTTCCGGTTTTGAGGAGGCCACTTCCGGTTTCAGGAAATGGCAGTTTCCCAAGCAGTATCTTGGCTTTTTACAAATGAAATCAGGTCGCTTTTCACCCCTCTGGTCCTTTCTTGGTAAAAGGAAGTCAAAACAGATAAAATGGCTGAAAAATAAATTTGACAGTTGAAAAATAAATGTGGCCCATTTGACGGGCGTGCCCCCAAATGTTCACCCCTTTGGCCAATGGCTCAGTTAGGCAAGAAATGTGTCCAAACGAGATCAAAAGTCCCTAAAATGGATTCAAAAAGAATTTAAAGGCCAAAATGACAAGGAGAAAGGTGTTTAAGGGCCACTTCTGGTTTTGAGGAGGCCACTTCCGGTTTCAGGAAATGGCAGTTTCCCAAGCAGTTTCTTGGCTTTTTACAAATGAAATCAGGTCGCTTTTCACCCCTCTGGTCCTTTCTTGGTAAAAGGAAGTCAAAACAGGTAAAATGGCTGAAAAATAAATTTGACAGTTGAAAAATAAATGTGGCCCATTTGACGGGCGTGCCCCCAAATGTTCACCCCTTTGGCCAATGGCTCAGTTAGGCAGGAAATGTGTCCAAACGAGATCAAAAGTCCCTAAAATGGATGCAAAAAGAATTTAAAGGCCAAAATGTCAAGGAGAAAGGTGTTTAAGGGCCACTTCCGGTTTTGAGGAGGCCACTTCCGGTTTCAGGAAATGGCAGTTTCCCAAGCAGTTTCTTGGCTTTTTACGAATGAAATCAGGTCGCTTTTCACCCCTCTGGTCCTTTCTTGGTAAAAGGAAGTCAAAACAGATAAAATGGCTGAAAAATAAATTTGACAGTTGAAAAATAAATGTGGCTCATTTGGCGGGCGTGCCCCCAAATGTTTACTCCTTTGGCCAATGGCTCAGTTAGGCAGGAAATGTGTCCAAACGAGATCAAAAGTCCCTAAAATGGATGCAAAAAGAATTTAAAGGCCAAAATGTCAAGGAGAAAGGTGTTTAAGGGCCACTTCTGGTTTTGAGGAGGCCACTTCCGGTTTCAGGAAATGGCAGTTTCCCAAGCAGTTTCTTGGCTTTTTACAAATGAAATCAGGTCGCTTTTCACCCCTCTGGTCCTTTCTTGGTAAAAGGAAGTCAAAACAGGTAAATTGGCTGAAAAATAAATTTGACGGTTGAAAAATAAATGTGGCTCATTTGGCGGGCGTGCCCCCAAATGTTTACTCCTTTGGCCAATGGCTCAGTTAGGCAGGAAATGTGTCCAAACGAGATCAAAAGTCCCTAAAATGGATGCAAAAAGAATTTAAAGGCCAAAATGTCAAGGAGAAAGGTGTTTAAGGGCCACTTCCGGTTTTGAGGAGGCCACTTCCGGTTTCAGGAAATGGCAGTTTCCCAAGCAGTTTCTTGGCTTTTTACAAATGAAATCAGGTCGCTTTTCACCCCTCTGGTCCTTTCTTGGTAAAAGGAAGTCAAAACAGATAAAATGGCTGAAAAATAAATTTGACAGTTGAAAAATAAATGTGGCCCATTTGACGGGCGTGCCCCCAAATGTTCACCCCTTTGGCCAATGGCTCAGTTAGGCAAGAAATGTGTCCAAACGAGATCAAAAGTCCCTAAAATGGATTCAAAAAGAATTTAAAGGCCAAAATGACAAGGAGAAAGGTGTTTAAGGGCCACTTCTGGTTTTGAGGAGGCCACTTCCGGTTTCAGGAAATGGCAGTTTCCCAAGCAGTTTCTTGGCTTTTTACAAATGAAATCAGGTCGCTTTTCACCCCTCTGGTCCTTTCCTGGTAAAAGGAAGTCAAAACAGGTAAAATGGCTGAAAAATAAATTTGACGGTTGAAAAATAAATGTGGCTCATATGGCGGGCGTGCCCCCAAATGTTCACTCCTTTGGCCAATGGCTCAGTTAGGCAGGAAATGTGTCCATACGAGATCAAAAGTCCCTAAAATGGATGCAAAAAGAATTTAAAGGCCAAAATGTCAAGGAGAAAGGTGTTTAAGGGCCACTTCCGGTTTTGAGGAGGCCACTTTCGGTTTCAGGAAATGGCAGTTTCCCAAGCAGTTTCTTGGCTTTTTAGAAAGGAAATCAGGTTGCATTTCACCCCTCTGGTCCTTTCTTGGTAAAAGGAAGTCAAAACAGGTAAAATGGCTGAAAAATAAATTTGACAGTTGAAAAATAAATGTGGCCAATTTGACGGGCGTGCCCCCAAATGTTCACCCCTTTGGCCAATGGCTCAGTTAGGCAAGAAATGTGTCCAAACGAGATCAAAAGTCCCTAAAATGGATTCAAAAAGAATTTAAAGGCCAAAATGACAAGGAGAAAGGTGTTTAAGGGCCACTTCTGGTTTTGAGGAGGCCACTTCCGGTTTCAGGAAATGGCAGTTTCCCAAGCAGTTTCTTGGCTTTTTACAAATGAAATCAGGTCGCTTTTCACCCCTCTGGTCCTTTCTTGGTAAAAGGAAGTCAAAACAGGTAAATTGGCTGAAAAACAAATTTGACGGTTGAAAAATAAATGTGGCTCATTTGGCGGGCGTGCCCCCAAATGTTTACTCCTTTGGCCAATGGCTCAGTTAGGCAGGAAATGTGTCCAAACGAGATCAAAAGTCCCTAAAATGGATGCAAAAAGAATTTAAAGGCCAAAATGTCAAGGAGAAAGGTGTTTAAGGGCCACTTCCGGTTTTGAGGAGGCCACTTCCGGTTTCAGGAAATGGCAGTTTCCCAAGCAGTTTCTTGGCTTTTTACAAATGAAATCAGGTCGCTTTTCACCCCTCTGGTCCTTTCTTGGTAAAAGGAAGTCAAAACAGGTAAAATGGCTGAAAAATAAATTTGACAGTTGAAAAATAAATGTGGCCCATTTGACGGGCGTGCCCCCAAATGTTCACCCCTTTGGCCAATGGCTCAGTTAGGCAGGAAGTGTGTCCAAACGAGATCAAAAGTCCCTAAAATGGATGCAAAAAGAATTTAAAGGCCAAAATTTCAAGGAGAAAGGTGTTTAAGGGCCACTTCCGGTTTTGAGGAGGCCACTTCCGGTTTCAGGAAATGGCAGTTTCCCAAGCAGTTTCTTGGCTTTTTACAAATGAAATCAGGTCGCTTTTCACCCCTCTGGTCCTTTCTTGGTAAAAGGAAGTCAAAACAGGTAAAATGGCTGAAAAATAAATTTGACAGTTGAAAAATAAATGTGGCCCATTTGATGGGCGTGCCCCCAAATGTTCACCCCTTTGGCCAATGGCTCAGTTAGGCAGGAAGTGTGTCCAAACGAGATCAAAAGTCCCTAAAATGGATGCAAAAAGAATTTAAAGGCCAAAATGTCAAGGAGAAAGGTGTTTAAGGGCCACTTCCGGTTTTGAGGAGGCCACTTCCGGTTTCAGAAAATGGCAGTTTCCCAAGCAGTTTCTTGGCTTTTTAGAAATGAAATCAGGTTGCTTTTCACCCCTCTGGTCCTTTCTTGGTAAAAGGAAGTCAAAACAGATAAAATGGCTGAAAAAAAATTTGACAGTTGAAAAATAAATGTGGCCCATTTGACGGGCGTGCCCCCAAATGTTCACCCCTTTGGCCAATGGCTCAGTTAGGCAAGAAATGTGTCCAAACGAGATCAAAAGTCCCTAAAATGGATTCAAAAAGAATTTAAAGGCCAAAATGACAAGGAGAAAGGTGTTTAAGGGCCACTTCTGGTTTTGAGGAGGCCACTTCCGGTTTCAGGAAATGGCAGTTTCCCAAGCAGTTTCTTGGCTTTTTACAAATGAAATCAGGTCGCTTTTCACCCCTCTGGTCCTTTCTTGGTAAAAGGAAGTCAAAACAGGTAAAATGGCTGAAAAATAAATTTGACAGTTGAAAAATAAATGTGGCCCATTTGACGGGCGTGCCCCCAAATGTTCACCCCTTTGGCCAATGGCTCAGTTAGGCAGGAAATGTGTCCAAACGAGATCAAAAGTCCCTAAAATGGATGCAAAAAGAATTTAAAGGCCAAAATGTCAAGGAGAAAGGTGTTTAAGGGCCACTTCCGGTTTTGAGGAGGCCACTTCCGGTTTCAGGAAATGGCAGTTTCCCAAGCAGTTTCTTGGCTTTTTACGAATGAAATCAGGTCGCTTTTCACCCCTCTGGTCCTTTCTTGGTAAAAGGAAGTCAAAACAGATAAAATGGCTGAAAAATAAATTTGACAGTTGAAAAATAAATGTGGCCCATTTGACGGGCGTGCCCCCAAATGTTCACCCCTTTGGCCAATGGCTCAGTTAGGCAGGAAGTGTGTCCAAACGAGATCAAAAGTCCCTAAAATGGATGCAAAAAGAATTTAAAGGCCAAAATGTCAAGGAGAAAGGTGTTTAAGGGCCACTTCCGGTTTTGAGGAGGCCACTTCCGGTTTCAGGAAATGGCAGTTTCCCAAGCAGTTTCTTGGCTTTTTACAAATGAAATCAGGTCGCTTTTCACCCCTCTGGTCCTTTCTTGGTAAAAGGAAGTCAAAACAGATAAAATGGCTGAAAAACAAATTTGACGGTTGAAAAATAAATGTGGCTCATTTGGCGGGCGTGCCCCCAAATGTTTACTCCTTTGGCCAATGGCTCAGTTAGGCAGGAAATGTGTCCAAACGAGATCAAAAGTCCCTAAAATGGATGCAAAAAGAATTTAAAGGCCAAAATGTCAAGGAGAAAGGTGTTTAAGGGCCACTTCCGGTTTTGAGGAGGCCACTTCCGGTTTCAGGAAATGGCAGTTTCCCAAGCAGTTTCTTGGCTTTTTACAAATGAAATCAGGTCGCTTTTCACCCCTCTGGTCCTTTCTTGGTAAAAGGAAGTCAAAACAGATAAAATGGCTGAAAAACAAATTTGACGGTTGAAAAATAAATGTGGCTCATTTGGCGGGCGTGCCCCCAAATGTTTACTCCTTTGGCCAATGGCTCAGTTAGGCAGGAAATGTGTCCAAACGAGATCAAAAGTCCCTAAAATGGATGCAAAAAGAATTTAAAGGCCAAAATGTCAAGGAGAAAGGTGTTTAAGGGCCACTTCCGGTTTTGAGGAGGCCACTTCCGGTTTCAGGAAATGGCAGTTTCCCAAGCAGTTTCTTGGCTTTTTACAAATGAAATCAGGTCGCTTTTCACCCCTCTGGTCCTTTCTTGGTAAAAGGAAGTCAAAACAGGTAAAATGGCTGAAAAATAAATTTGACAGTTGAAAAATAAATGTGGCCCATTTGACGGGCGTGCCCCCAAATGTTCACCCCTTTGGCCAATGGCTCAGTTAGGCAGGAAGTGTGTCCAAACGAGATCAAAAGTCCCTAAAATGGATGCAAAAAGAATTTAAAGGCCAAAATGTCAAGGAGAAAGGTGTTTAAGGGCCACTTCCGGTTTTGAGGAGGCCACTTCCGGTTTCAGGAAATGGCAGTTTCCCAAGCAGTTTCTTGGCTTTTTACAAATGAAATCAGGTCGCTTTTCACCCCTCTGGTCCTTTCTTGGTAAAAGGAAGTCAAAACAGATAAAATGGCTGAAAAATAAATTTGACAGTTGAAAAATAAATGTGGCCCATTTGACGGGCGTGCCCCCAAATGTTCACCCCTTTGGCCAATGGCTCAGTTAGGCAAGAAATGTGTCCAAACGAGATCAAAAGTCCCTAAAATGGATTCAAAAAGAATTTAAAGGCCAAAATGACAAGGAGAAAGGTGTTTAAGGGCCACTTCTGGTTTTGAGGAGGCCACTTCCGGTTTCAGGAAATGGCAGTTTCCCAAGCAGTTTCTTGGCTTTTTACAAATTAAATCAGGTCGCTTTTCACCCCTCTGGTCCTTTCCTGGTAAAAGGAAGTCAAAACAGGTAAAATGGCTGAAAAATAAATTTGACGGTTGAAAAATAAATGTGGCTCATATGGCGGGCGTGCCCCCAAATGTTCACTCCTTTGGCCAATGGCTCAGTTAGGCAGGAAATGTGTCCATACGAGATCAAAAGTCCCTAAAATGGATGCAAAAAGAATTTAAAGGCCAAAATGTCAAGGAGAAAGGTGTTTAAGGGCCACTTCCGGTTTTGAGGAGGCCACTTTCGGTTTCAGGAAATGGCAGTTTCCCAAGCAGTTTCTTGGCTTTTTAGAAAGGAAATCAGGTTGCATTTCACCCCTCTGGTCCTTTCTTGGTAAAAGGAAGTCAAAACAGGTAAAATGGCTGAAAAATAAATTTGACAGTTGAAAAATAAATGTGGCCCATTTGACGGGCGTGCCCCCAAATGTTCACCCCTTTGGCCAATGGCTCAGTTAGGCAAGAAATGTGTCCAAACGAGATCAAAAGTCCCTAAAATGGATTCAAAAAGAATTTAAAGGCCAAAATGACAAGGAGAAAGGTGTTTAAGGGCCACTTCTGGTTTTGAGGAGGCCACTTCCGGTTTCAGGAAATGGCAGTTTCCCAAGCAGTTTCTTGGCTTTTTACAAATGAAATCAGGTCGCTTTTCACCCCTCTGGTCCTTTCTTGGTAAAAGGAAGTCAAAACAGGTAAATTGGCTGAAAAACAAATTTGACGGTTGAAAAATAAATGTGGCTCATTTGGCGGGCGTGCCCCCAAATGTTTACTCCTTTGGCCAATGGCTCAGTTAGGCAGGAAATGTGTCCAAACGAGATCAAAAGTCCCTAAAATGGATGCAAAAAGAATTTAAAGGCCAAAATGTCAAGGAGAAAGGTGTTTAAGGGCCACTTCCGGTTTTGAGGAGGCCACTTCCGGTTTCAGGAAATGGCAGTTTCCCAAGCAGTTTCTTGGCTTTTTACAAATGAAATCAGGTCGCTTTTCACCCCTCTGGTCCTTTCTTGGTAAAAGGAAGTCAAAACAGGTAAAATGGCTGAAAAATAAATTTGACAGTTGAAAAATAAATGTGGCCCATTTGACGGGCGTGCCCCCAAATGTTCACCCCTTTGGCCAATGGCTCAGTTAGGCAGGAAGTGTGTCCAAACGAGATCAAAAGTCCCTAAAATGGATGCAAAAAGAATTTAAAGGCCAAAATGTCAAGGAGAAAGGTGTTTAAGGGCCACTTCCGGTTTTGAGGAGGCCACTTCCGGTTTCAGAAAATGGCAGTTTCCCAAGCAGTTTCTTGGCTTTTTAGAAATGAAATCAGGTTGCTTTTCACCCCTCTGGTCCTTTCTTGGTAAAAGGAAGTCAAAACAGATAAAATGGCTGAAAAATAAATTTGACAGTTGAAAAATAAATGTGGCCCATTTGACGGGCGTGCCCCCAAATGTTCACCCCTTTGGCCAATGGCTCAGTTAGGCAAGAAATGTGTCCAAACGAGATCAAAAGTCCCTAAAATGGATTCAAAAAGAATTTAAAGGCCAAAATGACAAGGAGAAAGGTGTTTAAGGGCCACTTCTGGTTTTGAGGAGGCCACTTCCGGTTTCAGGAAATGGCAGTTTCCCAAGCAGTTTCTTGGCTTTTTACAAATGAAATCAGGTCGCTTTTCACCCCTCTGGTCCTTTCTTGGTAAAAGGAAGTCAAAACAGGTAAAATGGCTAAAAAATAAATTTGACAGTTGAAAAATAAATGTGGCCCATTTGACGGGCGTGCCCCCAAATGTTCACCCCTTTGGCCAATGGCTCAGTTAGGCAGGAAATGTGTCCAAACGAGATCAAAAGTCCCTAAAATGGATGCAAAAAGAATTTAAAGGCCAAAATGTCAAGGAGAAAGGTGTTTAAGGGCCACTTCCGGTTTTGAGGAGGCCACTTCCGGTTTCAGGAAATGGCAGTTTCCCAAGCAGTTTCTTGGCTTTTTACGAATGAAATCAGGTCGCTTTTCACCCCTCTGGTCCTTTCTTGGTAAAAGGAAGTCAAAACAGATAAAATGGCTGAAAAATAAATTTGACAGTTGAAAAATAAATGTGGCCCATTTGACGGGCGTGCCCCCAAATGTTCACCCCTTTGGCCAATGGCTCAGTTAGGCAAGAAATGTGTCCAAACGAGATCAAAAGTCCCTAAAATGGATTCAAAAAGAATTTAAAGGCCAAAATGACAAGGAGAAAGGTGTTTAAGGGCCACTTCTGGTTTTGAGGAGGCCACTTCCGGTTTCAGGAAATGGCAGTTTCCCAAGCAGTTTCTTGGCTTTTTACAAATGAAATCAGGTCGCTTTTCACCCCTCTGGTCCTTTCCTGGTAAAAGGAAGTCAAAACAGGTAAAATGGCTGAAAAATAAATTTGACGGTTGAAAAATAAATGTGGCTCATTTGGCGGGCGTGCCCCCAAATGTTTACTCCTTTGGCCAATGGCTCAGTTAGGCAGGAAATGTGTCCAAACGAGATCAAAAGTCCCTAAAATGGATGCAAAAAGAATTTAAAGGCCAAAATGTCAAGGAGAAAGGTGTTTAAGGGCCACTTCTGGTTTTGAGGAGGCCACTTCCGGTTTCAGGAAATGGCAGTTTCCCAAGCAGTTTCTTGGCTTTTTACAAATGAAATCAGGTCGCTTTTCACCCCTCTGGTCCTTTCTTGGTAAAAGGAAGTCAAAACAGGTAAATTGGCTGAAAAATAAATTTGACGGTTGAAAAATAAATGTGGCTCATTTGGCGGGCGTGCCCCCAAATGTTTACTCCTTTGGCCAATGGCTCAGTTAGGCAGGAAATGTGTCCAAACGAGATCAAAAGTCCCTAAAATGGATGCAAAAAGAATTTAAAGGCCAAAATGTCAAGGAGAAAGGTGTTTAAGGGCCACTTCCGGTTTTGAGGAGGCCACTTCCGGTTTCAGAAAATGGCAGTTTCCCAAGCAGTTTCTTGGCTTTTTAGAAATGAAATCAGGTTGCTTTTCACCCCTCTGGTCCTTTCTTGGTAAAAGGAAGTCAAAACAGATAAAATGGCTGAAAAATAAATTTGACAGTTGAAAAATAAATGTGGCCCATTTGACGGGCGTGCCCCCAAATGTTCACCCCTTTGGCCAATGGCTCAGTTAGGCAAGAAATGTGTCCAAACGAGATCAAAAGTCCCTAAAATGGATTCAAAAAGAATTTAAAGGCCAAAATGACAAGGAGAAAGGTGTTTAAGGGCCACTTCTGGTTTTGAGGAGGCCACTTCCGGTTTCAGGAAATGGCAGTTTCCCAAGCAGTTTCTTGGCTTTTTACAAATGAAATCAGGTCGCTTTTCACCCCTCTGGTCCTTTCTTGGTAAAAGGAAGTCAAAACAGGTAAAATGGCTAAAAAATAAATTTGACAGTTGAAAAATAAATGTGGCCCATTTGACGGGCGTGCCCCCAAATGTTCACCCCTTTGGCCAATGGCTCAGTTAGGCAGGAAATGTGTCCAAACGAGATCAAAAGTCCCTAAAATGGATGCAAAAAGAATTTAAAGGCCAAAATGTCAAGGAGAAAGGTGTTTAAGGGCCACTTCCGGTTTTGAGGAGGCCACTTCCGGTTTCAGGAAATGGCAGTTTCCCAAGCAGTTTCTTGGCTTTTTACGAATGAAATCAGGTCGCTTTTCACCCCTCTGGTCCTTTCTTGGTAAAAGGAAGTCAAAACAGATAAAATGGCTGAAAAATAAATTTGACAGTTGAAAAATAAATGTGGCCCATTTGACGGGCGTGCCCCCAAATGTTCACCCCTTTGGCCAATGGCTCAGTTAGGCAAGAAATGTGTCCAAACGAGATCAAAAGTCCCTAAAATGGATTCAAAAAGAATTTAAAGGCCAAAATGACAAGGAGAAAGGTGTTTAAGGGCCACTTCTGGTTTTGAGGAGGCCACTTCCGGTTTCAGGAAATGGCAGTTTCCCAAGCAGTTTCTTGGCTTTTTACAAATGAAATCAGGTCGCTTTTCACCCCTCTGGTCCTTTCCTGGTAAAAGGAAGTCAAAACAGGTAAAATGGCTGAAAAATAAATTTGACGGTTGAAAAATAAATGTGGCTCATTTGGCGGGCGTGCCCCCAAATGTTTACTCCTTTGGCCAATGGCTCAGTTAGGCAGGAAATGTGTCCAAACGAGATCAAAAGTCCCTAAAATGGATGCAAAAAGAATTTAAAGGCCAAAATGTCAAGGAGAAAGGTGTTTAAGGGCCACTTCTGGTTTTGAGGAGGCCACTTCCGGTTTCAGGAAATGGCAGTTTCCCAAGCAGTTTCTTGGCTTTTTACAAATGAAATCAGGTCGCTTTTCACCCCTCTGGTCCTTTCTTGGTAAAAGGAAGTCAAAACAGGTAAATTGGCTGAAAAATAAATTTGACGGTTGAAAAATAAATGTGGCTCATTTGGCGGGCGTGCCCCCAAATGTTTACTCCTTTGGCCAATGGCTCAGTTAGGCAGGAAATGTGTCCAAACGAGATCAAAAGTCCCTAAAATGGATGCAAAAAGAATTTAAAGGCCAAAATGTCAAGGAGAAAGGTGTTTAAGGGCCACTTCCGGTTTTGAGGAGGCCACTTCCGGTTTCAGGAAATGGCAGTTTCCCAAGCAGTTTCTTGGCTTTTTACAAATGAAATCAGGTCGCTTTTCACCCCTCTGGTCCTTTCTTGGTAAAAGGAAGTCAAAACAGATAAAATGGCTGAAAAATAAATTTGACAGTTGAAAAATAAATGTGGCCCATTTGACGGGCGTGCCCCCAAATGTTCACCCCTTTGGCCAATGGCTCAGTTAGGCAAGAAATGTGTCCAAACGAGATCAAAAGTCCCTAAAATGGATTCAAAAAGAATTTAAAGGCCAAAATGACAAGGAGAAAGGTGTTTAAGGGCCACTTCTGGTTTTGAGGAGGCCACTTCCGGTTTCAGGAAATGGCAGTTTCCCAAGCAGTTTCTTGGCTTTTTACAAATGAAATCAGGTCGCTTTTCACCCCTCTGGTCCTTTCCTGGTAAAAGGAAGTCAAAACAGGTAAAATGGCTGAAAAATAAATTTGACGGTTGAAAAATAAATGTGGCTCATATGGCGGGCGTGCCCCCAAATGTTCACTCCTTTGGCCAATGGCTCAGTTAGGCAGGAAATGTGTCCATACGAGATCAAAAGTCCCTAAAATGGATGCAAAAAGAATTTAAAGGCCAAAATGTCAAGGAGAAAGGTGTTTAAGGGCCACTTCCGGTTTTGAGGAGGCCACTTTCGGTTTCAGGAAATGGCAGTTTCCCAAGCAGTTTCTTGGCTTTTTAGAAAGGAAATCAGGTTGCATTTCACCCCTCTGGTCCTTTCTTGGTAAAAGGAAGTCAAAACAGGTAAAATGGCTGAAAAATAAATTTGACAGTTGAAAAATAAATGTGGCCCATTTGACGGGCGTGCCCCCAAATGTTCACCCCTTTGGCCAATGGCTCAGTTAGGCAAGAAATGTGTCCAAACGAGATCAAAAGTCCCTAAAATGGATTCAAAAAGAATTTAAAGGCCAAAATGACAAGGAGAAAGGTGTTTAAGGGCCACTTCTGGTTTTGAGGAGGCCACTTCCGGTTTCAGGAAATGGCAGTTTCCCAAGCAGTTTCTTGGCTTTTTACAAATGAAATCAGGTCGCTTTTCACCCCTCTGGTCCTTTCTTGGTAAAAGGAAGTCAAAACAGGTAAATTGGCTGAAAAACAAATTTGACGGTTGAAAAATAAATGTGGCTCATTTGGCGGGCGTGCCCCCAAATGTTTACTCCTTTGGCCAATGGCTCAGTTAGGCAGGAAATGTGTCCAAACGAGATCAAAAGTCCCTAAAATGGATGCAAAAAGAATTTAAAGGCCAAAATGTCAAGGAGAAAGGTGTTTAAGGGCCACTTCCGGTTTTGAGGAGGCCACTTCCGGTTTCAGGAAATGGCAGTTTCCCAAGCAGTTTCTTGGCTTTTTACAAATGAAATCAGGTCGCTTTTCACCCCTCTGGTCCTTTCTTGGTAAAAGGAAGTCAAAACAGGTAAAATGGCTGAAAAATAAATTTGACAGTTGAAAAATAAATGTGGCCCATTTGACGGGCGTGCCCCCAAATGTTCACCCCTTTGGCCAATGGCTCAGTTAGGCAGGAAGTGTGTCCAAACGAGATCAAAAGTCCCTAAAATGGATGCAAAAAGAATTTAAAGGCCAAAATGTCAAGGAGAAAGGTGTTTAAGGGCCACTTCCGGTTTTGAGGAGGCCACTTCCGGTTTCAGGAAATGGCAGTTTCCCAAGCAGTTTCTTGGCTTTTTACAAATGAAATCAGGTCGCTTTTCACCCCTCTGGTCCTTTCTTGGTAAAAGGAAGTCAAAACAGGTAAAATGGCTGAAAAATAAATTTGACAGTTGAAAAATAAATGTGGCCCATTTGATGGGCGTGCCCCCAAATGTTCACCCCTTTGGCCAATGGCTCAGTTAGGCAGGAAGTGTGTCCAAACGAGATCAAAAGTCCCTAAAATGGATGCAAAAAGAATTTAAAGGCCAAAATGTCAAGGAGAAAGGTGTTTAAGGGCCACTTCCGGTTTTGAGGAGGCCACTTCCGGTTTCAGAAAATGGCAGTTTCCCAAGCAGTTTCTTGGCTTTTTAGAAATGAAATCAGGTTGCTTTTCACCCCTCTGGTCCTTTCTTGGTAAAAGGAAGTCAAAACAGATAAAATGGCTGAAAAATAAATTTGACAGTTGAAAAATAAATGTGGCCCATTTGACGGGCGTGCCCCCAAATGTTCACCCCTTTGGCCAATGGCTCAGTTAGGCAAGAAATGTGTCCAAACGAGATCAAAAGTCCCTAAAATGGATTCAAAAAGAATTTAAAGGCCAAAATGACAAGGAGAAAGGTGTTTAAGGGCCACTTCTGGTTTTGAGGAGGCCACTTCCGGTTTCAGGAAATGGCAGTTTCCCAAGCAGTTTCTTGGCTTTTTACAAATGAAATCAGGTCGCTTTTCACCCCTCTGGTCCTTTCTTGGTAAAAGGAAGTCAAAACAGGTAAAATGGCTGAAAAATAAATTTGACAGTTGAAAAATAAATGTGGCCCATTTGACGGGCGTGCCCCCAAATGTTCACCCCTTTGGCCAATGGCTCAGTTAGGCAGGAAATGTGTCCAAACGAGATCAAAAGTCCCTAAAATGGATGCAAAAAGAATTTAAAGGCCAAAATGTCAAGGAGAAAGGTGTTTAAGGGCCACTTCCGGTTTTGAGGAGGCCACTTCCGGTTTCAGGAAATGGCAGTTTCCCAAGCAGTTTCTTGGCTTTTTACGAATGAAATCAGGTCGCTTTTCACCCCTCTGGTCCTTTCTTGGTAAAAGGAAGTCAAAACAGATAAAATGGCTGAAAAATAAATTTGACAGTTGAAAAATAAATGTGGCCCATTTGACGGGCGTGCCCCCAAATGTTCACCCCTTTGGCCAATGGCTCAGTTAGGCAGGAAGTGTGTCCAAACGAGATCAAAAGTCCCTAAAATGGATGCAAAAAGAATTTAAAGGCCAAAATGTCAAGGAGAAAGGTGTTTAAGGGCCACTTCCGGTTTTGAGGAGGCCACTTCCGGTTTCAGGAAATGGCAGTTTCCCAAGCAGTTTCTTGGCTTTTTACAAATGAAATCAGGTCGCTTTTCACCCCTCTGGTCCTTTCTTGGTAAAAGGAAGTCAAAACAGATAAAATGGCTGAAAAACAAATTTGACGGTTGAAAAATAAATGTGGCTCATTTGGCGGGCGTGCCCCCAAATGTTTACTCCTTTGGCCAATGGCTCAGTTAGGCAGGAAATGTGTCCAAACGAGATCAAAAGTCCCTAAAATGGATGCAAAAAGAATTTAAAGGCCAAAATGTCAAGGAGAAAGGTGTTTAAGGCCACTTCCGGTTTTGAGGAGGCCACTTCCGGTTTCAGGAAATGGCAGTTTCCCAAGCAGTTTCTTGGCTTTTTACAAATGAAATCAGGTCGCTTTTCACCCCTCTGGTCCTTTCTTGGTAAAAGGAAGTCAAAACAGATAAAATGGCTGAAAAACAAATTTGACGGTTGAAAAATAAATGTGGCTCATTTGGCGGGCGTGCCCCCAAATGTTTACTCCTTTGGCCAATGGCTCAGTTAGGCAGGAAATGTGTCCAAACGAGATCAAAAGTCCCTAAAATGGATGCAAAAAGAATTTAAAGGCCAAAATGTCAAGGAGAAAGGTGTTTAAGGGCCACTTCCGGTTTTGAGGAGGCCACTTCCGGTTTCAGGAAATGGCAGTTTCCCAAGCAGTTTCTTGGCTTTTTACAAATGAAATCAGGTCGCTTTTCACCCCTCTGGTCCTTTCTTGGTAAAAGGAAGTCAAAACAGGTAAAATGGCTGAAAAATAAATTTGACAGTTGAAAAATAAATGTGGCCCATTTGACGGGCGTGCCCCCAAATGTTCACCCCTTTGGCCAATGGCTCAGTTAGGCAGGAAGTGTGTCCAAACGAGATCAAAAGTCCCTAAAATGGATGCAAAAAGAATTTAAAGGCCAAAATGTCAAGGAGAAAGGTGTTTAAGGGCCACTTCCGGTTTTGAGGAGGCCACTTCCGGTTTCAGGAAATGGCAGTTTCCCAAGCAGTTTCTTGGCTTTTTACAAATGAAATCAGGTCGCTTTTCACCCCTCTGGTCCTTTCTTGGTAAAAGGAAGTCAAAACAGGTAAAATGGCTGAAAAATAAATTTGACAGTTGAAAAATAAATGTGGCCCATTTGATGGGCGTGCCCCCAAATGTTCACCCCTTTGGCCAATGGCTCAGTTAGGCAGGAAGTGTGTCCAAACGAGATCAAAAGTCCCTAAAATGGATGCAAAAAGAATTTAAAGGCCAAAATGTCAAGGAGAAAGGTGTTTAAGGGCCACTTCCGGTTTTGAGGAGGCCACTTCCGGTTTCAGAAAATGGCAGTTTCCCAAGCAGTTTCTTGGCTTTTTAGAAATGAAATCAGGTTGCTTTTCACCCCTCTGGTCCTTTCTTGGTAAAAGGAAGTCAAAACAGATAAAATGGCTGAAAAAAAAATTTGACAGTTGAAAAATAAATGTGGCCCATTTGACGGGCGTGCCCCCAAATGTTCACCCCTTTGGCCAATGGCTCAGTTAGGCAAGAAATGTGTCCAAACGAGATCAAAAGTCCCTAAAATGGATTCAAAAAGAATTTAAAGGCCAAAATGACAAGGAGAAAGGTGTTTAAGGGCCACTTCTGGTTTTGAGGAGGCCACTTCCGGTTTCAGGAAATGGCAGTTTCCCAAGCAGTTTCTTGGCTTTTTACAAATGAAATCAGGTCGCTTTTCACCCCTCTGGTCCTTTCTTGGTAAAAGGAAGTCAAAACAGGTAAAATGGCTGAAAAATAAATTTGACAGTTGAAAAATAAATGTGGCCCATTTGACGGGCGTGCCCCCAAATGTTCACCCCTTTGGCCAATGGCTCAGTTAGGCAGGAAATGTGTCCAAACGAGATCAAAAGTCCCTAAAATGGATGCAAAAAGAATTTAAAGGCCAAAATGTCAAGGAGAAAGGTGTTTAAGGGCCACTTCCGGTTTTGAGGAGGCCACTTCCGGTTTCAGGAAATGGCAGTTTCCCAAGCAGTTTCTTGGCTTTTTACGAATGAAATCAGGTCGCTTTTCACCCCTCTGGTCCTTTCTTGGTAAAAGGAAGTCAAAACAGATAAAATGGCTGAAAAATAAATTTGACAGTTGAAAAATAAATGTGGCCCATTTGACGGGCGTGCCCCCAAATGTTCACCCCTTTGGCCAATGGCTCAGTTAGGCAAGAAATGTGTCCAAACGAGATCAAAAGTCCCTAAAATGGATTCAAAAAGAATTTAAAGGCCAAAATGACAAGGAGAAAGGTGTTTAAGGGCCACTTCTGGTTTTGAGGAGGCCACTTCCGGTTTCAGGAAATGGCAGTTTCCCAAGCAGTTTCTTGGCTTTTTACAAATGAAATCAGGTCGCTTTTCACCCCTCTGGTCCTTTCCTGGTAAAAGGAAGTCAAAACAGGTAAAATGGCTGAAAAATAAATTTGACGGTTGAAAAATAAATGTGGCTCATTTGGCGGGCGTGCCCCCAAATGTTTACTCCTTTGGCCAATGGCTCAGTTAGGCAGGAAATGTGTCCAAACGAGATCAAAAGTCCCTAAAATGGATGCAAAAAGAATTTAAAGGCCAAAATGTCAAGGAGAAAGGTGTTTAAGGGCCACTTCTGGTTTTGAGGAGGCCACTTCCGGTTTCAGGAAATGGCAGTTTCCCAAGCAGTTTCTTGGCTTTTTACAAATGAAATCAGGTCGCTTTTCACCCCTCTGGTCCTTTCTTGGTAAAAGGAAGTCAAAACAGGTAAATTGGCTGAAAAATAAATTTGACGGTTGAAAAATAAATGTGGCTCATTTGGCGGGCGTGCCCCCAAATGTTTACTCCTTTGGCCAATGGCTCAGTTAGGCAGGAAATGTGTCCAAACGAGATCAAAAGTCCCTAAAATGGATGCAAAAAGAATTTAAAGGCCAAAATGTCAAGGAGAAAGGTGTTTAAGGGCCACTTCCGGTTTTGAGGAGGCCACTTCCGGTTTCAGAAAATGGCAGTTTCCCAAGCAGTTTCTTGGCTTTTTAGAAATGAAATCAGGTTGCTTTTCACCCCTCTGGTCCTTTCTTGGTAAAAGGAAGTCAAAACAGATAAAATGGCTGAAAAAAAAATTTGACAGTTGAAAAATAAATGTGGCCCATTTGACGGGCGTGCCCCCAAATGTTCACCCCTTTGGCCAATGGCTCAGTTAGGCAAGAAATGTGTCCAAACGAGATCAAAAGTCCCTAAAATGGATTCAAAAAGAATTTAAAGGCCAAAATGACAAGGAGAAAGGTGTTTAAGGGCCACTTCTGGTTTTGAGGAGGCCACTTCCGGTTTCAGGAAATGGCAGTTTCCCAAGCAGTTTCTTGGCTTTTTACAAATGAAATCAGGTCGCTTTTCACCCCTCTGGTCCTTTCTTGGTAAAAGGAAGTCAAAACAGGTAAAATGGCTGAAAAATAAATTTGACAGTTGAAAAATAAATGTGGCCCATTTGACGGGCGTGCCCCCAAATGTTCACCCCTTTGGCCAATGGCTCAGTTAGGCAGGAAATGTGTCCAAACGAGATCAAAAGTCCCTAAAATGGATGCAAAAAGAATTTAAAGGCCAAAATGTCAAGGAGAAAGGTGTTTAAGGGCCACTTCCGGTTTTGAGGAGGCCACTTCCGGTTTCAGGAAATGGCAGTTTCCCAAGCAGTTTCTTGGCTTTTTACGAATGAAATCAGGTCGCTTTTCACCCCTCTGGTCCTTTCTTGGTAAAAGGAAGTCAAAACAGATAAAATGGCTGAAAAATAAATTTGACAGTTGAAAAATAAATGTGGCCCATTTGACGGGCGTGCCCCCAAATGTTCACCCCTTTGGCCAATGGCTCAGTTAGGCAAGAAATGTGTCCAAACGAGATCAAAAGTCCCTAAAATGGATTCAAAAAGAATTTAAAGGCCAAAATGACAAGGAGAAAGGTGTTTAAGGGCCACTTCTGGTTTTGAGGAGGCCACTTCCGGTTTCAGGAAATGGCAGTTTCCCAAGCAGTTTCTTGGCTTTTTACAAATGAAATCAGGTCGCTTTTCACCCCTCTGGTCCTTTCCTGGTAAAAGGAAGTCAAAACAGGTAAAATGGCTGAAAAATAAATTTGACGGTTGAAAAATAAATGTGGCTCATTTGGCGGGCGTGCCCCCAAATGTTTACTCCTTTGGCCAATGGCTCAGTTAGGCAGGAAATGTGTCCAAACGAGATCAAAAGTCCCTAAAATGGATGCAAAAAGAATTTAAAGGCCAAAATGTCAAGGAGAAAGGTGTTTAAGGGCCACTTCTGGTTTTGAGGAGGCCACTTCCGGTTTCAGGAAATGGCAGTTTCCCAAGCAGTTTCTTGGCTTTTTACAAATGAAATCAGGTCGCTTTTCACCCCTCTGGTCCTTTCTTGGTAAAAGGAAGTCAAAACAGGTAAATTGGCTGAAAAATAAATTTGACGGTTGAAAAATAAATGTGGCTCATTTGGCGGGCGTGCCCCCAAATGTTTACTCCTTTGGCCAATGGCTCAGTTAGGCAGGAAATGTGTCCAAACGAGATCAAAAGTCCCTAAAATGGATGCAAAAAGAATTTAAAGGCCAAAATGTCAAGGAGAAAGGTGTTTAAGGGCCACTTCCGGTTTTGAGGAGGCCACTTCCGGTTTCAGGAAATGGCAGTTTCCCAAGCAGTTTCTTGGCTTTTTACAAATGAAATCAGGTCGCTTTTCACTCCTCTGGTCCTTTCTTGGTAAAAGGAAGTCAAAACAGATAAAATGGCTGAAAAATAAATTTGACAGTTGAAAAATAAATGTGGCCCATTTGACGGGCGTGCCCCCAAATGTTCACCCCTTTGGCCAATGGCTCAGTTAGGCAAGAAATGTGTCCAAACGAGATCAAAAGTCCCTAAAATGGATTCAAAAAGAATTTAAAGGCCAAAATGACAAGGAGAAAGGTGTTTAAGGGCCACTTCTGGTTTTGAGGAGGCCACTTCCGGTTTCAGGAAATGGCAGTTTCCCAAGCAGTTTCTTGGCTTTTTACAAATGAAATCAGGTCGCTTTTCACCCCTCTGGTCCTTTCTTGGTAAAAGGAAGTCAAAACAGGTAAATTGGCTGAAAAATAAATTTGACGGTTGAAAAATAAATGTGGCTCATTTGGCGGGCGTGCCCCCAAATGTTTACTCCTTTGGCCAATGGCTCAGTTAGGCAGGAAATGTGTCCAAACGAGATCAAAAGTCCCTAAAATGGATGCAAAAAGAATTTAAAGGCCAAAATGTCAAGGAGAAAGGTGTTTAAGGGCCACTTCCGGTTTTGAGGAGGCCACTTCCGGTTTCAGGAAATGGCAGTTTCCCAAGCAGTTTCTTGGCTTTTTACAAATGAAATCAGGTCGCTTTTCACCCCTCTGGTCCTTTCTTGGTAAAAGGAAGTCAAAACAGGTAAAATGGCTGAAAAATAAATTTGACAGTTGAAAAATAAATGTGGCCCATTTGACAGGCGTGCCCCCAAATGTTCACCCCTTTGGCCAATGGCTCAGTTAGGCAGGAAATGTGTCCAAACGAGATCAAAAGTCCCTAAAATGGATGCAAAAAGAATTTAAAGGCCAAAATGTCAAGGAGAAAGGTGTTTAAGGGCCACTTCCGGTTTTGAGGAGGCCACTTCCGGTTTCAGGAAATGGCAGTTTCCCAAGCAGTTTCTTGGCTTTTTACGAATGAAATCAGGTCGCTTTTCACCCCTCTGGTCCTTTCTTGGTAAAAGGAAGTCAAAACAGATAAAATGGCTGAAAAATAAATTTGACAGTTGAAAAATAAATGTGGCCCATTTGACGGGCGTGCCCCCAAATGTTCACCCCTTTGGCCAATGGCTCAGTTAGGCAAGAAATGTGTCCAAACGAGATCAAAAGTCCCTAAAATGGATTCAAAAAGAATTTAAAGGCCAAAATGACAAGGAGAAAGGTGTTTAAGGGCCACTTCTGGTTTTGAGGAGGCCACTTCCGGTTTCAGGAAATGGCAGTTTCCCAAGCAGTTTCTTGGCTTTTTACAAATGAAATCAGGTCGCTTTTCACCCCTCTGGTCCTTTCTTGGTAAAAGGAAGTCAAAACAGGTAAATTGGCTGAAAAATAAATTTGACTGTTGAAAAATAAATGTGGCTCATTTGGCGGGCGTGCCCCCAAATGTTTACTCCTTTGGCCAATGGCTCAGTTAGGCAGGAAATGTGTCCAAACGAGATCAAAAGTCCCTAAAATGGATGCAAAAAGAATTTAAAGGCCAAAATGTCAAGGAGAAAGGTGTTTAAGGACCACTTCCGGTTTTGAGGAGGTCACTTCCGGTTTCAGGAAATGGCAGTTTCCCAAGCAGTTTCTTGGCTTTTTACAAATGAAATCAGGTCGCTTTTCACCCCTCTGGTCCTTTCTTGGTAAAAGGAAGTCAAAACAGGTAAAATGGCTGAAAAATAAATTTGACAGTTGAAAAATAAATGTGGCCCATTTGACGGGCGTGCCCCCAAATGTTCACCCCTTTGGCCAATGGCTCAGTTAGGCAGGAAATGTGTCCAAACGAGATCAAAAGTCCCTAAAATGGATGCAAAAAGAATTTAAAGGCCAAAATGTCAAGGAGAAAGGTGTTTAAGGGCCACTTCCGGTTTTGAGGAGGCCACTTCCGGTTTCAGGAAATGGCAGTTTCCCAAGCAGTTTCTTGGCTTTTTACAAATGAAATCAGGTCGCTTTTCACCCCTCTGGTCCTTTCCTGGTAAAAGGAAGTCAAAACAGATAAAATGGCTGAAAAATAAATTTGACAGTTGAAAAATAAATGTGGCCCATTTGACGGGCGTGCCCCCAAATGTTCACCCCTTTGGCCAATGGCTCAGTTAGGCAAGAAATGTGTCCAAACGAGATCAAAAGTCCCTAAAATGGATGCAAAAAGAATTTAAAGGCCAAAATGACAAGGAGAAAGGTGTTTAAGGGCCACTTCTGGTTTTGAGGAGGCCACTTCCGGTTTCAGGAAATGGCAGTTTCCCAAGCAGTTTCTTGGCTTTTTACAAATGAAATCAGGTCGCTTTTCACCCCTCTGGTCCTTTTTTGGTAAAAGGAAGTCAAAACAGGTAAATTGGCTGAAAAATAAATTTGACGGTTGAAAAATAAATGTGGCTCATTTGGCGGGCGTGCCCCCAAATGTTTACTCCTTTGGCCAATGGCTCAGTTAGGCAGGAAATGTGTCCAAACGAGATCAAAAGTCCCTAAAATGGATGCAAAAAGAATTTAAAGGCCAAAATGTCAAGGAGAAAGGTGTTTAAGGGCCACTTCCGGTTTTGAGGAGGCCACTTCCGGTTTCAGGAAATGGCAGTTTCCCAAGCAGTTTCTTGGCTTTTTACAAATGAAATCAGGTCGCTTTTCACCCCTCTGGTCCTTTTTTGGTAAAAGGAAGTCAAAACAGGTAAAATGGCTGAAAAATAAATTTGACAGTTGAAAAATAAATGTGGCCCATTTGACGGGCATGCCCCCAAATGTTCACCCCTTTGGCCAATGGCTCAGTTAGGCAGGAAATGTGTCCAAACGAGATCAAAAGTCCCTAAAATGGGTGCAAAAAGAATTTAAAGGCCAAAATGTCAAGGAGAAAGGCGTTTAAGGGTCACTTCCGGTTTTGAGGAGGCCACTTCCGGTTTCAGGAAATGGCAGTTTCCCAAGCAGTTTCTTGGCTTTTTACAAATGGAATCAGGTTGCATTTCACCCCTCTGGTCCTTTCTTGGTAAAAGGAAGTCAAAACAGATAAAATGGCTGAAAAATAAATTTGACAGTTGAAAAATAAATGTGGCCCATTTGACGGGCGTGCCCCCAAATGTTCACCCCTTTGGCTAATGGCTCAGTTAGGCAGGAAATGTGTCCAAACGAGATCAAAAGTCCCTAAAATGGGTGCAAAAAGAATTTAAAGGCCAAAATGTCAAGGAGAAAGGCGTTTAAGGGTCACTTCCGGTTTTGAGGAGGCCACTTCCGGTTTCAGGAAATGGCAGTTTCCCAAGCAGTTTCTTGGCTTTTTACAAATGGAATCAGGTTGCATTTCACCCCTCTGGTCCTTTCTTGGTAAAAGGAAGTCAAAACAGGTAAAATGGCTAAAAAATAAATTTGACAGTTGAAAAATAAATGTGGCCCATTTGGCGGGCGTGCCCCCAAATGTTCACCCCTTTGGCCAATGGTTCAGTTAGGCAGGAAATGTGTCCAAATGAGATCAAAACTCCCTAAAATGGATGCAAAAAGAATTTAAAGGCCAAAATGTCAAGGAGAAAGGTGTTTAAGGGCCACTTCCGGTTTTGAGGAGGCCACTTCCGGTTTCAGTAAAATGGCAGTTTCCCAAGCAGTTTCTTGGCTTTTTAGAAATGAAATCAGGTCACTTTTCACCCCTCTGGTCCTTTCTTGGTAAAAGTAAGTCAAAATAGGTAAAATGGCTGAAAAATAAATTTGACAGTTGAAAAATAAATGTGGCCCATTTGACCGGCGTGCCCCCAAATGTTCACCCCTTTGGCCAATGGCTCAGTTAGGCAGGAAATGTGTCCAAACGAGATCAAAAGTCCCTAAAATGGATGCAAAAAGAATTTAAAGGCCAAAATGACAAGGAGAAAGGTGTTTAAGGGCCACTTCCGGTTTTGAGGAGGCCACTACCGGTTTCAGGGAATGGCAGTTTCCCAAGCAGTTTCTTGGCTTTTTACAAATGAAATCAGGTCGCTTTTCACCCCTCTGGTCCTTTCCTGGTAAAAGGAAGTCAAAACAGGTAAAATGGCTGAAAAATAAATTTGACAGTTGAAAAATAAATGTGGCCCATTTGACGGGCATGCCCCCAAATGTTCACCCCTTTGGCCAATGGTTCAGTTAGGCAGGAAATGTGTCCAAACGAGATCAAAAGTCCCTAAAATGGATGCAAAAAGAATTTAAAGGCCAAAATGTCAAGGAGAAAGGTGTTTAAGGGCCACTTCCGGTTTTGAGGAGGCAACTTCCGGTTTCAGGAAATGGCAGTTTCCCAAGCAGTTTCTTGGCTTTTTACAAATGAAATCAGGTCGCTTTTCACCCCTCTGGTCCTTTCTTGGTAAAAGGAAGTCAAAACAGATAAAATGGCTGAAAAATAAATTTGACAGTTGAAAAATAAATGTGGCCCATTTGACGGGCGTGCCCCCAAATGTTCACCCCTTTGGCGAATGGCTTAGTTAGGCAAGAAATGTGTCCAAACAAGATCAAAAGTCCCTAAAATGGATGCAAAAAGAATTTAAAGGCCAAAATGACAAGGAGAAAGGTGTTTAAGGGCCACTTCTGGTTTTGAGGAGGCCACTTCCGGTTTCAGGAAATGGCAGTTTCCCAAGCAGTTTCTTGGCTTTTTAGAAATGAAATCAGGTCGCTTTTCACCCCTCTGGTCCTTTCTTGGTAAAAGGAAGTCAAAACAGGTAAATTGGCTGAAAAATAAATTTGACGGTTGAAAAATAAATGTGGCTCATTTGGCGGGCGTGCCCCCAAATGTTCACTCCTTTGGCCAATGGCTCAGTTAGGCAGGAAATGTGTCCATACGAGATCAAAAGTCCCTAAAATGGATGCAAAAAGAATTTAAAGGCCAAAATGTCAAGGAGAAAGGTGTTTAAGGGCCACTTCCGGTTTTGAGGAGGCCAGTTTCGGTTTCAGGAAATGGCAGTTTCCCAAGCAGTTTCTTGGCTTTTTAGAAATGAAATCAGGTTGCATTTCACCCCTCTGGTCCTTTCTTGGTAAAAGGAAGTCAAAACAGGTAAAATGGCTGAAAAATAAATTTGACAGTTGAAAAATAAATGTGGCCCATTTGGCGGGCGTGCCCCCAAATGTTCACCCCTTTGGCCAATGGCTCAGTTAGGCAGGAAATGTGTCCAAACGAGATCAAAAGTCCCTAAAATGGATGCAAAAAGAATTTAAAGGCCAAAATGTCAAGGAGAAAGGTGTTTAAGGGCCACTTCCGGTTTTGAGGAGGCCACTTCTGGTTTCAGGAAATGGCAGTTTCCCAAGCAGTTTCTTGGCTTTTTACAAATGAAATCAGGTGGCTTTTCACCCCTCTGGTCCTTTTTTGGTAAAAGGAAGTCAAAACAGGTAAAATGGCTGAAAAATAAATTTGACAGTTGAAAAATAAATGTGGCCCATTTGACGGGCATGCCCCCAAATGTTCACCCCTTTGGCCAATGGCTCAGTTAAAGCAGGAAATGTGTCCAAACGAGATCAAAAGTCCCTAAAATGGATGCAAAAAGAATTTAAAGGCCAAAATGACAAGGAGAAAGGTGTTTAAGGGCCACTTCCGGTTTTGAGGAGGCCACTTCCGGTTTCAGGGAATGGCAGTTTCCCAAGCAGTTTCTTGGCTTTTTACAAATGAAATCAGGTCGCTTTTCACCCCTCTGGTCCTTTTTTGGTAAAAGGAAGTCAAAACAGGTAAAATGGCTGAAAAATAAATTTGACAGTTGAAAAATAAATGTGGCCCATTTGACGGGCATGCCCCCAAATGTTCACCCCTTTGGCCAATGGCTCAGTTAGGCAGGAAATGTGTCCAAACGAGATCAAAAGTCCCTAAAATGGATGCAAAAAGAATTTAAAGGCCAAAATGACAAGGAGAAAGGTGTTTAAGGGCCACTTCCGGTTTTGAGAAGGCCACTTCCGGTTTCAGGAAATGGCAGTTTCCCAAGCAGTTTCTTGGCTTTTTACAAATGAAATCAGGTCGCTTTTCACCCCTCTGGTCCTTTCCTGGTAAAAGGAAGTCAAAACAGGTAAAATGGCTGAAAAATAAATTTGACAGTTGAAAAATAAATGTGGCCCATTTGACGGGCATGCCCCCAAATGTTCACCCCTTTGGCCAATGGCTCAGTTAGGCAGGAAATGTGTCCAAACGAGATCAAAAGTCCCTAAAATGGATGCAAAAAGAATTTAAAGGCCAAAATGTCAAGGAGAAAGGTGTTTAAGGGCCACTTCCGGTTTTGAGGAGGCCACTTCCGGTTTCAGGAAATTGCAGTTTCCCAAGCAGTTTCTTGGCTTTTTACAAATGAAATCAGGTCGCTTTTCACCCCTCTGGTCCTTTCTTGGTAAAAGGAAGTCAAAACAGATAAAATGGCTGAAAAATAAATTTGACAGTTGAAAAATAAATGTGGCCCATTTGACGGGCATGCCCCCAAATGTTCACTCCTTTGGCCAATGGCTCAGTTAGGCAGGAAATGTGTCCAAACGAGATCAAAAGTCCCTAAAATGGATGCAAAAAGAATTTAAAGGCCAAAATGTCAAGGAGAAAGGTGTTTAAGGGCCACTTCCGGTTTTGAGGAGGCCACTTCCGGTTTCAGGAAATGGCAGTTTCCCAAGCAGTTTCTTGGCTTTTTACAAATGAAATCAGGTCGCTTTTCACCCCTCTGGTCCTTTCTTGGTAAAAGGAAGTCAAAACAGATAAAATGGCTGAAAAATAAATTTGACAGTTGAAAAATAAATGTGGCCCATTTGACGGGCGTGCCCCCAAATGTTCACCCCTTTGGCTAATGGCTCAGTTAGGCAGGAAATGTGTCCAAACGAGATCAAAAGTCCCTAAAATGGGTGCAAAAAGAATTTAAAGGCCAAAATGTCAAGGAGAAAGGCGTTTAAGGGTCACTTCCGGTTTTGAGGAGGCCACTTCCGGTTTCAGGAAATGGCAGTTTCCCAAGCAGTTTCTTGGCTTTTTACAAATGGAATCAGGTTGCATTTCACCCCTCTGGTCCTTTCTTGGTAAAAGGAAGTCAAAACAGGTAAAATGGCTAAAAAATAAATTTGACAGTTGAAAAATAAATGTGGCCCATTTGGCGGGCGTGCCCCCAAATGTTCACCCCTTTGGCCAATGGTTCAGTTAGGCAGGAAATGTGTCCAAATGAGATCAAAACTCCCTAAAATGGATGCAAAAAGAATTTAAAGGCCAAAATGTCAAGGAGAAAGGTGTTTAAGGGCCACTTCCGGTTTTGAGGAGGCCACTTCCGGTTTCAGTAAAATGGCAGTTTCCCAAGCAGTTTCTTGGCTTTTTAGAAATGAAATCAGGTCACTTTTCACCCCTCTGGTCCTTTCTTGGTAAAAGTAAGTCAAAATAGGTAAAATGGCTGAAAAATAAATTTGACAGTTGAAAAATAAATGTGGCCCATTTGACCGGCGTGCCCCCAAATGTTCACCCCTTTGGCCAATGGCTCAGTTAGGCAGGAAATGTGTCCAAACGAGATCAAAAGTCCCTAAAATGGATGCAAAAAGAATTTAAAGGCCAAAATGACAAGGAGAAAGGTGTTTAAGGGCCACTTCCGGTTTTGAGGAGGCCACTACCGGTTTCAGGGAATGGCAGTTTCCCAAGCAGTTTCTTGGCTTTTTACAAATGAAATCAGGTCGCTTTTCACCCCTCTGGTCCTTTCCTGGTAAAAGGAAGTCAAAACAGGTAAAATGGCTGAAAAATAAATTTGACAGTTGAAAAATAAATGTGGCCCATTTGACGGGCATGCCCCCAAATGTTCACCCCTTTGGCCAATGGTTCAGTTAGGCAGGAAATGTGTCCAAACGAGATCAAAAGTCCCTAAAATGGATGCAAAAAGAATTTAAAGGCCAAAATGTCAAGGAGAAAGGTGTTTAAGGGCCACTTCCGGTTTTGAGGAGGCAACTTCCGGTTTCAGGAAATGGCAGTTTCCCAAGCAGTTTCTTGGCTTTTTACAAATGAAATCAGGTCGCTTTTCACCCCTCTGGTCCTTTCTTGGTAAAAGGAAGTCAAAACAGATAAAATGGCTGAAAAATAAATTTGACAGTTGAAAAATAAATGTGGCCCATTTGACGGGCGTGCCCCCAAATGTTCACCCCTTTGGCGAATGGCTTAGTTAGGCAAGAAATGTGTCCAAACAAGATCAAAAGTCCCTAAAATGGATGCAAAAAGAATTTAAAGGCCAAAATGACAAGGAGAAAGGTGTTTAAGGGCCACTTCTGGTTTTGAGGAGGCCACTTCCGGTTTCAGGAAATGGCAGTTTCCCAAGCAGTTTCTTGGCTTTTTAGAAATGAAATCAGGTCGCTTTTCACCCCTCTGGTCCTTTCTTGGTAAAAGGAAGTCAAAACAGGTAAATTGGCTGAAAAATAAATTTGACGGTTGAAAAATAAATGTGGCTCATTTGGCGGGCGTGCCCCCAAATGTTCACTCCTTTGGCCAATGGCTCAGTTAGGCAGGAAATGTGTCCATACGAGATCAAAAGTCCCTAAAATGGATGCAAAAAGAATTTAAAGGCCAAAATGTCAAGGAGAAAGGTGTTTAAGGGCCACTTCCGGTTTTGAGGAGGCCAGTTTCGGTTTCAGGAAATGGCAGTTTCCCAAGCAGTTTCTTGGCTTTTTAGAAATGAAATCAGGTTGCATTTCACCCCTCTGGTCCTTTCTTGGTAAAAGGAAGTCAAAACAGGTAAAATGGCTGAAAAATAAATTTGACAGTTGAAAAATAAATGTGGCCCATTTGGCGGGCGTGCCCCCAAATGTTCACCCCTTTGGCCAATGGCTCAGTTAGGCAGGAAATGTGTCCAAACGAGATCAAAAGTCCCTAAAATGGATGCAAAAAGAATTTAAAGGCCAAAATGTCAAGGAGAAAGGTGTTTAAGGGCCACTTCCGGTTTTGAGGAGGCCACTTCTGGTTTCAGGAAATGGCAGTTTCCCAAGCAGTTTCTTGGCTTTTTACAAATGAAATCAGGTGGCTTTTCACCCCTCTGGTCCTTTTTTGGTAAAAGGAAGTCAAAACAGGTAAAATGGCTGAAAAATAAATTTGACAGTTGAAAAATAAATGTGGCCCATTTGACGGGCATGCCCCCAAATGTTCACCCCTTTGGCCAATGGCTCAGTTAAAGCAGGAAATGTGTCCAAACGAGATCAAAAGTCCCTAAAATGGATGCAAAAAGAATTTAAAGGCCAAAATGACAAGGAGAAAGGTGTTTAAGGGCCACTTCCGGTTTTGAGGAGGCCACTTCCGGTTTCAGGGAATGGCAGTTTCCCAAGCAGTTTCTTGGCTTTTTACAAATGAAATCAGGTCGCTTTTCACCCCTCTGGTCCTTTTTTGGTAAAAGGAAGTCAAAACAGGTAAAATGGCTGAAAAATAAATTTGACAGTTGAAAAATAAATGTGGCCCATTTGACGGGCATGCCCCCAAATGTTCACCCCTTTGGCCAATGGCTCAGTTAGGCAGGAAATGTGTCCAAACGAGATCAAAAGTCCCTAAAATGGATGCAAAAAGAATTTAAAGGCCAAAATGACAAGGAGAAAGGTGTTTAAGGGCCACTTCCGGTTTTGAGAAGGCCACTTCCGGTTTCAGGAAATGGCAGTTTCCCAAGCAGTTTCTTGGCTTTTTACAAATGAAATCAGGTCGCTTTTCACCCCTCTGGTCCTTTCCTGGTAAAAGGAAGTCAAAACAGGTAAAATGGCTGAAAAATAAATTTGACAGTTGAAAAATAAATGTGGCCCATTTGACGGGCATGCCCCCAAATGTTCACCCCTTTGGCCAATGGCTCAGTTAGGCAGGAAATGTGTCCAAACGAGATCAAAAGTCCCTAAAATGGATGCAAAAAGAATTTAAAGGCCAAAATGTCAAGGAGAAAGGTGTTTAAGGGCCACTTCCGGTTTTGAGGAGGCCACTTCCGGTTTCAGGAAATTGCAGTTTCCCAAGCAGTTTCTTGGCTTTTTACAAATGAAATCAGGTCGCTTTTCACCCCTCTGGTCCTTTCTTGGTAAAAGGAAGTCAAAACAGATAAAATGGCTGAAAAATAAATTTGACAGTTGAAAAATAAATGTGGCCCATTTGACGGGCATGCCCCCAAATGTTCACTCCTTTGGCCAATGGCTCAGTTAGGCAGGAAATGTGTCCAAACGAGATCAAAAGTCCCTAAAATGGATGCAAAAAGAATTTAAAGGCCAAAATGTCAAGGAGAAAGGTGTTTAAGGGCCACTTCCGGTTTTGAGGAGGCCACTTCCGGTTTCAGGAAATGGCAGTTTCCCAAGCAGTTTCTTGGCTTTTTACAAATGAAATCAGGTCGCTTTTCACCCCTCTGGTCCTTTCTTGGTAAAAGGAAGTCAAAACAGATAAAATGGCTGAAAAATAAATTTGACAGTTGAAAAATAAATGTGGCCCATTTGACGGGCGTGCCCCCAAATGTTCACCCCTTTGGCTAATGGCTCAGTTAGGCAGGAAATGTGTCCAAACGAGATCAAAAGTCCCTAAAATGGGTGCAAAAAGAATTTAAAGGCCAAAATGTCAAGGAGAAAGGCGTTTAAGGGTCACTTCCGGTTTTGAGGAGGCCACTTCCGGTTTCAGGAAATGGCAGTTTCCCAAGCAGTTTCTTGGCTTTTTACAAATGGAATCAGGTTGCATTTCACCCCTCTGGTCCTTTCTTGGTAAAAGGAAGTCAAAACAGGTAAAATGGCTAAAAAATAAATTTGACAGTTGAAAAATAAATGTGGCCCATTTGGCGGGCGTGCCCCCAAATGTTCACCCCTTTGGCCAATGGTTCAGTTAGGCAGGAAATGTGTCCAAATGAGATCAAAACTCCCTAAAATGGATGCAAAAAGAATTTAAAGGCCAAAATGTCAAGGAGAAAGGTGTTTAAGGGCCACTTCCGGTTTTGAGGAGGCCACTTCCGGTTTCAGTAAAATGGCAGTTTCCCAAGCAGTTTCTTGGCTTTTTAGAAATGAAATCAGGTCACTTTTCACCCCTCTGGTCCTTTCTTGGTAAAAGTAAGTCAAAATAGGTAAAATGGCTGAAAAATAAATTTGACAGTTGAAAAATAAATGTGGCCCATTTGACCGGCGTGCCCCCAAATGTTCACCCCTTTGGCCAATGGCTCAGTTAGGCAGGAAATGTGTCCAAACGAGATCAAAAGTCCCTAAAATGGATGCAAAAAGAATTTAAAGGCCAAAATGACAAGGAGAAAGGTGTTTAAGGGCCACTTCCGGTTTTGAGGAGGCCACTACCGGTTTCAGGGAATGGCAGTTTCCCAAGCAGTTTCTTGGCTTTTTACAAATGAAATCAGGTCGCTTTTCACCCCTCTGGTCCTTTCCTGGTAAAAGGAAGTCAAAACAGGTAAAATGGCTGAAAAATAAATTTGACAGTTGAAAAATAAATGTGGCCCATTTGACGGGCATGCCCCCAAATGTTCACCCCTTTGGCCAATGGTTCAGTTAGGCAGGAAATGTGTCCAAACGAGATCAAAAGTCCCTAAAATGGATGCAAAAAGAATTTAAAGGCCAAAATGTCAAGGAGAAAGGTGTTTAAGGGCCACTTCCGGTTTTGAGGAGGCAACTTCCGGTTTCAGGAAATGGCAGTTTCCCAAGCAGTTTCTTGGCTTTTTACAAATGAAATCAGGTCGCTTTTCACCCCTCTGGTCCTTTCTTGGTAAAAGGAAGTCAAAACAGATAAAATGGCTGAAAAATAAATTTGACAGTTGAAAAATAAATGTGGCCCATTTGACGGGCGTGCCCCCAAATGTTCACCCCTTTGGCGAATGGCTTAGTTAGGCAAGAAATGTGTCCAAACAAGATCAAAAGTCCCTAAAATGGATGCAAAAAGAATTTAAAGGCCAAAATGACAAGGAGAAAGGTGTTTAAGGGCCACTTCTGGTTTTGAGGAGGCCACTTCCGGTTTCAGGAAATGGCAGTTTCCCAAGCAGTTTCTTGGCTTTTTAGAAATGAAATCAGGTCGCTTTTCACCCCTCTGGTCCTTTCTTGGTAAAAGGAAGTCAAAACAGGTAAATTGGCTGAAAAATAAATTTGACGGTTGAAAAATAAATGTGGCTCATTTGGCGGGCGTGCCCCCAAATGTTCACTCCTTTGGCCAATGGCTCAGTTAGGCAGGAAATGTGTCCATACGAGATCAAAAGTCCCTAAAATGGATGCAAAAAGAATTTAAAGGCCAAAATGTCAAGGAGAAAGGTGTTTAAGGGCCACTTCCGGTTTTGAGGAGGCCAGTTTCGGTTTCAGGAAATGGCAGTTTCCCAAGCAGTTTCTTGGCTTTTTAGAAATGAAATCAGGTTGCATTTCACCCCTCTGGTCCTTTCTTGGTAAAAGGAAGTCAAAACAGGTAAAATGGCTGAAAAATAAATTTGACAGTTGAAAAATAAATGTGGCCCATTTGGCGGGCGTGCCCCCAAATGTTCACCCCTTTGGCCAATGGCTCAGTTAGGCAGGAAATGTGTCCAAACGAGATCAAAAGTCCCTAAAATGGATGCAAAAAGAATTTAAAGGCCAAAATGTCAAGGAGAAAGGTGTTTAAGGGCCACTTCCGGTTTTGAGGAGGCCACTTCTGGTTTCAGGAAATGGCAGTTTCCCAAGCAGTTTCTTGGCTTTTTACAAATGAAATCAGGTGGCTTTTCACCCCTCTGGTCCTTTTTTGGTAAAAGGAAGTCAAAACAGGTAAAATGGCTGAAAAATAAATTTGACAGTTGAAAAATAAATGTGGCCCATTTGACGGGCATGCCCCCAAATGTTCACCCCTTTGGCCAATGGCTCAGTTAAAGCAGGAAATGTGTCCAAACGAGATCAAAAGTCCCTAAAATGGATGCAAAAAGAATTTAAAGGCCAAAATGACAAGGAGAAAGGTGTTTAAGGGCCACTTCCGGTTTTGAGGAGGCCACTTCCGGTTTCAGGGAATGGCAGTTTCCCAAGCAGTTTCTTGGCTTTTTACAAATGAAATCAGGTCGCTTTTCACCCCTCTGGTCCTTTTTTGGTAAAAGGAAGTCAAAACAGGTAAAATGGCTGAAAAATAAATTTGACAGTTGAAAAATAAATGTGGCCCATTTGACGGGCATGCCCCCAAATGTTCACCCCTTTGGCCAATGGCTCAGTTAGGCAGGAAATGTGTCCAAACGAGATCAAAAGTCCCTAAAATGGATGCAAAAAGAATTTAAAGGCCAAAATGACAAGGAGAAAGGTGTTTAAGGGCCACTTCCGGTTTTGAGAAGGCCACTTCCGGTTTCAGGAAATGGCAGTTTCCCAAGCAGTTTCTTGGCTTTTTACAAATGAAATCAGGTCGCTTTTCACCCCTCTGGTCCTTTCCTGGTAAAAGGAAGTCAAAACAGGTAAAATGGCTGAAAAATAAATTTGACAGTTGAAAAATAAATGTGGCCCATTTGACGGGCATGCCCCCAAATGTTCACCCCTTTGGCCAATGGCTCAGTTAGGCAGGAAATGTGTCCAAACGAGATCAAAAGTCCCTAAAATGGATGCAAAAAGAATTTAAAGGCCAAAATGTCAAGGAGAAAGGTGTTTAAGGGCCACTTCCGGTTTTGAGGAGGCCACTTCCGGTTTCAGGAAATTGCAGTTTCCCAAGCAGTTTCTTGGCTTTTTACAAATGAAATCAGGTCGCTTTTCACCCCTCTGGTCCTTTCTTGGTAAAAGGAAGTCAAAACAGATAAAATGGCTGAAAAATAAATTTGACAGTTGAAAAATAAATGTGGCCCATTTGACGGGCGTGCCCCCAAATGTTCACCCCTTTGGCCAATGGCTCAGTTAGGCAAGAAATGTTTCCAAACGAGATCAAAAGTCCCTAAAATGGATTAAAAAAGAATTTAAAGGCCAAAATGACAAGGAGAAAGGTGTTTAAGGGCCACTTCTGGTTTTGAGGAGGCCACTTCCGGTTTCAGGAAATGGCAGTTTCCCAAGCAGTTTCTTGGCTTTTTACAAATGAAATCAGGTCGCTTTTCACCCCTCTGGTCCTTTCTTGGTAAAAGGAAGTCAAAACAGGTAAAATGGCTGAAAAATAAATTTGACAGTTGAAAAATAAATGTGGCCCATTTGACGGGCGTGCCCCCAAATGTTCACCCCTTTGGCCAATGGCTCAGTTAGGCAGGAAATGTGTCCAAACGAGATCAAAAGTCCCTAAAATGGATGCAAAAAGAATTTAAAGGCCAAAATGTCAAGGAGAAAGGTGTTTAAGGGCCACTTCCGGTTTTGAGGAGGCCACTTCCGGTTTCAGGAAATGGCAGTTTCCCAAGCAGTTTCTTGGCTTTTTACGAATGAAATCAGGTCGCTTTTCACCCCTCTGGTCCTTTCTTGGTAAAAGGAAGTCAAAACAGATAAAATGGCTGAAAAATAAATTTGACAGTTGAAAAATAAATGTGGCCCATTTGACGGGCGTGCCCCCAAATGTTCACCCCTTTGGCCAATGGCTCAGTTAGGCAAGAAATGTGTCCAAACGAGATCAAAAGTCCCTAAAATGGATTCAAAAAGAATTTAAAGGCCAAAATGACAAGGAGAAAGGTGTTTAAGGGCCACTTCTGGTTTTGAGGAGGCCACTTCCGGTTTCAGGAAATGGCAGTTTCCCAAGCAGTTTCTTGGCTTTTTACAAATGAAATCAGGTCGCTTTTCACCCCTCTGGTCCTTTCCTGGTAAAAGGAAGTCAAAACAGGTAAAATGGCTGAAAAATAAATTTGACGGTTGAAAAATAAATGTGGCTCATTTGGCGGGCGTGCCCCCAAATGTTTACTCCTTTGGCCAATGGCTCAGTTAGGCAGGAAATGTGTCCAAACGAGATCAAAAGTCCCTAAAATGGATGCAAAAAGAATTTAAAGGCCAAAATGTCAAGGAGAAAGGTGTTTAAGGGCCACTTCTGGTTTTGAGGAGGCCACTTCCGGTTTCAGGAAATGGCAGTTTCCCAAGCAGTTTCTTGGCTTTTTACAAATGAAATCAGGTCGCTTTTCACCCCTCTGGTCCTTTCTTGGTAAAAGGAAGTCAAAACAGGTAAATTGGCTGAAAAATAAATTTGACGGTTGAAAAATAAATGTGGCTCATTTGGCGGGCGTGCCCCCAAATGTTTACTCCTTTGGCCAATGGCTCAGTTAGGCAGGAAATGTGTCCAAACGAGATCAAAAGTCCCTAAAATGGATGCAAAAAGAATTTAAAGGCCAAAATGTCAAGGAGAAAGGTGTTTAAGGGCCACTTCCGGTTTTGAGGAGGCCACTTCCGGTTTCAGAAAATGGCAGTTTCCCAAGCAGTTTCTTGGCTTTTTAGAAATGAAATCAGGTTGCTTTTCACCCCTCTGGTCCTTTCTTGGTAAAAGGAAGTCAAAACAGATAAAATGGCTGAAAAAAAAATTTGACAGTTGAAAAATAAATGTGGCCCATTTGACGGGCATGCCCCCAAATGTTCACCCCTTTGGCCAATGGCTCAGTTAGGCAAGAAATGTGTCCAAACGAGATCAAAAGTCCCTAAAATGGATTCAAAAAGAATTTAAAGGCCAAAATGACAAGGAGAAAGGTGTTTAAGGGCCACTTCTGGTTTTGAGGAGGCCACTTCCGGTTTCAGGAAATGGCAGTTTCCCAAGCAGTTTCTTGGCTTTTTACAAATGAAATCAGGTCGCTTTTCACCCCTCTGGTCCTTTCTTGGTAAAAGGAAGTCAAAACAGGTAAAATGGCTGAAAAATAAATTTGACAGTTGAAAAATAAATGTGGCCCATTTGACGGGCGTGCCCCCAAATGTTCACCCCTTTGGCCAATGGCTCAGTTAGGCAGGAAATGTGTCCAAACGAGATCAAAAGTCCCTAAAATGGATGCAAAAAGAATTTAAAGGCCAAAATGTCAAGGAGAAAGGTGTTTAAGGGCCACTTCCGGTTTTGAGGAGGCCACTTCCGGTTTCAGGAAATGGCAGTTTCCCAAGCAGTTTCTTGGCTTTTTAGAAATGAAATCAGGTTGCTTTTCACCCCTCTGGTCCTTTCTTGGTAAAAGGAAGTCAAAACAGATAAAATGGCTGAAAAAAAAATTTGACAGTTGAAAAATAAATGTGGCCCATTTGACGGGCGTGCCCCCAAATGTTCACCCCTTTGGCCAATGGCTCAGTTAGGCAAGAAATGTGTCCAAACGAGATCAAAAGTCCCTAAAATGGATTCAAAAAGAATTTAAAGGCCAAAATGACAAGGAGAAAGGTGTTTAAGGGCCACTTCTGGTTTTGAGGAGGCCACTTCCGGTTTCAGGAAATGGCAGTTTCCCAAGCAGTTTCTTGGCTTTTTACAAATGAAATCAGGTCGCTTTTCACCCCTCTGGTCCTTTCTTGGTAAAAGGAAGTCAAAACAGGTAAAATGGCTGAAAAATAAATTTGACAGTTGAAAAATAAATGTGGCCCATTTGACGGGCGTGCCCCCAAATGTTCACCCCTTTGGCCAATGGCTCAGTTAGGCAGGAAATGTGTCCAAACGAGATCAAAAGTCCCTAAAATGGATGCAAAAAGAATTTAAAGGCCAAAATGTCAAGGAGAAAGGTGTTTAAGGGCCACTTCCGGTTTTGAGGAGGCCACTTCCGGTTTCAGGAAATGGCAGTTTCCCAAGCAGTTTCTTGGCTTTTTACGAATGAAATCAGGTCGCTTTTCACCCCTCTGGTCCTTTCTTGGTAAAAGGAAGTCAAAACAGATAAAATGGCTGAAAAATAAATTTGACAGTTGAAAAATAAATGTGGCCCATTTGACGGGCGTGCCCCCAAATGTTCACCCCTTTGGCCAATGGCTCAGTTAGGCAAGAAATGTGTCCAAACGAGATCAAAAGTCCCTAAAATGGATTCAAAAAGAATTTAAAGGCCAAAATGACAAGGAGAAAGGTGTTTAAGGGCCACTTCTGGTTTTGAGGAGGCCACTTCCGGTTTCAGGAAATGGCAGTTTCCCAAGCAGTTTCTTGGCTTTTTACAAATGAAATCAGGTCGCTTTTCACCCCTCTGGTCCTTTCCTGGTAAAAGGAAGTCAAAACAGGTAAAATGGCTGAAAAATAAATTTGACGGTTGAAAAATAAATGTGGCTCATTTGGCGGGCGTGCCCCCAAATGTTTACTCCTTTGGCCAATGGCTCAGTTAGGCAGGAAATGTGTCCAAACGAGATCAAAAGTCCCTAAAATGGATGCAAAAAGAATTTAAAGGCCAAAATGTCAAGGAGAAAGGTGTTTAAGGGCCACTTCTGGTTTTGAGGAGGCCACTTCCGGTTTCAGGAAATGGCAGTTTCCCAAGCAGTTTCTTGGCTTTTTACAAATGAAATCAGGTCGCTTTTCACCCCTCTGGTCCTTTCTTGGTAAAAGGAAGTCAAAACAGGTAAATTGGCTGAAAAATAAATTTGACGGTTGAAAAATAAATGTGGCTCATTTGGCGGGCGTGCCCCCAAATGTTTACTCCTTTGGCCAATGGCTCAGTTAGGCAGGAAATGTGTCCAAACGAGATCAAAAGTCCCTAAAATGGATGCAAAAAGAATTTAAAGGCCAAAATGTCAAGGAGAAAGGTGTTTAAGGGCCACTTCCGGTTTTGAGGAGGCCACTTCCGGTTTCAGGAAATGGCAGTTTCCCAAGCAGTTTCTTGGCTTTTTACAAATGAAATCAGGTCGCTTTTCACTCCTCTGGTCCTTTCTTGGTAAAAGGAAGTCAAAACAGATAAAATGGCTGAAAAATAAATTTGACAGTTGAAAAATAAATGTGGCCCATTTGACGGGCGTGCCCCCAAATGTTCACCCCTTTGGCCAATGGCTCAGTTAGGCAAGAAATGTGTCCAAACGAGATCAAAAGTCCCTAAAATGGATTCAAAAAGAATTTAAAGGCCAAAATGACAAGGAGAAAGGTGTTTAAGGGCCACTTCTGGTTTTGAGGAGGCCACTTCCGGTTTCAGGAAATGGCAGTTTCCCAAGCAGTTTCTTGGCTTTTTACAAATGAAATCAGGTCGCTTTTCACCCCTCTGGTCCTTTCTTGGTAAAAGGAAGTCAAAACAGGTAAATTGGCTGAAAAATAAATTTGACGGTTGAAAAATAAATGTGGCTCATTTGGCGGGCGTGCCCCCAAATGTTTACTCCTTTGGCCAATGGCTCAGTTAGGCAGGAAATGTGTCCAAACGAGATCAAAAGTCCCTAAAATGGATGCAAAAAGAATTTAAAGGCCAAAATGTCAAGGAGAAAGGTGTTTAAGGGCCACTTCCGGTTTTGAGGAGGCCACTTCCGGTTTCAGGAAATGGCAGTTTCCCAAGCAGTTTCTTGGCTTTTTACAAATTAAATCAGGTCGCTTTTCACCCCTCTGGTCCTTTCTTGGTAAAAGGAAGTCAAAACAGGTAAAATGGCTGAAAAATAAATTTGACAGTTGAAAAATAAATGTGGCCCATTTGACAGGCGTGCCCCCAAATGTTCACCCCTTTGGCCAATGGCTCAGTTAGGCAGGAAATGTGTCCAAACGAGATCAAAAGTCCCTAAAATGGATGCAAAAAGAATTTAAAGGCCAAAATGTCAAGGAGAAAGGTGTTTAAGGGCCACTTCCGGTTTTGAGGAGGCCACTTCCGGTTTCAGGAAATGGCAGTTTCCCAAGCAGTTTCTTGGCTTTTTACGAATGAAATCAGGTCGCTTTTCACCCCTCTGGTCCTTTCTTGGTAAAAGGAAGTCAAAACAGATAAAATGGCTGAAAAATAAATTTGACAGTTGAAAAATAAATGTGGCCCATTTGACGGGCGTGCCCCCAAATGTTCACCCCTTTGGCCAATGGCTCAGTTAGGCAAGAAATGTGTCCAAACGAGATCAAAAGTCCCTAAAATGGATTCAAAAAGAATTTAAAGGCCAAAATGACAAGGAGAAAGGTGTTTAAGGGCCACTTCTGGTTTTGAGGAGGCCACTTCCGGTTTCAGGAAATGGCAGTTTCCCAAGCAGTTTCTTGGCTTTTTACAAATGAAATCAGGTCGCTTTTCACCCCTCTGGTCCTTTCTTGGTAAAAGGAAGTCAAAACAGGTAAATTGGCTGAAAAATAAATTTGACTGTTGAAAAATAAATGTGGCTCATTTGGCGGGCGTGCCCCCAAATGTTTACTCCTTTGGCCAATGGCTCAGTTAGGCAGGAAATGTGTCCAAACGAGATCAAAAGTCCCTAAAATGGATGCAAAAAGAATTTAAAGGCCAAAATGTCAAGGAGAAAGGTGTTTAAGGACCACTTCCGGTTTTGAGGAGGTCACTTCCGGTTTCAGGAAATGGCAGTTTCCCAAGCAGTTTCTTGGCTTTTTACAAATGAAATCAGGTCGCTTTTCACCCCTCTGGTCCTTTCTTGGTAAAAGGAAGTCAAAACAGGTAAAATGGCTGAAAAATAAATTTGACAGTTGAAAAATAAATGTGGCCCATTTGACGGGCGTGCCCCCAAATGTTCACCCCTTTGGCCAATGGCTCAGTTAGGCAGGAAATGTGTCCAAACGAGATCAAAAGTCCCTAAAATGGATGCAAAAAGAATTTAAAGGCCAAAATGTCAAGGAGAAAGGTGTTTAAGGGCCACTTCCGGTTTTGAGGAGGCCACTTCCGGTTTCAGGAAATGGCAGTTTCCCAAGCAGTTTCTTGGCTTTTTACAAATGAAATCAGGTCGCTTTTCACCCCTCTGGTCCTTTCCTGGTAAAAGGAAGTCAAAACAGATAAAATGGCTGAAAAATAAATTTGACAGTTGAAAAATAAATGTGGCCCATTTGACGGGCGTGCCCCCAAATGTTCACCCCTTTGGCCAATGGCTCAGTTAGGCAAGAAATGTGTCCAAACGAGATCAAAAGTCCCTAAAATGGATGCAAAAAGAATTTAAAGGCCAAAATGACAAGGAGAAAGGTGTTTAAGGGCCACTTCTGGTTTTGAGGAGGCCACTTCCGGTTTCAGGAAATGGCAGTTTCCCAAGCAGTTTCTTGGCTTTTTACAAATGAAATCAGGTCGCTTTTCACCCCTCTGGTCCTTTCTTGGTAAAAGGAAGTCAAAACAGGTAAATTGGCTGAAAAATAAATTTGACGGTTGAAAAATAAATGTGGCTCATTTGGCGGGCGTGCCCCCAAATGTTTACTCCTTTGGCCAATGGCTCAGTTAGGCAGGAAATGTGTCCAAACGAGATCAAAAGTCCCTAAAATGGATGCAAAAAGAATTTAAAGGCCAAAATGTCAAGGAGAAAGGTGTTTAAGGGCCACTTCCGGTTTTGAGGAGGCCACTTCCGGTTTCAGGAAATGGCAGTTTCCCAAGCAGTTTCTTGGCTTTTTACAAATGAAATCAGGTCGCTTTTCACCCCTCTGGTCCTTTCTTGGTAAAAGGAAGTCAAAACAGGTAAAATGGCTGAAAAATAAATTTGACAGTTGAAAAATAAATGTGGCCCATTTGGCGGGCGTGCCCCCAAATGTTCACCCCTTTGGCCAATGGCTCAGTTAGGCAGGAAATGTGTCCAAACGAGATCAAAAGTCCCTAAAATGGATGCAAAAAGAATTTAAAGGCCAAAATGACAAGGAGAAAGGTGTTTAAGGGCCACTTCCGGTTTTGAGGAGGCCACTTCCGGTTTCAGGGAATGGCAGTTTCCCAAGCAGTTTCTTGGCTTTTTACAAATGAAATCAGGTCGCTTTTCACCCCTCTGGTCCTTTTTTGGTAAAAGGAAGTCAAAACAGGTAAAATGGCTGAAAAATAAATTTGACAGTTGAAAAATAAATGTGGCCCATTTGACGGGCATGCCCCCAAATGTTCACCCCTTTGGCCAATGGCTCAGTTAGGCAGGAAATGTGTCCAAACGAGATCAAAAGTCCCTAAAATGGATGCAAAAAGAATTTAAAGGCCAAAATGACAAGGAGAAAGGTGTTTAAGGGCCACTTCCGGTTTTGAGGAGGCCACTTCCGGTTTCAGGGAATGGCAGTTTCCCAAGCAGTTTCTTGGCTTTTTACAAATGAAATCAGGTCGCTTTTCACCCCTCTGGTCCTTTTTTGGTAAAAGGAAGTCAAAACAGGTAAAATGGCTGAAAAATAAATTTGACAGTTGAAAAATAAATGTGGCCCATTTGACGGGCATGCCCCCAAATGTTCACCCCTTTGGCCAATGGCTCAGTTAGGCAGGAAATGTGTCCAAACTAGATCAAAAGTCCCTAAAATGGATGCAAAAAGAAATTAAAGGCCAAAATGACAAGGAGAAAGGTGTTTAAGGGCCACTTCCGGTTTTGAGGAGGCCACTTCCGGTTTCAGGAAATGGCAGTTTCCCAAGCAGTTTCTTGGCTTTTTACAAATGAAATCAGGTCGCTTTTCACCCCTCTGGTCCTTTCCTGGTAAAAGGAAGTCAAAACAGGTAAAATGGCTGAAAAATAAATTTGACAGTTGAAAAATAAATGTGGCCCATTTGACGGGCATGCCCCCAAATGTTCACCCCTTTGGCCAATGGCTCAGTTAGGCAGGAAATGTGTCCAAACGAGATCAAAAGTCCCTAAAATGGATGCAAAAAGAATTTAAAGGCCAAAATGTCAAGGAGAAAGGTGTTTAAGGGCCACTTCCGGTTTTGAGGAGGCCACTTCCGGTTTCAGGAAATGGCAGTTTCCCAAGCAGTTTCTTGGCTTTTTACAAATGAAATCAGGTCGCTTTTCACCCCTCTGGTCCTTTCTTGGTAAAAGGAAGTCAAAACAGATAAAATGGCTGAAAAATAAATTTGACAGTTGAAAAATAAATGTGGCCCATTTGACGGGCGTGCCCCCAAATGTTCACCCCTTTGGCTAATGGCTCAGTTAGGCAGGAAATGTGTCCAAACGAGATCAAAAGTCCCTAAAATGGGTGCAAAAAGAATTTAAAGGCCAAAATGTCAAGGAGAAAGGCGTTTAAGGGTCACTTCCGGTTTTGAGGAGGCCACTTCCGGTTTCAGGAAATGGCAGTTTCCCAAGCAGTTTCTTGGCTTTTTAGAAATGAAATCAGGTCACTTTTCACCCCTCTGGTCCTTTCTTGGTAAAAGTAAGTCAAAATAGGTAAAATGGCTGAAAAATAAATTTGACAGTTGAAAAATAAATGTGGCCCATTTGACCGGCGTGCCCCCAAATGTTCACCCCTTTGGCCAATGGCTCAGTTAGGCAGGAAATGTGTCCAAACGAGATCAAAAGTCCCTAAAATGGATGCAAAAAGAATTTAAAGGCCAAAATGACAAGGAGAAAGGTGTTTAAGGGCCACTTCCGGTTTTGAGGAGGCCACTACCGGTTTCAGGGAATGGCAGTTTCCCAAGCAGTTTCTTGGCTTTTTACAAATGAAATCAGGTCGCTTTTCACCCCTCTGGTCCTTTCCTGGTAAAAGGAAGTCAAAACAGGTAAAATGGCTGAAAAATAAATTTGACAGTTGAAAAATAAATGTGGCCCATTTGACGGGCATGCCCCCAAATGTTCACCCCTTTGGCCAATGGTTCAGTTAGGCAGGAAATGTGTCCAAACGAGATCAAAAGTCCCTAAAATGGATGCAAAAAGAATTTAAAGGCCAAAATGTCAAGGAGAAAGGTGTTTAAGGGCCACTTCCGGTTTTGAGGAGGCAACTTCCGGTTTCAGGAAATGGCAGTTTCCCAAGCAGTTTCTTGGCTTTTTACAAATGAAATCAGGTCGCTTTTCACCCCTCTGGTCCTTTCTTGGTAAAAGGAAGTCAAAACAGATAAAATGGCTGAAAAATAAATTTGACAGTTGAAAAATAAATGTGGCCCATTTGACGGGCGTGCCCCCAAATGTTCACCCCTTTGGCGAATGGCTTAGTTAGGCAAGAAATGTGTCCAAACAAGATCAAAAGTCCCTAAAATGGATGCAAAAAGAATTTAAAGGCCAAAATGACAAGGAGAAAGGTGTTTAAGGGCCACTTCTGGTTTTGAGGAGGCCACTTCCGGTTTCAGGAAATGGCAGTTTCCCAAGCAGTTTCTTGGCTTTTTAGAAATGAAATCAGGTCGCTTTTCACCCCTCTGGTCCTTTCTTGGTAAAAGGAAGTCAAAACAGGTAAATTGGCTGAAAAATAAATTTGACGGTTGAAAAATAAATGTGGCTCATTTGGCGGGCGTGCCCCCAAATGTTCACTCCTTTGGCCAATGGCTCAGTTAGGCAGGAAATGTGTCCATACGAGATCAAAAGTCCCTAAAATGGATGCAAAAAGAATTTAAAGGCCAAAATGTCAAGGAGAAAGGTGTTTAAGGGCCACTTCCGGTTTTGAGGAGGCCAGTTTCGGTTTCAGGAAATGGCAGTTTCCCAAGCAGTTTCTTGGCTTTTTAGAAATGAAATCAGGTTGCATTTCACCCCTCTGGTCCTTTCTTGGTAAAAGGAAGTCAAAACAGGTAAAATGGCTGAAAAATAAATTTGACAGTTGAAAAATAAATGTGGCCCATTTGGCGGGCGTGCCCCCAAATGTTCACCCCTTTGGCCAATGGCTCAGTTAGGCAGGAAATGTGTCCAAACGAGATCAAAAGTCCCTAAAATGGATGCAAAAAGAATTTAAAGGCCAAAATGTCAAGGAGAAAGGTGTTTAAGGGCCACTTCCGGTTTTGAGGAGGCCACTTCTGGTTTCAGGAAATGGCAGTTTCCCAAGCAGTTTCTTGGCTTTTTACAAATGAAATCAGGTGGCTTTTCACCCCTCTGGTCCTTTTTTGGTAAAAGGAAGTCAAAACAGGTAAAATGGCTGAAAAATAAATTTGACAGTTGAAAAATAAATGTGGCCCATTTGACGGGCATGCCCCCAAATGTTCACCCCTTTGGCCAATGGCTCAGTTAAAGCAGGAAATGTGTCCAAACGAGATCAAAAGTCCCTAAAATGGATGCAAAAAGAATTTAAAGGCCAAAATGACAAGGAGAAAGGTGTTTAAGGGCCACTTCCGGTTTTGAGGAGGCCACTTCCGGTTTCAGGGAATGGCAGTTTCCCAAGCAGTTTCTTGGCTTTTTACAAATGAAATCAGGTCGCTTTTCACCCCTCTGGTCCTTTTTTGGTAAAAGGAAGTCAAAACAGGTAAAATGGCTGAAAAATAAATTTGACAGTTGAAAAATAAATGTGGCCCATTTGACGGGCATGCCCCCAAATGTTCACCCCTTTGGCCAATGGCTCAGTTAGGCAGGAAATGTGTCCAAACGAGATCAAAAGTCCCTAAAATGGATGCAAAAAGAATTTAAAGGCCAAAATGACAAGGAGAAAGGTGTTTAAGGGCCACTTCCGGTTTTGAGAAGGCCACTTCCGGTTTCAGGAAATGGCAGTTTCCCAAGCAGTTTCTTGGCTTTTTACAAATGAAATCAGGTCGCTTTTCACCCCTCTGGTCCTTTCCTGGTAAAAGGAAGTCAAAACAGGTAAAATGGCTGAAAAATAAATTTGACAGTTGAAAAATAAATGTGGCCCATTTGACGGGCATGCCCCCAAATGTTCACCCCTTTGGCCAATGGCTCAGTTAGGCAGGAAATGTGTCCAAACGAGATCAAAAGTCCCTAAAATGGATGCAAAAAGAATTTAAAGGCCAAAATGTCAAGGAGAAAGGTGTTTAAGGGCCACTTCCGGTTTTGAGGAGGCCACTTCCGGTTTCAGGAAATTGCAGTTTCCCAAGCAGTTTCTTGGCTTTTTACAAATGAAATCAGGTCGCTTTTCACCCCTCTGGTCCTTTCTTGGTAAAAGGAAGTCAAAACAGATAAAATGGCTGAAAAATAAATTTGACAGTTGAAAAATAAATGTGGCCCATTTGACGGGCGTGCCCCCAAATGTTCACCCCTTTGGCCAATGGCTCAGTTAGGCAAGAAATGTTTCCAAACGAGATCAAAAGTCCCTAAAATGGATTAAAAAAGAATTTAAAGGCCAAAATGACAAGGAGAAAGGTGTTTAAGGGCCACTTCTGGTTTTGAGGAGGCCACTTCCGGTTTCAGGAAATGGCAGTTTCCCAAGCAGTTTCTTGGCTTTTTACAAATGAAATCAGGTCGCTTTTCACCCCTCTGGTCCTTTCTTGGTAAAAGGAAGTCAAAACAGGTAAATTGGCTGAAAAATAAATTTGACGGTTGAAAAATAAATGTGGCTCATTTGGCGGGCGTGCCCCCAAATGTTTACTCCTTTGGCCAATGGCTCAGTTAGGCAGGAAATGTGTCCAAACGAGATCAAAAGTCCCTAAAATGGATGCAAAAAGAATTTAAAGGCCAAAATGTCAAGGAGAAAGGTGTTTAAGGGCCACTTCCGGTTTTGAGGAGGCCACTTCCGGTTTCAGGAAATGGCAGTTTCCCAAGCAGTTTCTTGGCTTTTTACAAATGAAATCAGGTCGCTTTTCACCCCTCTGGTCCTTTCTTGGTAAAAGGAAGTCAAAACAGGTAAAATGGCTGAAAAATAAATTTGACAGTTGAAAAATAAATGTGGCCCATTTGACAGGCGTGCCCCCAAATGTTCACCCCTTTGGCCAATGGCTCAGTTAGGCAGGAAATGTGTCCAAACGAGATCAAAAGTCCCTAAAATGGATGCAAAAAGAATTTAAAGGCCAAAATGTCAAGGAGAAAGGTGTTTAAGGGCCACTTCCGGTTTTGAGGAGGCCACTTCCGGTTTCAGGAAATGGCAGTTTCCCAAGCAGTTTCTTGGCTTTTTACGAATGAAATCAGGTCGCTTTTCACCCCTCTGGTCCTTTCTTGGTAAAAGGAAGTCAAAACAGATAAAATGGCTGAAAAATAAATTTGACAGTTGAAAAATAAATGTGGCCCATTTGACGGGCGTGCCCCCAAATGTTCACCCCTTTGGCCAATGGCTCAGTTAGGCAAGAAATGTGTCCAAACGAGATCAAAAGTCCCTAAAATGGATTCAAAAAGAATTTAAAGGCCAAAATGACAAGGAGAAAGGTGTTTAAGGGCCACTTCTGGTTTTGAGGAGGCCACTTCCGGTTTCAGGAAATGGCAGTTTCCCAAGCAGTTTCTTGGCTTTTTACAAATGAAATCAGGTCGCTTTTCACCCCTCTGGTCCTTTCTTGGTAAAAGGAAGTCAAAACAGGTAAATTGGCTGAAAAATAAATTTGACTGTTGAAAAATAAATGTGGCTCATTTGGCGGGCGTGCCCCCAAATGTTTACTCCTTTGGCCAATGGCTCAGTTAGGCAGGAAATGTGTCCAAACGAGATCAAAAGTCCCTAAAATGGATGCAAAAAGAATTTAAAGGCCAAAATGTCAAGGAGAAAGGTGTTTAAGGACCACTTCCGGTTTTGAGGAGGCCACTTCCGGTTTCAGGAAATGGCAGTTTCCCAAGCAGTTTCTTGGCTTTTTACAAATGAAATCAGGTCGCTTTTCACCCCTCTGGTCCTTTCTTGGTAAAAGGAAGTCAAAACAGGTAAAATGGCTGAAAAATAAATTTGACAGTTGAAAAATAAATGTGGCCCATTTGACGGGCGTGCCCCCAAATGTTCACCCCTTTGGCCAATGGCTCAGTTAGGCAGGAAATGTGTCCAAACGAGATCAAAAGTCCCTAAAATGGATGCAAAAAGAATTTAAAGGCCAAAATGTCAAGGAGAAAGGTGTTTAAGGGCCACTTCCGGTTTTGAGGAGGCCACTTCCGGTTTCAGGAAATGGCAGTTTCCCAAGCAGTTTCTTGGCTTTTTACAAATGAAATCAGGTCGCTTTTCACCCCTCTGGTCCTTTCCTGGTAAAAGGAAGTCAAAACAGATAAAATGGCTGAAAAATAAATTTGACAGTTGAAAAATAAATGTGGCCCATTTGACGGGCGTGCCCCCAAATGTTCACCCCTTTGGCCAATGGCTCAGTTAGGCAAGAAATGTGTCCAAACGAGATCAAAAGTCCCTAAAATGGATGCAAAAAGAATTTAAAGGCCAAAATGACAAGGAGAAAGGTGTTTAAGGGCCACTTCTGGTTTTGAGGAGGCCACTTCCGGTTTCAGGAAATGGCAGTTTCCCAAGCAGTTTCTTGGCTTTTTACAAATGAAATCAGGTCGCTTTTCACCCCTCTGGTCCTTTCTTGGTAAAAGGAAGTCAAAACAGGTAAATTGGCTGAAAAATAAATTTGACGGTTGAAAAATAAATGTGGCTCATTTGGCGGGCGTGCCCCCAAATGTTTACTCCTTTGGCCAATGGCTCAGTTAGGCAGGAAATGTGTCCAAACGAGATCAAAAGTCCCTAAAATGGATGCAAAAAGAATTTAAAGGCCAAAATGTCAAGGAGAAAGGTGTTTAAGGGCCACTTCCGGTTTTGAGGAGGCCACTTCCGGTTTCAGGAAATGGCAGTTTCCCAAGCAGTTTCTTGGCTTTTTACGAATGAAATCAGGTCGCTTTTCACCCCTCTGGTCCTTTCTTGGTAAAAGGAAGTCAAAACAGATAAAATGGCTGAAAAATAAATTTGACAGTTGAAAAATAAATGTGGCCCATTTGACGGGCGTGCCCCCAAATGTTCACCCCTTTGGCCAATGGCTCAGTTAGGCAAGAAATGTGTCCAAACGAGATCAAAAGTCCCTAAAATGGATTCAAAAAGAATTTAAAGGCCAAAATGACAAGGAGAAAGGTGTTTAAGGGCCACTTCTGGTTTTGAGGAGGCCACTTCCGGTTTCAGGAAATGGCAGTTTCCCAAGCAGTTTCTTGGCTTTTTACAAATGAAATCAGGTCGCTTTTCACCCCTCTGGTCCTTTCCTGGTAAAAGGAAGTCAAAACAGGTAAAATGGCTGAAAAATAAATTTGACGGTTGAAAAATAAATGTGGCTCATTTGGCGGGCGTGCCCCCAAATGTTTACTCCTTTGGCCAATGGCTCAGTTAGGCAGGAAATGTGTCCAAACGAGATCAAAAGTCCCTAAAATGGATGCAAAAAGAATTTAAAGGCCAAAATGTCAAGGAGAAAGGTGTTTAAGGGCCACTTCTGGTTTTGAGGAGGCCACTTCCGGTTTCAGGAAATGGCAGTTTCCCAAGCAGTTTCTTGGCTTTTTACAAATGAAATCAGGTCGCTTTTCACCCCTCTGGTCCTTTCTTGGTAAAAGGAAGTCAAAACAGGTAAATTGGCTGAAAAATAAATTTGACGGTTGAAAAATAAATGTGGCTCATTTGGCGGGCGTGCCCCCAAATGTTTACTCCTTTGGCCAATGGCTCAGTTAGGCAGGAAATGTGTCCAAACGAGATCAAAAGTCCCTAAAATGGATGCAAAAAGAATTTAAAGGCCAAAATGTCAAGGAGAAAGGTGTTTAAGGGCCACTTCCGGTTTTGAGGAGGCCACTTCCGGTTTCAGAAAATGGCAGTTTCCCAAGCAGTTTCTTGGCTTTTTAGAAATGAAATCAGGTTGCTTTTCACCCCTCTGGTCCTTTCTTGGTAAAAGGAAGTCAAAACAGATAAAATGGCTGAAAAAAAAATTTGACAGTTGAAAAATAAATGTGGCCCATTTGACGGGCGTGCCCCCAAATGTTCACCCCTTTGGCCAATGGCTCAGTTAGGCAAGAAATGTGTCCAAACGAGATCAAAAGTCCCTAAAATGGATTCAAAAAGAATTTAAAGGCCAAAATGACAAGGAGAAAGGTGTTTAAGGGCCACTTCTGGTTTTGAGGAGGCCACTTCCGGTTTCAGGAAATGGCAGTTTCCCAAGCAGTTTCTTGGCTTTTTACAAATGAAATCAGGTCGCTTTTCACCCCTCTGGTCCTTTCTTGGTAAAAGGAAGTCAAAACAGGTAAAATGGCTGAAAAATAAATTTGACAGTTGAAAAATAAATGTGGCCCATTTGACGGGCGTGCCCCCAAATGTTCACCCCTTTGGCCAATGGCTCAGTTAGGCAGGAAATGTGTCCAAACGAGATCAAAAGTCCCTAAAATGGATGCAAAAAGAATTTAAAGGCCAAAATGTCAAGGAGAAAGGTGTTTAAGGGCCACTTCCGGTTTTGAGGAGGCCACTTCCGGTTTCAGGAAATGGCAGTTTCCCAAGCAGTTTCTTGGCTTTTTACGAATGAAATCAGGTCGCTTTTCACCCCTCTGGTCCTTTCTTGGTAAAAGGAAGTCAAAACAGATAAAATGGCTGAAAAATAAATTTGACAGTTGAAAAATAAATGTGGCCCATTTGACGGGCGTGCCCCCAAATGTTCACCCCTTTGGCCAATGGCTCAGTTAGGCAAGAAATGTGTCCAAACGAGATCAAAAGTCCCTAAAATGGATTCAAAAAGAATTTAAAGGCCAAAATGACAAGGAGAAAGGTGTTTAAGGGCCACTTCTGGTTTTGAGGAGGCCACTTCCGGTTTCAGGAAATGGCAGTTTCCCAAGCAGTTTCTTGGCTTTTTACAAATGAAATCAGGTCGCTTTTCACCCCTCTGGTCCTTTCCTGGTAAAAGGAAGTCAAAACAGGTAAAATGGCTGAAAAATAAATTTGACGGTTGAAAAATAAATGTGGCTCATTTGGCGGGCGTGCCCCCAAATGTTTACTCCTTTGGCCAATGGCTCAGTTAGGCAGGAAATGTGTCCAAACGAGATCAAAAGTCCCTAAAATGGATGCAAAAAGAATTTAAAGGCCAAAATGTCAAGGAGAAAGGTGTTTAAGGGCCACTTCTGGTTTTGAGGAGGCCACTTCCGGTTTCAGGAAATGGCAGTTTCCCAAGCAGTTTCTTGGCTTTTTACAAATGAAATCAGGTCGCTTTTCACCCCTCTGGTCCTTTCTTGGTAAAAGGAAGTCAAAACAGGTAAATTGGCTGAAAAATAAATTTGACGGTTGAAAAATAAATGTGGCTCATTTGGCGGGCGTGCCCCCAAATGTTTACTCCTTTGGCCAATGGCTCAGTTAGGCAGGAAATGTGTCCAAACGAGATCAAAAGTCCCTAAAATGGATGCAAAAAGAATTTAAAGGCCAAAATGTCAAGGAGAAAGGTGTTTAAGGGCCACTTCCGGTTTTGAGGAGGCCACTTCCGGTTTCAGGAAATGGCAGTTTCCCAAGCAGTTTCTTGGCTTTTTACAAATGAAATCAGGTCGCTTTTCACTCCTCTGGTCCTTTCTTGGTAAAAGGAAGTCAAAACAGATAAAATGGCTGAAAAATAAATTTGACAGTTGAAAAATAAATGTGGCCCATTTGACGGGCGTGCCCCCAAATGTTCACCCCTTTGGCCAATGGCTCAGTTAGGCAAGAAATGTGTCCAAACGAGATCAAAAGTCCCTAAAATGGATTCAAAAAGAATTTAAAGGCCAAAATGACAAGGAGAAAGGTGTTTAAGGGCCACTTCTGGTTTTGAGGAGGCCACTTCCGGTTTCAGGAAATGGCAGTTTCCCAAGCAGTTTCTTGGCTTTTTACGAATGAAATCAGGTCGCTTTTCACCCCTCTGGTCCTTTCTTGGTAAAAGGAAGTCAAAACAGATAAAATGGCTGAAAAATAAATTTGACAGTTGAAAAATAAATGTGGCCCATTTGACGGGCGTGCCCCCAAATGTTCACCCCTTTGGCCAATGGCTCAGTTAGGCAAGAAATGTGTCCAAACGAGATCAAAAGTCCCTAAAATGGATTCAAAAAGAATTTAAAGGCCAAAATGACAAGGAGAAAGGTGTTTAAGGGCCACTTCTGGTTTTGAGGAGGCCACTTCCGGTTTCAGGAAATGGCAGTTTCCCAAGCAGTTTCTTGGCTTTTTACAAATGAAATCAGGTCGCTTTTCACCCCTCTGGTCCTTTCTTGGTAAAAGGAAGTCAAAACAGGTAAATTGGCTGAAAAATAAATTTGACTGTTGAAAAATAAATGTGGCTCATTTGGCGGGCGTGCCCCCAAATGTTTACTCCTTTGGCCAATGGCTCAGTTAGGCAGGAAATGTGTCCAAACGAGATCAAAAGTCCCTAAAATGGATGCAAAAAGAATTTAAAGGCCAAAATGTCAAGGAGAAAGGTGTTTAAGGACCACTTCCGGTTTTGAGGAGGTCACTTCCGGTTTCAGGAAATGGCAGTTTCCCAAGCAGTTTCTTGGCTTTTTACAAATGAAATCAGGTCGCTTTTCACCCCTCTGGTCCTTTCTTGGTAAAAGGAAGTCAAAACAGGTAAAATGGCTGAAAAATAAATTTGACAGTTGAAAAATAAATGTGGCCCATTTGACGGGCGTGCCCCCAAATGTTCACCCCTTTGGCCAATGGCTCAGTTAGGCAGGAAATGTGTCCAAACGAGATCAAAAGTCCCTAAAATGGATGCAAAAAGAATTTAAAGGCCAAAATGTCAAGGAGAAAGGTGTTTAAGGGCCACTTCCGGTTTTGAGGAGGCCACTTCCGGTTTCAGGAAATGGCAGTTTCCCAAGCAGTTTCTTGGCTTTTTACAAATGAAATCAGGTCGCTTTTCACCCCTCTGGTCCTTTCCTGGTAAAAGGAAGTCAAAACAGATAAAATGGCTGAAAAATAAATTTGACAGTTGAAAAATAAATGTGGCCCATTTGACGGGCGTGCCCCCAAATGTTCACCCCTTTGGCCAATGGCTCAGTTAGGCAAGAAATGTGTCCAAACGAGATCAAAAGTCCCTAAAATGGATGCAAAAAGAATTTAAAGGCCAAAATGACAAGGAGAAAGGTGTTTAAGGGCCACTTCTGGTTTTGAGGAGGCCACTTCCGGTTTCAGGAAATGGCAGTTTCCCAAGCAGTTTCTTGGCTTTTTACAAATGAAATCAGGTCGCTTTTCACCCCTCTGGTCCTTTCTTGGTAAAAGGAAGTCAAAACAGGTAAATTGGCTGAAAAATAAATTTGACGGTTGAAAAATAAATGTGGCTCATTTGGCGGGCGTGCCCCCAAATGTTTACTCCTTTGGCCAATGGCTCAGTTAGGCAGGAAATGTGTCCAAACGAGATCAAAAGTCCCTAAAATGGATGCAAAAAGAATTTAAAGGCCAAAATGTCAAGGAGAAAGGTGTTTAAGGGCCACTTCCGGTTTTGAGGAGGCCACTTCCGGTTTCAGGAAATGGCAGTTTCCCAAGCAGTTTCTTGGCTTTTTACAAATGAAATCAGGTCGCTTTTCACCCCTCTGGTCCTTTCTTGGTAAAAGGAAGTCAAAACAGGTAAAATGGCTGAAAAATAAATTTGACAGTTGAAAAATAAATGTGGCCCATTTGGCGGGCGTGCCCCCAAATGTTCACCCCTTTGGCCAATGGCTCAGTTAGGCAGGAAATGTGTCCAAACGAGATCAAAAGTCCCTAAAATGGATGCAAAAAGAATTTAAAGGCCAAAATGACAAGGAGAAAGGTGTTTAAGGGCCACTTCCGGTTTTGAGGAGGCCACTTCCGGTTTCAGGGAATGGCAGTTTCCCAAGCAGTTTCTTGGCTTTTTACAAATGAAATCAGGTCGCTTTTCACCCCTCTGGTCCTTTTTTGGTAAAAGGAAGTCAAAACAGGTAAAATGGCTGAAAAATAAATTTGACAGTTGAAAAATAAATGTGGCCCATTTGACGGGCATGCCCCCAAATGTTCACCCCTTTGGCCAATGGCTCAGTTAGGCAGGAAATGTGTCCAAACGAGATCAAAAGTCCCTAAAATGGATGCAAAAAGAATTTAAAGGCCAAAATGACAAGGAGAAAGGTGTTTAAGGGCCACTTCCGGTTTTGAGGAGGCCACTTCCGGTTTCAGGGAATGGCAGTTTCCCAAGCAGTTTCTTGGCTTTTTACAAATGAAATCAGGTCGCTTTTCACCCCTCTGGTCCTTTTTTGGTAAAAGGAAGTCAAAACAGGTAAAATGGCTGAAAAATAAATTTGACAGTTGAAAAATAAATGTGGCCCATTTGACGGGCATGCCCCCAAATGTTCACCCCTTTGGCCAATGGCTCAGTTAGGCAGGAAATGTGTCCAAACTAGATCAAAAGTCCCTAAAATGGATGCAAAAAGAAATTAAAGGCCAAAATGACAAGGAGAAAGGTGTTTAAGGGCCACTTCCGGTTTTGAGGAGGCCACTTCCGGTTTCAGGAAATGGCAGTTTCCCAAGCAGTTTCTTGGCTTTTTACAAATGAAATCAGGTCGCTTTTCACCCCTCTGGTCCTTTCCTGGTAAAAGGAAGTCAAAACAGGTAAAATGGCTGAAAAATAAATTTGACAGTTGAAAAATAAATGTGGCCCATTTGACGGGCATGCCCCCAAATGTTCACCCCTTTGGCCAATGGCTCAGTTAGGCAGGAAATGTGTCCAAACGAGATCAAAAGTCCCTAAAATGGATGCAAAAAGAATTTAAAGGCCAAAATGTCAAGGAGAAAGGTGTTTAAGGGCCACTTCCGGTTTTGAGGAGGCCACTTCCGGTTTCAGGAAATGGCAGTTTCCCAAGCAGTTTCTTGGCTTTTTACAAATGAAATCAGGTCGCTTTTCACCCCTCTGGTCCTTTCTTGGTAAAAGGAAGTCAAAACAGATAAAATGGCTGAAAAATAAATTTGACAGTTGAAAAATAAATGTGGCCCATTTGACGGGCGTGCCCCCAAATGTTCACCCCTTTGGCTAATGGCTCAGTTAGGCAGGAAATGTGTCCAAACGAGATCAAAAGTCCCTAAAATGGGTGCAAAAAGAATTTAAAGGCCAAAATGTCAAGGAGAAAGGCGTTTAAGGGTCACTTCCGGTTTTGAGGAGGCCACTTCCGGTTTCAGGAAATGGCAGTTTCCCAAGCAGTTTCTTGGCTTTTTACAAATGGAATCAGGTTGCATTTCACCCCTCTGGTCCTTTCTTGGTAAAAGGAAGTCAAAACAGGTAAAATGGCTAAAAAATAAATTTGACAGTTGAAAAATAAATGTGGCCCATTTGGCGGGCGTGCCCCCAAATGTTCACCCCTTTGGCCAATGGTTCAGTTAGGCAGGAAATGTGTCCAAATGAGATCAAAACTCCCTAAAATGGATGCAAAAAGAATTTAAAGGCCAAAATGTCAAGGAGAAAGGTGTTTAAGGGCCACTTCCGGTTTTGAGGAGGCCACTTCCGGTTTCAGTAAAATGGCAGTTTCCCAAGCAGTTTCTTGGCTTTTTAGAAATGAAATCAGGTCACTTTTCACCCCTCTGGTCCTTTCTTGGTAAAAGTAAGTCAAAATAGGTAAAATGGCTGAAAAATAAATTTGACAGTTGAAAAATAAATGTGGCCCATTTGACCGGCGTGCCCCCAAATGTTCACCCCTTTGGCCAATGGCTCAGTTAGGCAGGAAATGTGTCCAAACGAGATCAAAAGTCCCTAAAATGGATGCAAAAAGAATTTAAAGGCCAAAATGACAAGGAGAAAGGTGTTTAAGGGCCACTTCCGGTTTTGAGGAGGCCACTACCGGTTTCAGGGAATGGCAGTTTCCCAAGCAGTTTCTTGGCTTTTTACAAATGAAATCAGGTCGCTTTTCACCCCTCTGGTCCTTTCCTGGTAAAAGGAAGTCAAAACAGGTAAAATGGCTGAAAAATAAATTTGACAGTTGAAAAATAAATGTGGCCCATTTGACGGGCATGCCCCCAAATGTTCACCCCTTTGGCCAATGGTTCAGTTAGGCAGGAAATGTGTCCAAACGAGATCAAAAGTCCCTAAAATGGATGCAAAAAGAATTTAAAGGCCAAAATGTCAAGGAGAAAGGTGTTTAAGGGCCACTTCCGGTTTTGAGGAGGCAACTTCCGGTTTCAGGAAATGGCAGTTTCCCAAGCAGTTTCTTGGCTTTTTACAAATGAAATCAGGTCGCTTTTCACCCCTCTGGTCCTTTCTTGGTAAAAGGAAGTCAAAACAGATAAAATGGCTGAAAAATAAATTTGACAGTTGAAAAATAAATGTGGCCCATTTGACGGGCGTGCCCCCAAATGTTCACCCCTTTGGCGAATGGCTTAGTTAGGCAAGAAATGTGTCCAAACAAGATCAAAAGTCCCTAAAATGGATGCAAAAAGAATTTAAAGGCCAAAATGACAAGGAGAAAGGTGTTTAAGGGCCACTTCTGGTTTTGAGGAGGCCACTTCCGGTTTCAGGAAATGGCAGTTTCCCAAGCAGTTTCTTGGCTTTTTAGAAATGAAATCAGGTCGCTTTTCACCCCTCTGGTCCTTTCTTGGTAAAAGGAAGTCAAAACAGGTAAATTGGCTGAAAAATAAATTTGACGGTTGAAAAATAAATGTGGCTCATTTGGCGGGCGTGCCCCCAAATGTTCACTCCTTTGGCCAATGGCTCAGTTAGGCAGGAAATGTGTCCATACGAGATCAAAAGTCCCTAAAATGGATGCAAAAAGAATTTAAAGGCCAAAATGTCAAGGAGAAAGGTGTTTAAGGGCCACTTCCGGTTTTGAGGAGGCCAGTTTCGGTTTCAGGAAATGGCAGTTTCCCAAGCAGTTTCTTGGCTTTTTAGAAATGAAATCAGGTTGCATTTCACCCCTCTGGTCCTTTCTTGGTAAAAGGAAGTCAAAACAGGTAAAATGGCTGAAAAATAAATTTGACAGTTGAAAAATAAATGTGGCCCATTTGGCGGGCGTGCCCCCAAATGTTCACCCCTTTGGCCAATGGCTCAGTTAGGCAGGAAATGTGTCCAAACGAGATCAAAAGTCCCTAAAATGGATGCAAAAAGAATTTAAAGGCCAAAATGTCAAGGAGAAAGGTGTTTAAGGGCCACTTCCGGTTTTGAGGAGGCCACTTCTGGTTTCAGGAAATGGCAGTTTCCCAAGCAGTTTCTTGGCTTTTTACAAATGAAATCAGGTGGCTTTTCACCCCTCTGGTCCTTTTTTGGTAAAAGGAAGTCAAAACAGGTAAAATGGCTGAAAAATAAATTTGACAGTTGAAAAATAAATGTGGCCCATTTGACGGGCATGCCCCCAAATGTTCACCCCTTTGGCCAATGGCTCAGTTAAAGCAGGAAATGTGTCCAAACGAGATCAAAAGTCCCTAAAATGGATGCAAAAAGAATTTAAAGGCCAAAATGACAAGGAGAAAGGTGTTTAAGGGCCACTTCCGGTTTTGAGGAGGCCACTTCCGGTTTCAGGGAATGGCAGTTTCCCAAGCAGTTTCTTGGCTTTTTACAAATGAAATCAGGTCGCTTTTCACCCCTCTGGTCCTTTTTTGGTAAAAGGAAGTCAAAACAGGTAAAATGGCTGAAAAATAAATTTGACAGTTGAAAAATAAATGTGGCCCATTTGACGGGCATGCCCCCAAATGTTCACCCCTTTGGCCAATGGCTCAGTTAGGCAGGAAATGTGTCCAAACGAGATCAAAAGTCCCTAAAATGGATGCAAAAAGAATTTAAAGGCCAAAATGACAAGGAGAAAGGTGTTTAAGGGCCACTTCCGGTTTTGAGAAGGCCACTTCCGGTTTCAGGAAATGGCAGTTTCCCAAGCAGTTTCTTGGCTTTTTACAAATGAAATCAGGTCGCTTTTCACCCCTCTGGTCCTTTCCTGGTAAAAGGAAGTCAAAACAGGTAAAATGGCTGAAAAATAAATTTGACAGTTGAAAAATAAATGTGGCCCATTTGACGGGCATGCCCCCAAATGTTCACCCCTTTGGCCAATGGCTCAGTTAGGCAGGAAATGTGTCCAAACGAGATCAAAAGTCCCTAAAATGGATGCAAAAAGAATTTAAAGGCCAAAATGTCAAGGAGAAAGGTGTTTAAGGGCCACTTCCGGTTTTGAGGAGGCCACTTCCGGTTTCAGGAAATTGCAGTTTCCCAAGCAGTTTCTTGGCTTTTTACAAATGAAATCAGGTCGCTTTTCACCCCTCTGGTCCTTTCTTGGTAAAAGGAAGTCAAAACAGATAAAATGGCTGAAAAATAAATTTGACAGTTGAAAAATAAATGTGGCCCATTTGACGGGCGTGCCCCCAAATGTTCACCCCTTTGGCCAATGGCTCAGTTAGGCAAGAAATGTTTCCAAACGAGATCAAAAGTCCCTAAAATGGATTAAAAAAGAATTTAAAGGCCAAAATGACAAGGAGAAAGGTGTTTAAGGGCCACTTCTGGTTTTGAGGAGGCCACTTCCGGTTTCAGGAAATGGCAGTTTCCCAAGCAGTTTCTTGGCTTTTTACAAATGAAATCAGGTCGCTTTTCACCCCTCTGGTCCTTTCTTGGTAAAAGGAAGTCAAAACAGGTAAATTGGCTGAAAAATAAATTTGACGGTTGAAAAATAAATGTGGCTCATTTGGCGGGCGTGCCCCCAAATGTTTACTCCTTTGGCCAATGGCTCAGTTAGGCAGGAAATGTGTCCAAACGAGATCAAAAGTCCCTAAAATGGATGCAAAAAGAATTTAAAGGCCAAAATGTCAAGGAGAAAGGTGTTTAAGGGCCACTTCCGGTTTTGAGGAGGCCACTTCCGGTTTCAGGAAATGGCAGTTTCCCAAGCAGTTTCTTGGCTTTTTACAAATGAAATCAGGTCGCTTTTCACCCCTCTGGTCCTTTCTTGGTAAAAGGAAGTCAAAACAGGTAAAATGGCTGAAAAATAAATTTGACAGTTGAAAAATAAATGTGGCCCATTTGACAGGCGTGCCCCCAAATGTTCACCCCTTTGGCCAATGGCTCAGTTAGGCAGGAAATGTGTCCAAACGAGATCAAAAGTCCCTAAAATGGATGCAAAAAGAATTTAAAGGCCAAAATGTCAAGGAGAAAGGTGTTTAAGGGCCACTTCCGGTTTTGAGGAGGCCACTTCCGGTTTCAGGAAATGGCAGTTTCCCAAGCAGTTTCTTGGCTTTTTACGAATGAAATCAGGTCGCTTTTCACCCCTCTGGTCCTTTCTTGGTAAAAGGAAGTCAAAACAGATAAAATGGCTGAAAAATAAATTTGACAGTTGAAAAATAAATGTGGCCCATTTGACGGGCGTGCCCCCAAATGTTCACCCCTTTGGCCAATGGCTCAGTTAGGCAAGAAATGTGTCCAAACGAGATCAAAAGTCCCTAAAATGGATTCAAAAAGAATTTAAAGGCCAAAATGACAAGGAGAAAGGTGTTTAAGGGCCACTTCTGGTTTTGAGGAGGCCACTTCCGGTTTCAGGAAATGGCAGTTTCCCAAGCAGTTTCTTGGCTTTTTACAAATGAAATCAGGTCGCTTTTCACCCCTCTGGTCCTTTCTTGGTAAAAGGAAGTCAAAACAGGTAAATTGGCTGAAAAATAAATTTGACTGTTGAAAAATAAATGTGGCTCATTTGGCGGGCGTGCCCCCAAATGTTTACTCCTTTGGCCAATGGCTCAGTTAGGCAGGAAATGTGTCCAAACGAGATCAAAAGTCCCTAAAATGGATGCAAAAAGAATTTAAAGGCCAAAATGTCAAGGAGAAAGGTGTTTAAGGACCACTTCCGGTTTTGAGGAGGCCACTTCCGGTTTCAGGAAATGGCAGTTTCCCAAGCAGTTTCTTGGCTTTTTACAAATGAAATCAGGTCGCTTTTCACCCCTCTGGTCCTTTCTTGGTAAAAGGAAGTCAAAACAGGTAAAATGGCTGAAAAATAAATTTGACAGTTGAAAAATAAATGTGGCCCATTTGACGGGCGTGCCCCCAAATGTTCACCCCTTTGGCCAATGGCTCAGTTAGGCAGGAAATGTGTCCAAACGAGATCAAAAGTCCCTAAAATGGATGCAAAAAGAATTTAAAGGCCAAAATGTCAAGGAGAAAGGTGTTTAAGGGCCACTTCCGGTTTTGAGGAGGCCACTTCCGGTTTCAGGAAATGGCAGTTTCCCAAGCAGTTTCTTGGCTTTTTACAAATGAAATCAGGTCGCTTTTCACCCCTCTGGTCCTTTCCTGGTAAAAGGAAGTCAAAACAGATAAAATGGCTGAAAAATAAATTTGACAGTTGAAAAATAAATGTGGCCCATTTGACGGGCGTGCCCCCAAATGTTCACCCCTTTGGCCAATGGCTCAGTTAGGCAAGAAATGTGTCCAAACGAGATCAAAAGTCCCTAAAATGGATGCAAAAAGAATTTAAAGGCCAAAATGACAAGGAGAAAGGTGTTTAAGGGCCACTTCTGGTTTTGAGGAGGCCACTTCCGGTTTCAGGAAATGGCAGTTTCCCAAGCAGTTTCTTGGCTTTTTACAAATGAAATCAGGTCGCTTTTCACCCCTCTGGTCCTTTCTTGGTAAAAGGAAGTCAAAACAGGTAAATTGGCTGAAAAATAAATTTGACGGTTGAAAAATAAATGTGGCTCATTTGGCGGGCGTGCCCCCAAATGTTTACTCCTTTGGCCAATGGCTCAGTTAGGCAGGAAATGTGTCCAAACGAGATCAAAAGTCCCTAAAATGGATGCAAAAAGAATTTAAAGGCCAAAATGTCAAGGAGAAAGGTGTTTAAGTTCCACTTCCGGTTTTGAGGAGGCCACTTCCGGTTTCAGGAAATGGCAGTTTCCCAAGCAGTTTCTTGGCTTTTTACAAATGAAATCAGGTCGCTTTTCACCCCTCTGGTCCTTTCTTGGTAAAAGGAAGTCAAAACAGGTAAAATGGCTGAAAAATAAATTTGACAGTTGAAAAATAAATGTGGCCCATTTGGCGGGCGTGCCCCCAAATGTTCACCCCTTTGGCCAATGGCTCAGTTAGGCAGGAAATGTGTCCAAACGAGATCAAAAGTCCCTAAAATGGATGCAAAAAGAATTTAAAGGCCAAAATGACAAGGAGAAAGGTGTTTAAGGGCCACTTCCGGTTTTGAGGAGGCCACTTCCGGTTTCAGGGAATGGCAGTTTCCCAAGCAGTTTCTTGGCTTTTTACAAATGAAATCAGGTCGCTTTTCACCCCTCTGGTCCTTTTTTGGTAAAAGGAAGTCAAAACAGGTAAAATGGCTGAAAAATAAATTTGACAGTTGAAAAATAAATGTGGCCCATTTGACGGGCATGCCCCCAAATGTTCACCCCTTTGGCCAATGGCTCAGTTAGGCAGGAAATGTGTCCAAACGAGATCAAAAGTCCCTAAAATGGATGCAAAAAGAATTTAAAGGCCAAAATGACAAGGAGAAAGGTGTTTAAGGGCCACTTCCGGTTTTGAGGAGGCCACTTCCGGTTTCAGGGAATGGCAGTTTCCCAAGCAGTTTCTTGGCTTTTTACAAATGAAATCAGGTCGCTTTTCACCCCTCTGGTCCTTTTTTGGTAAAAGGAAGTCAAAACAGGTAAAATGGCTGAAAAATAAATTTGACAGTTGAAAAATAAATGTGGCCCATTTGACGGGCATGCCCCCAAATGTTCACCCCTTTGGCCAATGGCTCAGTTAGGCAGGAAATGTGTCCAAACTAGATCAAAAGTCCCTAAAATGGATGCAAAAAGAAATTAAAGGCCAAAATGACAAGGAGAAAGGTGTTTAAGGGCCACTTCCGGTTTTGAGGAGGCCACTTCCGGTTTCAGGAAATGGCAGTTTCCCAAGCAGTTTCTTGGCTTTTTACAAATGAAATCAGGTCGCTTTTCACCCCTCTGGTCCTTTCCTGGTAAAAGGAAGTCAAAACAGGTAAAATGGCTGAAAAATAAATTTGACAGTTGAAAAATAAATGTGGCCCATTTGACGGGCATGCCCCCAAATGTTCACCCCTTTGGCCAATGGCTCAGTTAGGCAGGAAATGTGTCCAAACGAGATCAAAAGTCCCTAAAATGGATGCAAAAAGAATTTAAAGGCCAAAATGTCAAGGAGAAAGGTGTTTAAGGGCCACTTCCGGTTTTGAGGAGGCCACTTCCGGTTTCAGGAAATGGCAGTTTCCCAAGCAGTTTCTTGGCTTTTTACAAATGAAATCAGGTCGCTTTTCACCCCTCTGGTCCTTTCTTGGTAAAAGGAAGTCAAAACAGATAAAATGGCTGAAAAATAAATTTGACAGTTGAAAAATAAATGTGGCCCATTTGACGGGCGTGCCCCCAAATGTTCACCCCTTTGGCTAATGGCTCAGTTAGGCAGGAAATGTGTCCAAACGAGATCAAAAGTCCCTAAAATGGGTGCAAAAAGAATTTAAAGGCCAAAATGTCAAGGAGAAAGGCGTTTAAGGGTCACTTCCGGTTTTGAGGAGGCCACTTCCGGTTTCAGGAAATGGCAGTTTCCCAAGCAGTTTCTTGGCTTTTTACAAATGGAATCAGGTTGCATTTCACCCCTCTGGTCCTTTCTTGGTAAAAGGAAGTCAAAACAGGTAAAATGGCTAAAAAATAAATTTGACAGTTGAAAAATAAATGTGGCCCATTTGGCGGGCGTGCCCCCAAATGTTCACCCCTTTGGCCAATGGTTCAGTTAGGCAGGAAATGTGTCCAAATGAGATCAAAACTCCCTAAAATGGATGCAAAAAGAATTTAAAGGCCAAAATGTCAAGGAGAAAGGTGTTTAAGGGCCACTTCCGGTTTTGAGGAGGCCACTTCCGGTTTCAGGAAATGGCAGTTTCCCAAGCAGTTTCTTGGCTTTTTAGAAATGAAATCAGGTCACTTTTCACCCCTCTGGTCCTTTCTTGGTAAAAGTAAGTCAAAATAGGTAAAATGGCTGAAAAATAAATTTGACAGTTGAAAAATAAATGTGGCCCATTTGACCGGCGTGCCCCCAAATGTTCACCCCTTTGGCCAATGGCTCAGTTAGGCAGGAAATGTGTCCAAACGAGATCAAAAGTCCCTAAAATGGATGCAAAAAGAATTTAAAGGCCAAAATGACAAGGAGAAAGGTGTTTAAGGGCCACTTCCGGTTTTGAGGAGGCCACTACCGGTTTCAGGGAATGGCAGTTTCCCAAGCAGTTTCTTGGCTTTTTACAAATGAAATCAGGTCGCTTTTCACCCCTCTGGTCCTTTCCTGGTAAAAGGAAGTCAAAACAGGTAAAATGGCTGAAAAATAAATTTGACAGTTGAAAAATAAATGTGGCCCATTTGACGGGCATGCCCCCAAATGTTCACCCCTTTGGCCAATGGTTCAGTTAGGCAGGAAATGTGTCCAAACGAGATCAAAAGTCCCTAAAATGGATGCAAAAAGAATTTAAAGGCCAAAATGTCAAGGAGAAAGGTGTTTAAGGGCCACTTCCGGTTTTGAGGAGGCAACTTCCGGTTTCAGGAAATGGCAGTTTCCCAAGCAGTTTCTTGGCTTTTTACAAATGAAATCAGGTCGCTTTTCACCCCTCTGGTCCTTTCTTGGTAAAAGGAAGTCAAAACAGATAAAATGGCTGAAAAATAAATTTGACAGTTGAAAAATAAATGTGGCCCATTTGACGGGCGTGCCCCCAAATGTTCACCCCTTTGGCGAATGGCTCAGTTAGGCAAGAAATGTGTCCAAACAAGATCAAAAGTCCCTAAAATGGATGCAAAAAGAATTTAAAGGCCAAAATGACAAGGAGAAAGGTGTTTAAGGGCCACTTCTGGTTTTGAGGAGGCCACTTCCGGTTTCAGGAAATGGCAGTTTCCCAAGCAGTTTCTTGGCTTTTTAGAAATGAAATCAGGTCGCTTTTCACCCCTCTGGTCCTTTCTTGGTAAAAGGAAGTCAAAACAGGTAAATTGGCTGAAAAATAAATTTGACGGTTGAAAAATAAATGTGGCTCATTTGGCGGGCGTGCCCCCAAATGTTCACTCCTTTGGCCAATGGCTCAGTTAGGCAGGAAATGTGTCCATACGAGATCAAAAGTCCCTAAAATGGATGCAAAAAGAATTTAAAGGCCAAAATGTCAAGGAGAAAGGTGTTTAAGGGCCACTTCCGGTTTTGAGGAGGCCAGTTTCGGTTTCAGGAAATGGCAGTTTCCCAAGCAGTTTCTTGGCTTTTTAGAAATGAAATCAGGTTGCATTTCACCCCTCTGGTCCTTTCTTGGTAAAAGGAAGTCAAAACAGGTAAAATGGCTGAAAAATAAATTTGACAGTTGAAAAATAAATGTGGCCCATTTGGCGGGCGTGCCCCCAAATGTTCACCCCTTTGGCCAATGGCTCAGTTAGGCAGGAAATGTGTCCAAACGAGATCAAAAGTCCCTAAAATGGATGCAAAAAGAATTTAAAGGCCAAAATGTCAAGGAGAAAGGTGTTTAAGGGCCACTTCCGGTTTTGAGGAGGCCACTTCTGGTTTCAGGAAATGGCAGTTTCCCAAGCAGTTTCTTGGCTTTTTACAAATGAAATCAGGTGGCTTTTCACCCCTCTGGTCCTTTTTTCGTAAAAGGAAGTCAAAACAGGTAAAATGGCTGAAAAATAAATTTGACAGTTGAAAAATAAATGTGGCCCATTTGACGGGCATGCCCCCAAATGTTCACCCCTTTGGCCAATGGCTCAGTTAAAGCAGGAAATGTGTCCAAACGAGATCAAAAGTCCCTAAAATGGATGCAAAAAGAATTTAAAGGCCAAAATGACAAGGAGAAAGGTGTTTAAGGGCCACTTCCGGTTTTGAGGAGGCCACTTCCGGTTTCAGGGAATGGCAGTTTCCCAAGCAGTTTCTTGGCTTTTTACAAATGAAATCAGGTCGCTTTTCACCCCTCTGGTCCTTTTTTGGTAAAAGGAAGTCAAAACAGGTAAAATGGCTGAAAAATAAATTTGACAGTTGAAAAATAAATGTGGCCCATTTGACGGGCATGCCCCCAAATGTTCACCCCTTTGGCCAATGGCTCAGTTAGGCAGGAAATGTGTCCAAACGAGATCAAAAGTCCCTAAAATGGATGCAAAAAGAATTTAAAGGCCAAAATGACAAGGAGAAAGGTGTTTAAGGGCCACTTCCGGTTTTGAGAAGGCCACTTCCGGTTTCAGGAAATGGCAGTTTCCCAAGCAGTTTCTTGGCTTTTTACAAATGAAATCAGGTCGCTTTTCACCCCTCTGGTCCTTTCCTGGTAAAAGGAAGTCAAAACAGGTAAAATGGCTGAAAAATAAATTTGACAGTTGAAAAATAAATGTGGCCCATTTGACGGGCATGCCCCCAAATGTTCACCCCTTTGGCCAATGGCTCAGTTAGGCAGGAAATGTGTCCAAACGAGATCAAAAGTCCCTAAAATGGATGCAAAAAGAATTTAAAGGCCAAAATGTCAAGGAGAAAGGTGTTTAAGGGCCACTTCCGGTTTTGAGGAGGCCACTTCCGGTTTCAGGAAATTGCAGTTTCCCAAGCAGTTTCTTGGCTTTTTACAAATGAAATCAGGTCGCTTTTCACCCCTCTGGTCCTTTCTTGGTAAAAGGAAGTCAAAACAGATAAAATGGCTGAAAAATAAATTTGACAGTTGAAAAATAAATGTGGCCCATTTGACGGGCGTGCCCCCAAATGTTCACCCCTTTGGCCAATGGCTCAGTTAGGCAAGAAATGTGTCCAAACGAGATCAAAAGTCCCTAAAATGGATGCAAAAAGAATTTAAAGGCCAAAATGACAAGGAGAAAGGTGTTTAAGGGCCACTTCTGGTTTTGAGGAGGCCACTTCCGGTTTCAGGAAATGGCAGTTTCCCAAGCAGTTTCTTGGCTTTTTACAAATGAAATCAGGTCGCTTTTCACCCCTCTGGTCCTTTCTTGGTAAAAGGAAGTCAAAACAGGTAAATTGGCTGAAAAATAAATTTGACAGTTGAAAAATAAATGTGGCTCATTTGGCGGGCGTGCCCCCAAATGTTCACTCCTTTGGCCAATGGCTCAGTTAGGCAGGAAATGTGTCCATACGAGATCAAAAGTCCCTAAAATGGATGCAAAAAGAATTTAAAGGCCAAAATGTCAAGGAGAAAGGTGTTTAAGGGCCACTTCCGGTTTTGAGGAGGCCACTTCCGGTTTCAGGAAATGGCAGTTTCCCAAGCAGTTTCTTGGCTTTTTAGAAATGAAATCAGGTCGCTTTTTACCCCTCTGGTACTTTCTTGGTAAAAGGAAGTCAAAACAGGTAAAATGGCTGAAAAATAAATTTGACGGTTGAAAAATAAATGTGGCCCATTTGGCGGGCGTGCCCCCAAATGTTCACCCCTTTGGCCAATGGCTAAGTTAGGCAGGAAATGTGTCCAAACGAGATCAAAAGTCCTTAAAATGGATGCAAAAAGAATTTAAAGGCCAAAATGTCAAGGAGAAAGGTGTTTAAGGGCCACTTCCGGTTTTGAGGAGGCCACTTCCGGTTTCAGGAAATGGCAGTTTCCCAAGCAGTTTCTTGGCTTTTTAGAAATGAAATCAGGTCGCTTTTCACCCCTCTGGTCCTTTCTTGGTAAAAGGAAGTCAAAACAGGTAAAATGGCTGAAAAATAAATTTGACGGTTGAAAAATAAATGTGGCCCATTTGGCGGGCGTGCCCCCAAATGTTCACCCCTTTGGCCAATGGCTCAGTTAGGCAGGAAATGTGGCCAAACGAGATCAAAAGTCCCTAAAATGGATGCAAAAAGAATTTAAAGGCCAAAATGTCAAGGAGAAAGGTGTTTAGGGGCCACTTCCGGTTTTGAGGTGGCCACTTCCGGTTTCAGGAAATGGCAGTTTCCCAAGCAGTTTCTTGGCTTTTTACAAATGAAATCAGGTCGCTTTTCACCCCTCTGGTCCTTTCTTGGTAAAAGGAAGTCAAAACAGGTAAAATGGCTGAAAAATAAATTTGACAGTTGAAAAATAAATGTGGCCCATTTGACGGGCGTGCCCCCAAATGTTCACCCCTTTGGCCAATGGCTCAGTTAGGCAGGAAGTGTGTCCAAACGAGATCAAAAGTCCCTAAAATGGATGCAAACAGAATTTAAAGGCCAAAATGTCAAGGAGAAAGGTGTTTAAGGGCCACTTCCGGTTTTGAGGAGGCCACTTCCGGTTTCAGAAAATGGCAGTTTCCCAAGCAGTTTCTTGGCTTTTTAGAAATGAAATCAGGTTGCTTTTCACCCCTCTGGTCCTTTCTTGGTAAAAGGAAGTCAAAACAGGTAAAATGGCTGAAAAATAAATTTGACGGTTGAAAAATAAATGTGGCCCATTTGGCGGGCGTGCCCCCAAATGTTCACCCCTTTGGCCAATGGCTCAGTTAGGCAGGAAATGTGCCCAAACGAGATCAAAAGTCCCTAAAATGGATGCAAAAAGAATTTAAAGGCCAAAATGTCAAGGAGAAAGGTGTTTAGGGGCCACTTCCGGTTTTGAGGTGGCCACTTTCGGTTTCAGGAAATGGCAGTTTCCCAAGCAGTTTCTTGGCTTTTTACAAATGAAATCAGGTCGCTTTTCACCCCTCTGGTCCTTTCTTGGTAAAAGGAAGTCAAAACAGGTAAAATGGCTGAAAAATAAATTTGACAGTTGAAAAATAAATGTGGCCCATTTGACGGGCGTGCCCCCAAATGTTCACCCCTTTGGCCAATGGCTCAGTTAGGCAGGAAATGTGTCCAAACGAGATCAAAAGTCCCTAAAATGGATGCAAAAAGAATTTAAAGGCCAAAATGTCAAGGAGAAAGGTGTTTAAGGGCCACTTCCGGTGTTGAGGAGGCCACTTCCGGTTTCAGGAAATGGCAGTTTCCCAAGCAGTTTCTTGGCTTTTTACAAATGAAATCAGGTCGCTTTTCACCCCTCTGGTCCTTTCTTGGTAAAAGGAAGTCAAAACAGGTAAAATGGCTAAAAAATAAATATGATGGTTGAAAAATAAATGTGGCCCATGTGGCGGGCATGCCCCCAAATGTTCACCCCTTTGGCTAATGGCTCAGTTAGGCAGGAAATGTGTCCAAACGAGATCAAAAGTCCCTAAAATGGGTGCAAAAAGAATTTAAAGGCCAAAATGTCAAGGAGAAAGGCGTTTAAGGGTCACTTCCGGTTTTGAGGAGGCCACTTCCGGTTTCAGGAAATGGCAGTTTCCCAAGCAGTTTCTTGGCTTTTTACAAATGAAATCAGGTTGCATTTCACCCCTCTGGTCCTTTCTTGGTAAAAGGAAGTCAAAACAGGTAAAATGGCTGAAAAATAAATTTGACAGTTGAAAAATAAATGTGGCCCATTTGGCGGGCGTGCCCCCAAATGTTCACCCCTTTGGCCAATGGCTCAGTTAGGCAGGAAATGTGTCCAAACGAGATCAAAAGTCCCTAAAATGGATGCAAAAAGAATTTAAAGGCCAAAATGTCAAGGAGAAAGGTGTTTAAGGGCCACTTCCGGTTTTGAGGAGGCCACTTCCGGTTTCAGGAAATGGCAGTTTCCCAAGCAGTTTCTTTACTTTTTACAAATGAAATCAGGTCGCTTTTCACCCCTCTGGTCCTTTCTTGGTAAAAGGAAGTCAAAACAGTTAAAATGGCTGAAAAATAAATTTGACGGTTGAAAAATAAATGTGGCTCATTTGGCGGGCGTGCTCCAAATGTTCACCCCTTTGGCCAATGGCTCAGTTAGGCAGGAAATGTGTCCAAACGAGATCAAAAGTCCCTAAAATGGATGCAAAAAGAATTTAAAGGCCAAAATGTCAAGGAGAAAGGTGTTTAAGGGCCACTTCTGGTTTTGAGGAGGCCACTTCTGGTTTCAGAAAATGGCAGTTTCCCAAGCAGTTTCTTGGCTTTTTACAAATGAAATCAGGTCGCTTTTCACCCCTCTGGTCCTTTCTTGGTAAAAGGAAGTCAAAACAGATAAAATGGCTGAAAAATAAATTTGACAGTTGAAAAATAAATGTGGCCCATTTGACGGGCGTGCCCCCAAATGTTCACCCCTTTGGCCAATGGCTCACTTAGGCAGGAAATGTGTCCAAACGAGATCAAAAGTCCCTAAAATGGATGCAAAAAGAATTTAAAGGCCAAAATGACAAGGAGAAAGGTGTTTAAGGGCCACTTCCGGTGTTGAGGAGGCCACTTCCGGTTTCAGGAAATGGCAGTTTCCCAAGCAGTTTCTTGGCTTTTTACAAATGAAATCAGGTCGCTTTTCACCCCTCTGGTCCTTTCTTGGTAAAAGGAAGTCAAAACAGGTAAAATGGCTGAAAAATAAATTTGACGGTTGAAAAATAAATGTGGCCCATGTGGCGGGCGTGCCCCCAAATGTTCACCCCTTTGGCTAATGGCTCAGTTAGGCAGGAAATGTGTCCAAACGAGATCAAAAGTCCCTAAAATGGGTGCAAAAAGAATTTAAAGGCCAAAATGTCAAGGAGAAAGGCGTTTAAGGGTCACTTCCGGTTTTGAGGAGGCCACTTCCGGTTTCAGGAAATGGCAGTTTCCCAAGCAGTTTCTTGGCTTTTTAGAAATGAAATCAGGTTGCATTTCACCCCTCTGGTCCTTTCTTGGTAAAAGGAAGTCAAAACAGGTAAAATGGCTGAAAAATAAATTTGACAGTTGAAAAATAAATGTGGCCCATTTGGCGGGCGTGCCCCCAAATGTTCACCCCTTTGGCCAATGGCTCAGTTAGGCAGGAAATGTGTCCAAACGAGATCAAAAGTCCCTAAAATGGATGCAAAAAGAATTTAAAGGCCAAAATGTCAAGGAGAAAGGTGTTTAAGGGCCACTTCCGGTTTTGAGGAGGCCACTTCCGGTTTCAGGAAATGGCAGTTTCTCAAGCAGTTTCTTTACTTTTTACAAATGAAATCAGGTCGCTTTTCACCCCTCTGGTCCTTTCTTGGTAAAAGGAAGTCAAAACAGTTAAAATGGCTGAAAAATAAATTTGACGGTTGAAAAATAAATGTGGCTCATTTGGCGGGCGTGCCCCCAAATGTTCACCCCTTTGGCCAATGGTTTAGTTAGGCAGGAAATGTGTCCAAACGAGATCAAAAGTCCCTAAAATGGATGCAAAAAGAATTTAAAGGCCAAAATGTCAAGGAGAAAGGTGTTTTAGGGCCACTTCCGGTTTTGAGGAGGCCACTTTCGGTTTCAGGAAATGGCAGTTTCCCAAGCAGTTTCTTTACTTTTTACAAATGAAATCAGGTCGCTTTTCACCCCTCTGGTCCTTTCTTGGTAAAAGGAAGTCAAAACAGTTAAAATGGCTGAAAAATAAATTTGACGGTTGAAAAATAAATGTGGCTCATTTGGCGGGCGTGCCCCCAAATGTTCACCCCTTTGGCCAATGGCTCAGTTAGGCAGGAAATGTGTCCAAACGAGATCAAAAGTCCCTAAAATGGATGCAAAAAGAATTTAAAGGCCAAAATGTCAAGGAGAAAGGTGTTTAAGGGCCACTTCCGGTTTTGAGGAGGCCACTTCCGGTTTCAGGGAATGGCAGTTTCCCAAGCAGTTTCTTGGCTTTTTAGAAATGAAATCAGGTCGCTTTTCACCCCTCTGGTCCTTTCTTGGTAAAAGGAAGTCAAAACAGGTAAATTGGCTGAAAAATAAATTTGACGGTTGAAAAATAAATGTGGCTCATTTGGCGGGCGTGCCCCCAAATGTTTACTCCTTTGGCCAATGGCTCAGTTAGGCAGGAAATGTGTCCAAACGAGATCAAAAGTCCCTAAAATGGATGCAAAAAGAATTTAAAGGCCAAAATGTCAAGGAGAAAGGTGTTTAAGGGCCACTTCCGGTTTTGAGGAGGCCACTTCCGGTTTCAGGAAATGGCAGTTTCCCAAGCAGTTTCTTGGCTTTTTACAAATGAAATCAGGTCGCTTTTCACCCCTCTGGTCCTTTCTTGGTAAAAGGAAGTCAAAACAGGTAAAATGGCTGAAAAATAAATTTGACAGTTGAAAAATAAATGTGGCCCATTTGGCGGGCGTGCCCCCAAATGTTCACCCCTTTGGCCAATGGCTCAGTTAGGCAGGAAATGTGTCCAAACGAGATCAAAAGTCCCTAAAATGGATGCAAAAAGAATTTAAAGGCCAAAATGACAAGGAGAAAGGTGTTTAAGGGCCACTTCCGGTTTTGAGGAGGCCACTTCCGGTTTCAGGGAATGGCAGTTTCCCAAGCAGTTTCTTGGCTTTTTACAAATGAAATCAGGTCGCTTTTCACCCCTCTGGTCCTTTTTTGGTAAAAGGAAGTCAAAACAGGTAAAATGGCTGAAAAATAAATTTGACAGTTGAAAAATAAATGTGGCCCATTTGACGGGCATGCCCCCAAATGTTCACCCCTTTGGCCAATGGCTCAGTTAGGCAGGAAATGTGTCCAAACGAGATCAAAAGTCCCTAAAATGGATGCAAAAAGAATTTAAAGGCCAAAATGACAAGGAGAAAGGTGTTTAAGGGCCACTTCCGGTTTTGAGGAGGCCACTTCCGGTTTCAGGGAATGGCAGTTTCCCAAGCAGTTTCTTGGCTTTTTACAAATGAAATCAGGTCGCTTTTCACCCCTCTGGTCCTTTTTTGGTAAAAGGAAGTCAAAACAGGTAAAATGGCTGAAAAATAAATTTGACAGTTGAAAAATAAATGTGGCCCATTTGACGGGCATGCCCCCAAATGTTCACCCCTTTGGCCAATGGCTCAGTTAGGCAGGAAATGTGTCCAAACTAGATCAAAAGTCCCTAAAATGGATGCAAAAAGAAATTAAAGGCCAAAATGACAAGGAGAAAGGTGTTTAAGGGCCACTTCCGGTTTTGAGGAGGCCACTTCCGGTTTCAGGAAATGGCAGTTTCCCAAGCAGTTTCTTGGCTTTTTACAAATGAAATCAGGTCGCTTTTCACCCCTCTGGTCCTTTCCTGGTAAAAGGAAGTCAAAACAGGTAAAATGGCTGAAAAATAAATTTGACAGTTGAAAAATAAATGTGGCCCATTTGACGGGCATGCCCCCAAATGTTCACCCCTTTGGCCAATGGCTCAGTTAGGCAGGAAATGTGTCCAAACGAGATCAAAAGTCCCTAAAATGGATGCAAAAAGAATTTAAAGGCCAAAATGTCAAGGAGAAAGGTGTTTAAGGGCCACTTCCGGTTTTGAGGAGGCCACTTCCGGTTTCAGGAAATGGCAGTTTCCCAAGCAGTTTCTTGGCTTTTTACAAATGAAATCAGGTCGCTTTTCACCCCTCTGGTCCTTTCTTGGTAAAAGGAAGTCAAAACAGATAAAATGGCTGAAAAATAAATTTGACAGTTGAAAAATAAATGTGGCCCATTTGACGGGCGTGCCCCCAAATGTTCACCCCTTTGGCTAATGGCTCAGTTAGGCAGGAAATGTGTCCAAACGAGATCAAAAGTCCCTAAAATGGGTGCAAAAAGAATTTAAAGGCCAAAATGTCAAGGAGAAAGGCGTTTAAGGGTCACTTCCGGTTTTGAGGAGGCCACTTCCGGTTTCAGGAAATGGCAGTTTCCCAAGCAGTTTCTTGGCTTTTTACAAATGGAATCAGGTTGCATTTCACCCCTCTGGTCCTTTCTTGGTAAAAGGAAGTCAAAACAGGTAAAATGGCTAAAAAATAAATTTGACAGTTGAAAAATAAATGTGGCCCATTTGGCGGGCGTGCCCCCAAATGTTCACCCCTTTGGCCAATGGTTCAGTTAGGCAGGAAATGTGTCCAAATGAGATCAAAACTCCCTAAAATGGATGCAAAAAGAATTTAAAGGCCAAAATGTCAAGGAGAAAGGTGTTTAAGGGCCACTTCCGGTTTTGAGGAGGCCACTTCCGGTTTCAGGAAATGGCAGTTTCCCAAGCAGTTTCTTGGCTTTTTAGAAATGAAATCAGGTCACTTTTCACCCCTCTGGTCCTTTCTTGGTAAAAGTAAGTCAAAATAGGTAAAATGGCTGAAAAATAAATTTGACAGTTGAAAAATAAATGTGGCCCATTTGACCGGCGTGCCCCCAAATGTTCACCCCTTTGGCCAATGGCTCAGTTAGGCAGGAAATGTGTCCAAACGAGATCAAAAGTCCCTAAAATGGATGCAAAAAGAATTTAAAGGCCAAAATGACAAGGAGAAAGGTGTTTAAGGGCCACTTCCGGTTTTGAGGAGGCCACTACCGGTTTCAGGGAATGGCAGTTTCCCAAGCAGTTTCTTGGCTTTTTACAAATGAAATCAGGTCGCTTTTCACCCCTCTGGTCCTTTCCTGGTAAAAGGAAGTCAAAACAGGTAAAATGGCTGAAAAATAAATTTGACAGTTGAAAAATAAATGTGGCCCATTTGACGGGCATGCCCCCAAATGTTCACCCCTTTGGCCAATGGTTCAGTTAGGCAGGAAATGTGTCCAAACGAGATCAAAAGTCCCTAAAATGGATGCAAAAAGAATTTAAAGGCCAAAATGTCAAGGAGAAAGGTGTTTAAGGGCCACTTCCGGTTTTGAGGAGGCAACTTCCGGTTTCAGGAAATGGCAGTTTCCCAAGCAGTTTCTTGGCTTTTTACAAATGAAATCAGGTCGCTTTTCACCCCTCTGGTCCTTTCTTGGTAAAAGGAAGTCAAAACAGATAAAATGGCTGAAAAATAAATTTGACAGTTGAAAAATAAATGTGGCCCATTTGACGGGCGTGCCCCCAAATGTTCACCCCTTTGGCGAATGGCTCAGTTAGGCAAGAAATGTGTCCAAACAAGATCAAAAGTCCCTAAAATGGATGCAAAAAGAATTTAAAGGCCAAAATGACAAGGAGAAAGGTGTTTAAGGGCCACTTCTGGTTTTGAGGAGGCCACTTCCGGTTTCAGGAAATGGCAGTTTCCCAAGCAGTTTCTTGGCTTTTTAGAAATGAAATCAGGTCGCTTTTCACCCCTCTGGTCCTTTCTTGGTAAAAGGAAGTCAAAACAGGTAAATTGGCTGAAAAATAAATTTGACGGTTGAAAAATAAATGTGGCTCATTTGGCGGGCGTGCCCCCAAATGTTCACTCCTTTGGCCAATGGCTCAGTTAGGCAGGAAATGTGTCCATACGAGATCAAAAGTCCCTAAAATGGATGCAAAAAGAATTTAAAGGCCAAAATGTCAAGGAGAAAGGTGTTTAAGGGCCACTTCCGGTTTTGAGGAGGCCAGTTTCGGTTTCAGGAAATGGCAGTTTCCCAAGCAGTTTCTTGGCTTTTTAGAAATGAAATCAGGTTGCATTTCACCCCTCTGGTCCTTTCTTGGTAAAAGGAAGTCAAAACAGGTAAAATGGCTGAAAAATAAATTTGACAGTTGAAAAATAAATGTGGCCCATTTGGCGGGCGTGCCCCCAAATGTTCACCCCTTTGGCCAATGGCTCAGTTAGGCAGGAAATGTGTCCAAACGAGATCAAAAGTCCCTAAAATGGATGCAAAAAGAATTTAAAGGCCAAAATGTCAAGGAGAAAGGTGTTTAAGGGCCACTTCCGGTTTTGAGGAGGCCACTTCTGGTTTCAGGAAATGGCAGTTTCCCAAGCAGTTTCTTGGCTTTTTACAAATGAAATCAGGTGGCTTTTCACCCCTCTGGTCCTTTTTTCGTAAAAGGAAGTCAAAACAGGTAAAATGGCTGAAAAATAAATTTGACAGTTGAAAAATAAATGTGGCCCATTTGACGGGCATGCCCCCAAATGTTCACCCCTTTGGCCAATGGCTCAGTTAAAGCAGGAAATGTGTCCAAACGAGATCAAAAGTCCCTAAAATGGATGCAAAAAGAATTTAAAGGCCAAAATGACAAGGAGAAAGGTGTTTAAGGGCCACTTCCGGTTTTGAGGAGGCCACTTCCGGTTTCAGGGAATGGCAGTTTCCCAAGCAGTTTCTTGGCTTTTTACAAATGAAATCAGGTCGCTTTTCACCCCTCTGGTCCTTTTTTGGTAAAAGGAAGTCAAAACAGGTAAAATGGCTGAAAAATAAATTTGACAGTTGAAAAATAAATGTGGCCCATTTGACGGGCATGCCCCCAAATGTTCACCCCTTTGGCCAATGGCTCAGTTAGGCAGGAAATGTGTCCAAACGAGATCAAAAGTCCCTAAAATGGATGCAAAAAGAATTTAAAGGCCAAAATGACAAGGAGAAAGGTGTTTAAGGGCCACTTCCGGTTTTGAGAAGGCCACTTCCGGTTTCAGGAAATGGCAGTTTCCCAAGCAGTTTCTTGGCTTTTTACAAATGAAATCAGGTCGCTTTTCACCCCTCTGGTCCTTTCCTGGTAAAAGGAAGTCAAAACAGGTAAAATGGCTGAAAAATAAATTTGACAGTTGAAAAATAAATGTGGCCCATTTGACGGGCATGCCCCCAAATGTTCACCCCTTTGGCCAATGGCTCAGTTAGGCAGGAAATGTGTCCAAACGAGATCAAAAGTCCCTAAAATGGATGCAAAAAGAATTTAAAGGCCAAAATGTCAAGGAGAAAGGTGTTTAAGGGCCACTTCCGGTTTTGAGGAGGCCACTTCCGGTTTCAGGAAATTGCAGTTTCCCAAGCAGTTTCTTGGCTTTTTACAAATGAAATCAGGTCGCTTTTCACCCCTCTGGTCCTTTCTTGGTAAAAGGAAGTCAAAACAGATAAAATGGCTGAAAAATAAATTTGACAGTTGAAAAATAAATGTGGCCCATTTGACGGGCGTGCCCCCAAATGTTCACCCCTTTGGCCAATGGCTCAGTTAGGCAAGAAATGTGTCCAAACGAGATCAAAAGTCCCTAAAATGGATGCAAAAAGAATTTAAAGGCCAAAATGACAAGGAGAAAGGTGTTTAAGGGCCACTTCTGGTTTTGAGGAGGCCACTTCCGGTTTCAGGAAATGGCAGTTTCCCAAGCAGTTTCTTGGCTTTTTACAAATGAAATCAGGTCGCTTTTCACCCCTCTGGTCCTTTCTTGGTAAAAGGAAGTCAAAACAGGTAAATTGGCTGAAAAATAAATTTGACAGTTGAAAAATAAATGTGGCTCATTTGGCGGGCGTGCCCCCAAATGTTCACTCCTTTGGCCAATGGCTCAGTTAGGCAGGAAATGTGTCCATACGAGATCAAAAGTCCCTAAAATGGATGCAAAAAGAATTTAAAGGCCAAAATGTCAAGGAGAAAGGTGTTTAAGGGCCACTTCCGGTTTTGAGGAGGCCACTTCCGGTTTCAGGAAATGGCAGTTTCCCAAGCAGTTTCTTGGCTTTTTAGAAATGAAATCAGGTCGCTTTTTACCCCTCTGGTACTTTCTTGGTAAAAGGAAGTCAAAACAGGTAAAATGGCTGAAAAATAAATTTGACGGTTGAAAAATAAATGTGGCCCATTTGGCGGGCGTGCCCCCAAATGTTCACCCCTTTGGCCAATGGCTAAGTTAGGCAGGAAATGTGTCCAAACGAGATCAAAAGTCCTTAAAATGGATGCAAAAAGAATTTAAAGGCCAAAATGTCAAGGAGAAAGGTGTTTAAGGGCCACTTCCGGTTTTGAGGAGGCCACTTCCGGTTTCAGGAAATGGCAGTTTCCCAAGCAGTTTCTTGGCTTTTTAGAAATGAAATCAGGTCGCTTTTCACCCCTCTGGTCCTTTCTTGGTAAAAGGAAGTCAAAACAGGTAAAATGGCTGAAAAATAAATTTGACGGTTGAAAAATAAATGTGGCCCATTTGGCGGGCGTGCCCCCAAATGTTCACCCCTTTGGCCAATGGCTCAGTTAGGCAGGAAATGTGGCCAAACGAGATCAAAAGTCCCTAAAATGGATGCAAAAAGAATTTAAAGGCCAAAATGTCAAGGAGAAAGGTGTTTAGGGGCCACTTCCGGTTTTGAGGTGGCCACTTCCGGTTTCAGGAAATGGCAGTTTCCCAAGCAGTTTCTTGGCTTTTTACAAATGAAATCAGGTCGCTTTTCACCCCTCTGGTCCTTTCTTGGTAAAAGGAAGTCAAAACAGGTAAAATGGCTGAAAAATAAATTTGACAGTTGAAAAATAAATGTGGCCCATTTGACGGGCGTGCCCCCAAATGTTCACCCCTTTGGCCAATGGCTCAGTTAGGCAGGAAGTGTGTCCAAACGAGATCAAAAGTCCCTAAAATGGATGCAAACAGAATTTAAAGGCCAAAATGTCAAGGAGAAAGGTGTTTAAGGGCCACTTCCGGTTTTGAGGAGGCCACTTCCGGTTTCAGAAAATGGCAGTTTCCCAAGCAGTTTCTTGGCTTTTTAGAAATGAAATCAGGTTGCTTTTCACCCCTCTGGTCCTTTCTTGGTAAAAGGAAGTCAAAACAGGTAAAATGGCTGAAAAATAAATTTGACGGTTGAAAAATAAATGTGGCCCATTTGGCGGGCGTGCCCCCAAATGTTCACCCCTTTGGCCAATGGCTCAGTTAGGCAGGAAATGTGCCCAAACGAGATCAAAAGTCCCTAAAATGGATGCAAAAAGAATTTAAAGGCCAAAATGTCAAGGAGAAAGGTGTTTAGGGGCCACTTCCGGTTTTGAGGTGGCCACTTTCGGTTTCAGGAAATGGCAGTTTCCCAAGCAGTTTCTTGGCTTTTTACAAATGAAATCAGGTCGCTTTTCACCCCTCTGGTCCTTTCTTGGTAAAAGGAAGTCAAAACAGGTAAAATGGCTGAAAAATAAATTTGACAGTTGAAAAATAAATGTGGCCCATTTGACGGGCGTGCCCCCAAATGTTCACCCCTTTGGCCAATGGCTCAGTTAGGCAGGAAATGTGTCCAAACGAGATCAAAAGTCCCTAAAATGGATGCAAAAAGAATTTAAAGGCCAAAATGTCAAGGAGAAAGGTGTTTAAGGGCCACTTCCGGTGTTGAGGAGGCCACTTCCGGTTTCAGGAAATGGCAGTTTCCCAAGCAGTTTCTTGGCTTTTTACAAATGAAATCAGGTCGCTTTTCACCCCTCTGGTCCTTTCTTGGTAAAAGGAAGTCAAAACAGGTAAAATGGCTAAAAAATAAATATGATGGTTGAAAAATAAATGTGGCCCATGTGGCGGGCATGCCCCCAAATGTTCACCCCTTTGGCTAATGGCTCAGTTAGGCAGGAAATGTGTCCAAACGAGATCAAAAGTCCCTAAAATGGATGCAAAAAGAATTTAAAGGCCAAAATGTCAAGGAGAAAGGCGTTTAAGGGTCACTTCCGGTTTTGAGGAGGCCACTTCCGGTTTCAGGAAATGGCAGTTTCCCAAGCAGTTTCTTGGCTTTTTAAAAATGAAATCAGGTTGCATTTCACCCCTCTGGTCCTTTCTTGGTAAAAGGAAGTCAAAACAGGTAAAATGGCTGAAAAATAAATTTGACAGTTGAAAAATAAATGTGGCCCATTTGGCGGGCGTGCCCCCAAATGTTCACCCCTTTGGCCAATGGCTCAGTTAGGCAGGAAATGTGTCCAAACGAGATCAAAAGTCCCTAAAATGGATGCAAAAAGAATTTAAAGGCCAAAATGTCAAGGAGAAAGGTGTTTAAGGGCCACTTCCGGTTTTGAGGAGGCCACTTCCGGTTTCAGGAAATGGCAGTTTCCCAAGCAGTTTCTTTACTTTTTACAAATGAAATCAGGTCGCTTTTCACCCCTCTGGTCCTTTCTTGGTAAAAGGAAGTCAAAACAGTTAAAATGGCTGAAAAATAAATTTGACGGTTGAAAAATAAATGTGGCTCATTTGGCGGGCGTGCTCCAAATGTTCACCCCTTTGGCCAATGGCTCAGTTAGGCAGGAAATGTGTCCAAACGAGATCAAAAGTCCCTAAAATGGATGCAAAAAGAATTTAAAGGCCAAAATGTCAAGGAGAAAGGTGTTTAAGGGCCACTTCTGGTTTTGAGGAGGCCACTTCTGGTTTCAGAAAATGGCAGTTTCCCAAGCAGTTTCTTGGCTTTTTACAAATGAAATCAGGTCGCTTTTCACCCCTCTGGTCCTTTCTTGGTAAAAGGAAGTCAAAACAGATAAAATGGCTGAAAAATAAATTTGACAGTTGAAAAATAAATGTGGCCCATTTGACGGGCGTGCCCCCAAATGTTCACCCCTTTGGCCAATGGCTCACTTAGGCAGGAAATGTGTCCAAACGAGATCAAAAGTCCCTAAAATGGATGCAAAAAGAATTTAAAGGCCAAAATGACAAGGAGAAAGGTGTTTAAGGGCCACTTCCGGTGTTGAGGAGGCCACTTCCGGTTTCAGGAAATGGCAGTTTCCCAAGCAGTTTCTTGGCTTTTTACAAATGAAATCAGGTCGCTTTTCACCCCTCTGGTCCTTTCTTGGTAAAAGGAAGTCAAAACAGGTAAAATGGCTGAAAAATAAATTTGACGGTTGAAAAATAAATGTGGCCCATGTGGCGGGCGTGCCCCCAAATGTTCACCCCTTTGGCTAATGGCTCAGTTAGGCAGGAAATGTGTCCAAACGAGATCAAAAGTCCCTAAAATGGGTGCAAAAAGAATTTAAAGGCCAAAATGTCAAGGAGAAAGGCGTTTAAGGGTCACTTCCGGTTTTGAGGAGGCCACTTCCGGTTTCAGGAAATGGCAGTTTCCCAAGCAGTTTCTTGGCTTTTTAGAAATGAAATCAGGTTGCATTTCACCCCTCTGGTCCTTTCTTGGTAAAAGGAAGTCAAAACAGGTAAAATGGCTGAAAAATAAATTTGACAGTTGAAAAATAAATGTGGCCCATTTGGCGGGCGTGCCCCCAAATGTTCACCCCTTTGGCCAATGGCTCAGTTAGGCAGGAAATGTGTCCAAACGAGATCAAAAGTCCCTAAAATGGATGCAAAAAGAATTTAAAGGCCAAAATGTCAAGGAGAAAGGTGTTTAAGGGCCACTTCCGGTTTTGAGGAGGCCACTTCCGGTTTCAGGAAATGGCAGTTTCTCAAGCAGTTTCTTTACTTTTTACAAATGAAATCAGGTCGCTTTTCACCCCTCTGGTCCTTTCTTGGTAAAAGGAAGTCAAAACAGTTAAAATGGCTGAAAAATAAATTTGACGGTTGAAAAATAAATGTGGCTCATTTGGCGGGCGTGCCCCCAAATGTTCACCCCTTTGGCCAATGGTTTAGTTAGGCAGGAAATGTGTCCAAACGAGATCAAAAGTCCCTAAAATGGATGCAAAAAGAATTTAAAGGCCAAAATGTCAAGGAGAAAGGTGTTTTAGGGCCACTTCCGGTTTTGAGGAGGCCACTTTCGGTTTCAGGAAATGGTAGTTTCCCAAGCAGTTTCTTTACTTTTTACAAATGAAATCAGGTCGCTTTTCACCCCTCTGGTCCTTTCTTGGTAAAAGGAAGTCAAAACAGTTAAAATGGCTGAAAAATAAATTTGACGGTTGAAAAATAAATGTGGCTCATTTGGCGGGCGTGCCCCCAAATGTTCACCCCTTTGGCCAATGGCTCAGTTAGGCAGGAAATGTGTCCAAACGAGATCAAAAGTCCCTAAAATGGATGCAAAAAGAATTTAAAGGCCAAAATGTCAAGGAGAAAGGTGTTTAAGGGCCACTTCCGGTTTTGAGGAGGCCACTTCCGGTTTCAGGAAATGGCAGTTTCCCAAGCAGTTTCTTGGCTTTTTAGAAATGAAATCAGGTCGCTTTTCACCCCTCTGGTCCTTTCTTGGTAAAAGGAAGTCAAAACAGGTAAAATGGCTGAAAAATAAATTTGACGGTTGAAAAATAAATGTGGCCCATTTGGCGGGCGTGCCCCCAAATGTTCACCCCTTTGGCCAATGGCTCAGTTAGGCAGGAAATGTGTCCAAACTAGATCAAAAGTCCCTAAAATGGATGCAAAAAGAATTTAAAGGCCAAAATGTCAAGGAGAAAGGTGTTTAAGGGCCACTTCCGGTTTTGAGGAGGCCACTTCCGGTTTCAGGAAATGGCAGTTTCCCAAACCGTTTCTTTACTTTTTACAAATGAAATCAGGTCGCTTTTCACCCCTCTGGTCCTTTCTTGGTAAAAGGAAGTCAAAACAGGTAAAATGGCTGAAAAATAAATTTGACAGTTGAAAAATAAATGTGGCTCATTTGGTGGGCGTGCCCCCAAATGTTCACCCCTTTGGCCAATGGCTCAGTTAGGCAGGAAATGTGTCCAAACGAGATCAAAAGTCCCTAAAATGGATGCAAAAAGAATTTAAAGGCCAAAATGTCAAGGAGAAAGGTGATTAAGGGCCACTTCCGGTTTTGAGGAGGCCACTTCCGGTTTCAGGAAATGGCAGTTTCCCAAGCAGTTTCTTGGCTTCTTAGAAATGAAATCAGGTTGCTTTTCACCCCTCTGGTCCTTTCTTGGTAAAAGGAAGTCAAAACAGGTAAAATGGCTGAAAAATAAATTTGACGGTTGAAAAATAAATGTGGCCTATTTGGCGGGCGTTCCCCCAAATGTTCACCCCTTTGGCCAATGGCTCAGTTAGGCAGGAAATGTGTCCAAACGAGATCAAAAGTCCCTAAAATGGATGCAAAACGAAGTTAAAGACCAAAATGTCAAGGAGAAAGGAGTTTAAAGGCCACTTCCGGTTTTGAGGAGGCCACTTCCGGTTTCAGGAAATGGCAGTTTCCCCAAGCAGTTTCTTGGCTTTTTAAAAATGAAATCAGGTCACTTTTCAACCCTCTGGTCCTTTCTTGGTAAAAGGAAGCCAAAACAGGTAAAATCGCTGAAAAATAAATTTGGCCCATTTGGCGGGCGTGGCCCCCCAAATTTTCACCCCTTTGGCCAATGGCTCAGTTAGGCAGGAAATGTGTCCAAACGAGATCAAAAGTCTGTAAAATGGATGCAAAAAGAATTTAAAGGCCAAAATGTCAAGGGTAAAAGGTGTTTAAGGGCCACTTCTGGTTTTGAGGAGGCCACTTCTGGTTTCTGGAAATGGCAGTTTCCCAAGCAGTTTCTTGGCTTTTTACAAATGAAATCAGGTCGATTTTCACCCCTTTGGTCCTTTCTTGCTAAAAGGAACCCAAAACAGGTAAAACGGCTAAAAAATAAATGTGGCCTATTTGGCGGGCGTGGCCCCCCAAATTTTCACCCGTTGGGCCAATGGCTCAGTTAGGCAGGAAATGTGTCCAAACGAGATCAAAAGTCCCTAATATGGATGCAAAAAGAATTTAAAGGCCAAAATGTCAAGGAGAAAGGTGTTTAAGGGCCACTTTCGGTTTTGAGGAGGCCACTTCTGGTTTCAGGAAATGGCAGTTTCCCAAGCAGTTTCTTGGCTTTTTACAGATGAAATCAGGTCACTTTTCAACCCTCTGGTCCTTTCTTGGTAAAAGGAAGTCAAAACAGGTAAAATGGCTGAAAAATAAATTTGGCCCATTTGGCGGGCGTGGACCCCCAAATTTTCACGCCTTTGGCCAATGGCTCAGTTAGGCAGGAAATGTGTCCAAACGAGATCAAAAGTCCCTAAAATAGATGCAAAAAGAATTTAAAGGCCAAAATGTCAAGGAGAAAGGTTTTTAAAGGCCACTTCCGGTTTTGAGGAGTCCACTTCCGGTTTCAGGAAATGGCAGCTTCCCAAGCAGTTTCTTGGCTTTTTACAAATGAAATCAGGTCACTTTTCAACCCTCTGGTCCTTTCTTGGTAAAAGGAAGTCAAAACAGGTAAAATGGCTGAAAAATAAATTTGGCCCATTTGGCAGGCTTGGCCCCCCAAATGTTCACCCCTTTGGCAAATGGCTCAGTTAGGCAGGAAATGTGTCCAAACTAGATCAAAAGTCCCTAAAAAGGATGCAAAAGGAATTTAAAGGCCAAAATGTCAAGGATAAAGGTGTCCACCAGTCCCCGAAAGTCGAGAGGGTGCCATTCTGTAGAAAAGGCCTGAAATATTCAAATGATTCCTACCGGAGCCTTCCCCAGTGCATAGGTTCCGAGCTACACAGTTTCAAAATGACATTTTCCGGTTACCAGAGGGTTCTGGTTGGGGTACCGGGCCCCGGTTCGGTGTGGGGGTACCCATAGAGTGCTTTTACATTACCCCCAAGTTTTGTAATTTTGTGACCCATGGTCAGGGAGCACCGGTACCATGAAAATGGTCAACATTGTGGCCCGGTAAATCCCTGGTAAAGGGTATCCAAACCTCCAAATTTTTATGAGGTATAGCTGTGATATCTGGGAAAAGAGGGTGTAGGTTTGTTGGTCGCTAGCTCATTTGGTCGTCGAATGGTTTAGGGATAAGTGAAATTCGCCACAATTTGAGCTGGTTTCCCCATAGACACCCATGTTAAGTGAGGGGCCTACTTTGGGGAGTCGGCACTGGCCTTTCCTTCGGTTTCCTGGACCCGAAATTTCATGCACGTATAGCCATGGCTCTTCCCTACAAGTGTGACAAGCTTGGTGCGATTTGACTCAGTGGGTCCCCAGAAACCGGAGCTCAAACTTGCCCCAATATCGTCAGTTTTTCCCCTAGGCGGCAAAGTGAAGCGAGGGGTGCCATCTTTGCGAGACGGTTACGGGCCAACTGTAGGGTCTAGGAACCCCATGTTTGGATCACATGTAGCGCATCGTCTCCCCTACAAGTGTGCCAAGATTGGTGTTCCTAACCCCAACAGCTGAGGAAACATCAGCCCCCCAATTTGACCAAGTTTACCATAGACTCCAATGTTAAACGTGCGGTTTCTACCAGTTGACCTTTTGGGGTGCCACCAGCCCACCATAAGTTCCCTAAACCCCAAACTTGGCAGCATCCCCACAGCCTCACGGTATCGGTGTATTTTTAAGACCCATAGAACCGGAGAGCGCCACGCACGTCTTTGCCGGTGTTTTGTGAGGGGTCCACCGGTCCCCGAAAGTCAAGGGGGTGCTATTCTGTAGAAAAGGCCTGAAATATTCAAATGAGACCTACCGGAGCCTTCCCCGGTGAACCGGGTCCGAGCTACACAGTTTCAAAGTAACATTTTCCGGTTACTGGAGGGTTCCGGTTGGGGTACTGGGCCCTGGTTTGGTGTGGGGGTACCTATAGAGGGCTTCTACATTACCTCCAAGTTTTGTAATTTTGTGACCCATGGTCAGGGAGCACCGGTACTGTGAAAATGGTCAACATTGTGGCCCCGGTAAATCCCCGGTAAAGGGTCCCCGAACCTCCAAATTTTTATGAGGTGTAGCTGTGATATCTGGGAGAGCACCGCGCACATCTTTGCCGGTGTTGTGTGAGGGGGCCACCAGTCCCCGAAAGTCGAGGGGGTGCCATACAGTGGAAAAGGCTTGAGATATTATAATGAGACCTACCGGAGCCTTCCCACGGTGAACCGGGTCCGAGCTACACCATTTCAAAGTGCCATTTTCCAGGTACTGGAGGGTTCCGTTTGGAGTACCGGGCTCCGGTTTGGTGTGGGGGTATCTATAGAGTGCTTCTACATTACCCCAAGCTTTGTCATTTTGTGACCCATGGTCAGGGAGCACCGGTACTGTGAAGACGGTCAACATTGTGGCCCCGGTAAATCCCCGGTAAAATGTCCCCGAACCTCAAAATTTTTATGAGGTGCAGCTGTGCTATCTGGGAATAAGGGGTGCAAGTTTGGTGTTGCTAGCACATTCGGTCGTCGAATGGTTGAGCGATAAGTGAAATCCACCACAATTTGGCCTGGTTTCCCCATAGACTCCTATGTTAAGTGAGGGGTCTACTTTGGGGAGTCGGTACCGGCCTTCCTTCGGTTTCCTGGACCCGAAATTTCTTGCACATGTAGCCATGGCTCTTCTCTACAAGTGTGCCAAGCTTGGTGTGATTTGACTCTGTGGGTCCCCGGAAACCGGAGCTCAAATTCGCCCCAATATCGGCAGTTTTTCCCCTAGGCGGCAAAGTGAAGCGAGGGGTGCCGTCTTTGGGAGACGGTTATGGGCCAACCGTAGGGTCTAGGAACCCCAAATTCCCCTACAAGTGTGCCAAGTATGGTGTTTCTAACCCCAATAAACAAGAAAATATCATACCCACAAGCTGACCAAGTTTACCATAGACTCCAATGTTAAAAGTTAAGATTCTACCAGTTGACCTTTTGGGGTGCCACCGGCCCGCCATAGGTTCCCTGAACCCCAAGCTTGGCCAGTGAGTTCCCGAAGAGCATCCCCACAGCCTCCCATTGTTGGTGTATTTTTGAGACCCATAGAACCGGAGAACGCTGCGCACATCTTTGCCGGTGTTGTGTGAGGGTTGCCATACGGTGGAAAAGGCTTGTAATATTATAATGAGACCCCCCTGAGCTTTCTACGGTTAACCGGATCCGCCATTTTCCATTTTCTGGTTACCGGAAGGTTTCGGTTGGGGTACCGGGCCCCCGGTTTGGTGTGGGAATACCCATAGAGTGCTTCTACATCACCCCCAACTTTTGTATTTTTGTGACCCATGGTCAGGGAGCACCGGTACTGTGAAGACGGTCAACATTGTGGCCCCGGTAAAGGGTCCCGGAACCTCCAAATTTTTATGAGGTGTAGCTGTGATAGTCCGGCAGAATGTACCGCCCTGTCAGCCAGAGGAGCCAATCCTCAATAAGAAGACAAAAGGTGTTAAATAAAGCTGACCAATAGGCCGCTATGTATGAGCCGGCCTCTATCCCTGAACGCCCACATGACCAGTCTGTGTAGGAAATGATGTCACGTCCGTGGGCGTGTCTGACGTCTCCCTCTCACATGACTCACTGGGCCAATCAGAGAGCAAACATCCCACTCAACTCTGCTGTACGTACAATCCGTACACCGCAGAGGGATGGGACTTAAATAAATACACCTAGCGTCCCGGCAATGCAATCCAGCAAGCAACAGACGCTGAATGAGACAAAACAGCATCTCTATGGTGTCTGTGTAAAAAAATGTGTTATGCAGCAGACCGGGACCAGATGACCCGGAAGTGTGCATAGAACTCCTGTGAACCGGAAGTGTATTGGAAGTGGGGACACATATAGTGAAATATAATGTGTTGGGAAATGACTAACTGAGGTGGAATCGCATAAATGTGTAAAAAAATATACTGGAGTGGCATGTGTGAATGTCTCTTAAGGTCCATGTGTGTTAGGTGGGACTGAAATAAAAAATTAAAAAATTAAAAATTTAAAAAATTTAAAAATTATGTGAACACAAAATCTCCAGAACGCACATTGTAAAATGTGTTAAAATGAATATATATGTGGAGGGAATGTGTGGATTTGTAAAGTGACCCAAATATCTGATAGTTATCCCTATGATCCCTTGACTGTAAAGAATCATCAGCATAGATCGAATGGGTCAATTTGGATTGGACCAATTTCAATTGGGTGAATAGATAACCCTCTAAGGTGCACCATATATAAACTGTGTACCAGCTTGTGAATATAGGTGAAAAAAAAAAAAGGAGAGGGGGAGGGGGAAAAAGTGTTGAAATAATGAAAAAAAAATAAAAAATAAAAAATAAAAAAAAAAGCTATGTGGGGCAAAAGTGAAAAGGAAAGGGTGGAGAGAGAAAGATGTAGAGCAAGGGAAGGAATAAGAGGGGTGGAGAAAGATTAGTGTGAATGGCAAAGAGGTGTGAGGACATGAAAGGGGTGGAGGGATTAAGAGAGTAAAAGGGGGAGAAAAAAGAAAGAGTAGAATAGGCAGGGTGATGCAAGAGGAGCAATAGGAGAGGAACAGAAAGGGCGGGAGTGGGAAGGAGGAAAGGGAAAAATGGGAAGTCATTTCACTTTTGCCCCACATTCACTTCACAGCCACTTTATTTTCTTTTCCTTTACAGAATTGGTCTCTTTTTTTCACCACCATCTACAATGACACTCCTGCGGGACGTCGTCCATTCCTGTGTTTTGCCCGTTGCGACATGTCCCCTCAGCTCCCGTGCATGGCATAATTGGCTTGGCCTGTGCGTTTCATGGCCGCACCGCCACTGTGTGGACCATACATGTAAGTGCACAGGCAGTTCGGGCCCATCAGGGAGGACCCTCCCTGCCTGTTTTGAGCTTTTTCTCCCCTTTCTTTCCCCTTTTCCTTTTCTTCCCTTTCCTTTTTTCTTTTTTCTTTTTTCCTTTTTTTCTCTTTTCCCTCATACTTTCAATTAAATATTTTTCCTTCAATTTTTAGATTATCACTATGGTTCCTTGCTCCTGATGATAGGTTAAATACCTTGAAACGCGTAGAGCCAACAACAACCTAGTGTACACATTGATGCATCTGACCAGGCCGTTCAATAATAATTTGTTTTTTGCCCCCTACGATTTAAAACCCTCCCTTTTCTCTTTGTTTTCCAATTTTTCCATTCAATCATGTAACCATGCTCTAAATGTTTTTATATTATGTATTATGTATTGATTCCTTGTTGGAACATGTATGTATGTATATCTCTTCTGGTTTCAATGAATTGTAGTAGTTGTACGAATGGTTTTATATATAGCATCATGCATTGAATTATTCGAATACAGAAACTCTATAACCATTTGATTCCAATAAAAGCTACTAATTTTATTCCCGCTCCCGAGTGTCTATATAAAAAGTCCCGCTACCTCTTTATATATTTTTTTATCATTCTTCATTCAACCGGGATGGAGGGGGGGACCTGAACGGCACCCCTATACCTCATATAAAGTCCCACTAATTCCCTTACTTTCTTCCCAATTATTATTAACCAATTAGGGATGATAGGCACACGGCGGCGTTAACCATAAATTTACATTAAAATATTATTTTGACTCCTATCTCTATTTGCCAGAGGCTTAATTGCCTCTATAATCATTAATATTATCTTTCAATCCCATATTTAATCTTATCTGTTTCGATAATTTTAGTTTTGTCCTTTCTTATTTTCTCCTTTGATTTCTAATTTTAGTTTTATTTCCAATTTCTAGTATTTACTTTTTCTCCTTTTTTCTTACATGCACGCAGTGGTGCGTGCGTCTGCTGGTTTGCCGGGCCTGCCTCTCTGTCTTGTTCGGGAGCTGCGACGCGCACTGCGGACCCCCCCTCCACCCTGTTGTGACGGAGGGTGGGCGGGGCTTGTGCTCACTGCGCGTCGACGTCAAACATCCCGGCCGGACACGCTGGCGCCTTATAGCGCGGCGTGCCGTCCGAGTGATTACTATCCCCTGGCCCATTGGGGGGTGATTTGGTCGCCGGTGGGACCAATAATGGCTTGGTTCCTGGGCTGTCGGCGTTCTCCCCTTCTCTCCCCATCTGTGGGCCAGCGTCTGACGTTGGGGACATGGTTGCGGGGGCTTGGCAGCTATGGACCCCATCCCCGCATGGATTCCGCACTTTGTTTGGCACACACCTGTTCCCACCTATCACCTATACATCCATGCATTTCTGGCTGGACACTCTGATTATCAGGTACACATTCCCTCTCATTACTCCTAACTTTCAAACCGAGTCCCACCTTCCCTTCATTACTTTCATGACTTCCCATTTTTCCCTTTCCTCCTTCCCACTCCCGCCCTTTCTGTTCCTCTCCTATTGCTCCTCTTGCATCACCCTGCCTATTCTACCCTTTCTTTTTTCTCCCCTTTTACTCTCTTAATCCCTCCACCCCTTTCATGTCCTCACACCTCTTTGCCATTCACACTAATCTTTCTCCACCCCTCTTATTCCTTCCCTTGCTCTACATCTTTCTCTCTCCATCCTTTCCTTTTCACTTTTGCCCCACATTCACTTCACAGCCACTTTATTTTCTTTTCCTTTACAGAATTGGTCTCTTTTTTTCACCACCATCTACAATGACACTCCTGCGGGACGTCGTCCATTCCTGTGTTTTGCCCGTTGCGACATGTCCCCTCAGCTCCCGTGCATGGCATAATTGGCTTGGCCTGTGCGTTTCATGGCCGCACCGCCACTGTGTGGACCATACATGTAAGTGCACAGGCAGTTCGGGCCCATCAGGGAGGACCCTCCCTGCCTGTTTTGAGCTTTTTCTCCCCTTTCTTTCCCCTTTTCCTTTTCTTCCCTTTCCTTTTTTCTTTTTTCTTTTTTCCTTTTTTTCTCTTTTCCCTCATACTTTCAATTAAATATTTTTCCTTCAATTTTTAGATTATCACTATGGTTCCTTGCTCCTGATGATAGGTTAAATACCTTGAAACGCGTAGAGCCAACAACAACCTAGTGTACACATTGATGCATCTGACCAGGCCGTTCAATAATAATTTGTTTTTTGCCCCCTACGATTTAAAACCCTCCCTTTTCTCTTTGTTTTCCAATTTTTCCATTCAATCATGTAACCATGCTCTAAATGTTTTTATATTATGTATTATGTATTGATTCCTTGTTGGAACATGTATGTATGTATATCTCTTCTGGTTTCAATGAATTGTAGTAGTTGTACGAATGGTTTTATATATAGCATCATGCATTGAATTATTCGAATACAGAAACTCTATAACCATTTGATTCCAATAAAAGCTACTAATTTTATTCCCGCTCCCGAGTGTCTATATAAAAAGTCCCGCTACCTCTTTATATATTTTTTTATCATTCTTCATTCAACCGGGATGGAGGGGGGGACCTGAACGGCACCCCTATACCTCATATAAAGTCCCACTAATTCCCTTACTTTCTTCCCAATTATTATTAACCAATTAGGGATGATAGGCACACGGCGGCGTTAACCATAAATTTACATTAAAATATTATTTTGACTCCTATCTCTATTTGCCAGAGGCTTAATTGCCTCTATAATCATTAATATTATCTTTCAATCCCATATTTAATCTTATCTGTTTCGATAATTTTAGTTTTGTCCTTTCTTATTTTCTCCTTTGATTTCTAATTTTAGTTTTATTTCCAATTTCTAGTATTTACTTTTTCTCCTTTTTTCTTACATGCACGCAGTGGTGCGTGCGTCTGCTGGTTTGCCGGGCCTGCCTCTCTGTCTTGTTCGGGAGCTGCGACGCGCACTGCGGACCCCCCCTCCACCCTGTTGTGACGGAGGGTGGGCGGGGCTTGTGCTCACTGCGCGTCGACGTCAAACATCCCGGCCGGACACGCTGGCGCCTTATAGCGCGGCGTGCCGTCCGAGTGATTACTATCCCCTGGCCCATTGGGGGGTGATTTGGTCGCCGGTGGGACCAATAATGGCTTGGTTCCTGGGCTGTCGGCGTTCTCCCCTTCTCTCCCCATCTGTGGGCCAGCGTCTGACGTTGGGGACATGGTTGCGGGGGCTTGGCAGCTATGGACCCCATCCCCGCATGGATTCCGCACTTTGTTTGGCACACACCTGTTCCCACCTATCACCTATACATCCATGCATTTCTGGCTGGACACTCTGATTATCAGGTACACATTCCCTCTCATTACTCCTAACTTTCAAACCGAGTCCCACCTTCCCTTCATTACTTTCATGACTTCCCATTTTTCCCTTTCCTCCTTCCCACTCCCGCCCTTTCTGTTCCTCTCCTATTGCTCCTCTTGCATCACCCTGCCTATTCTACCCTTTCTTTTTTCTCCCCTTTTACTCTCTTAATCCCTCCACCCCTTTCATGTCCTCACACCTCTTTGCCATTCACACTAATCTTTCTCCACCCCTCTTATTCCTTCCCTTGCTCTACATCTTTCTCTCTCCATCCTTTCCTTTTCACTTTTGCCCCACATTCACTTCACAGCCACTTTATTTTCTTTTCCTTTACAGAATTGGTCTCTTTTTTTCACCACCATCTACAATGACACTCCTGCGGGACGTCGTCCATTCCTGTGTTTTGCCCGTTGCGACATGTCCCCTCAGCTCCCGTGCATGGCATAATTGGCTTGGCCTGTGCGTTTCATGGCCGCACCGCCACTGTGTGGACCATACATGTAAGTGCACAGGCAGTTCGGGCCCATCAGGGAGGACCCTCCCTGCCTGTTTTGAGCTTTTTCTCCCCTTTCTTTCCCCTTTTCCTTTTCTTCCCTTTCCTTTTTCTTTTTTCTTTTTTCCTTTTTTTCTCTTTTCCCTCATACTTTCAATTAAATATTTTTCCTTCAACTTTTAGATTATCACTATGGTTCCTTGCTCCTGATGATAGGTTAAATACCTTGAAACGCGTAGAGCCAACAACAACCTAGTGTACACATTGATGCATCTGACCAGGCCGTTCCATAATAATTTGTTTTTTGCCCCATACGATTTAAAACCCTCCCTTTTCTCTTTGTTTTCCAATTTTTCCATTCAATCATGTAACCATGCTCTAAATGTTTTTATATTATGTATTATGTATTGATTCCTTGTTGGAACATGTATGTATGTATATCTCTTCTGGTTTCAATGAATTGTAGTAGTTGTACGAATGGTTTTATATATAGCATCATGCATTGAATTATTCGAATACAGAAACTCTATAACCATTTGATTCCAATAAAAGCTACTAATTTTATTCCCGCTCCCGAGTGCCTATATAAAAAGTCCCGCTACCTCTTTATATATTTTTTTATCATTCTTCATATGACACAATTTGCAATGGTGGTGGAACCCTCCTACACATAAATACTACATTTAGACATAATTTATGGAAGGACCTGAGTCAGGAGTTGTTAAACATAACATAGGGAGAACAAACAACTTCTCTACATGAAGTGGCATGTTTGAGCTTTGAACCAAGAACTTTAGTGCTGCTAGGCAGAAGTGCTAACCTGTTAGCCACTATGCTGCCACATGTGAAACCCTCATATACAGAAATACACATAAATACTGGATTTCTTGGACATATAGGTGGTGAATTACATTAGTCAGGTGTTATTCTTCTTGATTTATTCTGTGATATTAGATGGTTCTTGGTGTGTGAGTGTAGAATAGTGATGTTGCCCTCTAATTTTTGGGAATGACATTTTGATTTCTGATGTTGGGACACATATCACATTTTTTGGGCTCAAATATGATCATTTGAAAATAATTAAAAAATACACAAATTGCATTAGCAATTGTATTGTTTGTGGTTTGTAAAGACACCTGTGTGAGTTTGGGTAAGGATTTTTGTGAGATGGACAGCAACAAGTGAGAGATACAAACAAAAATATATTTTACCAAAACATGAAAACTTTACACATTCTTAAAAACAAAATAGATGAAGAAGAAGCAAAATTTTTGCAAAGACAATTTCTTTGAGAGAAAGATAGAATTCATCTCAACATGAAAAGAATTTTGGACGTTACAATTGTTCCGTTAGAATTAATGGCTGAAACTTGCATTGGGCTACATAACTCTCATTTTCACTCTCAAAAAATGCTTTTTAGCCCAGCGCTCATTTTGGTATTTACTATAACTCTTGGTAAAAAAGGCATGGGAGTTAAAAAAAAAGAGTAGCTTGCATGTCTGAGCATGCTTGGTTGTGCTGGTACCTAGTTGGAATTCATCTCTTCTCAGACTTTTAAAGATATTTCAGTGTATATAACACTTTTTCAAGCAGTTTAAAAGCAGATTATCTTTAAACAATATACCACATATTTAAGTACCATGTAAGCGATTATATCATGCTCTAACATTATTTATGTAATACTCCAGGTTCTAGCGGAGTAAGGGTTTGTCTGGGAGCTATAGTAAATTCGGTTTTGGGAGTATTTTTGCCCCAAAGCTATTGTAAATTCCATTTGGGCACTAATTACTGCGATCACGATCCCGCTATATTAAATGACTCGCCAGGTGTCGGATTTTACCGTTTACAGCCCAATGTTGAATAATGCCTACCTAGATTTTTGACAGGTACTGTGACAGGAATCACTTTGGGCGGGGGGGCCCGTGGAACCCAGTATCCCTTGGAGAGGTTGGGAAACCCTTGCTTCAACTCCCCATGCACCTCCTATGTCTAAATCACCCTGTGTCTTTTAGGGGCACAGGGAGACCGAGAACCCCAGTCTGATCTGTACTAATCGGACTCCCTGTACAACCACACTTATATATATATATATATATATATATATATATATATATATATACATATATATATATTGTATATTATACTGTTGCTCTTTGCTGGGTCATTTGGGGTGTGTCTGTATTCCATTGATCTATTGTGTCTGTCTGCCTTGGGTATTATGGGATGTGTATGTAGATTAGCTGTGGGAGGGGAGGGGGGAACTCCTCCAACTGCTCTCCCTGCTGATTGGATAGTCTACCGATGAGAAGTTTGAATATCTCTGTGTACCTGTGTTTCAATAAACAGTTCATGTTCAGCAGCCAAAACAAGTACTGCCTAGTTCTTGGTTGTCAGCGGTTGGAATATCTGATATCTATATTCAGACTGGGAGGAAGCGGTATATGACGAAAGCACTCAAGTGGAGTGTGGGACATTTCTTTAGAGTTACCCGTACCCACTTCCGGGGTGGGTACCCACTTCCGCAATGTCGGCTGGGTAGCCGACATTGCGGGATCTCTGGACAGGTAAGTGTCCTAATACTAAAAGTCAACAGCTACCGTATTTGTAGCTGCTGATTCGTAATTTTTTTGTGGGAAGGATGGAGCTCCTCTTTAAGTTGCAGTGTGCTGCCAGGAGGGGAGCGCTGGGCATAACTCATCTCCACCACATTTTCATAAATGGTAGGCTGTTTACATTTGACCAGATGCAATCCGGATATGGCTTGCCATCTACTACGCATTTCTCTTATCTCCAAATGCAGTATGCTATTAAGGCCCAGCCTTCCTTGGCCTCTACTATATTATTCCTAACCCCTCTTTTTAACATGATGCAGCACTCCATCTCCACTAAATGTTTCTTTCTAGATGTTATGTGATGCTGCTAGTGGAATACTTAGACAGATTTCCAAATACAGCAGTACTGGACTAGTGTTATACACACTATTAATAGCTATACCTCTTGACCCTAAACCATGCATATTGGGCATTCTTGATGATGTTATACAGGAAGTATTTGTTGGAGAGGCAGTATCCAGGGCTCTATTCCAAGCCCATAAGCTTACTTTGCAGCATTTGATCTCACATTCCCCTCCTACTTTGGAGATGTGGCTAGCCAATATGGATGTAACATTACGTTATGAGCATTTGATATATCAGCATAGGGATAGCCCGCCCTGGTTTCATAAGATATGGGGATGTTGGTTAGCTATCCCAGGCCTAGCTCCATTGGACTTAGTCTTGGATATTGGATATTACAAAATCTGAATGTGTCTATATAAAATACCAATATCCGGTTATAAGATGGTACCTAGATGGGTGTTCCAGGGATAGTGTGGATTGGGGGCATCACTTTATGGTGATTTCATGAGTATACATGCAGTGGGTTGTTGACATGGTACGTTTACTGAGTTTAAATCTGTATCCATGAATGTTTTGGATGTTGATGTGAGCACTGTTGTACTTTACTTTCTGCAAAGCAATGAGTGACATAACTCCCTGAAATGTGAATTGGTACTGTTTGTTGTCAATAAAATCTTTTCTCTGATTTAAAAGAAAAAAATCCAGGAGACTTGACCTCTACTCAGCAGCGAGGAGTGATCTCCTCTAATGGGAAAATCAACTCTTTCTATGATTTGTACCCTAAACAGATTAATACTTGACCCATGTTGTTTGTTAGTGCAGTAAGTGAGGTTGAAAAAAGACACAAGTCCATCAAGTCCAACCTATGTGTGTGATTATGTGTCAGTATTACATTATATATCCCTGTATGTTGCGGTCATTCAGGTGCTTATCGAATAGTTTCTTGAAGCTATCAATGCTCCCCGCTGAGACCACCGCCTGTGGAAGGGAATTCCACATCCTTGCCGCTGTTACAAAAAGAACCCTCTACGTAGTTTAAGGTTAAACCTCTTTTCTTCTAATTTTAATGAGTGGCCGCGAGTCTTGTTAAAATTTCTTCTGCAAAAAAGTTTTATCCCTATTGTGGGGTCACCAGTACGGTATTTGAAATCATATCCCCTCTCAAGCGTCTCTTCTCCAGAGAGAATAAGTTCAGTGCTCGCAAACCTTTCCTCATAACTAGGGATGAGCCGAAACCCCCCTGTTCGGTTCGCACCAGAACATGCGAACAAGAAAAAATTTTGCTCGAACACGCGAACACCGTTAAAGTCTATGGGACACGAACATGAATAATCAAAAGTGCTAATTTTAAAGGCTTATATGCAAGTTATTGTCATAAAAAGTGTTTGGGGACCCGGGTCCTGCCCCAGGGGACATGGATCAATGCAAAAAAAAGTTTTAAAAACTGCCGTTTTTTCAGGAGCAGTGATTTTAATAATGCTTAAAGTTAAAAAATAAAAAAGTGTAATATCCCTTTAAATTTCGTACCTGGGGGGTGTCTATAGTATGCCTGTAAAGGGGCGCATGTTTCCCGTGTTTAGAACAGTCTGACAGCAAAATGACATTTCGAAGGAAAAATTCCATTTAAAACTACCCGCGGCTATTGCATTGCCGACAATACACATAGAAGTTCATTGATAAAAACGGCATGGGAATTCAACACAGGGAAACCCCGAACCAAAATTAAAAAAAAAAAATGACGTGGGAGTCCCCCTAAATTCCATACCAGGCCCTTCAGGTCTGGTATGGATATTAAGGGGAACCCCGGCCAAAATTTTTAAAAAAATGACGTGGGGTTCCCCCTAAATTCCATACCAGACCCTTCAGGTCTGGTATGGATTTTAAGGGGAACCCCACGCCAAAAAAAAAAAAACGGCGTGGGGTCCCCCCATAAATCCATACCAGACCCTTATCCGAGCACGCAACCTGGCAGGCCGCAGGAAAAGAGGGGGGGACGAGAGTGCGCCCCCCTCCTGAACCGTACCAGGCCACATGCCCTCAACATTGGGAGGGTGCTTTGGGGTAGCCCCCCAAAACACCTTGTCCCCATGTTGATGAGGACAAGGGCCTCATCCCCACAACCCTGGCCGGTGGTAGTGGGGGTCTGCGGGCGGGGGGCTTATCGGAATCTGGAAGCCCCCTTTAACAAGGGGACCCCCAGATCCCGCCCCCCCCTGTGTGAAATGGTAAGGGGGTACTTACCCCTACCATTTCACTAAAAAACTGTCAAAAATGTTAAAAATGACAAGAGACGGTTTTTGACAATTCCTTTATTTAAATGCTTCTTCTTTCTTCTATCTTCCTTCATCTTCTTCTTCTTCTGGTTCTTCTGGCTCTTCTGGTTCTCCCTCCGGCGTTCTCGTCCAGCATCTCCTCCGCGGTGTCTTCTATCTTCTTCTCCTCGGGCCGCTCCGCACCCATGGCATGGGGGGAGGCTCCCGCTCTTCTCTTCATCTTCTTCTTCATCCTCTTCTCTTCTTCCTTCTTCTCTTCTTTATTTTCTTCTCCGGGCCGCTCCACACCCATGCTGGCATGGAGGGAGGCTCCCGCTGTGTGACGGAGTCTCCTCGTCTGACGGTTCTTAAATAATGGGGGTGGGGCCACCCGGTGACCCCGCCCCCTCTGACGCACAGTGACTTGATGAAACTTCCCTGTGACGTCACGGGGAATGCCACTGGGAAGTCCCGTCATGGGTGCGGAGCGGCCCGGAGAAGAAAATGAAAAAGAGAAGAGAAGAAGGAAGAAGAGAAGAGGATGAAGAAGAAGATGAAGAGAAGAGCTGGAGCCTCCCCCCATGCCATGGGTGCGAAGTGGCCCGAGGAGAAGAAGATAGAAGACGCCGCGGAGGAGATGCTGGACGAAAATGCCGGAGGAAGAACCAGAAGAGCCAGAAGAACCAGAAGAAGATGAAGGAAGATAGAAGAAAGAAGAAGCATTTAAATAAAGGAATTGTCAAAAACTGTCTCTTGTCATTTTTAACATTTTTGACAGTTTTTTAGTGAAATGGTAGGGGTAAGTACCCCCTTACCATTTCACACAGGGGGGGGCCGGGATCTGGGGGTTCCCTTGTTAAAGGGGGCTTCCAGATTCCGATAAGCCCCTCGCCAGCAGACCCCCACAACCACCGGCCAGGGTTGTGGGGATGAGGCCCTTGTCCTCATCAACATAGGGACAAGGTGTTTTGGGGGGCTACCCCAAAGCACCCTCCCAATGTTGAGGGCATGTGGCCTGGTACGGTTCAGGAGGGGGGGCCACACTCTCATCCCCCCCTCTTTTCCTGCGGCCTGCCAGGTTGCGTGCTCGGATAAGGGTCTGGTATGGACTTTTGGGGGGACCCCACGCCGTTTTTTTTTTTTTGGCGCCGGGTTTCCCTTTAAAATCCATACCAGACCTGAAGGGTCTGGTATGGAATTTAGGGGGAACCCCACGTCATTTTTTTTTTAAATTTTGGCCGGGGTTCCCCTTAATATCCATACCAGACCTGAAGGGTCTGGTATGGAATTTAGGGGGAACCCTACGTCATTTTTTTTTAAAATTTTGGCCGGGGTTCCCCTTAATATCCATACCAGACCTGAAGGGCCTGGTATGGAATTTAGGGGGACTCCCACGTCATTTTTTTAAAAAAATTTTGGTTCGGGGTTTCCCTGTGTTGAATTCCCATGCCGTTTTTATCAATGAACTTCTATGTGTATTGTTGGCAATGCAATAGCCGCGGGTAGTTTTAAATTGAATTTTTCCTTTGAAATGTCACTTTGCTGTCAGACTGTTCTAAACACGGGAAACATGCGCCCCTTTACAGGCATACTATAGACACCCCCCAGGTACGAAATTTAAAGGGATATTACACTTTTATTGTTTGACTTTAAGCATTATTAAAATCACTGCTCCTGAAAAAACGGCCGTTTTTAAACCTTTTTTTTTGCATTGATCCATGTCCCCTGGGGCAGGACCCGGGTCCCCAAACACTTTTTATGACAATAACTTGCATATAAGCCTTTAAAATTAGCACTTTTGATTTCTCCCATAGACTTTTAAAGGGTGTTCTGCGGCATTCGAATTTGCCGCGAACACCCCAAATTGTTCGCTGTTTGCCGAACTTGCGAACAGCCAATGTTCGAGTCGAACATGAGTTCGACTCGAACTCGAAGCTCATCTCTACTCATAACTAAGATCCTCCAGACCCTTTATTAGCTTTGTTGCCCTTCTTTGTACTTGCTCCATTTCCAGTACATCCTTCCTGAGGACTGGTGCCCAGAACTGGACAGCATACTCCAGGTGCGGCCGGACCAGAGTCTTGTAGAGTGGGAGAATTATCGTTTTATCTCTGGAGTAGATCCCCTTTTTAATGCATGCCAATATTCTGTTTGCTTTGTTAGCAGCAGCTTGGCATTGCATGCCATTACTGAGCCTATCATCTACTAGGACCCCAGGTCCTTTTCCATCCTAGATTCCCCCAGAGGTTCTCCCCCCAGTGTATAGATTGCATTCATATTTTTGCCACCCAAATGCATTATTTTACATTTTTCTACATTGAACCTCATTTGCCATGTAGTTGCCCACCCCATTAATTTGTTCAGATCTTTTTGCAAGGTTTTCACATCCTGCGGAGAAGTTATTGCCCTGCTTAGCTTAGTATCGTCTGCACATACAAAGATTGAACTGTTTATCCCATCCTCCAGGTCATTTGTCATGTAACATTAGTTTTCTTATTTGTTCATGTGTTTGAAAGATAGTCTCATATTTGATCACACAGATGCCTTGCTGTCCTCCCCACATACTGCTTTTTGAACATTACACATTATTTTTTTACCACAAAATGCACCCCCTTTGATAAAATGTCTTTCATACCTTCATCTAATTTCATCATGTAAAATGTGCAAGTATCTATGTATAATCCTACCTCACCTTCTCAAATTCCGCACTGTACATTGTAGGCATATTAACAGCTTGAGTTCTATTGCATGTCTGTGTGTTCCATTTTTTCAATTTACGTCCTCCCATAGGGTGTCTCTGGCCCCCATACAAGAATTCCTTACAGAAAAACTATTGTAGCCTCACCCTAGGAACTTCTCTCCCATCCCTATCACTTCCCTATGAAAATACTTCAAAGTGGAGCAATTGTGTCTTACCCTAACAAATTTGCCATCGGGCATTGCTTTTTTTTACATCTGTCTATCAGCGTGCAAGGGAAAAATTCCCACCATCACCAACTGTCTTTGGAGATCTTAATCCCTTCAGAGATCAGATCAAACATTATTCTTGTTATATAGATGATTAGATCTTATATTACAGCAAGATCTTTCATTTTGTGATTCTTTTGAAGTATTTGAATGATAATAATTGCAATCTAAAATTTACAGGAAATAAACACATATCTAGCACTTACTACCTGGACTTGACCAGGCCCTGCTCTAAACCTTAAAGTGGCACACTTACTGTTAAAATATTTTGAATTCTAAGATCTGCTTCATAAAGTCAAGAAGGGTTTAAGAGTCCTACACTTCCACTACCTGGCCATGGATTGCCTGGAAAAATTACAGCACAGTCATCAGCTGCTTACCGGCAGACAGGTATGCGGAACCCCCACACACTGGAATTCTATTCTACATACAGTATACTGCAGAGGATTCACAAGCAGCAGCAAGGGATTAATGAGTACCTCTGTGATTATAGGATTAGGACAGATTTTGGGGAGCGACAAAATGGTGAGCCGTGATCATGTGAGAACAGACAGCAACACCCTTGTGCTTCTTGTAGAACAGCCTTTTTCAACCAGGGTGCCTTTTCTTTAGGTGTGCCTTGGAAAAAAGACTAAAAATGTATCAAAAATTGTATACTAGCCAGCAGGTGGATCAAACCTGCTTTTTAGCTACACAAAGCCGCGGGTTTCCATTATGCACCACTATGACTTTCTAGACACTGGTATCCTAACAACCAATGACATCATTAGTTAATAAGAAGTATGTCTGTTGCCTCCACAGCATACTTGTTTGACCCTCCTGTGCCTCTCCCAGTCAGCACTGGGGTGACATTAGCCGACTGATGGAGAGAAATTGAGGGAGAAGAGAAACATTGGAATCATAGGTGTGCGCAGCCTGTTGCATTAGGGTGTGCACCCCAAAGCTCAAACACACATGAACGCCACCTGCTGCCACATGGAGGATGCTCTGATGGTGGGAGACAGTTGATTGGGAGCATATTATGCTACACTCTACATACGAGTGTAGTGTGTTCCTATAATTGAACCTAGCCTTTCATATAATTGGGGCATTCACACTGGCTACTGGTGCCACTCCTGGATAATGCTAATGCACATGGGGTGATTAGGGTATGATTAGGGTGTTCCCAGGCACACCCAGCACACCCTGTGCGCACACCTATGATTGGAATACTAGTCAGTGCCAGTGTGAAAAAGTGTATTTGCTTTGGAAGAATAAATCGCCACTAATGTTGGGTGACCTACGTGTGGATGTTAGCGCATTGTGTAAAGCTATTAGAATGGTTTTTTTTTTAATTTTAGAATGGAGTGTGTAAAAAGACTGTCCATAATATTAAAGGGTGCTTTGAGATTGTCTATAATTTTAAAGGGTGCCTTGACTGAAAAAAGGTTGAGAGACACTGTTCTAGAACATCCATTGCACTACCTCATAGACTGTGCACTGAAGGCACAGTAGTGAGAGAAATAGGAGGATTTAATTATCTCATGGACACTAGGAAGCTATGTTCCCTACTTCCATTCATTTCTCTTACTCCTCATAGACAGTTTGTGGGACTATAGCAGGATGAGCGAAAAATTAGGTGAAAAGGGGGGAAAAGAGCAGAAAACTGGACACTCTGCCCCTAGGGAAAGTAGAGGAGGAAGGCTTTGTGAGTCAGTCAACTGCCTCCTGTCTTTGCTGTGGCTGCATTGATTGGCCACTTTGTACAATGAAAGGTACACACCTCAATAAATCAGCTTTCCCTACACAAGCTCTAATACACTGAAAATATACAGTAGCTACTGTGAGCTCACCCTTTTATACCACCCTGTGAGCTCACCTGCTTTTCCAAAAGCTCCCATTATTAACCCTTCTAAAGCTGGCCATACATTATACAATTGTCATGTTTAATTTCCTTTAGATTTAAAATTTACATTCTTGTGCCCTTGTACATGAACCTGATTGTATTTAAAATGGTGAACCTGTAATAACATAGTTTATATGCCTGTTGGGGAAATTTCCTTCATATTTCCTTATTAATATAGCCTCCAATATCCCGGTTACATTTGCTGATTTCATACTATAGGAATGTGATTGTAAACTGACTATATGAACAAGTCAGCCCACTCTCCTTTCAGGTATGTGCCATTTTCCTTAGATGGTCATTTTGCTCTAGTTAGGGTGGAGTGACCATTTCCTTACATTCAAGTCCTATATTACCACGATTAAAACTTGTAAGATTTCAGTCTCTCATCAAAGCTTGCAATCATGCATGCGTCTGTGGTCACCTGTGTGCCATGCTATCATGGGTGGAACTCCTATTATATCAGCTGGTGTGTTTAAAAACCTTGACAAAGGAAATTAATGTAATATTCAAAGTTACAGTATGTATTCTTTTTAGTTAGTGTAGTTGTCAAATAATAAGCACTCTATTCTAAAGTGGTTGTGAAATGTATAAAAATAACTTTAAAGATCAAACATATTATCTGACTTGCTTATTTGATACTATTTTGCATCCATGGGCACTCATCCCTTGCTGCTGGGAGCCTCCCCAAGATCCTACTTGGAAGGGAGATTGCGGACGCTGCCATAATGTAAACTTCATGCCACAGTGATTTTATATGGACTTTTCTCAAGGACTAAAAAGACTAGTGTTCCCCCTATTCTTGCACCTGGGTATGTTTAGGGAGTTAATGCCCTTTAACCACTTGCCGACCGCCCACAGTACATTTACAGCGGCCGCCTGGCATGGGCAGGTTGGATGACCTACTTGTACCAGGTATGAATTTGAGTCATTGTTTTCATTCAGATACTTCAAACATCCGAATGAAACTAATTAATTTTGTTTATTTCCTTACTGTTTATTTCGGATTTGTTGAAATTCGTTACACACAAACCAATTAATATACACTTACTGGGATTTTTTACCAAAGACATGTAGCAGAATACATTTTGACCCAAATTTATGAATACAAATTATTTTATTTGATATGTTTTATAATAGAAAATATTGGGGGGTTCAACATTTTTGGTATTTTTTCATTTATATAATTAAAAAAAAAAAAAAAACAGTGGTGATCTCATACCACAAAAGAAAGGTCTATTTGTGTGAAAAAATGTATATAAATTTAATTTGGGTACAGTGTTGCAAGACAATCCAATTGCCAGTTAAAGGAACACAGTGCTGAAGAGCAAAATATGGCCTGGTCATGAAGGGGTTAAAAGTCTTTAGTTATTGATTTTTACAGGATGCTTGTAGGCAGGGCTTATCACTCAAAGAGAGGACAAGAGGAACTGCACTCGCTAATGGCTGAACTTCAGGCTGGGAGCTGCGGTCATGTGACAGTCAACATTAAGACACAGGGAGTCCCGTAGTAAAAGAACAAAAGGGGATGGACAGAGGGACGGCGTGACAGGGCTGGACAGAGTACAGGCAGGGGATAAGGTAGAAGTTGTCCCCTTTAAGAAAAGGGGGGTGGTCTGGAGCCGGGAGGCGCCGGGAGGAAGTAAGTGGAGGAGAAGGGGGGAAGTGACGTCAGTCGAGAGCGGAGAAGAAGGAGATTAGAACACTCTCTCACTGCTCTCTGGGTACTGTGAACACAAGCATGGCTGACATGGAACATTTAATCACACAGCTGTGAGCTGCCAGCAGTGGCGGCCATGCAAGGCATGGACTGGCTGCAGGCACAGGTGGCAGCCAGAGTGGGTGAGAGAGGAGCGGCAATGATCGGAGGGGGGCAGGTGATTCCACAAGCTCGACGGTCACGGCCGCCAGAGCGCTTTAGCCTGGACACCTCCCCCGGAGCTCAGAGGCAGCAACAGATGCCCGACAGGGACCCTCTACCCCCTGTCAGCCAGCAGACACTGATGTCCAGGAGAAGGGAGAACAGAAAAAATCAGCGCAAAGCATAGAGCGCAGAGGTGGGGGAGCCGAGCACACCACATGGCTCCGCCCCCCCTGCTCATCGCAGGTGTCTGGAGCACGTGGCCAGGGCTGCTGGAGAGGGTCAGAGCAGCCAGTTGTCCCAGCGAGGGAGAGCCGTGCCTCGGGATGCTGGCCAGGCTGCCAGGGCGGCCAGCAGTCCCACGGCGACCAGAAGGAGGAACATGAGGAGGACCGTGGAAGTGGTGAGCGATGGCAGAGGTCGTGCAACTGATGCCCGTGCCAGGGGACGGATCAGGAGTCCATCGGTGCAGGCAGCGAGTGGGTCTTGCGTGACAGGAAGGAGAGGCAGACGGGAACAGCAATGCAGACCCTCGGCAACCAGAGCTGGACCCTCTGGGGTGCAGTCGGTGATCGTTCGGCCGGATGAGAGCAGTGACAGTTTGGAAGGAGAACTGTTCAGGTCGAGGGACGCGGTACACAAGGCAGGTGGGGCGGGCCTTTAGGAACTACTAACGGACTTGTGGGACTTGTTACAGCTTTTCGAGTCGGGCGCCGGGGGCCAGTTCGTCGCCAGCACAGGCGTGGGCTCCTCAACAAGGTAAGGATTGTGCTGCGACAGCCCCACAACTGCCAGCAGTCGCGACCAGGGTTGTAGGCGATTCTCCTGCGATGTCGGCTGGAGCAGTAACAGAGGGAGTATCTGCTCTCAAGATACTGACCAGGATTTGCTGCATCGGACAGCCAGGGAAAAGCAGGAGAGAAAAAGGCAGAGTCAGTCAGGCTGGCAGTCTGCGCAAAAAGTGAACTTTATGTCTGTTTTGAGGGCCCCCTGGGCGCCCATCTTAAAACACACATAAAAGAAAAAATTTGGAAAGGGGGAGTATGTGGAGATCTTCACATTATTGCCTCTTGCAAAATTCAATCTGGATAGATTGAAGCCGGAGGAAAGCAAGAAGGAGGACGAGGAAAAACGCAGATATCGGTTAATTCCTCGTACTTTTTCTAACTGGTTGCAGTCGTTCGTCATCCTAGCGAGTACTAGAGAGACCTGGTGGTCTCTCCATTGGGAGTAGTTCTCAAAAAAGAGCCAAACAAGTTTAGATTGATTCACCACCTTTCCTTTCCAAAGGGAGGGTCGGTTAATGATGCTATTGCTCCTGAGGGGTGTGCGGTGACTTACACTTCTTTTGATGCAGCGGTATCATGGGTTCAACAGTATGGGAGTGGGGCACTGTTGGCGAAGGATATCTAATCGGCCTTCCGGCTGTTGGAATGGAGCATACTATGTTGATCGTTGCCTCCCGATGGGATGCTTGATATCCTGTGCCTTCTTTGAAACATTTAGCTCTTTTCTGGAATCGGTCATACGGATGTCTCAGGGATCAACTCGGTCATTCACTTGGATGACTTCTTATGTGTTGGCCCACCGGCTTCGTCCTTTTGGGGACGTTGCAATATATAACTGAACGTTTCGGGTCCCATTAGCTCCCGAAAAAACAGAGAGACCCACGTCAACCATTGTTTTCCAGGGAATTGTAGTGCATTCGATTGGGATTGAATGCCGATCGCCGACAGAAAAGCTTGAAGCCCTTAAGTCAGAAGTGTGAGGGACCATTGGAAAATGCAAGATTCAGTTGTGACAATTACAGTCTTTGTTAGGGAAGCTAAATTTTGATTGCCGCATAATTCTCATGGGTAGGGTTTTTGCCGCCGGCTGTCCGCCTCGACTGCTGGAGTTAAGGCGCCGACTCATTTTGTGAGTCTAAACAGGGAACACAGGGAGGATTTGCGGGTGTGGCATTACTTCCTGGACTCATTCAATGGACACGCTCTTTGGATGTCTGGACCCATCAGCAATTACGATTTGGAGTTGTTCACAGATGCTGTGGGTTTGACGGGCTATGGGGCTTTCTTTCGGGGAAAATGGAGTGCAGCACTTTTGCCTCCTGCGTGGTGTGAGGCTGGTTTATTGAAGAAACTGGTCCTCCTTGAACTTTTCCTGATTGTAGTGGTGATGGAAATAAGGGGTGAATCCTTCCGCAACTTGAAAGTGCCTTTCAATTGTGACAACCTTGGTGTTGTCCATGTGGTTAATCGCTTGTCAGCGGCATCACCACCGGTGGTTCAGTTGCTGCGTCATTTGGTCCTGCGCTGTTTGCAATTGAATGCTTTCATTTATGCCTTACACCTTCCAGGAGTTGACAACACCTTGGCTGAAGCCTTGTCTTGTTTACAGTGGGACAGGTTTCGGGTGTTGGCACCAGATGCGGAGCAGCATGGGGTCATCTGCCCCGATTGGATGTGGGACATTGCCTTGGAAACGCAGCTTGGTGGATTCAACGCTCTGTGAGTACGGCTACTTGGAATGCCTACTCTAAGGTATGGCAGGAATGGTTAGCATGCTTGCACAGGCTAGAGATCGCCCCCGGATGGTCGAGAGGTGAACCACGCAGTCCTTTATTTCATTAATATTGGATTGGAAAAGGGAATCTCGGCTGCCACCATTGATCGTAAATTGGCAGGTTTGGTCTTTCTTTACAGGTACAAGGGCAACGAGACAATATGAAGGATTTCTGGGTGAAACAGGCAGTAAAAGGGTGCAGGAGAGCTCATAAGAAGAGGGATGGGCGGCGCCTAGTTTCGTTTGACATGTTACAGGTTTTAGTTTTGCGTTTGGGCAGCATTTGTAGCTCAAGTTATGAATGTGCTTCATTGCGAGCAGCCATTGCACTGGCTTTCTTTGGGGCATTACGGATCAGTGATCTAGTGAGCCCCTCAAAACTGGCATAAGGGGGACTGTTGGTGCGGGAGGTAGATTCTTTAGCGGACTCGGTCAGACTGTGGGTAAGACGGTCAAAAACTGATCAGGGTAGAAAGGGCCTGCGAATTGAAGTGTTCCGAATTCCAGAGTCAAACATATGTCCAGTAAAGGCAGTTGAATCCTTCCGGGACATACGTCCTGTGCTCGAAGGCTCGTTTCTTATGCATAGGGATGGGTTGTCCTTGTTAAGGTTCCAGTTCATTGCAGTATTTCGCAAATGTTTGACAGCAGCCGGTTACAACCCAAAAAGTTACACCTCCCACTCTTTCCGCATAGGCTCGGCCACAGAGACTTCCCAGGCGGGCCAGGGTGATGAAGCAGTCAAGCGCATTGGGCAGTTGGACTTGGACAGATTTAAGCTTTATATTTGCCCCCATTTGATGCAGAATTAGGTCTCACATGGGTTTTCATGCTGTTATTTGAGTGGTATTACATGTGGGGGGAGCTTACTGTTTTGTGTTGTCATTTTCTTGTTTGCAGGTGGAGAGGTTGGCCTAGTGTGGATTCTGGGTCACTCCTATGTATACTGGGGGGCCAGACAAGCTGATATTCTTTTTAAGTTCAATGCTTTTTATTCATCTTCATACAAAAATACATCACATCTCATATTAAACAATGTACATAAAACCACATAGTAATACAGTCCACTACTTCACTACAAGATGTATATATCCACCCTACCGGGTGTATTCTGCTAACTTTCTTCCCTTTTATACCCCCCTTTACACTAAACTATAAACCTGGTAGTCAGCCCACTCTATGTCTTATATTACCTGCACACACACCTCTACTTAATACTTAGATCTTACACTTTTCCATATCCTCTTTTTTCCCTTATACTCTATCTAGATATTCTCCCTTCTCAATCCATGGAGTCCAGATTTTTTTAAATTCCTTTATATTCCCTCCTCTAACATAGACTGTCTTTTCCTTCCCTATTGTTTCTGACACTGTTCTAAACCAATCCTCTACTGAAGGGGGTTTCTCTGCTTGCCATCTCCTTGCTATTTCCTTTCTTGCCTGATAAAGGCATCTCCGCACCGCTTTACTCTTAGCCTTTCCATTCCCCAGATTCCCCACTACCCTCAAAACACATAATTTCGGGTCTATATTAAGTTTCAGATCGAAAACCTTATTTATACTCTCAACCACTTCCGTCCAATAGCGAAATAGCTTGGGGCATTTCCATATCATATGTAACATATCTTCCGTATTTTGACATCTGGGACAATCAGCATTTACCCTTCTCCCATACTTAAACAGTTTTTTGGGGGTATAATATGCCCTGTGAAGGAGCAATAAATGTGAGAATTTCTGGGCCGGTGAAACCGACACCTGGTGACCCCCCTCCAGAATCTCTTTCCATTGAGTATCTGATATTGTCCCCAGGTCTCTTTCCCATTCCCTTCTACACTTAAGTTTCTCAGGACCTTCCCTACTGTTTTTACAAATGTATTGGTAGAATTCTGTTATTAGCCCCTTTACTCCCTCAGTATTCTCTATCTTTTGGGAAATGGGTGATTGGCACCAGTTCGGGCCTTGTACTCCAAATTGGGCCTGCAGTGCGTGCTTGATCTGTACATAGTTAAAGTATGACTGATTTGGAATATTGCATGTCCTCCTTTAAAGTGGCAAAGGTCTTTAACATATTACCGTTATATAGTTGCTCTAATTTTACTATCCCCTTTAATTCCCAGGTCTTAATTTTACCTATCTGTAATAGTTCCTGATAGTTCTTATTGTTCCATAAAGGGCTATGCCTCGCTTCCCCCTCCATACCCTTCATGCCCTTAATAAAGTTCCACACTTTTAACATTAGTTTAATCGTAGGGGTCCTATAGTTAAATGAGTTTGCCTCTAATACCTCCAAAATCTGCCTATGAGGTGCTCCAACAATCATTATTTCCATGTTGTTATTACCCCCATAACCACTACCTGATCTCAGATGTTGCAGTTGGGCTGCCAGGAAATAGTTTCGCGGATGCAGAACTGCCATACCCCACTCACATGTCGCTAATTGTAGTATCTGTAGGCTTACCCTGGAGTGCCCTCCCTTCCATATCAACCCTCTAAACAGCATATCTATTTTTTTAAACCACTTTCCAGAGATCCATACTGGTGAATTTTGTAAAATATACAATAGCTGAGGCAACCATATCATTTTTAACAGGTTGCACCTACCAGCTACCGACAGTGCAAGTCTCCTCCATATCTCAGTCTTTTTCCTAAATTTCTCCAACAGTGGGACCAAGTTATTATTTAGGAAGTTACCCGGTTCTTTAGTTATGTGGATGCCTAGATATTTTGTTTTTTCCACAATTTTTAGTGCGGTTTCCTCCAAACGAGTACCTTGCTTAATCGGGTCTATTGGCAATATCACCGACTTCTCCCAGTTTATGGAAAGGCCCGAGATCCCCCCAAACTCTGCGAAGATACCCATCACCTGACCAAGTGAACCTTCTGTATATAAGATAAGTACATCATCCGCATATAATGCGATCCTCTCCTCCCCAGTGCTTCTCCGGAATCCTTCCATACTTCTGTTTTGCCTTATAGCGGCAGCCACTGGTTCCATTGCTAAAGCAAAGATCAGAGGCGACAAGGGGCACCCCTGTCTGGTGCCTCTCTCCAAGCAAAACTCGCTCGAGAGTATATTATTGCTTCTGACCCTTGCTTTAGGTTTATTATATAAAATCTTTACCCACTTACTAAATGAGGGACCAAACCCATATACCTGCAACATATGCCATATAAATCCCCACTCCAGGCTGTCAAATGCCTTTACTACATCTAACATAAGGACAGCTCTGGTGCCCGAGTTTTCTATTGGGGTTTGTACATTCAAAGAGAATCGCCTTATATTTTCACTTGTTGATCTCTGGGGAATAAACCCAGTTTGTTCCGGATGGATCAACCTATGTATTATCCTTTGCAGTCTGGTAGCCAGAATCTTTGCCAAGATTTTTGCATCCGAGCATAATAAGGAGATCGGTCTATAAGAAGCAGGTTCCAAGGGGTCCTTCCCTTCTTTAGGTAATATTATTATTATAGCCTCAGTCATTGACTCAGGTAATTTTCCTTCCTGATACGCCCATTCAAATACCCTTAAAAGTTCCGGTAACAATATCTCCCCATACTTCTTGTAGATCTCCGCCGGGAGGCCATCCGGCCCAGGGGATTTCTTATTGGCCAGTGCCTTTACTGCTATACCAATCTCTTCTAATGTAATCGGGGCCTCCAATGCCTCAATCTCCAATCCTGAGAGGGAGGGCAGCCTTATTTTCCTAAAAAAGTCTTCTATATCCGCCCCCTCCGCTGAGCCCCGAGAATTATATAATTCATCATAGTATATTTTAAATGTTTCGTTGATTTTATCTGGATGGGATGTGATCTCACCTTCTTTGGTTCTAATAGCGGGGATCGTCGGGGGGGGGGGGAGAATCTGATTTAACAATATGGGCCTGTATCTTCCCCACTTTCTCCCCTTCTCCATATAACATTTGTTTTTGAAATAGCCTCTTGTTTTCGGATTTCCTAGTCATTACCTCCTTATATTTTAACTGTTTATCCTCCCATCTCTGCTGACTGTCCAGGGTTGGATCTCTCACAAGTTCCCTCTCTGTCGCTCATAGCTCCTCCCTGGCCTTCTCTTCCCCTGCCATTGAGGCTTTTTTTAACCTGGATACCTGCTGGATTAACAGACCCCGCAGGTATGCCTTCAGGGCATCCCACATTACCCCTCTTGCTGTGGTGTCCTCATTTACACTTATAAACTCCCTCATTCTGGTTATAATTTTATTTGAGTCCACAAATATCTCAAGCCAGATTGGATTTAGTTTCCACATACCGCTTTGTCTATTCAATCCAGTAACCATCCTGGCAGTCACCAATGAGTGGTCTAATACCCCCCTAGGTTGATACGTAATGTCTCTGACTATATGTGCGGCCAGATCATTACCTAGTACAAAATCAATTCTTGAGAGTGAGGAGTAAGTACCTGAATAACATGAGAACTGCTGCACCCCTGGATTACACATTCTCCAGAGGTCCAACAGCCCTGCCTCTTTAAGAAACTGGCTCATTCGGATCCCGTATGAGCCCTGCCCCTTTTTTCCCGGGGGAAATCTATCTATTTCTTTATTTATTGCGACATTAAAATCCCCTACAGCAATAACAGGTATATTCGGTTTATCCACCATGAACTCCAACAAAGAATATAGAACGTATAGTTTAAAAGGTGGAGGGTTATAAATATTCGCTAATATGCATTCCTGATTCCCTATTGTACAGTGCAGGAAAACATACCTCCCCTCCACATCTATATTGCACTGCCTACAGGAGAACACAACCTCTTTCCCAATTAACACCGCCACCCCCCTTGAATAAGAGGTGTGTACCGCATGAAACTGGTGCCAATATTTTCTATTTCTTATGTGAGTTTTCGTATCCCGTGTCAAATGCGTCTCCTGTAGACAAGCAATATCCACTTTAAAAGTCTCTAATATATCAAATACCAGTGCTCTCTTAGAGGGAGTGTCCATCCCCCTAACATTCCATGAGCCTATCTTAAGTCCCATTTACTAATCTAAAGTAAAGTTAACACCACAAAAAAGGAAGAAGGACAGATATCGTCTAAGGGTACACCCTCTATAGCTCTCCAACAGTCCTATTATTATTTTGAAGCTTCCTATTATTTTCATATTTTAGTGTAGTCCTGCTCCATTTCTTCTCATACCACATTTACCCAGGTGTTGGATTTAGTATCGTGTTTACAATATATTAACTCTGTGTTTCCCCATAACACCCAAAACCTACTTTTCACATCGTGTAACATCCAGTGCAAAACCTGCATATCATTTGTCTCACTACAAACTTTCAGATTATCCCTATATTTAACCCTATTATTATCTGTGTCTGTGTTTTTCTATAATTCAATGTGTCACAGGTTCTTTTTACATTTAACGTGCGGCTTACTACCTTATATTGTGTTTTACTATATCCATATTTAATCCCCCCACCCCCCCTCACCCCCCCTCCCCAATTTCCCCACCCCCCTTTCCCCCATCCTTCCCATACCACTCTAGGTTACCCCTAGGGGCTTTTTTAATGGCCAGCCCACATTCACCTACCCTACCGTACCACAACCCACCCCCACCCTTACCACCCCACCCCTCCCCCCACCTCCCCCCTCCCCCCTTATACACAAAACAAAAATATTTAACACCATTCCCCATCTCATATCCATTTACAACACTCACTAAATCCTGCTCCTTTAAGTGAACAAATATATTATTAAAACAAAATTAACCTTAACCCTATTTGTGTCTACTAATTCCCTCATGATTCCTCCATTATTTCCTGGGTAGCAGATCTTTCTTATCCTCTAACCAAGCTAGTGCACTGTCAGGGGTCTAAAAAATCTGACTTCCCCCCAGTGCTGTTATCCGTAACTTAGCTGGGTAGAGGAGGGCATATGTAACATTGAATTTCTGGAGGCTACGTTTAACCCCCAGGAACCCAACTCTACGCCTCTGCAGGTCCGGGGAGAAATCTAAAAATATTGATATCCTGGCATCTTTATATAGAACCTTCCCCAATTCTCGGGCTTTACGTAGGAGAGTTACTTTGTCCTTATAATTTAGGAACTTCACAATGAATGGTCTTGGGGGGTTTCCAGGAGGGGGGTCTAAACGGGACTCTATGTGCTCGTTCTATTGAGAATTGTTGGGAGAATATCTCACCCCCAAACACCCCCACCAACCAGTCGGATCTGAACCTTCACTCCCCTCAGGGACCCCCACCACCCTCACGTTGTCCCTGCGAAGTCTATTTTCCATCTCATCAAACTTCCCCACCAGCTTGTCACACTTTTCTCTCCAGCTCTTCACTTCTTGTTTCAGAGGGAATAGCTCGTCCTCTATCAGGCTTATTCTATTTTCTGCTTCCGTCACCCTTTCTGCGGTTTTCTTAAGATCGTTTCGCACTAAAGAAGGCTCCTCTTTGATATCCTTCATTTGAACTCCAAGCTCCCCCAGAGACTGCTTACATACATTTATTGCCAGAAGAATGTCCTTTAGGGAGGGCTCATCCTCTGCCTTACATTCTGAGGAGGCTCAGGCCTCCAATTCTTTACTAGAGACACCTGCGCTTTTTGTAGAGGGAGTTTTTGTACTAGCCGTAGTAGAGTGCAGGCTCGACTGTCCCTGACTCCTCCTGTCCACTGCCTCCTTGTTCTGTGCTAGATGCCCCCCTTTGTTAGGTGTATGCTCCGCTGCAAGAACCATTTTCTCTAATTTGGCGGATGCTGCAACCGCAGCTGCCGTTGCCCCCGCCACAATAGGGTGAAGGCTTTTTTCCTTCTCTTTGGCTGACCGTAGAGACTGGGTACCCATATTGTCCTGGCTGGGGTGTTCCTCTCCCTTCCTTCTTGCTGACATATTGGTACACCTTATAAGTTTATGCTTTTTACACCTGCACAGCCTGTATCACAGTGTCACAGTATAGCAGTATAGCAATATACTTTATTTCTTTACTCAAAGGAAGGCTTATCTTAACTCAAAGGAAGGCTTAACTGATCCAGTAACTCAGCCCTTATTTCAATATTTTCAATACACGGCAGTCCCTGCTATGCTTCCATAATGAACTACAGGTGGCACCAAACACTGTTACAAAGGGTTAAGAGAGTTAGTATGATACCTCCCTTCACACAGCAGAGGATACTTCCAGCCTGGTTTATGGGGGATACACAGGACCGAAGGATTGCTTCTATGATCTTCACCGCTGCACACAGCTGTTCACCCCACCGCTCTCTACAGCTGCCAGACTGTCTCTAGTTACACTGCTCCAGCCAGCACACCGAATTCCTGCTTATAATCTTCAGACAGCACAGCTAGCACGTTAGCTGCGGTACACACTGAAAGTCCCGCCTCCAGCAACTCTGACAACTTCTGACCTTTGGTGTTTTCCTCCTCCAATCTCTCTCACCCGCAGCCGAGCCACGCTCCCCCTCGTCTGGCTTGCGTCATACACTCCTCTCCTCCACCAGCTTCCGATCCCACACACGTCCCCGGACAGGGTCGCACAGCACCAGCCGCTACCGCACAGGGGATATCAAACTCATAGGTGACAGAGCAGGGGGGCTGTAAACAAGCACATCTCCACAGGCTGACTAGGCTAATCACAGAGCTATATCCAGGAGCAGGATAGACGCACACTCTCACTCCTCAGCTCTCACTTCCATCTGCTTCCGGCCACGCCCCCCAGACAAGCTGATATTCAGCCGAACGGTAGGCAGTCGGGTATCCCCAGACAGGAAGCCCAGGTCCGATGGATTGGGGTACCAGGTTTGCTGTGGAACAGGGTGCTTACAGAGGTTCCCTCGTCTTGACAGGGCACCAAATGTTTTGGTGCTACATGTGGCGGGGGATTACATGGGAGCCAGGTCTATGCGGGAACTAATATGGGACGTGAAATTAGATTTTTTTCCTTTACGTACGGCTTTTCCTGGGATGGTCATAGTTTGGTCTGACATGGTTGGCAGGACGTCCTGGCGGTGGGCCAGGCCAGTTAAAAAGAGGACAGGGCCCGAGTGAAGGTAAACAAAGAAGTGGGCAGATTTGTGATTAGGAATGGGGGAGTGGCCATATGTCATAGGGAGCTGGAAGTTGATACCTGGAGGAATCTGCGGAGTGATGGGGTACACCTTAATGCCGTAGGAATTAATCTTTGGGCACTGGGGTTACAGGAAGGTATACAGAAAGCATTAAGGGTGTGGAGGTGCACGCAAGGGTAAGGTGTTACCCCTTACATGCTGTGGCAGTGGTGGGTCTTTGGAGGAAGAGAAGATGACTGTTATAAATAGAACATGGTTGGGACCCATCTGTGGTATGGGGTTCTCAGGTACCTTCTGGTTAACGAGAGGTTAACCAGGAAGGGGTAAAAATGTAGGTCACTGCGAAGGTTGAGTACTGTCTCTGAGTCGGTGGCTTGCGACTGGAGGCCTAAACTTTAAAAGAAGTTGGTCGCCGTGACCAAGTTGTGTGTCATTGCCCTCGAAGACCCCCAAAGTATATAGAGAAGTTGGTTGATGGTTATTTAAAATGTTATTTATTTAAATTACGTTAATTAATAATAAAAAGGTTGTAAGGCCATTTTACTCCAAAAACCTTGAAATTTGAACGATCTGTGGAGCGATAAAGGAAAATGGCGCTCGCATACAGCATGCGAGTGTACCATCAATTAGGTATGAAAATCGTACTTCCAACGATATATTTCGAGTGTATATTACCGCTCAGTTTGTTGTTTTCATATTTGTAAGCTGCAATATCTTCAATAAAAAATATTGGAAAAAAAAAAGAAAATCGTACTTCCAAACTGTTTTTATGCCAATAGAGGAAGTGATGCAATGTTTAACCTTTTAACCACACCTCTACTGGACACACCCCTACTGTACAAAATCGGGTTGAACTTTCCAGGGATCATGCGCAGTTCTGTTTCTTAGGTAAAATCGTCCAACTCTCCCATTAATGATGCAAAATTTGGACAATTTTCGTAGAAAAACCCAACATGTTGGATCAGTCAATTTCGGCTGTAGTACAAAAATTGCGTGTCGCACATACCACACTAACAATACGAAAAACTAGCGATTTTACTTTCGATTTGTATTTTCGTTCGAAATTCGCATCGTAACAAGAGTCCACAGAGTCCATGATTAGCAGCTACAAGACAATGAGGGACTCCAGGCTCTAGACCCTCACCAGGAACCCTGATTGGGCTCCATTTTTGTCAGCATTTCCCCAGGCAACTCTAGAAGGAAGTACACAAGGCATTTCAGTGAGCTCTTTTTATGTGGATCTCTGAAAATCCAGCCAATCAATTCCTCAGATCCACCACACATCTACATTGTAAGAACTTGCACTTGGCTGGCTCAGACATGAGAAACAGTACAGCTTGACACAGATAGCAGTCAGCAGAAAAAATTTAACCGCTTGTACGCAAACACCTTTGACTCCTTGGCACAGAAATACACTGCTCCTGACGGTGTACTCATGTGTGCCCATGTGCTGCTGTGCATGATCCCTAAACTCATAAAGAATACGATTTAGGAACTTTTCTACAGCAAAGATTTTTGTATTCACCTAGCTGGACCACAAAATAGGATCAAGTGGAATTTCTCCTGACTGTTTATGAATGACCCAGTCCACTAAATATATTTGAAGAGATTAGGTTCAGAAACTGAACAGGGATAGGGAAAATTGCGGACACCCACACTCACTCAGGTTGAACTGGATGGACTGGTGTCTTTATTCAGTTTTACCAACTATATGTAACTATATGTAACTCCCCCGTCCCCTTAGTCATTCTTTGTCCCTGCCCCCTAGCTACCTCTGTTCCTTAACTCCACCCCCCACCCTCCCCCAAGCAATGCCCCTTTTAGAGAGTACAGAACCAAGTATCACTTTGTGGTGCTAGGTAATTTGTATGGAACGTGTTAATGATAACAAGAAAGGTGGTAAAATAGATCTCCTGCAGCCAGCAATAATAGACCCCTTCAGAAACACTAGATCTCCCAGCAACAACAGATTCCCCCAGCAACAATAGACCCCACCAGCAACAAAATACCCTCCAGCAACAATAGATCCCCCACCAGCAACAATAGACTCCCTCCAGCAACAATAAATGTCCCAATGGCCAACAACAATAGAGCTCCTTCAAAACAGTAGATCCCTCCAACAACAATAACCCCTTTACAGCAACATAAGACCCCTTGATCAACACTACACTCCCCCAGTGACCATAGATCTACCAGCAGCCAGCATCAATTGATCCTCCAGCACACCCCTGCCCCCCAGCCACCTGTGTTCCTTGTCTCCAGCCCCTACCCTCCTCCCAGTAATGCCCTTTTAGACAGTACAGAACCAATTATCATTTTGTGGTGCTATTGTAACTAATTTGTATGGAACATATTAATGATAACAAAAAAGGCGCTAAAATAAATCCCCTGCAGTCAGCAACAATAAACCCCCTCAACTGTTTGTCCTCCAAACCCGCTGCCTGTAGGCCCTTCTGGAAAATGGCTACAAACTGAAACTTGGACAATAGAGACCCATCCAAATGCAACAGAAAGGCCCCCCCATGACTGGGCGAACCTCTAAAAACTCCCTTACCACCCTCACTGGACACACTGGGGAACCTGGCAAGGGAAAAAGTTGCACCCATGCCCCCTTGCCCTCCTGGTCCGTCTTGGACCTGTGCAGCAATATGCGCAACCTGTCCCTACTACAAATCACATCCTGTACCCAAATACCCCCCTAAACCTTCCTAGACAGACTGACCAGCTCGCTAATCCGAAATGCTCTAAAAAAGGCCAGTGAAAAGGCCGCCTTGAATAAGGCAACTTCGTAGCTGGATGAGCATAACAATCCCAGCGGCCCAAAAATGGCCTGTAGCTTAGCAAAGGACACAGGCCGCCTAGCATCCTCATGTGACTTCTGATATCCTTTTACTGCCTGTCAAACCCAAAAATCTTTTGTAAAATCCACCCAGCCCTGCAACCTAAAGAAAAACGCTAAGCCTGCCAGCTTCTTCTCTATGGCGGACACCGATGCACCCTGCTCCATGTTCCTAGAGACGAAGTAAAGGACCATCAGTCTTACCTCTGAATCTCCCTGATCAACCCCAGCTAGCCACACCCTCTCCAACCACTCCCCCCATACCTTGGTGTAGGCCTTCCACGTTGCCACACTCACCGACCTCCTGATCCATCCAGCAACAGCTCCAAGGCAATCTCCCACAGCCACCCAGGACAAGGAACCCCCTGTTGCTCAGCCGCTGGTGCCAGCTCTCAGAACCTGTCCCAATGAAACTGAGACAAGGAGTCAGCTAGAGTATTGTCTACCCCAGGGAGGTGAACAGCATACAGAAAAATGTTCAATTTTAGGCAGCGTAGCACAATGTGACGCAACAGCCGTATAACAGGTTGTGACAACGCTGAGATGCGGTTAATGACTTGAACCACTCCCATGTTGTCGCAATTCAAACGGCTTTTCAAGTTTGGAAACGACTCGCCCCAGATTTTCATAGCCAGCACTACTGGAAAAAGCTCCAGGAGCACCATGTAACCGAGAAAACCCGCGTCTAACCAGGAACGTGGCCGAGGTGCCACAGTCCAATGACCCTGGTAGAAGGCCCCAAAACCTGATGACCTTGCTGCATCCGTAAAAAGTTCCAAGTCGATGTTGCTCACCGGCCCCAACATCCAAACCGATCTCTCATTATACTCTTCCAGAAACGTGTGCCACACCCTCAAGTTCGATGTTTCCGATTAAGACGGATAAAGTGTGTAGGGGACCTAACCTCGCCGTAGCAGCCGATAGCCGTCTGCAAAAAACCCTGCCCAAGGGGATAATGCAACATGCAAAATTAAACTTACCCAACAGGGATTGTAACTTCCTAAACTGGATCTTACGCAGTCCCAATGTCCCGGATCTCCGCCTTGAGGGCCAACAATTTATCCTCCGGCAACCGACACTCCATGGTGTCCAAGTCGATCACTATGCCTAAGAAACTGAGAATGGTAGTTGGGCCCTCAAGCAAAGGGAATACTGAATCTACTCGCAATGTGCTGTAATGTAGACAAAAGTATCCCACACACCTTAGAAGAAGGAGGCCCCACGTAAAGAAAATCATCCAAATAATGGTTGACGAAATTCACCCCCGATATGTTACGGACCACCCATTCAATAAAGGAACTTAATATCTCAAATAGAGTACAGGAAACTGAGCAGCCCATGGGTAAGCAGCAATCCATGTAAAATTTGTCCTGCCGCACCCCAGCAGGAGGAAACTTTCTGAATGGACAGGAAGCAAACAAAAAGAGGATTCAATGTCCGCTAACGCCATCAGAGCCCCTTTTCCGTGACGGTGAACCCAGCCAACTGCCGCGTCAAAAGAAGTGTACGAAACCATACACACCTCCGGATCAATGGCGTCATTGACCGAACCTCCTTTTGGAAGGATAGGTGATGTATAAGGCGAAACTTGTGTGGCTCCTTCTTAGGCACCACCCCTAGAGGCGAAATCACCAAATCCGGCAAAGGCTTCACCTCGAAAGGACCGCCCATGCGACCCAGCGCTACTTCTTTACCCAGTTTTTCAGAGACCACCCCAGGATGTTTTAAAGCGGAACGCAAATTCCGCACCATAGGCGGAACCGCACTCAAGGAACAAGGGATCCTAAAACCCTCCAAGAACCCCTCCCTCAGCAACCGCGCAGCCTCACGGTCCGGATATATATTTAGGAAAGGTTGCATCCTTTCCCCCCTCACCGGCGTCCTCCCTCTTGTTTGCAGACTCTCCGGGAAGTCCTCTGCCTTTTTTAAAACAACGGGACCCGGGATGTGAACCTTCACATACGAAGCACTCGTGTTTAAAACGTCAGGAGCTCCCAAACTTGCAAAAGTACTCATTGTACTGAGACAGAAACCCCACTTCTTAGTGGCTGGTTGTCCAGGGGAATCTGCACTACCGGCCCCTCCTGGAAAAAACTGGTTTGGAGCCCGCGCTGAGGACATGAGCCGCATCTAGAGGCTGATGTCCTTGTGGTCCCACCGAAGGGAAGGACGGACGGCCCGTCATACCGCAGCCAAGCAGATCCCCAGTATACTCTTTGGGCATCCCTGACAGCATCCATATAACAAAAGAGCACTGAACAGTGCTCTGGGTTCTTGTTCCCTATGACACTCGCCATAATGGCAAACGCCTGTAGCCAATTGGCGAAATACCTCGGATACAGTCTGTACTGCCGCCTTATCTCATCCTCCTTCTTCGAGTCATCGGGCTTAACCCTATCCAGGTTAAACTTCTCAAGAGGTAGCAGGGAGAAGATCTCTATGTACTCACCCTTGCAAATCTTATCCCAGATGTCCTGTTTCAAGTGTGCCCCTGCGTCGGCTATCCGCACAACATCCACCTTTCCCGGGACCTCCTGCGACATTCTGGCCTTTTCCCCTGACGCCGCAACAGCAGCCACCTGATCTGGGGAAGATACTATGGGCCCCATGGTAGCGGGAGCTACCGCCATAACCAGGGGGAAGGGGTACCACACTGGGCCCCATCCCTATACCTTCCTCAACTACTCCGCCACCCGGCTGTACCCACTGCGCCACCTGCGGGGCATTACGCCTATTTGCCCCCTGCAAACTGTTACACCAAACCCCGCAGGCCCCTTAATAAATCCTGTAACTGCGCGTCCATCCCGGACGTGGCAGGTGGAACACCCACCACCTGTGGGCCGGACCCAGAGTCCAACACGGCCCACGGTGTGGCACCGTGAGGGGCTACCACACTCCGATCAGCTACCCCCATCAAACTACACAATACATTGCTAACAAAGCTGTTAAGTAAATTAGCAGACTTACCAGGCTGACCAGGGAGGCCCCCAACAGCCGCCGCTCCTGAATCCCCCGATGCCTGATGTCCCTGCCATTTGTCTTCTTTAGAGTAGGACGGTTCACCCTCTGACTGCACCTCTTGGATCTGTGCTTTCTCACCTTGAAGAATCCCAAATGAGGAAGGCCTGGATGACGTGGATCCGTGCCGTACGTGGCTCCTCCTCCCTGCACTGGATCCACCCATCGATATGCTGCACAGACCTCCAGCACGTCCAGTACCCTGGACCTCCATCTCTGCCTTTTCTATGCCCTTCCCATCCCTCTCTCTCCTGGAAGGGGTTGCCGACGACACATTGGAGCCACCGGCAGCATCTGGTAATGGCGACATTGCTCCTTCCACACCAAGATCCCCCCTTCCTGAAGCATCAGAGGGGGATGAGTCCGCTGGCTCTGGACAGTGATGCCGGGCGGGCGGAGGAGGTGTGCCCACACAACCTGATGCCCCGCCCGCTGAGCTCTACCTACGCTGAGGATTCCGTCCAGGCCCACCACCCATGGAAGCTGGTGGTCGCTTCGCTGGTGGTCCTGATGGGGCTCCTGCACTGGCGCAAAGCTCGGGGGGAGGATCCGGAGGAAAAATGCTTTAATGGTCGAGACCACAGAGCGCTTGGAATGTCTTGCCCCGCTGCTGCAGATCCAGATGCTTGGTCCTCTAGAAGGGCAGATACCTGGCTTTGTAGCCACTCCGGCCCCTTGGAAGCTGCAGCAGCCCGCAGCTGCGCCAGGATCTTATCCACATCGGCCATGTTTCGATTTTGTGACAAGCAGCAGCGTGGAATAAACTGTCTGCTTGTCACCTCTCCCTCCACTGCTGCCCGGAAGACCCCACCTATCCCTTAAATAAACTACAACAAACCCCTCCTCATCCTGTTGCTCTAACCAATCCTTCCTCTCCCCTATTCTCCACCTACAATCCTTAACCCCATAGTTGCTTCCCCTTCTCACACTGTCATGCTGGCTCTACACTATCTTTTCATTTTATTTCTCTCACTCCGGGCCTTAGGCCCCTTTCACATGGACAGACCGTCTATCCGTTTTTCTTCCATCCGTCAACGGAGGACAATGCATTCCTATGGGCAAATGGATGACCATCCGTTACATTCGTTAACCTCCGCTTCCGATTTTACCCATTTTTTTTAACGTACAAGGCTATGTCCAGATCCGTGAAAACAGATATTAACTGACGTCTGATCAGTTAAGATGCGTTTTGAAAAAAAAATTTTTTTTGTTTATCTGTGAACTCAACCTATGACCCAGGCAGTAGTTGGATATAAGGAAGTACATCCCCAGTACATCCCCTGTACATGCCCAAGGAGAAACATAGCAAGAGATGTCTCCTATGAGGAGCTTACATTGCACAATGCAGATAGCACACACAAGGACAAGGACAAGGACAAAGGAAGGACACAGCAAAGACAAGTCACTAACTGAAAACTGCAATGCAGCATGGGAGGAGCAATGCTTTCTGGGTAATTTCTCTAAAGGCACAGAAACTGCTGTAAACGGATGAAAACGGATGCAAAAACGGATGAAAAAACGGATGTAAATGTGTACATTAACGGATGAAAATGGATCTTAATCGAACAGAAGGCAGATGAAAATGGAGATTAACGGAACAGAAGACGGATGAAGATGGATGAAGCAACGGATAAGAACTGATACGTTTTTAACGTGGCTAAACTCACGGTGCCTGTATGAATGAGGCCTTACTTTCTCTGCTGATAAATTCTTCCATTGAGCAGACTTGGCCAGAGAACATTTAAAAAGACTTAATGCCCTGTACACACAGTCGGACATTGACCGGAAATTCCGACAACAAAATCCATGGATTTTTTCCTGACGGATGTTGGCTCAAACTTGTTTTGCATACACACGGTCGCACAAAGTTGTCGGAATTTCCGAATGCCAAGAACGCGGTGAAGTACACTACGTACAACGAGACTATAAAAGGGCAGTTCAATACCAAGCGCAGCACCCTTTGGGCTCCTTTTGCTAATCTCGTGTTAGTAAAAGTTTGGTGAGAGACGATTCGCGCTTTTTCAGACTCGTGGTTTTTTAGATCGTATTTCTGCTGTTCAGTTTGGGCTTGTGGGTTTGTATCTGGTCTTGAGTGCGTGCAGCGAGTTCCCATTGACTTGTCATTGTGTTCTTGTCCGTTCGTTACTGATTTTCATGTCGCTCTTCACAGGCCTTGCTGTTCTTCAGTGCGTTCTGTTACTTTGTTCTGACCAGCCGACTGTTTTCTAGCCATGTTGCGTGTACGTACTCATCGTAGAGTTCATGCTGTGTGGGGCCTTGGTGTTGGGGTCCTTACTTTGACACAAGCCCAGTCCATGAACAGGGCGAGGAGGAGTTCATGGACCAAGAATTGGTTGCTCCAGCGTGACCAATTCTGTCACATGCCTTTGCTCCGTGAGATCCGTGAGAATAATCCTGACGATTTCAGGAACTTTCTCCGGATGATGGAACCCGTATTTCACTGTTTGTTGGCTTTGCTGACCCCTTATATTAGCAGCCAGGATACCTGCATGAGGCAAGCCATCACTGCGGAGCAGAGACTAGTCGCGGTATTTGGCGATGGGGAGAAGCCTGCAGGACTTCAAGTTCTCGACAGGCATCTCCCCCCAGGCTCTGGGGATCATTATCCCAGAGACCTGTTCTGCCATCATCCAGGTCCTGCAGAAGGAGTATATTAAGGTAAGATTTTTATCCTTTAACATCACATTTTATTGTATTTAATGTTTGATAATGTAATGTATTTCTTTCCTCATTCCCTAATTACTATGATTGTAATACGCTGTGAATATCCCCTTTGTCCTCATTGTCATGGTTATGCAATAGAGGTTGTTTGTCAGATTACCTGTTTCCATGTGTTCATCTCCAAAGACCAGCTGTCTCTCACCTGACTGCTTTTATTAACTCTCCTCTACCATGGCTCCACCCCAGCTCCTATCAGAGAACTCTATATTAACCTCTGCACTGCAGGTCAGCCCTGCTGATCAACCTTTGTGTGTTTGGCTTCCTGTTCCTGCCTGCCGTGTGCTCTACGTTTGTTTCTGTTACCGACTTTGGTGTGTTCTCTACTATTCCTGTCTGCTCATGTCCCTGACCTCTGGCGTGTCCCAGACTATCCCTGTTTGCCTGTGACCCTGAACCTTGGTGTGAACTCTGTTGTCCTTCCTTGGCTACAGCTCCACTCTCCACATGTGGACTGGGTCTCTGGGCAGATCCTGGCTTGGGGCCCTTCGTGTTTCTCATCCTGTCTTCTCAAGGTGGTCCCCAAGGAGAGACTTCCCATTGCTACCACATCCGTATCTTCTGATCTTCCCTCGGCATACAGCGATTACCGGGATGTGTTCTGAAGGAAGTCTGCCGAGGTGCTTCCTCCCCACAGATCTTTTGACTGTGCCATTGACCTTGTTCCTGGAGCAACTCTACCCAGGGGTCGTACCTACCCTCTGTCCATTCCAGAAACCCAGGCCATGTCTGAGTATGTCCCCGAGAATTTGGAGAGAGGTTTCATCCGGAAATCCTTGTCGCCTGCAGGAGCAGGGTTCTTTTTCGTTGCTAAAAAGGATGGTACCCTCAGACCCTGCATCGACTATCGAGGGTTAAATGCAGTGACTATCAAAAACCGATACCCCTTACCTCTAATATCTGAGCTATTTGACAGGTTGAAGGGGGCTTCCATCTTCATCAAGTTGGATCTCAGAGGTGCATACAATCTCATTAGAGTACGGGAAGGTGACGAATGGAAGACTGTGTTTAACACTAGGGATGGGCATTACGAATACCTGGTTATACCTTTTGGTTTGTGTAATGCTCCAGCTGTGTTCCAGAACTTTGTCAATGAAATCTTCAGGGATCTACAATACCAGTTTGTTGTCATCTATCTGGATGACATTCTCATCTTTTCTGAAAATCCGCTTGCTCACAGGAACCATGTCCGCACCATACTTCAGCGCCTTAGAGAGAATAATCTCTATGCCAAGCTGGAGAAGTGTTCCTTTGAATGTCCTTAGGTCCTGTTTCTGGGATGTTTTGTTTCTAGTTTGGGTCTTCGCATGGATCCCAGAAAAGTCTCGGCCATTACCAACTGGCCCCTTCCTGCTAGCCTTAAGGCCACACAGCGCTTTCTTGGCTTCACAAATTATTATAGGCAGTTCATAAGGAATTACTCTTCCATTGCCGTGCCTATTATCGCTTTAACCAAGAAGGGTGCGAATGCCAAAGACTGGCCTCCCGAGGCTGTCTCTGCGTTTCACGATCTGAAACAGGCCTTTGTTTCTGGACCTCTCTTGAGGAGACCAAATCCTGAGGACCCATTTTTATTGAAGTAGACGCTTCTTCGATGGGGGTGGGAGCTGTGCTTCTTCAGTTCTTTGAGAAGAGACGTCAACCATGTGCGTTCTTCTCCAAAAAATTTTCTCAGGCAGAGAGAAATTAAGGCATTGGTGATCGGGAACTTCTCGCAATTAAATTGGCGTTGGAAGAGTGGCATCATCACTTGGAGGGTTCTCCTCACTCATTACGATCTTTACTGATCACAAGAATCTACAATACCTACAGAATGCTAAACGTCTGAACCCCAGACAGGCCAGGTGGAATCTCTTCTTTTCTCGTTTTAAATTCACGATTACGTACAAACCTGGTTCCTGCAACGGTCGGGCTGATGCGCTCTCTAGGTCATTTGACACTTTGGACGAGGAGTCCACCCCTGATCCTGAGCCGATCATTCCAACCTCATGCATTGTTGCCCATTCTACCACCCTGGAATCAAAAATTCCTTCTGGCAAGACCTTTGTTCCCACGGAGCTAAGAGCTAAAATCCTTCATTGGGGACATGATTCCAAGGTGGCAGGTCATGCTGGGTTCCTCCGATCCTTCCTGCTCATCAGTCGTCTCTACTGGTGGCCTAAGCTCCGCTCGGATGTTAAAGATTATGTTAAGGCTTGTAATGTCTGTGCTCAGTCTAAATCTTCCACACAAGCCCCTGCTGGTCTTCTCATGCCCTTGTCCATTCCTAAGGAGCCCTGGTCTCACATCGACATGGATTTTATCACCGATCTTCCACTGTCGGAGAATAATACAGCCATTTGGGTGGTAATCGATCGGTTCTCCAAGATGGCTCATTTTGTTCCTCTTCCTGGTCTCCCTTCTGCCTCTGCCTTGGTTCCCATTTTTGTAAGAGAGATTTTCCGCCTTTATGGTGTTCCTTCCCATGTCGTTTCGGACAGGGGCGTTCAGTTTACGTCCCGTTTTTGGAGAGCCTTTTGCAAATCCCTCAACATTACCTTGGATTTTACCTCTTCTTACCATCCCCAATCCAATGGCCAGACTGAGAGCGTTAATCAGGGGTTGGAGGTCTTTCTCCGTACCTTGGTCTCGGCTCATCACGATGATTGGGCATCACTACTCCCGTGGGCAGAGTTCTCCCACAATAATCATGTCAACGTCAGTTCTCAGAAAACACCCTTTATCACTGTTTATGGAAAACATCCTCAACTCCCTCTTCCTATGACCTGTTCTTCTGACTTTCCAGCCTTGGCTACTGTTCAGGAATCATTCAATTCCATGTGGGCTGACGTTCATGATTCCCTCCAGAAAGCTGCCAACAAATTCAAGAATTTTGCTGACCGTCGCAGGCGTAAGCCACCTTCTCTTCAGCCAGGAGACAAAGTCTGGCTCTCCACCAGGAACATCAAACTCCGGGTTCCTTCTCTCAAATTTGCCCCAAGATTCATTGGTCCGTACACCATAACTTCTAAACTGAATCCGGTTTGTTTTAAGCTCCAGATTCCCAAAAGCCTCAAAATCTCTAACTCCTTCCATGTTGCCCTTCTGAAGCCTTTAGTCCTCAATAAGTTCTCTCGTCTACTCTCTACCGCAGCACCGGTCTCTGAGTATAATCAGGAGTACGAGGTTAGCCAAATTTTGGATTCCAGTACCTCGTGCATTGGAAGGGGTTTGGTCCTGAGGAGAGGTCGTGGATCAAGGCTTCTGAGGTCTTTTCACCTCGTCTGTTGAGGAAGTTTCATTTGAAGTTCCCCTCTAAACCTGGTTCCAGGCGGGGAAGGGGGAGGCCTCGCAAGAGGGGGGATCTGTCATGGTTATGCAATAGAGGTTGTTTGTCAGCTTACCTGTTTCCATGTGTTCATCTCCAAAGACCAGCTGTCTCTCACCTGACTGCTTTTATTAACTCTCCTCTAGCATGGCTCCAACCCAGCTCCTATCAGAGAACTCTATATTAACCTCTGCGCTGCAGGTCAGCCCTGCTGATCAACCTTTGTGTGTTTGGCTTCCTGTTCCTGCGTGCCATGTGCTCTACGTTTGTTTCTGTTACCGACTTTGGCGTGTTTTCTACTATTCCTGTCTGCTCGTGTCCCTGACTATCCCTGTTTGCCTGTGACCCTGAACCTTGGCGTGAACTCTGTTGTCCTTGTCTGCTTGTGGCCCTGACCTTGGCTTATTCCTTTACTATCCCTATTCTCCTGTTGCCTACTGTGGGTGTGAACTGGGGGACCCTGGGGGCCGCGACCTGGAGCCAGTTGCAGTCCAGTCCATCCTCACCTCTGGAGGCTCTGGTGAACACCTGCTGGCTCTTAGACTCCGCGCCCCAGGGAATCCTACGCTCTAGCCCCAGTGGGATCAGTGTTGGTGTCCCAGCGGCCCTGCCTTCCTTACCTCCCGGACTCCCATTCGCAGCAGTCAGCCGTAGGGTCCACTGCCATGTGGTGCACTCCTGATCCCAACGGTGTGCATCTGTCACCCAGCCTCTAGGTGACCTGACACTCATGCATGCTGGATTTTGTTTAAAGATTTTTTTTGTCCTTCATAAATATTTGCCTTCACTTACCTCCCCAGCATGCTCTCCCGGGCCTATATCCACCTCGTCTACTCAATTAACAATGTATTCTGTCAGCTCCATAGTAGTGCTTTACCCTAAATACCCCCTAAAATGTGTAAAATTGTGATTTGTGCTTTAAATTCTGGAAGAGTGCCAGAGGTTTTTTTTTTGGGTCCTAAAATCATTTGAAACCCTCCCTCCCCCCAACTGCTAACTCAGCTGATACCAATCCTCTATCTGCTGACTTTGCCAAACCCATACACACTATACCCACCTCTTTTGTGGTCATATTTATGGATGAATTCACCAAAGCATGTAGTGCAAGGGCCTGCCTGAATACTTTCAAATGGTACTGTTTAAAGTTTTTGTATCCTATTATTATCTTGATAGGTGATAGCAGAATGTAAGAATGTGCAGAATGTGCTAAATGTGTACAGTGTGTATTTATATCTTTCTATTATGACACTTTTTACCTTTCCAGTGGGCTGCCAATAGTGTAAGTAAGGAGGGGCTGGCCAAAGTAATACACATTATTTAGGCATTCATCTCTCAATGAAGTGGAGAGGGTTACCTGACCAAAACATCTCCCACCCTAAAATTTTTAAAATGGCCCATGAGAGGGTGGGGGGAGGAATCTGATAGGTGGACATTATACCTTTGTCTTTAAATGCTCCCTAAAATAAATGTTATACCGATGTTGGCCAAGAATGTTTGTGTCTAACCTGCTTTCCATGTTTATGTACAAAATGATTAATTTATTTTTCTTGTTTGACTCCACAGTTTTCTTCCAACCCACAGGAATGGCAGACTGTGGCCTCCCACTTTGCCCAGTGATGGGACATTCCTAACTGCGTTGGGGCAATTGATGGGAAACACGTCCACATCATCCCACCACCCAACTCGGGGTCATACTATTACAACTACAAGGGGTTCAATAGTATTGTGATGTTGGCGGTGGTGTCGGCTACTTACGAGTTTCTGTATGTGGACGTGGGGAAGAATGGCCGGATGTCAGATGGTGGAGTCATCGCCCACACGGAGTTCTACAGGTGTCTCCAGAATGGCTGCTTGGGCTTTCCACCTCCAGAAGACAATGCGGAAGGACTCCCATTCGTCTTCATTGAGGATGAAGCATTTGCGCTGGGGTACCATCTTATGCGGCCTTTCCCTATGAGGACCCTCACTCCGGACCAGAGGGTTTTTAATTACCGGCTGGCCAGAGCCAGAAGAGTGGTGGAGAACACGTTTGGAATAATGGCCAGGCGGTTCCGCCTATTTCTTACACTGATACACATGGCGGAATATAAACTTAATCACATCATCCTGGCTTGCTGTGTTCTCCACAACTTTTTAAGGAGAAATTCTTGGAACTATGCTGGCTCAGTTGGGCCTGAGGCTTGAAGCTGGCCGTCCTGGCTTGCCCCCCCAGAGTGCCCACGAGGTCCGTATAAGATACATGGAATACTTTGCAGGTAGGGAGGCCATCGATATGCCAGATAATGTCTGAGACATTTTTTAAATAAAAATATTTTTTTAAATGAACAAATATTTGCTTAGATTTCCTGCTTGGCTTTCTTTTAGCTGACCATGACTGAAATTTGGGGAGTCCTGAAAATGGCGTGATTGTGTAAAATTAGAAAGCACTCTGTGGGTGTTATTTACTAAAGGAAAATACGCTTTGCACTACAAGTGCACTTGAGACTGCACTGACACTGCACCTGTAGTGCAAAGTGGATTTGCCTTTATTAAATAACCCCCATTGTCACTGAAAACAACAACTTTAATACAAAAAATGCTTTTTAACATTGAAAGAAGAAGCCACACATTGTTGATTCTCAAACTTTTTAATGAAAGCACAATCACGTGCATTTCTAATAAAAGGTTTTTAGAACAAACCAACATGTTTGTTGTATAACAATTTTTTAGGTCACATTAAAAGTAGAAATTGCCTTTTAGGGTAAAACAGGCATGTTTAAAACCATTAAAAAAATACACAACTCTGGAACTTACAAAGTTCAACTTTTATAGAAAGTGAAGGCAATTTCAGACATGAGTATTTACAAACTGTGTTTGATATTGCGTTCAGCAGATGGGGTGAAGTCAACCATGGAAAAGCCAAATTTTGAAGATGCACACAAATTGCCGAATGTCAACATGTGCTAGCTGCCATCACGGAGGATCAATGGATGTGTTTTGTGGGTGCAACCCCTTCCTCTAAGCTACTTTCAGCTACTTTCTTATTGAGGAAGGGGTTGCACCCACAAAACGCGTACATTGATCTCCCGTGATGGCAGATAGCACATGTTGACACACTGAGTGCATCTTCAAAATTTGGCTTTTCTAGAATATGTTAAACAATTGTCAGAATCAAAAATACAATAAAGCAGAACTAAGTTAGGGATTTCTAGGGCTTTTAAATTCTCCCTAAAACATCAATGATGTTCTTCATTTTGTTTTGAACATCATTGATGGTTTGCTTGATGTTTTCCAAGTCCCTATTACACCCCATTATCTCCTCGATCAGGATCTGGGCACTTTCACTGGTAAAATGACCTTCTTCCACAACATCATGATCACCTAAAATATAAAAATAAAAAAACACCATGTATTATAAATATGCAGGCATACATCTCTTACCTGAGCCTGTGGTCACAGACACTCACCTGTTGTGGTGACAATTTCCACCACGTCTCCCTCCTCCTCTGGTTGGGTTTGGGGGATTTTCACTTCTTCATGAGGTGGGGGGTCTGTTGTCTCCTCTGATGAGTGGTGTCCTCTGAGTCTTTTCTCCCCTATGAAAAAAAAATAGGTATACTTAGCACACAGATATTTTATGGCAGAAATAGGAATTTGAAACATTGCTTGGAAGTGGGGTACAATTGTCTCTTTTGCCAGAGTTCCAAGATGAAGAAATATTTTTTCCCTTTGTCAAGCTTGAATACTTACCTGTTGTGTGTAAGCTTCACAGATGGAGTCACCCCTATAGTATACACTGGAGCACCTGTGTGGGGCCCCCTAATAAAAAGGGTGTTCTTGTGTCCCACACTAGTGCTCCACCATACAGATGTGTAAACAGCTGCTGAGTGTCCTCTCCTTACACAGAATCTAGTTTGCATTTCATTCTATTTACTAACCCATCTAGACAACAAAATTATTTTAAGAGAAGTAGGCCAGAAAAAATGTATTGAACTGCATCTGGACACAACATGGTGTTTTATTGGCCGAACGAACAATGTGTCCATGAACATGAAAGTTGCCATTTTAAACTGTATAACAGTAAAGAAAAGCACATGGAGCAGCACGAACGTTATAAAAAATAACGAATAGGAACACAGCACAAATACTTGCTTTTTTGCAGCACTCTCCTCATCCTTCTATACTGATCGTGCTCCCTGATTTTGAGGTCCGACCACTGCTTCCTCAGTTGATCCTTGGATCGATGTACCCCAAAATTACAGTGCAGACTCTTCACAACTTTCACCATGATCTTGGCCTTTCTGACATTGGGATTGGGGTAAGGTCCATACTTCCCGTCATAGTCGGCCCTCTTCAAGATGTCGACCATCTCCACCATCTCCACAAAGGACATATTTGATGTCTTAAATCGTCTCCTCCGGGATCGCGACATTTCTGGCTCCGGCCTATCCTCCTCCTCCACCTCGTTGCTGTAATTATCATGCACCTGCTCTGTCTCCGCTATGTGCTCTCCCTCACTGTGCCGAACGATAAGGGACGGGGAATAGACTAGAAAGAACGTCAGGGGCGGGCGGAGTTTTGAGCATGCGCAGTGTTTATAAAGCGTAACGAGCGTGCGTCGTACGTACAATCTGTGAGCGGAGGAAGGAGTATAGGAAGCGCCGATCGCGATAAGGAAGGTAACATTTAAACTTGGGCATATACTGCTTAGAGATTGAGGCCTATATTGGGACAAGATTAGGAGACTTTAGCCTGACATTAGGGTTTGTCTTGTGAATTGCAGATAAAATGGATGGCTTCAATGACCACAACTTCCTCCCCCTGTTCAAAGACAAATACAGGGAGCTGCCCTGTCTGTGGCAGTTGAAACACCCGCAATATAATCATAAACAAAAGAGGCAGCCCTGGAGAAACTGCTGGAGTTGGTGAAGCCGGGGGTCCCCACGGCAGTGGTTTAACTAGAACCTTCAGGGCCCCGGTGCAAGAAACCATGATGGGCCCAACCTTCCATCTGAGCCCCAGGCCTCCAATTTTGGGAGGCTGTCCATGTACATTGTCCCAAAACCGTGCATCCTGCATGCCCCCTGGGACGTGCATCCAGCACAATCACAGTAGCCCTTTACCATGTGATGTCAGCTGATCACATGTAAACAGACTTGCCGGTTATCCGCAGCCCTTTCCTCCCATGCTGTGTCTGTGTTAGGAAATGACTGCCATTAACTGTCAAGAACGTCAGAAAATTGTTTATACTGATAATCAGTGCCCCAATCATCAGTGCTCATCAATGCCGCCTATCAGTGCCCATCAATGCCGCCTATCAGTGCCCATCAATGCCGCCTACAAGTGTTACCCATCAGTGCTCATTAATGCTGCCTATTAGTGCCCATCAAATTTGCCTATCAGCACCACCAATCAGTGCTCATTAATGCTGCCTAACAGCGTCCATTCGTGCCACCTATCAGTACTCTTCAATGCTGCCCATCAATACTGCCTGACTTCTGCCTATCAGTGTTCTTCAGTGCCCATCAGTGCAGCCTATGAGTTCTGCCTATTAGTGCTCATCAATGCCCATTAGTGCCACCTATAAGTACCCATCAATGCCTCCTATCAGTGCCTCCTATCAGTGCCCACCAGTGCCTCCCATCGGTGCCTGTCTCAGTGCCCCCTAGTGCCTTCTCAGTGCCCCCTATCAGTGCCCCCTAGGGCCTTATCAGTGCCCCCTATTAGTGCCCCCTAGTGCCAACTCAATGCCCCCTATCAGTGCCCCCTAGTGCCTTCTCAGTGCCCCCTATCAGTGCCCCCTAGTGCCCTATCAGTGCCCCCTATCAGTGCCCCCCCAGTGCCTTCTCAATCCCCCCTATCAGTGCCCCCTAGTGCCTTCTCAGTGCCTCCTAGTGCCATCTCAGTGCCCCCTATCAGTGCCCCCAGTGCCTTCTCAGTGTCCCCTATCAGTGCCCCCTAGTGCCTTCTCAGTGCCCCCTATCAGTGCCTCCCTTCAGTGATCATCAGTAAATCCTATCAGTGCCTCCCATCGGTGCCCCCTATCAGTACCTTCTATCAGTGTCCCCTATCAGCGCCCCCCATCAGTGCCTTCTATCAGCGCCCCCTATAAGTGCCTTCCATCAGTGCCCCCTATCATTGCCCATCAGTGTGTTCTATCAGTGTCCCCTATAAGTGTCCCCTATCAGTGTCTTCTATCAGTGCCCCCTATCAGTGCCTCCTATCAATTTCCCTATCAGCGTCCCCTATAAGTGCCTATCAGTGCCCCTATCAGTACCCAGAAGTGTCCTCTATCAGTGCCACCTATCAGTGCCCATAAGTGTCCTCTATCAGTGCCCCCTATCAGTGCCCATAAGTGTCCTCTATCAGTGCCCCTATCAGTCCCCTTCAGTGTCCTCTATCAGTGTCCCTATCAGTGCCCCCTATCAGTGCCCATAAGTGTCCTCTATCAGTGCCCCCTATCAGTGCCCATAAGTGTCCTCTATCAGTGCCCCCTATTAGTGCCCCCTATCAGTGACCTCTATCAGTGTCCCTATCAGTGCCCCCTATCAGTGCCCATAAGTGTCCTCTATCAGTGTCCCTATCAGTGCCCATAAGTGTCCTTTATCAGTGCCCCCTATCAATGCCCATAAGTGTCCTCTATCAGTGCCCATCAATGCTGCCTATCAGTGCCCATCAATGCCGCCTACAAGTGTTACCCATCAGTGCTCATTAATGCTGCCTATTAGTGCCCATCAAATTTGCCTATCAGCACCACCAATCAGTGCTCATTAATGCTGCCTAACAGCGTCCATTCGTGCCACCTATCAGTACTCTTCAATGCTGCCCATCAATACTGCCTGACTTCTGCCTATCAGTGTTCTTCAGTGCCCATCAGTGCAGCCTATGAGTTCTGCCTATTAGTGCTCATCAATGCCCATTAGTGCCACCTATAAGTACCCATCAATGCCTCCTATCAGTGCCTCCTATCAGTGCCCACCAGTGCCTCCCATCGGTGCCTGTCTCAGTGCCCCCTAGTGCCTTCTCAGTGCCCCCTATCAGTGCCTCCTAGGGCCTTATCAGTGCCCCCTATTAGTGCCCCCTAGTGCCAACTCAATGCCCCCTATCAGTGCCCCCTAGTGCCTTCTCAGTGCCCCCTATCAGTGCCCCCTAGTGCCCTATCAGTGCCCCCTATCAGTGCCCCCCAGTGCCTTCTCAATCCCCCCTATCAGTGCCCCCTAGTGCCTTCTCAGTGCCTCCTAGTGCCATCTCAGTGCCCCCTATCAGTGCCCCCAGTGCCTTCTCAGTGTCCCCTATCAGTGCCCCCTAGTGCCTTCTCAGTGCCCCCTATCAGTGCCTCTCTTCAGTGCTCATCAGTAAATCCTATCAGTGCCTCCCATCGGTGCCCCCTATCAGCACCTTCTATCAGTGTCCCCTATCAGCGCCCCCCATCAGTGCCTTCTATCAGCGCCCCCTATAAGTGCCTTCCATCAGTGCCCCCTATCAGTGCCCATCAGTGTCTTCTATCAGTGTCCCCTATAAGTGTCCCCTATCAGTGTCTTCTATCAGTGCCCCCTATCAGTGCCTCCTATCAATTTCCCTATCAGCGTCCCCTATAAGTGCCTATCAGTGCCCCTATCAGTACCCATAAGTGTCCTCTATCAGTGCCACCTATCAGTGCCCATAGGTGTCCTCTATCAGTGCCCCCTATCAGTGCCCATAAGTGTCCTCTATCAGTGCCCCTATCAGTCCCCTTCAGTGCCCTCTATCAGTGTCCCTATCAGTGCCCCCTATCAGTGCCCATAAGTGTCCTCTATCAGTGCCCCCTATCAGTGCCCATAAGTGTCCTCTATCAGTGCCCCCTATTAGTGCCCCCTATCAGTGACCTCTATCAGTGTCCCTATCAGTGCCTCCTATCAATGCCCATAAGTGTCCTCTATCAGTGTCCCTATCAGTGCCCATAAGTGTCCTTTATCAGTGCCCCCTATCAATGCCCATAAGTGTCCTCTATCAGTGCCCATAAGTGTCCTCTATCAGTGCCCCCTATCAGTGCCCATCAGTGTCCTCTATCAGTGCCCCCTATCAATGCCCATAAGTGTTCTCTATCAGTGCCCATAGGTGTCCTCTATCAGTGTCTCTATCAGTGCCCATAAGTGTCCTCTATCAGTGCCCATAAGTGTCCTATATCAGTGTCCCTATCAGTGCCTCCTATTAGTGCCCATCAGAGTCCTCTGTCTTCTCAGGACAGCACGGCTCTGAGCGGAGAGCTTGTCTCTCAGGTAACGGCAGCACAGAGACACCGGCATTGACAGTTTTATATATATTTATTATATATATTATAATATAACATATAATATATTATATATTTATTTTATATATATTTTATATATTTTTTTTATATCCCTCTCCGACGGAGACCGTCCGGTCTGTCCTCTCTCGCACGGGATGACAGAGGACACACAGCTGATCTCTCCCTTCTCCCCCCTCCCCTCTCCTGTGTGCTCCTCGGGAAATGTGAGCTTGTTAGCTTCACACTTGACTGCCCGCGGAACACACAGGAGAGGGGAGGGGGGAGAAGGGAGAGATCAGCTGTGTGTCCTCTGTCATCCCGTGCGAGAGAGGACAGACCAGAGAGGGATATAAAACTGTCAATGCCGGTGTCTCTGTGCTGCTGTTACCTGAGAGACAAGCTCTCCGCTCAGAGGCCTGTGAATAGCAACCCTGCAGGGCCCCCCCACAGTGACAGAATGCCAGGGCCCCATCGCAAGTGCGACTGTGGCGACCCTGGTAATTCCGCCACTGCCCCACGGCAATCATCCCCTATTTAAAAGCCAAAATTGGTGACCTGAGGAGCACTTATCTTAGGGAGCGCAAGAAGGTCCAGGATTCCCAGAGATCCAGAGTTGCAGCAGAAGACGTTTATGTTCCCAGGCTCTGGTACTGCTGGTACTGAGACTGTGATTTCTGTCAGACCAGACTGAAGTCAGGGAATCCCTCTCAACCCTTCCTTCCACTCTTCCTTCCACCCTATCTTCCACCCCAGCTGAGGCTTCCGATGTCCAACCTGGGACTTCCAGCCAGGAAGAAGTGGAGGAGCCCAGCTTGAGCCAGGTATAGCACTGTTCAACAGATTTCTGGTCAATAAATAAATGATGTTTACTAGTTATTATTGATCACTAATTGCTGATTTAATAAAGTGTTTTACATATCAATAGACAGTAGTGGGTAAAAATAATTGGGACAAGAATGAAAAATGCTGGGCTCAGAATGATAGTCTGTTATATTTGTTAACATTCAATTTTCAACAGTCATTAACTGAAAATTGTGTGTGATTGATGAAGAAAAAACTAAAACTATGTCCCTTTTTCATACACAGGAAGACCTCAGCCAGGAGGAGGCTGTGGAATGTAGCACACAGGAGGAGGCTGTGGAATGTGGCAGCTAGGAGGAGGCGGGGGTAAGTGGTAGCCAGGAGGAGGCAGGGGGTAAGTGGCAGCCAGGAGGAGGCCAGGCCCAGTAGGAGCCTCACAGAATCCCAGGTTCCTCCCCTCCGCCTTCCAACCAAAAGACCCAGGAAGGGGAGTAACGTGGAGGATTCAGCACTCAGGCTGATTCAGGAGGCTTCTGCGTCCCTCGGAGCCACCCCCACTCGTGAAGAGGCCTTTGCCTGCATGGCTGCCACCAAACTGCAAGACATGCAGGAGGGCCAACGCCTCATGTGTGAGGAAATCCTTTATAAAACAATAACTAAAGGGGTGAGGGGCGAAATCACACCCAATACACACCTGTGTGAGTTGCATCATCCTCCTCCTCCTCCTGCCACACCTTCACCACCACAGACACAGCATGGAAGGAAGAGTGGAAGGAAGACAAGAAAGTGATGGCCTGGGTTCAGTCTGATCTGACAAAAGATGCAGGCTCTTGTATGACCACAGCCTGGGGACATGCATGTCATCTGCTGCTGTTCATGATCTCTTGGACTTCTGGACCAGATTGTACTCCCTTATATATGGACTCCTCAGGCCACCAATTTTGCCTGGAAATAATTGATGTGTGCTCTGGGGGCCAAAGGCTTCGCCAATTTCTGCTGTTTCTCCAGCGTTGCCTCCCTAACTATTCCCTCCCTAAGCTATTCTGGAGTTAAAAAAAAATATACAAAAAATAACACGAGATCAGGATTTAAAAAAAAAAAAAATCTAAAAACATCAAAAAAATTTAATTTTTTTCGGGAGATGTGACAAATAAAAATATTATATTCATGAAATTACGATAAATAATAAAGAAAAAGTTTGTGAGAACTCTGCGTGAATATGAGCAGCAAACAACTATAAAAGAAGAAGAGAGTGTGCTGCATTAAACAATTTAAAACATTGTAGCCTCACGAAAGTGCTATATCCATTATGAACGCTAATTTTACCAGACCGAGCAGTTCCGTCTCGAAATGTATTCTGAGCATGCGTGGCACTTTGTGCAAAAAAAGGAAAACAAAGAAACTGCGCATAGGTGAAGTGTATAGACAGTGTAAAATAAAATAAAAAGCTGTGAATTCCTCTATGCAACACAAACACAGTAAAATCAAATTGGAAAAAAAAATGGAATCGCGCTAAGTAGGGGACCAGTGACCATACATATGATCATAAATCCACCTTGTTAGTGAATAAGTGAATGAATATATATATATATGTAAAACATATAACATATAAACCATATAAACATGTATAGTGAAAATACAAATGTGAACTAAAATGAGTTAATAGTCCATCAAATATGCATTACTCGTATGCAACGGTGAAAGATAAAAAGTCCATATGTGAACAATATAAATGAATCACCCAAGTTATTAATAAAAAAATCAATTTAAACTGAATTCTTGTTGTATGAAGGCAAAGTGCTTGATCCACCACCAAATGTGAAGACTGGTCGCTTACCAGAAACTCATGACCCCCCACTACAGAGGGTCAGAGTAAGCTGTTTATGTGTTAATCCGGGTCTCCACTGAGAGACTGAACACTTGGCACTGGTATGGGGCAACGAGGGTCTTGGTATCGTAATGGAGGTGTTCACACTTGCAGGAATTGGGACATCGAGCTATCAACAAAGTGGATGCGATATAAAATAGAAAAGCTCCAATAGTGTAAAACGTTTAACTTTATATTAAAATCAAAAGAAGAAAACACTCACATGTTGGTATTCAATGGTAAGCGCCTGAGAAAAGTCTGGAGCGCCGGCCGGAAGCTCACAGACAACCCGTCCTACTGGTACTGGTATCACTGGTATTGGTGGCACTTTGTGCGTCGGAATTGTCCATACACGTCCGGAATTGACGCAAATGGATTTTGTTGTCGGAAAATTTTATAGCCTGCTCTCAAACTTTGTGTGTCGGAAATTCCGATGGAAAAAGTCAGATGGAGCCCACACACGGTCGGATTTTCCGATAACAAGCTCCGATCGCACATTTTCCGTCGGAAAATCAGACCGTGTGTACAGGGCATTAGAGATACATAAACACTCCTTTATCCACCACAGGTACTTTTATATTTGTAGGAACCTAAAATCAGATAACGTAATCTTATAGTCATATACCCATCAAGTCAGGTTATCTTCTTTTAGCTGATGTAGGCCTAATAAAAAAAAATATTTTCTAGAATTTTTTCTTCTGTAACTCATGGTCCCACTAAAAGACTGTTGACATCATATTGACTAAATCTATGCCTTATCTGCCTCATTGTGACTCAGCAGAAGTGACATTCTATATAAGCCAGCAGTATAGAGCCAATGTATAGGTGGCTGAAGCAAGTTTCAGGAGAGGACAAGATCAAACTGCAAGAAAGTACACTCACATTGCAACAAGTAAGTACATTTTTTTGCACCTTCTCTAGGGACATAGGGACTGACTTGTATGGACTGGAGCAATTGCAAAGGACAACAGTTCAATTTAAATAAACAGTTCATTTTTATATCAAATTCTATTGGCTCCTGTTGTCACCAATCACCAATATTGAATTGTTTTGCATATAGTAAAGAAGTAAGGTAGCTGCAGAACCTATAGTGTAGCTGCACAATACAATTCTTCATATTACCCCCCCAGACAGCCTTGCCAACAGGGAACAGGTATGCAGAAACCAGGTAGAGACTTACTCAGTGCAGAAAGATTAACACAACCATTATTCTTTATGGAATACCTCCCAACTGTCCCTGTTTTCGAGGGACTGTCCCTGATTTGGAACAAAGTCCCTTTGTCCATCTTTCTTCTTGATTTGTCCCCATTTTGGTCTGATCTATATAGTTGTATATAAAATGCACTACTTATCTATCAAAAAGTGTTTTACGGTGCTTTCATCTGATTTCTAAATTGCTGCATTTGTACATTCCAAAAGCTGTTATAAAGGAGTAGTAGTGGTAAAAAAATACTTGTGGGTTTAACCAAACAGTTTTTGTACAATTCTCCTTTAAGGGGGCGTGGCAGGGGGTGTTTCCTATGCTTAAATTCTTTTGCTAATAGGTGTCGCTCATTCCCATTTCAGAAAGTTGTGAGGTATGTTTATGGCTAGGGACTTATGCATATGTTTTATTGTGGAGGCTGTCAGCAGGCTTTAACAATGCCCAGTCCTGGACAAGTCAGGTCAATAATAGAAGAGTCAAGCTTGGTTTTGGGGTCTTCAACAGAAAAGAAAAGAGAGAGGGGCTCCAAGCCGACCATAGTGAAGTAAGCGAGTGTATTGTAGAGACCAAAAATATATAAAAGATGCACTCACAAACAAAAGTAGATAAAAGCGTGTCTCTTAAATCAGTGTGCAGTCCGGACATCTGTGGAGATGGAAGACTAGAGCACAGCTCCCTCCGTGACTGCTATGCCAGAGCCGCTGCCGGCAGGCACTATAGACAGGGGAAGAACTGCTACTGTGGGACACAGAAGATACCACCGGATGATTTGCTCAAACTGCCAGGACATGTATAGTCGCAAGCAGGGCCGTCTTTAATATTGATTGGACCCTGGGCAAAAATTTTCTTGAGTTCCCCCCATGCAATTTCACTCCCCACCTGCTCTGAGACATACAATAAATAGCAGCTAGACTTAAAATCAGTTTACTGTATCAGATCAGGCAGCAATTGCAGTTGCCAGCGGTTACAGCATAACATTACTGCTTACTGACTGGTTGCTAGAGGTTACATCACACATTATGGCTCACTGATTAGTTGCTAGATGTTACAGCAAATGATTTCTGCTTGTTGATTGGTTGCTAGAGATTACTGTACCGTATTACTGCTCACTGATTCGTTGCTAGAGGTTACAGTACATCATCTCCTCACTGCAGGGGGACATGATATGCATATGAATCCCGGTTATTTACATGTAAACACAGGGTCTGCAGGTGAGTCATCTGTAAACAACAATAAGGCAGAGCTGGGCAGCATTAGTACCAGCACTTCACACTCAGATATTGGGACACAGCACAGGACTAAAACTTCAAAGAACAAGGGAATTTAAACTGGGATAGTTGGCAAGTATGAGGCAGTTGCTTTGGGCCCCACAACAATGACAGGGCCCAGGGCAGGTGCCCCTTTTGCCCCGCCTTAACCACTTGAGCCCCGGATCATTATGCTGCCTAAGGACCAGAGGTCTTTTTCCAATTTGGCACTGCGTCGCTTTAACTGCTAATTGCGCAGTCATGCAATGCTGTACCCAAACGAAATTTGCGTCCTTTTCTTCCCACAAATAGAGCTTTCTTTTGATGGTATTTGGTCACCTCTGCGGTTTTTATTTTTTGCGCTATAAATGGAAAAAGACCGAAAATTTTTAAAAAAATGATATTTTCTACTTTTTGTTATAAAAAAAATCGAATAAACTCAATTTTAGTCATACATTTAGGCCAAAATGTATTCGGCCACATGTCTTTGGTAAAAAAAATGTCAATAAGCGTATATTTATTGGTTTGCGCAAAAGTTATAGCGTCTACAAACTAGGGTACATTTTCTGGAATTTACACAGCTTTTAGTTTATGACTGCCTATGTCATTTCTTGAGGTGCTAAAATGGCAGGGCAGTACAAAACCCCCCAAATGACCCCATTTTGGAAAGTAGACACCCCAAGGAAACTGCTGAGAGGCATGGTGAACCCATTGAATATTTATTTTTTTTGTCCCAAGTGATTGAATAATGACAAAAAAAAAAAAATATTTACAAAAACTTGTTACTAAATGATATATTGCTCACACAGGCCATGGGCCTATGTGGAATTGCACCCCAAAATACATTCAGCTGCTTCTCCTGAGTATGGGGATACCACATGTGTGGGACTTTTTGGGAGCCTAGCCGTGTACGGGGCCCCGAAAACCAATCACCGCCTTCAGGATTTCTAAGGGTGTAAATTTTTGATTTCACTCTTCACTGCCTATGACAGTTTTGGAGGCCATGGAAGGCCCAGGTGGCACAAAACCCCCCAAATGACCCCATTTTGGAAAGTAGACACCCCAAGCTATTTGCTGAGAGGCATGTTGAGTCCATGGAATATTTTATATTTTGACACAAGTTGCGGGAAAGTGACACATTTATTTATTTATTTATTTTTTGCACAAAGTTGTCACTAAATGATATATTGCTCACACAGGCCATGGGCATATGTGGAATTGCACCCCAAAATACATTTAGCTGCTTCTCCTGAGTATGGGGATACCACATGTGTGGGACTTTTTGGGAGCCTAGCCGCGTACGGGGTCCCGAAGACCAATCACCGCCTTCAGGATTTCTAAGGGTGTAAATTTTTGATTTCACTCTTCACTGCCTATCACATTTTCGGAGGCCATGGAATGCCCAGGTGGCACAAACCCCCCCAAATGACCCCATTTTGGAAAGTAGACACCCCAAGCTATTTGCTGAGAGGCATGGTGAGTATTTTGCCTCTCCTATTTGTTTTTGAAAATGAAGAAAGACAAGAAAAAACTTTTTTTTTTTCTTTTTTCAATTTTCAAAACTTTGTGACAAAAAGTGAGGTCTGCAAAATACTCACTATACCTCTCAGCAAATAGCTTTGGGTGTCTACTTTCCAAAAGGGGGTCATTTGGGGGGGTTTTGTGCCACCTGGGCATTCCATGGCCTCCGAAACTGTGATAGGCAGTGAAGAGTGAAATCAAAAATTCACGCCCTTAGAAAGCCTGAAGGCGGTGCTTGGTTTTCGGGATCCCGTACGCGGCTAGGCTCCCAAAAAGTCTCACACATGTGGTATCCCTGTACTAAGGAGAAGCAGCAGAATGTATTTTGGGGTGTAATTTCACATATTCCCATGGCATGTTTGAGCAATATATCATTTAGTGACAACTTTGTGCAAAAAAAAAAAAAAAAAATTTGTCTCTTTCCCGCAACTCGTGTCACAATATAAAATATTCCATGGACTCGACATGACTCTCAGCAAATAGCTTGGGGTGTCTACTTTCCAAAATGGGGTCATTTGGGGGGGGGGTTTGAACTGTCCTGGCATTTTATGCACAACATTTAAAAGCTTATGTCACACATCACCCACTCTTCTAACCACTTGAAGACAAGGCCCTTTCTGACACTTTTTGTTTACATGAAAAAAGTTTTTTTTTTGCAAGAAAATTACTTTGAACCCCCAAACATTATATATTTTTTTTAAAGCAAATGCCCTACAGATTAAAATGGTGGGTGTTTCATTTTTTTTTTTCACACAGTATTTGCGCAGCAATTTTTCAAACGTATTTTTTGGGGAAAAAACACACTTTTTTAAATTTTAATGCACTAAAACACACTATATTGCCCAAATGTTTGAGGAAATAAAAAAGATGATCTTAGGCCAAGTACATGGATACCAAACATGACATGCTTTACAATTGCGCACAAACGTGCAGTGGCAACAAAATAAATAATTTTTAAAAGCCTTTAAAAGCCTTTACAGGTTACCACTTTAGATTTACAGAGGAGGTCTACTTCTAAAATTACTGCCCTCGATCTGACCTTCGCGGTGATATCTCACATGCATGGTGCAATTGCTGTTTACGCTTGACAACAGACCGCCGCTTGCGTTCGCCTTAGCGCGAGAGCAGGGGGCGACAGGGGTGCTTTTTTTTCTTATTTATTATTTTTTTGCTTTTTTATCTTATTTTTAAACTGTTCCTTTCATTTTTATTTTTTTTAATCATTTTTATTGTTATCTCGGGGAATGTAAATATCCCCTATGATAGCAATAGGTAGTGACAGGTACTCTTTTTTGAAAAAATTGGGGTCTATTAGACCCTAGATCTCTCCTCTGCCCTCAAAGCATCTGACCACACCAAGATGGGTGTGATAAAATGCTTTCCCAATTTCCCAATGGCGCTGTTTACATCCGGCGAAATCTAAGTCATAAAATGCTCGTAGCTTCCAGTTTCTTAGGCCATAGAGATGTTTGGAGCCACTCTGGTCTCTGATCAGCTCTATGGTCAGCTGGCTAAATCACCGGCTGTATTCTCAGGTTCCCTGTTGAGACAGGAGAGCCAGAGAAAAACACGGAAGACGGTGGGGGGCATTCCCTCCCACGGCTTGTAAAAGCAGTCTAGAGGCTAATTAGCCACTAGGATTGCTTTTACATGAAGGCCGACCGCTGGCTGAAAAGAATGATACCAAGATGATACCTAAACCTGCAGGCATCATTCTGGTATAACCACTCAAAGTCGTAAATGGCGTACCTGAAAACAAAAAAATGGTTAACAATAAAACACAGTAAACAGTAAAGTATAAAAAAATTGCATACCTAAAAAGCAAACATGATAAAACACACGCTAATACTCAACTAGTGAATGGTAGTGTTCAAAACATTCACCAATGCAAAGACCAGGATTGTCAGGACAGGAGGGACAATAATAGCGGGTGTCACGCCTATATCCGCGCTTGCTGCAGACACGACATCTTTTTTGGGGGGGTTCGTTGGGTAGGGGTACTCGGGAGGACATAAAGAAAATGCCTCTCATGCAGCTGACTGCATTTGGTTGGGGATGTGAATGGGGGAAGTACGGGTGCAGCAGAAGTGGTGGGTTCCCAATTAGGATTGGCGAATGCAGCAGGAAGGGCACTATGGGCACGATGGGCCTGAGTTTGTCTTTTTGGTGGCAGCGGGACACTACTTGTGCTTTCCACCTCACCAGCTTGAACTGCACTTATGGGACTCGCCACGTCAAGTGTCAAGTGTTACAGCAGTGCTGGTTTGACTACGACCGGGGTGTACTAGGCCGCTGGTGCTTGCCAGTACACCAAAACGCTACCAAAAAAAACTGTTGGCGATCGCAGGGATCAGGCCTGACTCTGCGAACGCTGCAGTTATGCGTTTAGTGTTTTGTAAGTGTCAGTGATCGATCGATACTGCACTTGGGTGGGCTGGGCTGGGCCGGGCGGAGGGGCAAAACGCAGGTGCTAGCAGGAATCTGGGCTGATCCCACTAACACTGCATTTTTGGGAACCCTAAACTGCTGGGGACGCTAGTATAGATCTGATCAGATCAGATATTGATCCGATCAGATACTCTACCACTAAGGGAGGTGTACGGTGCATGCGTGGGTGTTAACGGTACTGGCGCTAACCTGATGCTGCTTGGGGCTAGTGCTTGCCAGTTCACCAAAATGCTACCAAAAAAACTGTTAGTGATCGCAGGGATCAGGCCTGACTCTGCGAACGCTGCAGTTATGTGTTTAGTGTTTTGTAAGTGACAGTGATCGATCGATACTGCACTTGGGTGGGCTGGACTGGGCCGGGCGGAGGGGAAAAACGCAGGTGCTAGCAGGTATCTGGGCTGATCCCGCTAACACTGCGTTTTGGGAACCCTAAACTGCTGGGGACGCTAGTATAGATCTGATCAGATCAGATATTGATCCGTTCAGATACTATACCACTAAGGGAGGCGTATGCTACGTGCGTGGGTGTTAGCGGTACTGGCGCTAACCTGACGCTGCCTGGGGCTGGTGCTTGCCAGTTCACCAAAATGCTACCAAAAAAACTGTTAGCGATCGCAGGGATCAGGACTGACTCTGCGAACGCTGCAGTTATGCATTTAGTGTTTTGTAAGTGACAGTGATCGATCAATACTGCACTTGGGTGGGCTGGGCTGGGCCGGGCGGAGGGGCAAAACGCAGGTGCTAGCAGGTATCTGGGCTGATCCCGCTAACACTGCGTTTTGGGAACCCTAAACTGCTGGGGACGCTAGTATAGATCTGATCGGATCAGATATTGATCCGTTCAGATACTATACCACTAAGGGAGGCGTATGCTGCGTGCGTGGGTGTTAGCGGTACTGGCACTAACCTGACGCTGCCTGGGGCTGGTGCTTGCCAGTTTACCAAAATGCTACCAAAAAAACTGTTAGTGATCGCAGGGATCAGGCCTGACTCTGCGAATGCTGCAGTTATGTGTTTAGTGTTTTGTAAGTGACAGTGATCGATCGATACTGCACTTGGGTGGGCTGGGCTGGGCTGGGCTGGGCGGAGGGGCAAAACGCAGGTGCTAGCAGGTATCTGGGCTGATCCCACTAACACTGCGTTTTTGGGAACCCTAAACTGCTGGAGACGCTAGTATAGATCTGATCGGATCAGATATTGATCCGTTCAGATACTATACCACTAAGGGAGGCGTATGCTGCGTGCGTGGGTGTTAGCGGTACTGGCGCTAATCTGACGCTGCCTGGGGCGACGCATATCACCGCCGGGCGATCAGGGGGCTAAACCTTTATTCGGTAATAAACGGCGGGTTTCCTGACACTATAAAAAATAAACGAACTAACCAGCGTCACCCGTAACAGTTATACGGTGATCAGTGGTGAAAGGGTTAACTAGGGGGCAATCAAGGGGTTAAAACATTTATTAGGTAGTATATGGGGGTCCCTGTCGCTATAAAACGCTGACGGCGAACCTAAATATTTACTTCCCTAACTAGCGTCACCAGCGACACTAATACAGCGATCAGAAAAATGATCGCTTAGTGACACTGGTGACGGGGGTGATCAAGGGGTTAAAACTTTATTAGGGGGGGTTAGGGGGGTACCCTGGACCTAAAGGGGGCTAACAGTAACTGTCCCACCACAGTAACTGTCACAAACTGACACCATGCAGTAATCAGAAAAAAAAAAAACTGCTTGGTGTCAGTTTGTGACGGGGGGGGTGATTGGGGGGTGAACCGGGGGGCGATCGGGGGGGGATCGGGGGTGTTTTGTGTGCCTGGCATGTTCTACTGTGTGTGTAGTGTGTTTTCAGTCACATTACAGTCTTCTCTCCTCGGCGCCGGAACGGAAAATACCGAGCCGAGGAGAGATTACATCATTTCCTTTGCTGCTGTTTAGCATACAGCAGCAAAGGAATGTTCTCATTGGCCGGCGGGGATCGCGAGGGGGGGCCACAAACGGATGGCCTCCCCCTCACCTCCGATCGCGAGGGGACAAAAGAGGACCGCCTCGGACACCGGGGGGGTCAGATCGGACCCCCCACCCGCGGGAGGCAGATCACGTATATCTACGTGATTTTGCCTGCCCGTGCCATTCTGCCGACTTATATCGGCGTGAGGCGGTCCTTTAGTGGTTAAAGACAGCCCTGGTCGCAAGGGCTGTCAGGAAATACATTTTAGAGGCTAGAACCTGCCTCCTTCATCAGTCTTCAGCTGGCTATACACTAGTAGAGTTTTGATTGAAAGTTTTTATTTTAGGAACATTTGATTTTCTAACTATTAGCGGGGTCAATTCGATGTTCGTCTTTGACTGCAGTGACAAGAAAATTTGAAGGAGCAGCATACAAAATATTGTTCAAGCCATCACAATTTTGAAAGTGAACATTGTTTTTGTTTGAGAGTTCAGAGTAGAATGGTAAAAGCAAACATTTTTTGAAGTACTTTCAAATGACATCTGTCATGAGAATTTTCTTACAAATGTTTGTACTAACATTCGTTTGAAAATGTAATAGTGTATGGCTAGCTTTAGACACAGTTATGTACAGTGATAAATATATGAAGCAGTGCTAAAAAATTTAACTCAATATTGTGAAAACACAAAAATAAATCAATACAAATAACATCAAACTTATTAGGTGAAAAAACATGTATAAAGAAATCACACCAAATACACTGAGCAAAATTATAAATGCAACACTTTTGTGTTTGCCCCTATTTGTCATGAACTGAACGCAAAGATCTATGACTTTTTCTATGTACACAAAAGGCCTATTTCTCTCAAATATTGTTCACAAATCTGTCTAAATCTGTGTTAGTGAGCACTTCTTCTTTGCCAAAATAATCCATCCATCTCACAGGTGTGACATATCCAGATGCTGATTAGACAGCATGATTATTGCACAGGTGTGCCTTAGGCTGGCCACAATAAAAGGCCACTCTAAAATGTGCAATTTTAATCACACAGCACAATGCCACAGATGTCCCAAGTTTTGAGGGAGTGTGAAATTGGCATGCTGACTGCAGGAATGTCCACCAGAGCTGTTACCCTTGAATTTATTGTTCATTTCTCGACCATAATTCGTCTCCAAAGCTTAGATCTTTCAGTTCAGCTCATGATAAATAGGGGCAAACACAAAAGTGCTGCATTTATAATTTTGCTCAGTATATGTACAGTAAATAAGTGTCCATAAGAGCCCATTCACAAGTGCTAAAAAAGGAAAAATATATGTAAAACAAAAAAGTTCAAAGGAAACAAATCATCCATGATTCACTTGCTCCACCCCACAATCACAATTCATAGTGCTTCCACCACCAGGTGACAACAGGTATTAAAGCCTCTTACTGAATCCTCTGGACCATCATATAGTATGGTTAAATGTGTGTGTTACATCTCCTTATGAAGGGAAACTTCAAAGCACCAAACGTGATCCAGTCAGGGCTGGTTCATCAGCAGAATGAAAAATAAAAAGCATAGTGTAACCCATAAAAAACATTTAATAATAAAAAAAAAACAGTAAAACTTGCAAAGGGAATCACAGTAAATCCTTGGGCAATATGTTCAAAAAAACTTGCATACAGCAATAAAAACAGATACAATTGCTCTAAAAAAAAGCAGCAGCCTGTGTGGCTGCACCAAGCTCAACCGCCGATCAGCAAGCGTGGTGATGAAGCATCGTAGCCACACCTAATAGTTTCGTCAAAGAGATGATGTCGTCGGAGACTGGCTTACAAACAGTGTTTAAGTGGTTCTAAAGTCTAAAGGTTTTTTTTACCATAATGCATTTCATTCCATAACTTTCACTGTGCGCCCCCCCCCCACCAATACTTACCTGACTCCTGTAGCGATCCAGCGCAGTTCCCGGCTGCAAGTCTTTCCTCCCTCTCTTCTTCAGACATCCCAACCTGCAGAAACTTATTTCAGGGAGTTGACAAAATCATTTCAGGGACGTGGCGCTTCACTCCCGCAAACGCCCCCCCACCCCCGCGGCAAAATATTATTTAAATCACTTTTTAAATATTGTTTCGCAGTGCTTCTGGGGAAGGTGGTGGGGTGAGGGTGGGTGGTATGTGGACGGTGTCAGTAGTTTTTTTTTATTTTTAATAATTGATTTATTTTTACAATTTAATTTGTTTTTAATTTTTTTTTCATAATGCGTTTTGGGGGGAGGGGGTTGGGGCAGTGGACAGTCTTGGTAGGGCAGGGGAGAGTGGTGTCAGTAGTTTTTTATTTTTTTTTTTTATACTTTTTCATTTTTTTAGACTTTTTTTTAGATTTTTTTTTTTTTTAATTTTTGGGGGGGCTTCGGTCAGCTGAGATTGGTGATTACAGCTGATCCCCACTGCACCTTTCATTTCCGGGAGATCGGGAGGTGCTTGCGGGTGTGCGGGAGCCACCGCAGAAATGTGGGAGTCTCCCGCACCTTCCGGGAGACTTGAGATGTCTGCTTCTTTGCTGAGAACAGCAGGAACCATTGACTCCTGCTGCTGTCAGTCAAATCCAGTGAGCAGGGTGAGAGAGGCCTAGCCACACTGTGTGCGTCTATGGACACACATAGCTTGACTCGGGAGTGAGCCTGCACATCTGACCCAATAGCAAGAGGCTTGCTATGGGGGCAGACACAGAAGCAGATGAGCCAAAAGTGCCGACGGGGGGACCCCAGAAGAGGAGGTTCGGGTGTGGCTCTGTGCACAGAGCAGGTAAGTATAAACCTGTTTATTATTTTTTTTTTAAAATAGACTTTACAGTTACTTTAAAGCGGAGTTCCGCCAAAATTGTTTTTTTTTTAACATCAGCAGCTACAAATACTGCAGCTGCTGACTTTTAAAATATGGACACTTACCTGTCCAGGGCGCCCACGATGTCCTCACCCAAAGCCGATTTGTCCCTTGGCTCTTGGGTGGAGACGCCGCCATCTTCGGTAAGGGAATCAGGAAGTGAAGCCTTGCGGCTTCATAGCCTGGTTCCCTACTGTGCATGCGTGAGTCGTACTGCGCGTCCTCACTGGTCCCTGCTGTCTTCTGGGACCTTTGTGTCTCCCAGAAGACAGCGGGGTGGGACAGAGGAGGGGCCGGACATGGCATAGATCACTGCGGAGCCTGCAGCGATCTATGTCTGGAAGTGGGAGCAAATACCGGCAATAGACAGGTATCTGCTCCCCCTCCCCCCTGAAAGGTGCCTAATGTGACACCGGAAGGGGGGGGGGAATCCGATCAGCGGAAGTTCCATTTTTGGGTGGAACTCCACTTTAACATTGACACTGAATATATAAATTGACTTATGTCAACAACATACATTTACTAATGATTTGCTCTTTCCCCCTAGTGCCTGGATTTACACTTACCTACTTTCCAGTCAGAGGTAAGAGCCATGTGATTTTTTCTTTACTCTTAATGGACTGAAATTTGTTTCATTTTGCCAGCTTCTAATAAAACATTTATAAAGGAATTATCAATTATTAGTTGTTCACACAATACATAAAAACACTGTATGGCATCATCATCACTAGGTGGTGTTGTTGGTGGATTGGACTTTGAGTTCAATAGTTTGTTCACCTCCATGTTTTTGGATTCGTATGGATCACCCATGGGTAGTATGTCTGTGTGTGTAGATCCCTGCAATTAATACAGCCCTGCACTTTCCATTCTTTAAAGTATTTCCAAATCCAAATGTTCGGGAAAAAAAAAACACATGAAAAATTATTCTGAAAGAAAACCATTGTTGATGTGATTATTTTCCAAACAAGTAATCAAAAATATATATTTGTTAACTTTAACTACTGATAGTGTGTTGGAAAAACCAAATGCAAAAAGCTTCTTATATTATTTGAAACAAAAATTATTTTATGCAAATTCCTCTTACCACTCAGACGACCTCTTCATATTGTCTGAGGTAGTAATTTAAATAAAGCCCAAGGCCACAGATGCTTGAGGCCACAGAAGACAATGGATGATATCTAACACATAGGTATTCCAAATGGAAAAAGTGACATTTTAGACCTTAGTGGGTCAGGTTTGTAATGGTAGAATCTCAACACCTTTGCTCATTTGTTACCATTTTATTAAAGAGCCAGCTAAACTTTTATGCCAAAGCTGTTACCAAAGCGCACACAAAAAAATTCAAACATACGTAACTTTTGTTGGAACGCTGCTATGATTTGTCTCTAAAAAAGTTCCACTTTAGCTTTTATTGAAAGAGAAGTTAGGAATTTTTTTTTTTTTTTAAAGAATCATACTTACCTAGGTGGATGCAGCATCAATACAATGCTGCATCTGTCCCCCTGCGGCTCTAAACATCACTGATCGTTCAGTTCCAAGTGCTCCGTGAGCAGAGGGGGGGGTGCCTGTCAGTCACCACTGTGATTCCTGCAGTGATTCCCGCACCCGCAAACACCTGCAGTGAAAACGCACTGCTCTGCGAAAATTCATTCTGAATGGCACCCCCACGCATGTAAAATCGCAGTGCAGGACCACAGGGAAATTGCATGGTCAAAAACTCCATGCAATTTCCCTGCGATTTGAAAAGGTGCATGCAACTTTTTGGAGAAATGTAGGCACAGCAGACAATTCATTTGAATGGGCTGCCGTGCCCACACAAACACAAACGCTGTGAACTTAGTGTAAGGGTAAGTATTTGCAGACTATCTGCTTTATCACCTCACAGTCTACACTATATTGTGTAAAACAAAAAAGGATACCTTGAGATATTTAAGATCTATTTCTATGATGGTCTCTCAATTTTTCTTTCAACAGAGTTTTCCTATTTTTGTTTCTTGCAAAATGATATGCCTGTTCCACTGCTACCCTTGTTGAAAAATCTTTTTCCTATCATGAATCTTCATCGCATTCACTAAGCTCTGGAACCAATTCCTTTGCAAAGTGAACAGCTTATTTGCCTTTAGTAAATCAACCCTTGTGCGTATTATACACTGAAGAGGTGTAAGTTCCATCATGACTTTTATTTCATCTCGCATTTTATCAACGACAGGTTCCCTCTCATTGCCTTTTTGATTGATATCTCTTGGTAATGAAACCACAAAATATGTTTTAGCTACTTTTGGTCTTCAGTTGCCTTGCCTGTAATAGATAAAGCACAGCCTTAAGTTACTGAGATATTATTATGACAAATGATGGCGCTTGATAGAATACACGTATCTATTGCTTTGAATTTCATCAAATGCTAATTACACTGTGAGTATATAGGCCCATATACACTACTTTTTGACAACTGTTTTAAGGCAACATCCGACCGTGTGTGTTTTCATCGGACAAATGTTGGCTGTGGAAACAGACAAACTTTCCTGCAACAAAAGTCCTAGGTCGGCTAGTCCGATCGTGTGTACACAAATCCATTGGACTTTAGTCCAAAGTACAAACACGCATGCTCAGAACCAATGCAAAAGAACAGACAACAATACAGAAGTTGACCAAAGGGTGGCGGTAAAGAGCTGAAAAACCACGTGATTTGGTGAAAGTTGGCTGAAGAAGTCCTGCCGTGTGTATGCATACCAAGTTCATGGCCAATGCCCTTTGGACAGAAATCCACGTAAAAGTTTGTTTGAAGTCCGATCGTGTGTACGAGGCTTATGTCTCTCCATACCTGCTCCTCCTCACTTCTTTGATTAAGTGCAGCCTTGTGGGTGAAAGGAGAGCAGTCAGTCGACTCTTTTGGATTTGTGCAGTCTGTGCAGCATAGCAGATAGCAGATGTCCATCACCCAACCTTCTATGAAGTGATCTGATTCAGGGCTTGGGAGACGCATACCCCATACTTTTGCCAATTTTATGTTTCTAGTTGGGAATGGAAAGATATATGGACAGCATCTTAAGATAAGGCAAAATGGATATTTTTAGCAAAATACTTATAGAATCTAAAAATGGGGTCATGCTCTTTCTTGTAACAGCTAATGGTACAAGCATTGACTGCGCAAAAATACAGAAACACATTTTCTGGTGCAAATATTTGCACTGCAGTTTAAAAGGTTGAAGAAAAGATAAAAGTCCACTCTTTTTAACCTGAGTATGTGTGTACCTGTGTGTGATTTTTTTATCCTCTACCAAGTCTATTCTGCTTCCTGAGGAAGTTGTTGACACTCTCAGCTAGTAGCACTTCCTTGGAGAGGGAGTCCCACATTTTTACTGCTCTAAAGAACCTTTACCACAATCTAAGGTTAAACCTCCTTTCTTCTATCATGGTCATGTGTCAGGAACCCTAGAGCAGGGGTCTCCAAACTGTGGCCCCGGGGCTGATACCAATGATGGGGCATTGCTTTCTTTCACTGATGTTAAGGCATTTTGTGTTCCCACTGGCCACAGTCTGGCCCCCTAAAAGCCTGAAGGACAGTAAACTGGCCCTTTGCTCAAAAAGATTAGAGACCCCTGCCTTAGAGTAAACAGCTTATTACAGTTACTGAAGTCACCCTTGCTATATTTATACATTGTAATCATATCCTCTTCTTCAGAGTGAATAACTGTAAAATATGTAATTGATCCTAATAGCTGAGGTTCTCTACCACCCCCCTCCCCCTCCTATTCATTTTATTGCCCTTTGCTGAACTGTCTCTAATTTTAACAATGTCTTTACTGAGGATTGGTGGCCAAAACTGAACTGCATATTTAAGATGAGGCCAAACCAGTGTTTTGTAAAGGGATAGAATTATTAATTGATTTCATGTTCGCAGTACCTGCTGATAAGGCAATATTATTAGTTGCACAAATTAACCTTTCCAAAGTTACCTTACACTTCCCTGTTGATCTTCTTTACAGGTAGAGCTGAGCCAATCCGGCTTTTGCTGGCTGATCAAGGAGCCATCTGGACAGAGAAAGAAGTTCAGATAGATGATTGGTTTTCTGGAAAATGTGAACTGAAGAAGACTGCTGTGAGTGACAAATTTTAAGTAGAAATTCTTAGAGTATTTTCTTTTCCCAGCATAAAATGAATTTCCCAGGATATGTGAGAAGCCATTGCTGAGATGGTTTTGAAAGGTGCAGGTCCAGGGCTTTCATCCTGACTACACTACTTGGCCAATGACCTGAAAAAGTATATAAGTGCATGAAAAACCTTTTTGAGGGATTCAGCAATAGGGGCAGTGCTGGTAATACAAACCTAATCATGAAAAGAGTGGCAAATATGCTTGGAATTCAGAAGCAGTGCAGAGATGTTGCCACACAGTTGTTACCGCACCATCACAAGAAGCTGCATTAGGTGAACTTCACTGGCAGGATCAATTTTTGTGAGACTTTGCAAGTGACCAAGAGAAAACTGTAAGAGCCCTTTCACACTGGGGCGGTGGGGGCGGTAGTGGTAAAGCACCGCTAGTTTTAGCGACGCTTTACTACTGTTATAGCGGCGCTTTGTCGCCGCTTGCAGTGTGCTTTTAATCCCCAGAAGGGGTTAAAACGTGGTAAAAGCAGCCGCTTAGCACTGCTTTCAAATTGCTTTTAGGGCGCTTTGAAAGCGGCGTCAATTCGTTTCAATGGGCAGGGGCGGTGGAGGAGCGGTGTATACACCGCTCCCCCACCGCCCCAAAGATTGCTGCTTGCAGGACTTTTTTACCCTGTCCTGCAAGAGCACCGCCCCAGTATGAAAGCATTTCAGCTTTTACACTGGGGAGCATTGAGATGCGCTTTTCAGGCACTTTACAGGCGGTATTTTTAGCGCAAAAACGCCCCGAAAAGCACCCAGTGTGAAAGGGGTCTAAGTGAAGATGTAATAATGATTACAATTAATAATAATAATAATAATTAAGTGCTGCAGCACATTTTTTATCAGTCGGAGCTATAGATTTATTTTAAGTCTCTTGCTGTGTCACTTAGTACAGGGCAATCGTTTCTACTAAGGTTTTGACTGGGCATTTGTTTGATGCTGTATCAACAGAAGGAATGAAGGTCTAGGAATGTATTCTTGTGAAATTCCAGATCAAAATTTTACATTGGTTTTTACCTGTTTGTACTGGCCTAAAATTAGAACTTTTGCTGGATCTTTTTGTAGAGATTTACATTGGACCACACTTTATATGGCTTTTTGCCTTCTTCTGCACCAACTGGACATTTTTTATCGGTGGATTTTGCGGAAACAGTGACATTTTTAGTGCAGACATTTTGGTGTACTCTATGATGCACAACATGGTTAATTTTGGATAGGGAACAGTGAAGTAAGGGAACATCACAGGAGTCCTCCATGGTACCAATTAGACATGTGCAATGTGTTTCGTAACGAATCGAAATTCGGCCGAATTTTGCATCCGAATAAAAAAATAACGAATTTCAACTAATACAAAAGAAATTATAGCGAATATAACGAATGAATTTGACATGATTCGGTAATTCGTTAAAGATCTAATGAAACAAAAGCTAAACTCAAAGTAAATCTAATGCCGCGTACACACGAGCGGACTTTACGGCAGACTTTGCCCGGCGGACGGGATTTGGCCAGACAATTCGATCGTGTGTGGGCTCCAGCGGACTTTGTTTTCTCAAAAGTTGGACGGACTTAGATTTGAAACATGTTTTAAATTAATCCATCGAAATTGAGTCCGGTCGAAAACTCTGCCATCTGTATGCTAGTTCGACGGACAAAAAGCCACGCTAGGGCAGCTATTGGCTACTGGCTATGAACTTCCTTGTTTTAGTCTGGTCGTACGTCATCATGTACGAATTTGACAGACTTTGGTGGATTGTGTGTAGGCAAGTCCGTTCATTCAGAAAGTCCGTTGTAAAGTACGTTGAAAAGTCCGCCGGGCAAAGTCTGCCGTAAAGTCCGCTCGTGTGTACGTGGCATTACAGTCCAATCAGCTGATTAATTTTGTGTTGGAGGTTGGATTACTGGAAAAGTGCATTCCTGGGAACTGAGTGAGAAGGGTGTTGTAATGTATTTGAGTGGAGGAGAAGAGATATTGTCATTGTGTGTTTTAATAGATTCAATATACAAACGACTTTCCAAACTACGATTCCATATCATGAATATATATATACATACATAAATATTGAATTTATAGCGGATATAACGAATTAATTCAACATGATTCGAGATTCAGTATAAGGAATATCGACACTCTACGAATAATAACGAATTATCCGAAAACTAATTAACGTAACATAACAAATATAACAGAACGAAAATTATGTATTTTACAAATGACAACAAACCGAAACGAAACGAAAATTCCCGTTGTGCACAAGTCTAGTACCAATATGACCCCTTTCACACTGGGGCGCTTTGCGGGCGCTACAGCGCTAAAAATAGCGCCTGCAAAGCGCCCTGAAAGAGCCGCTGCTGTGTCTCCAATGTGAAAGCGCCGAGGGCTTTCACACTGGAGCGGTGCGCTGGTAGGACGGTAAAAAAAATCCTGCTAGCAGCATCTTTGGAGTGGCTATGGAGCGCTCCTTCACCGCCCCTGCCCATTGAAATCAGTGGGGCAGCGCGGCTATACCGCCGGCATTGTGCAGCAGCACTTTGCGGTGTTTTTAACCCTTTATCGGCCGCTAGCGGGGGGGGTAAAACCGCTCCGCTAGCGGCTGAATACGGCCGCTAAAACGACGGTAAAGCGGCGCTAAAAAAAGGCCTGTTTTACCGCAGATGCCGCCCTCAGTGTGAAAGGGGCCTAAAAAAAAGTCCCGCTAGCAGCATCTTATACACTGCTCCCTCACCGCTCCTACCCATTAAAATGAATGGGGCAGGGCGGCTATACCACCGGCATAGCGCTGCTGCAGCAGCGCTTTGCGTTGGTTTTAGCCCTTTTTCGGCCGCTAGCAGGGGGGTAAAACCGCCCCTGCTAGCGGCCGAATACCGCCACTAAAACGACAGTAAAGCGACGCTAAAAATAGCGCTGTTTTAATGCCGGCGCCCCCACCGCCCCAGTGTGAAAGGGCTCTTAGGGTAATTCTTAATACTAAAAACACGTTGCAACTAGAAACTATATGATTACATTTGGCAATGCCTTTGATTCCTTTCAGACTGTTTCATTCATCAGCCACTCCCAGTTTCACATACTGTATAAAAGTGCTTGTCTAAAATTTTTGGTGCTGCCCAAATCTGTTCAGTAAACACACCCTAACTGGCATTTAGGACACTGTCATTGAAGATAGCATAGCAGTTGAACAAGGCTAAAGCCCCATACACATGGGCTGAATGCCGGAAAAGAACAGGCAGATAAACAAAAATAAAAAAGCCAACATTCGGTCCGTGTGTATGTTGATCTGTCCAACAGAAGCCGGCCGTTCAGCTGGCTTCTGTTAGACGTGCATGCTGGAAAACCAGCAGCCGACCAAATCCCGATCAGTGCTTTCAGCCAATGGCAGAGAGCACCGATCGAAGCGTTCTGGCGGGGGGGGGCGTCTCCCTTTCAGAACACAACAGTTTAGCAGGGGAGATTGCTTTAACTAACCTCGCATGGTTAGTACAGTGGCTCTCGCCGGAGCTGTCAGTTTTTGTTTGTGCGACCTGCTGCATTGCACGAAAAAAAAAACTGTAGTGTGTACCTTTAGTTCCACAGTGACTACGCACTTAGTAATAAACCTGAATCAATGAAGTTCAAAGATTAGGCTGTTCTGGCTGATAAAAGTAATAGCAGCCACCTTAGTATGGCCTGGCCTGTATTCACAACTTTTACTTAACCACTTAAGCCCCCGACCAATTTGCTGGCCAAAGACCAGAGCACTTTTTGCGATTCGGCACTGCGTCGCTTTAATTGACAATTGCGCGGTCGTGCGATGTGGCTTCCAAACAAAATTGAGGTCCTTATTTTCCCACAAATAGAGCTTTCTTTTGGTGGTATTTGATCACCTCTGTGGTTTTTATTTTTTGCGCTATAAACAAAAATAGAGCGACAATTTTGAAAAAAAAACGCATTATTTTTAACTTTTTGCTATAATAAATATCCCCCAAAATATATAAAAAAACATTTTTTCCCCCTCAGTTTACATAGTTACATAGTTAGTAAGGTTGAATAAAGACACCAGTCCATCCAGTTCAACCTGAGTGAGTACCCACAATTGTCCCGATCCCTGCACATTGCGTCCCATCAAGATGCCCATTCACTATATTATTATTATTTTTTTTTTTTATATATATATTTAAGGTACCCATGTAGCGCCATCAATATACGCAGCGCTCCACACACAACCACCCCCAAGGGGTCTGCAATCCAAGGTCCCCAACTCACACCAGGGACAATTTTTTTTGGACAGAAGCCAACCAACCTACCAGCATGTCTTTGGAGTGTGGGAGGAAACCGGAGTACCCAGAGGAAACCCACGCAGGCACAGGGAGAACATGCAAACTCCAGGCAGGTAGTGTCGTGGTTGGGATTTGAACCAGCGACCCTATTGCTGCGAGGCAAGAGTGCTAACCACTACACCACTGTGCTGCCCATTAGGCCAATACGTATTCTTCTACTTATTTTTGGTAAAAAAAATCGCAGTAAGCGTTTATTGATTGGTTTGTGCAAAAGTTATAACGTCTACAAAATAGGGGATAGTTTTATGGCATTTTAATTAATATTTTTTTTACTAGTAATGGCGGCGATCTGTGATTTTTATCGTGACTGCGACATTATGGCGGACACATCGGACAATTTTGACACATTTTTGGGACCATTGTCATTTTTACAGCGATTAGTGCTATAAAATTGCACTGATTACTGTAAAAATGACACTGGCAGTGAAGGGGTTAACCACTAGGGGGCTAGGGAGGGGTTAAGTGTGTCCTAGGGATGTGTTACAGTGCCATTAGGCAGAATGGGGAGGTGTTTGTGTACATTAGCATCTCCCCTTTCTTCCTCTCCGTGAGACGATCGCGGGTATCACCGCGGACATCGAGTCCGCGGGACCCGTGATCCTACTCACTGAGCTTGCGGCGGGAGCGCGCACACGATGGCACGGCAGCAAATTTAAAGGAACCTACAGGTACGCCCATTTGTCCAGCCGTGCCAGTCTTCCGACGTATAGGTACATGCGGCAGTTGGCAAGCGGTTAAAACTTAAAACACCTTTAGTGCCAGATCTAGCAGTGTTGTAACTGAAGCAGGAGTATGTCTTGGACAGTGACAAATCTAAAAACTTAGTTCAATTGTTATTGTTATTCAATTGTTATTGTTTAATTACTCAAAATAAGATATTTCTGGAAGCTGTGTGCCACCCCCTTCCTGAATCCCGATGCTCGTCCCATTTACTCGAATAATCATAATAATCATGCTTGTGTAAGCTAGGCACACATGTTAAGGAAGCCACTGGCAAATCCCTATTGTGGTGATTTTGGCAGCCACCTGGTGGCCAAAGCTCTTAGGTGGTCAATACCTGGTCCTAGAAATAAAAGATATTCCTGCGCTATCGTACTGATGGGGACATGGAGATAGGTAATACAGAGTAGGAAAATATATAAATTGCTGCAGTATGGAAAAGCAGCTAACACCGGATAGGGTACATCCTGCCCCTCACTGAAATAAATAAAATAGAAGTGTGGTGTTGCGCTGATCCTTAACTGTGACAAAAATTAAACAATATTCTGAATTAAATGTGGTAGCACAATAGTGGTGGGTATCTCTAAAATGCAGATCTCTTGCGATCGGCCACTTGTGACTCTGTAGTAACGTGAAAATTTGTACCTCTATGTGGGGGTGTCTAAATCTGTGTATATAACGTGACAACCATATGTAATAAGCCCTTTGTAGAGTATGCTGGAAAAATCAACCAACTATTTAAGCAGATGTATATACACATAGGTTTAGTGTAATCGGTGCTCTCACAAGTGATTGTGAGTCAATATGCAAATAAGAATTCATGTAAATTATATATACGAACATCAAGGACAATTTATAACAATCTGCTGATCAAACACATGTGCACCTGGTATTTCACAATACATCACCAGGTGCGTGTGACGTGAATAGTGCACTTATAACAAATCTGCAATCCTCTCTTGAAGTGCAAAAAAACTTAAAGTATTTAAAAATAATTTAAACAAAGTCCAGAACATGTGATCCACTCAGTGCAAACATAAACGTGACATGGGTGATAGATTTCTTCATGCAACACGGCACACACTGGTAATGGGGTAATCACATTTAGCCAGTATATAGGGATGGCAACCTTTTGTTGTCAAAATCATGAGATGAGCAGACAGTGGGGGCGGTGGTCGTCCTACTCCTGCCCTGTCTTGTCACCTTTAAGGACTTGCGTCTCTCCAAGTAGTGTCCCGGGGTCACCGAGATAAACCAGAAAGGAAGATCCACAAATAGTATAGTATTGTCTCAAAAAGGTTCAATCTTTATTCAGGTATGCAAATACTCACATTTAAAATGCAAAAAAACGGGCGAAAATCCGACGAGCGGCGAGCTCGTAATGTAGATACAAACAAAGAGTGCCTTTCCCGTCCCTATGCGTGACGTCACGGCCCACGTGACTTCTTCATCCCCTGAAGAAGTGACGTGGGCCATGACGTCAGGTGCACATACCAGGTGCACATGTGTTTGATCAGCAGATTGTTATAAATTGTCCTTGATGTTCGTATATATAATTTACACAAATTCTTATTTGCATATTGACTCACTATCACTTGTGAGAGCACCGATTACACTAAACCTATGTGTATATACATCTGCTTAAATAGTTGGTTGATTTTTCCAGCATACTCTACAAAGGGCTTATTACATATGGTTGTCACGTTATATACACAGATTTAGATACCCCCACATAGAGGTACAAATTTTCACGTTACTACAGAGTCACAAATGGCCGATCGCAAGAGATCTGCATTTTAGAGATACCCACCACTATTGTGCTACCACATTTAATTCAGAATATTGTTTAATTTTTGTCACAGTTAAGGATCAGCGCAACACCACACTTCTATTTTATTTTAATTTTTTTTCAATACCTGGTCCTGCTGCAGCCACTTTTTTTTTGCTGATTTCATCTTTAAAACATTACCAACTTTTTTTTTTTTTCATTTTGTTCATTATTATGTATAGCATAGTAAAGTTATACAAAAAAACTAATTGTATTGTCATTATAAACAGTGACTGGTTTGGTGGCATGACATTTCAACTGCATTGACACGTCTATGCACAGCTAAATGTCCCACTTGTGATGATTACATTGTGGGATTTGAGAGAATTGTTCAGCCATTCACCCTTCTGTTTTTAGCGTTTAAGTTATGTATTAATAGATACATACAGTATTATCAGCATTCCTGTGGTAGGGGGCTCTGGACTGTTTTCCGGGTACACTTAATATGCCAGTTTAGGGAGCAGTCTGCAGAGGGGCATACCTCCAAGTAAAGGAAATGAAACAGCAGAGAACACCAACTAAGTGCAGTATATAAGAAAAGACTTTATTAAAAATAACAAATAGCAACTCAGAAGGTGCAAAAGGGAAATAACATGTCAACCACCCAGTGCGGTTATCTGTTGAACCTCAGTGGGTCTTCAGAAGCCAGGAAGCAGATGCCACTGTCAGAAACTGTGTAGGATACCAGAAACTAAACTGGAAATCCTGGAATCACCCTGGAACGTATGGGCTGCACAAGACTGGAAGTGTCTTCACACCTGGGAGGGCTAAAAAGTGGGGAGCATGACTACATGTTACAGAGTGTAGCTGCTCCTTTTTTCAAGCCTAAGGACATGCTCATGGGGACATGTATATATAGTCATACAGACTAATTGGTAAAGACCACACTAATATGGTCTGGCTGCTCAAAGTTTGTACCATACTAATAGACTCCATTCAGATGACCTCGAGCAGCCATTTTATTGGAGGCCTTTAGTGTGGTCTTTACCAATTATTCTGTATGGCTCCTCCTCCCTGCTCTTTTATATACAGTATATACCTGTCCCCATGGGCAACGTCCTTAGGTTTCAAAACATGTAGCCACATTCCCCACATTACAGCCCTCCCATGTGTGATGACACTTCCAGTCTTGTGCTGTCCATGCACTCTAGGATGACTCCAGGATTTCCAGTTTAATTTTTGGTGTCCTACACAACTCCTGACAGCGGCATCTGATTCCTGGCTTCTGAAGAGACACTGAGGCTCAATAGCTTACTGCACTGGGTGCATGACATGCTCTTACCCTTATGCACCTTGTGAGTTGCCACTTCTTATTTTTAATAGTCTTTTCCTATAAATTTCACTTGGTTGACACCCTCTGCTCTTTGTTTATATATCAGAGAGCAATTCAGTCTCATTGAGGAGCTGCCTCGAATATTTTTGGACCTATGGACTTTTAGTATAATACTAAATCCCCACAGCACATTCACGTGTATGATTATGTTGTAGCTCAGCTGTATCCCTACCTGCGCCATTCTCGATAATTTCTTGTGTTACGTACCTTCAATTAGTCTGATTGTGCCTTCCAATGAAAGCTACAGAAGTACAGTGTAATCTGTAAAGTAAAATGAGTTACACAGGGATCAGCAATGAGTAAGAACTAGGTTATATGCCTTCCCTTCATTCTTAGTTTCTCTCTTAAGCCTTGTCATTTCATATGACAGAATTCAACGTCAGTGTAACACAGACGTAATGTGTTAAATTGTTTTATATGTGTTCTTTTGTTTCTGAGCATGCGTAGTCTTGCTCTTCAGATTTTTTTTGGGCCGAAAACTATACTAATGGAACGAAAATCAGACATTATGGTCACATCAGACAAAAATTTTGGAGCCTGCACATCCAGTTTTTGTCTGACGAAAATTCGTAATCGGCTGTCAAAAGCACCTTACTAACGATCAGAAAATCGTCAGATCGTTCATCGGACAAAATTTTACTTCCAATTTTCTGATCGTGTGTACGAGCCTTTACTATTTCAGCGGAATGCTGTTGGGAAAAAAATCCTCTCTAAACAATTTTCTGTTTCTGCTTTTGAGATTAAAGAACTCTATCTGAATCTAAAGTATACATTAACATACCACTATCATCTCCTTAGAAAAAGTAAAACCCTTTTTAAATAAAATTAATTATGGGTTCATTCACCCTTCTACCTGTTAGATTAATGTGAAAAATGTATTATACGAGTTCCTATGTTGTTACTCCTCGGTATGTTTTTGCATGTCTGAACCATGAAACCTTATCTCCCCTAGCACTGTGGATATTTCCCTGCATCATGCTGTGTAACCCATGCCATCAAATGACATGAATCAGTGATGAGGGCAGGCACGTCGTTTGTGAGGCCTCTGCTAATGACCTACATATTAGTTGCTCTCCTATATTGGATATGTAGATAAAAGTGTTAATTGTTATAAGTTATTTCTATGTCGACTTTTGGCTAAACTCCTGTTTTTATATTAAGACTGCAAAACTTTGAGTTCCGCATTAGGCGTGGGGAAAATTAAGATCACAATGCAATACTCATGTTTAATCTGCTGCCCCCAAAGTACTCTTTTTTTGCCATATTGTCAGTCTTCTGGGTAGCCTGGGAGACTGAGGGCAGACTGTTAGTGCAGGGTGTCATAGGGCTGCTTCCTGAGGGGGTGTTAACACAGTGAATGCAGCACTGACATCCTCATGTTAGCACTGCCCCTTGCATTACTGAGGACCACCAGTCACCAGGTGAAGCCAAAGAGGAAGAGGATCCTGTGACATAACCTGACCGACCTAAAGAAAAAGTGAAGTATTAAAAAATAGCATATGTAGCACCCTCCTGTCAGGTCACCCAGAGGCTGGGTGACAGATGCACACCGTTGGGATCAGGAGTGCACAGCAAGGTAGTGGACCCTACGGCTGACTGCTGCGGATTGAACCCTGGGAGGTTCAGGAAGCAGGTCTACTGGATCACTGACACAGATCCCACTGGGAGCTAGAGCATAGATTCCCCAGGGCGCGGAGTCTAAGAGCCAGCAGGTGTTCACCAGAGCCTTTAATGGTAAGGATGGACTGAGCTGCAGTCTGGCTCCAGGTCACGGCCCCCAGGGTCTCACAGCTCACGCTCACGGTAGACTACAGGAGAAGAGGAAGGAGGCAGCAGGCTGGAACAACAAGGAAAGTAAGGGACAAGCCAAGGTTGGGGCCACAAGCAGACAAGGACAACAGAGTACACGCCAAGGTTCTGGGTCACAGGCAAACAGGGATGGTCGGGAACACGCCAAAGGTCAGGGTCACGAGCAGACAGGAATAGTTAAGAACAGGCCAAAGTCGGTAACAGGAATCAGATGTAGGAAACACAGCAAGTACACACAGAGGCTAACACACAATGGTAAATCAGCATTGCTAGGTTGCAGTGCACAGGTTAATATAGGGTTCCCTTATAGGGCCTGGGGTGGGGCCATGCTTAGAGGAGAGGTTACAAAAGCAGTCAGGTGAGGGTCAGCTGGTCTCTAGAGATGAACACATGGAGACAGGTATGCTGATCGACAAACTATTGCATAAACATGACAGTACCCCCCCTCTTAAGACCTCCCCCTCTCCCGCCTGTGCCCAGGCTTAAAGGGAAACTCCAGATGGAACCTCCTCAATAGACGAGGAGCAAAGACCTCAGATGCAGTGATCCAAGACCTCTCCTCAGGACCAAACCCTTTCCAATGTACGAGGTACTAAAGAATGCCTCTACGGCGCCGGGAATCAAGAACTTGACTAACCTCGTACTTAAGATTATCCTCAGAGACCGAAACCGAAGTAGGGAGAGGACGAGAGGACTTATTGAGGGCTAAAGGCTTCTTAGGAATGGGTAAAGGCATAAGAAGACCATCAGGAGTCTGAGCAGGGTCCCCCAGACCCTTAAAGATGAGCTGGACATCCAACACAGGATCATCAGACTGGGCAGAAGTCAGTGGATCCCTGAGGCCAGGTTGTTTAGAAAGTGATGTGTCACAGAAGTCAAGCTGGATAGCTTCACTGGGCATAGGCTGAACTGGTGCAGAGGACGACTGAACAGCATTGCCAGGTGCAGCGACCACCAGAATCGCATCACAGGGCGTAGCGACTGTGGAATTGGTAGACGAGTCAGCCTGGGTGTGCGTCCAAGGGGGTCCAGGAACAGGAAAAGGTAAATGACCATGCAAACTGGAGTGAATGATTGGCTCAAGTTTACAGGTGGGCTCCTCATCCAGAGTGCCACATGACCCAGAGAGTGCCTCAGCCCGACTATTGCAGGAGACATTCCAGAAATCGCTATATGCAGCGGGAAGAGCACAAGATACTGGGATGGTGGCAACAGGAAGTTTCTCTTTTGGGGTAACCTTGAGTAGGCAGGAAGAGGAACAGGAGGAACTCCAAGCCAGGATCCGTCCAGCAGTCCAGTCAATGTGTGGAGAATGGAACCGTAACCAAGGAAGACCTAATATGATAGGAGATGAAGCTTTAGGCAAGACAAGGAAGGATAGCCACTCCTGGTGGAGTGTCCCTACCGACATCTTAACAGGAAAGGTCTGGAAGCAGATAGGACCCCCTGGGAGAACAGTGCCATCAATCGCCAAGACCACCAATGGCGTTGAAAGGGGCAAAAGGGTAAGTCTCATGGAAGATGCAGCTTCCCAATCCATGAAATTGCCAGCGGCTCCGGAATCCAGATGTGCCGAGACCGAACGAGAGGAAGCGCCGACATGAAGGAACACAGAAAGAAGAAGACGAGAAGGTGAAGGTGATACTTCAGGGTCTAATACTCCACCTTCCAGATGTATTAGCCCCGATTGTTTTTCCGGACGAAGAGAACAAGTGTCACGAAAATGACCTTTGGCCCAACAATAAAGGCACAGGCCCAGAGTTCTGCGCCTAGCGTGTTCTTCAGGAGACAACTTGGTCCAGCCCAGCTGCATAGGTTCCTCAGCGGGCAGGGGGTGCTCCTCGGACCGAAGAGAAGGGACTGGGAGCTCAAGCTGCCTAAGGAACGGGGAGTGCTGGCGTCTTTTTTCCAGGGCCCTCTCCTGAAAGCGAATATCGATCTGGTTACACAAGGTGATGACACCGTCCAGATCAGCAGGGAGGGATCTTCCTGCTAATTCATCCTTCACTCTATCAGAGAGGCCATGTAAAAAGGTTGCAACTAGGGCCTCATTATTCCAGCTCAATTCAGCTGTGAGGATACGGAACTGAAGAGTAGGGATGAGCTTCGTGTTCGAGTCGAACCCATGTTCGACTTGAACATCGGCTGTTCGGTCATTCGCCGAATTGCGAACGATATGGGCTGTTCGCGCCAAATTCGTGTGGTGCGTCACGGCCCATAATTCACTGCGGCATCGCAGTGCATTGCTGGCTGATGATTGGCCAAGCATGCACTATGACCCGCATGCTTGGCCAATCACAGCGCCGCCTGAACAGAGAGCCGTAATTGGCCAAAGCCAAGGAGGCTTTGGCCAATTATGGCTCAGGGGATTTAGTACACGCCCCACACTATATAAGGCCGCCTGCACGGCGGCCCTGTGTAGTGTGTGTTCCGGCGTTCATTGAGAGAGAGAGAGAGAGACAGACAGTGACATTTGATTTGAGTTAGATTAGGCAGAACAGTCAGTCAGTTAGCTGCACTTACAGTGTATTGTGTATATATATATGCATCCCAGGTGTTGCATATATATATATATATACACTGTATTCAGTTTAGCTAGATCCGTTCCTGTTATCTTCCTACTGAGAGGCAGGCTTGTCTTGTTACAGTATTTACAGCTACCTGAAGAAAATTACTGGTGTTCTTTTGATCCTATTAGTACCACAGTCAGGCAGCTAGACTATTTACAGTTAGTGCAGTGCGTCCTGCTCACAGTGTTCAGCTAGATCCGTTCCTGTTATCTTCTTACTGGCAGGCAGGCTTGTCTTGTTACAGTATTTACAGCTACCTGAAGAAAATTACTGGTGTTCTTTTGATCCTATTAGTACCACAGTCAGGCAGCTAGACTATTTACAGTTAGTGCAGTGCGTCCTGCTCAGAGTGTTCAGCTAAAACTACAAGTTAGTGGGGTGCGTCCTGCTCACAGTGTTCAGCTAAACCTACAAGCTAGTGGGGTGCGTCCTGCTCACAATGTTCAGCTAGATCCGTTCCTGTTATCTTCTTACTGACAGGCAGGCTTGTCTTGTTACAGTATTTACAGCTACCTGAAGAAAATTACTGCTGTTCTTTTGATCCTATTAGTACCACAGTCAGGCAGCTAGACTATTTACAGTTAGTGCAGTGCGTCCTGCTCAGAGTGTTCAGCTAAAACTACAAGTTAGTGGGCTGCGTCCTGCTCACAGTGTTCAGCTAAACCTACAAGCTAGTGGGGTGCGTCCTGCTCACAATGTTCAGCTAGATCCGTTCCTGTTATCTTCTTACTGACAGGCAGGCTTGTCTTGTTACAGTATTTACAGCTACATGAAGAAAATTACTGCTGTTCTTTTGATCCTATTAGTACCACAGTCAGGCAGCTAGACTATTTACAGTTAGTGCAGTGCGTCCTGCTCACAGTGTTAAGCTAAAACTACAAGTTAGTGGGGTGCGTCCTGCTCACGGTGTTCAGCTAAACCTACAAGCTAGTGGGGTGCGTCCTGCTCACAGTGTTCAGCTAGATCCGTTCCTGTTATCTTCTTACTGACAGGCAGGCTTGTCTTGTTACAGTATTTACAGCTACCTGAAAAAAATTACTGGTGTTCTTTTGATCCTATTAGTACCACAGTCAGGCAGCTAGACTATTTACAGTTAGTGCAGTGTGTCCTGCTCACAGTGTTCAGCTAAAACTACAAGTTAATGGGGTGCGTCCTGCTCACAGTGTTCAGCTAAACCTACAAGCTAGTGGGGTGCGTCCTGCTCACAGTGTTCAGCTAAACCTACAAGTTAGTGGGGTGCGTCCACCTCACAGTGTTCAGCTAAAGCTACCTGTAGAAGGTTGGTGGTGTTCTCATACTACAAGCAGGCAGTTGGTTTTGCTAGCTGCAGTATCAGTATACACATATATATCCCAGCTTAGTGCAGCTACAGGCCATTAGTATGTCTGGAAGGCCAAGAAGGAGAGGCAGACAGTCACAAGCCAATAAGAGAGGGCAAGCAGGCTCTGTGTCTAGTGCTGGTCGTGGAGACGGTGCATCCTCATTAGCACGTGGCCATGGGACACGCTTGGCCTTTTATTCGGCAGCTGGCCGTGTTGAGCCACAACATGCGGAAGACTTGGTCGAGTGGATGACCAAGCCGTCCTCATCCTCCTCATCCTCTCTCACCCATGCCCAGGGTACTTTGTCTGGCAAAGCAGCGGCCTCTTCCCTCGGCTCAATGTCATCAGTGACTCCTTCCCTAGCCCCACCATGTCCTCCTGAGGAGTCCCTCGAACTGTTTGACCACATTGTTGGGTACATGCTCCAGGAGGATGCCCAGCGCTTGGAAGGCTCTGATGATGATACTGAGCTCGATGAAGGCAGTAACATGAGCACGGACAGAGGGGGTGCCCAAGAAGGACAGCAATCTGGCAGTCATGCTCCCCCTGCTGCAGCATACTGCCAGGTTTGCTCCAGTGATGAGGAGGGAGGGGATGATGAGGTCACTGACTCAACGTGGGTGCCTGATAGGAGAGAGGAGGAGGAGGAGGAGGTGGCACATCACCAACGAGGCAGGATGCCCTCCACTGGCCAGCCTAAGGGCAGCACATTGACTGCATCAAACCCCAAAGCTCCACATGTGCAGGGCGCTGCAGTCTCTGCGCGTTATTCAAAAAGTTCTTTGGTGTGGGCCTTTTTTGAGACGAGTGCATCAGATCGCACCGCTGCTATTTGCAACATATGTCTTAAGCGTATCTCGCGTGGCCAAAACATCTCCGGCTTGGGTACCACATGCTTGACCAGACATATGTTGACCTGCCATGCAGTTCGTTGACAAGCGTATCTAAAAGACCCACACCAAAGAACAAAGAGGACCTCTCCTTGCTCCTCATCAGCTGAGATTTCCAACCCCACTAGACCTTCAGTCCTCTCTGAGACCTGCACTGAGAGGAATGAAGGTGTAGAATTAGGTGTGTCACAGCCAAGTACTTGTGGGCAATCTGCTTTTGGTACACCGACGTCAGATTGTACCAGGCAAATTTCCCTGCCCCAGCTGCTGCACCGCCGAAAGAAGTTTGCTCCCAGCCATCCACATGCCCAGCGGTTGAATGCTAGCTTGGCAAAATTGCTAGCACTTCAACTTTTCAGTTGGTAGACTCTGCCCCCTTCCGTGAGTTTGTGGAATGTGCGGGTCCTCAGTGGCAGGTACCCAAACGCTATTTTTTCTCACGGAAGGCAATTCCGGCTCTCTACCGGCATGTGGAAGGCAATGTCCATGCCTCGCTGGACAGGGCGGTCAGCGGTAAGGTGCATATTACCGCTGACTCATGGTCCAGCAGGCATGGACAGGGACGTTACCTAAGTTTCACGGCGCATTGGGTGACTCTGCTGGCAGCTGGGAAGGATGCAGGACAAGGTGCAGTAGTGTTGGAGGTTGTTCCGCCACCACGCCTCCAAAATGCTAATGATTGTGACACACCTCTCTCCTCCACCCCCTCCTCTTCTTCTTCCTCCATGGCCTCTTCCTGTGCTTTGTCCTCGGAACCAGCGGTGCTCCGTAGTCATTCAAGGGGCTACGCAAGAACGCAGGCCAAAAGATGCCATGCGGTGCTTGAGCTGGTGTGCTTGGGGGACAGGAGCCACACTGGGGCAGAGGTTCTGTCAGCTCTGCAGGGGCAGGTTCAGAGGTGGTTGACGCCACGCCAACTTAAGGCAGGAATGGTGGTTTGCGACAATGGCACCAACCTCCTCTCTGCCCTCCGACAGGGACAAATGACCCATGTGCCCTGTTTGGCTCACGTCCTTAACTTGGTGGTGCAGCGGTTCTTGGGCAGGTACCCAGGCTTACAGGATGTCCTGAGGCAGGCCAGGAAAGTCTGTGTGCATTTCCGACGGTCATATAATGCCAGTGCTCGGCTGACGGACCTCCAAAAGGAGTTTAACCTGCCCAAGAACCGCCTAATCTGTGACATGCCCACCAGGTGGAACTCAACGTTGGCCATGCTGCAGCGGCTGCACACGCAGCAGAGGGCCATCAATGAGTACCTGTGCGACTATGGCACCAGGACAGGGTCAGGGGAGCTTGGTTTTTTTTCCCCACGCCAGTGGGCCATGATCAGGGATGCATGCACTGTCCTGTCACTATTTGAGGAGGCCACGAGGATGGTGAGCAGTGACAGTGCATGCATCAGTGACACTGTCCCCCTTGTCCACCTGTTGGAGCACACGCTGCGTGGAATAATGGACAGGGCACTTGAGGCAGAACAGAGGCAGGAAGAGGAGGACTTCCTTAGCTCTCAAGGCCCCCTTTATCCAGACAGTGTTCCTGCGTGCCCGCCGATCACACAAGAAGAGGAGGAGGAGGAGGAGGAGGAGGAGGAGGAAGATTGTGTCAGTATGGAGGTGGAGCCTGGCACTCAGCATCAGCAGTAGTCTTTAAGGGATCAGTCCCAAGAAACACATGGACTTGTACGTGGCTGGGAGGAGGTGGCTGCGGACCATGTCGTCCTTAGTGACCCAGAGGACTCCGGACCGAATGCCTCAGCAAACCTACGCTGCATGGCCTCCCTGATCCTGCAAAGCCTGCGTAAGGATCCTCGTATTCGTGGTATCAAGGAGAAGGACCAATACTGGCTGGCAACCCTCCTTGATCCACGTTACAAGGGTAAGGTTGCGGACCTTATCTTGCCATCGCAGAGGGAGCAGAGGATGAAACATCTTTGGGAGGCCTTGCAGAAAGGTCTGTGCAATGCGTTCCCAGAGACTGGGAGGTTACAAACTCCTGTTTCTGGACAACGTGTTGCTGAATCTTCGGTCAGTCAAAGAAGGAGCGGTGGAGAAGGTGGCCGTCTGACCGATGCGTTCAGACAATTTTTTGGTCCACAGCCCCAAGGTATGATTGGTTCCAGCAACCATCGCCAGCGTCTGTTTTACATGGTGCAGGAATACCTAGGGGCAAGATCAGATTTGGACACCTTTCCCACCGAAAATCCTCTGGGTTACTGGGTCTTGAGGATGGATCACTGGCCAGAGCTTGCACAGTATGCAATTGAGCTATTGGCCTGTCCTGCATCCAGCTTTCTTTCGGAACGCACATTCAGTGCTGCTGGAGGCGTGGTAACCGATCATAGGGTGCGTCTGTCCACCGACTCGGTCGATCGACTGACCCTCAAAAAAATGAATCAGTCTTGGATCACCACTAGCTACCAAGCACCTGATGTAACCGAATAATTTTTTTTGAAATCTCAGATCCCTTCAAAGACTGCCTATGCTGATGCTGAGTGACTATCCCTGAGTAATTATCCTCTTCCTCCTCAATCATCATGCTGATAGCTTGTAAGAACATTTTTGGTTCTGGGCGCCACCACCAGTGCCTAAGGCACAATTTTTCAGCCCCTGTTTAACAGGGGCGTGCAATTACAATTTTTCATGCAATACTTTGCAGCAGGGCTCGTTCCTGCGTTCCAACTAGAGTGTCTGTGAGGGGTTGCAGTGTTGTGGCACCAGCACCAGTGCCTAAGGCTCAATTTTTCTGCCCCTGTTTAACAGGGGCGTGTAATTACAATTTTTGATGCAATACTTTGCAGCAGGGCTCGTTCCTGCGTTACAACTAGAGTGTCTGTGAGGGATTGCAGTGTTGTGGCACCAGCACCAGTGCCTAAGGCCTAATTTTTCAGCTCCTGTTCAACAGGGGCATGTAATTACAATTCTTGATCTAATATTTCACAGCAGGGCCCATTTCTGCACCCACCAAGAGAGAGTGAGGACTTACAGGGTTGTGGCACCAGCACCACCACCACCACCACCAAAGGCCCAATTTTTCTGCCCTTGTTCAACAGGGGCATGTAATTACAATTCTTGATCTAATATTTCACAGCAGGGCCAATTTCTGCACCCACCAAGAGCGAGTGAGGACTTACAGGGTTGTGGCACATTCACCACCACCACCAAAGGCCCAGTTTTTCTGCCCCTGTTCAACAGGGGCATGTAATTACAATTCTTGATCTAATATTTCACAGCAGGGCCCATTTCTGCACCCACCAGGAGCGAGTGAGGACTTACAGGGTTGTGGCACATTCACCACCACCACCACCACCAAAGGCCCAGTTTTTCTGCCCCTGTTCAACAGGGGCATGTAATTACAATTCTTGATCTAATATTTCACAGCAGGGCCCTGCTTGAAAGTGTTGACAGTGTTGTGGCCACAACAACACCTAAGGCCCAAATTTCTGCTGAGTATATAGGGCAGGCCCCTACTTTCAAACATCTAACTTACAAACGACTCCTACTTGCAAACGGAAGGAGACAACAGGAAGTGAGATGAAATCTACCCCTAGGAAGGGAAATTCTCTCCTGTAAGAGTTAATATGGGAAAAACATTTCTCCTTTCCACTGATGCTTTCCAATCCTTGTTCCACAAAAAACCCCAAATTTTCAAAAAACATTTGTCATTGGGACAAAAGTGAGGTGAAATCTTCTGAAGAGGAGGAAAGACAGCAAAACAAATGTCACAGGGGTGATAACCCTTCCCTATGTTTTCCAAAAAGCTTAAAAAAGATTTTTTGGCTGGAGCTAAACACGTTAAAAATGTACCCGTTCAAAATTACAGACAGATTCTACCTAACAACAAACCTACAGTACCTGTCTTGTTTGCACCGCCTGTATACTGCTTTTCAGAGTATATAGGGCCTGGTGGCCCCACACCTTTCCTTATTTTAATTTGGGTGCGGGGTTCCCCTTAATATCCATACAAGACCCAAAGGGCCTGGTAATGGACTGGGGGGTACCCATGCCGTTTGTCTCACTGATTTTCATCCATATTGCCAGGACCCGACATTACATTAAACCCGCAAGCAGTTTTAAATGAGATTTTTTCCTTTAAAAATTACATTTTGTGCAGGGACTGTTCTAAACACGGGAAACACGCACCACTTTACAGTTTACACCACTCTACATACTATAGACACCCCCCAGGTACGATATTTAAAGGAATATTTCACTTTTTTTTTTTTTCATTTAAGCATCATTAAAATCACTGCTCCCGAAAAAACGGCCGTTTTTAAAAGTTTTTTTTGCATTGATACATGTCCCCTGGGGTAGGACCCGGGTCCCCAAACCCTTTTTAGGACAATACCATGCAAATTAGCCTTTAAAATGAGCACTTTTAATTTCGAACGTTCAAGTCCCATAGACGTCAATGGGGTTCTAACGTTCGTGCGAATTTTCGGTCCGTTCGCAGGTTCTGGTGCAAACCGAACCGGGGGGTGTTCGGCTCATCCCTACTGAAGAGCATACTGTCCCACAGAAGCGGACTCTTGACAGAGACGTAAAAGAGCTCTAGCTGCTGAGGAGACACGACCCGTTTCCTCGAAGATATTCCGAAAAAGTTTCAAGAAATCAGACAGGCTAGAAACCACTGGATCATTCAGTTCCCACAGAGGGGCAGCCCAAGCTAGCGCCTCGCCGGACAGAAGGGATATAATATAGGCTACTTTCGCCCGATCAGACAGGAAGTTTTGGGGCTGAAGTTCAAAATGAATCGTGCACTGGCTAAGGAACCCCCTGCAAGCCTTGGAGTCCCCAGAGAAACGGGCCGGAGCTGGCAGTTGTAATGAATGTGTGGCTGCGACTGGTGCGATAAGTGCAGCAGCAGATAGCGGTTGAGGTTGTTCAACCGGGGGTCCTAATGAGGCCTGAACCTGTTCAAAACGGGATGCCAAATCCTGAAGGAATCGCATCACTTGGGTCTGATGCGATTACTGGGTCTCAAGTCTGCGAACTAAGCCCGGCAACGGATCATCTGCGGGTAGCGGCACATCAGCTGGGTCCATGGCTGATCAAACTGTCAGGTCACCAAGAGGCTAGGTGACAGATGCACACCGTTGGGATCAGGAGTGCACCGCAAGGTAGTGGACCCTACGGCTGACTGCTGGGGATTGAACCCTGGGAGGTTCAGGAAGCAGGTCTACTGGATCACTGACACAGATCCCACTGGGAGCTAGAGCATAGATTCCCCAGGGTGTGGAGTCTAAGAGCCAGCAGGTGTTCACCAGAGCCTTTAATGGTAAGGATGGACTGAGCTGCAGTCTGGCTCCAGGTCGCGGCCCCCAGGGTCTCATAGCTCACGCTCACGGTAGACTACAGGAGAAGAGGAAGGAGTCAGCAGGCTGGAACAACAAGGAAAGTAAGGGACAAGCCAAGGTTGGGGCCACAAGCAGACAAGGACAAAAGAGTACACACCAAGGTTCAGGGTCACAGGCAAACAGGGATGGTTGGGAACACGCCAAAGGTCAGGGTCACGAGCAGACAGGAATAGTTAAGAACAGGCCAAAGTTGGTAACAGGAATCAGATGTAGGAAACACAGCAAGTACACACAGAGGCTAACACACAATGGTAAATCAGCACTGCTGGCTTGCAGTGCACAGGTTAATATAGGGTTCCCTGATAGGGCCTGGGGTGGGGCCATGCTTAGAGGAGAGGTTACAAAAGCAGTCAGGTGAGGGTCAGCTGGTCTCTAGAGATGAACACATGGAGACAGGTATGCTGATCGACAAACTATTGCATAACCATGACACCTCCTAGGTAGGTGCTAGGATTAGGTCGATTTAGTTCTGGCTCACTGTGTTCAGTGGCACTGTATTTCTGTTAGGTAATTTTGCTTGTCTCACTGTAACCAATATGGCTGTAATTGCTGTGTTAGGCAAATTTAGTTCTAACTCACTATAATCACTGCAGCTGCATGTGATTAGTTAGATCTTTTCAGTGTTTTAGCTGCTGCTGGTTTGATTGTTTCCTCTGCATTCCAGAGAACGGTAGAACTCTCTGGAACATAGGTGTGGAGCAATGCAGATAGCAGCATGAATATTTTTACAGCCCTGGCCAATCCCAGGGAGGGTGGCCCTAAAGATTGCTGGGAGTCTGTATAAAAACTTTGAGACACAGAGCTTCAGGGTCTTTTTTCTGCTGGAGTGGAACACAGCCTGAAGGGCTCACTGGCCTTCAGGCAGCTCTGCCATGTGCTTGCTGTTCGTAAGGCCTCAGCTGGGTTAGCCTGGATGCTGAAGCTACAGAGAGCTGACTGAAGGGTAGTCATCTAAAGATTTAGTCTGGTATCACAGGAGAAAGGTGTCACATTGATGTTGGAAGGAGGCAACCAACTTTTCAAGGACATTTGTGAGTACAGACTGCTGTGGGAGATCTAAGAGACTTTTGGGCTGCCGCCACTCCTCTTGTGCTAAAGAGTCAGCTGTGCATTTATTTAAAGGGGACATCGGCTGGTGTCCTACAGAGCTCAGTCTATCCGGTTCTTTGTGAAGAGACTCTGATTATCTGATTGCTGAAAGAAAGAAGCTTTTGTACTTCTTCCTGCTTCGACTACAAAGCCATGTCCACAGTTTGCTTTTGCATGGACTTTTGCTTCAGCTCTACAGAAGGAAACTTACTGTCCTCATTTTGTACATGTGTTCTTTTTGGAGTATCCCACTAAATTGCCTCAACTCTATCCCAGTTAAAAAAAAAAAACACCTCTAGACTTGTTATCGTGCCAAAGAGGGACTGTGATTGTGTGTCTGGCTACGAGGCAATTATTGGCAAAAGGAATCCAGGCAATTTCCAGAAGCTCCTTTGGGGGTAGCGCAACACAAAAAATTCTGTTAGGGAAATTTGTGGGAAGGGAGAAGTGAGCCCAGAGTTGGGCTTTAAGATTACCTATGTTTTCCTGTTCTCTCTTTCTCTTTACAGCCACCCACCCATATCATTTTCTTTTAATCTCCATAACAATATTGTCTCCTGCAGGTCTTTGGACAACTACCTCGATTTCAACGTGATGACTTTGTTCTGTATCAGAGCAATTCCATCCTGAGGTACCTGGGACATGAATTTGGTGAGGCCTCTTGAAATTTCATATTTTTTAATATTTTATTACATTCAAAGCTTTTGACAAACATAGATTTTTAACACCAACAATGTACACATGGGATGGTTTTACAGCAAGCTGCTTGCAAGAGAAGAGGTTGATGGCAAAGACATGACATTATAGATGTTCTCTTTCACCAGCTAAGCTCCAAGTTTTTAGTTTTAGCTATGAGACGATTAATTTGTGAGGAGCACAAACAAGGCTTTCTTTTGGTGCTATTGTCTCCGAAGACTTAGTTCATTTTCTATAAATGAATAAACAAAATGATTTTTTTTCTACCATCATGTTAGCTTCAGCAAGGCCTGTGTAAACAATAGATACAGTATCTCACAAAAGTGAGTATACCCCTCACATTTTTGTAAATATTTTATTATATCTTTTCATGTGACAACTCTGAAGAAATGACAATTTGCTACAATGTAAAGTAGTGAGTGTACAGCTTGTATAACAATGTAAATTTGCTGTCCCCTCAAAACAACTCAACACAGTCATTAATGTCTAAACCGCTGGCAACAAAAGTGAGTACACTCCTAAGTGAAAATGTCCAAATTGGGCCCAATTAGCCATTTTCCCTCCCCGGTGTCATGAGACTCGTTAGTGTTACAAGGTCTCAGGTGTGAATGGGGAGCAGGTGTGTTAAATTTGGTGTTATCGCTCCCACTCTCTCATACTGGTCACTGGAAGTTCAACATGGCACCTCATGGCAAAGAACTCTCTGAGGATCTGAAAAAAAGAATTGTTGCTCTACATAAAGATGACCTAGGCTATAAAAAGATTGCTAAGACCCTGTAACTGAGCTGCAGCATGGTGGCCCAGACCATACAGCGGTTTAATAGCACAGGTTCCAATTAGAACAGGCCTCGCCATGGTCGACCTAAGAAGTTGTGTGCACGTGCTCAGCGTCATATCCAGAGGTTGTCTTTGGGAAATAAACGTATGAGTGCTGCCAGCATTTCTGCAGAGGTAAAGGAGTGGGGGGTCAGCCTGTCAGTGCTCAGACCATACTCCACACACTGCATCAAATTGGTCTGCATAGCTGTCGTCCCAGAAGGAAACCTCTTCTAAAGATGATGCACAAGAAAGCCCACAACCATTTTTAAAAGGGAAGCAATCAAAACTACAATTAAAATACAATTAAATTAAAAAATAGTCTTTCAAACTTCAGCAGCGCTGCTGAAGATTGAAAGACTATTCTTTAATTTAATTTAATTTTAACTGTAGTTTTGATTGCTTCCCTTTTAGAAATGTTTGTTTATATTATAGCAGCTGCTTCTCTACTATAATAGTGTATTTTCCTAAGCGCCGGATAAGTGATCTTTTTTGAGAACTTCTGTGTTGTTAAAGCCGACAACCAGTTTGCTGAAGACAAGCAGACTAAGGGCATGAATTACTGCATTGTCCTATGGTCTGATGAGACCAAGATAAACTTATTTGGTTCAGATGGTGTCAAGCGTGTGTGGCCGCAAACCATGTGAGGAGTACAAAGACAAGTGTGTCTTGCCTACAGTCAAGCATGGTGATGGGAGTGTCATGGTCTGGGGCTGCATGAGTGCTGCCGGCACTGGGAAGCTACAATTCATTGAGGGAACCATTAATGCCAAAATGTACTGTGTCTTACCTGGTCTGTATATCAGCCTTAGGGCTTGCACTCTCACACCTGCATGGTTAAGTAATCTTCCCTCAGTGTGGCTCCACCCTAGCCTTAGCAGGAACCACTATTTAACACCGTGTTCTCCAAGCCTGCCTTGCTGAGCAATATTGTGTGTGGTTTCCTGTTCCCTGCTTGCCGTGTGCTCTACGTCTGTCTCTGTTACCGATCTTGGCTTGTTCTTGACCATCCCTGACTACTTGTGACCCTGACCTTTGGCAAATTCTCTGTCTATCCTTGTCTGCTAGTCGCGCCAACCTTTGGCTTATCTCCTTACTATCCCTTGTTGTCCTGGGCTGCTGCTTCCTCTCTATACTCCTGTAGCCTACTGTGAGCGTGAGCTGGGAGACCCTGGGGGCCACGACCTGGAGTCAGTTGCAGCGCAGTTCATCCTCACCACTAGAGGAACACCTTCTGGCTCTTAGACTCCATGCCCTGAGGAATCTTATGCTCTAGCTCCCAGTGGGATCCATGTTGGTGCTCCAGTGGACCTGCCTTCCTGAACCACCCAGAGTTCCATCCGCAGCAGTCAGCCGTAGAGTCCACTACCTAAGCGGTGCACTCCTGACTCCAACAGTGTGCATCTGTCACCTGGACTCAGGTGATCTGACATACTGAAGCAGAGCATGATCCCCTCTCTTTGAAGACTGGGCTGTAGGGCAGTATTCCAACATGATTATGACCCCAAACACGCCTCCAAGGCGATCACTGCCTTGCTAAAGAAGCTGAGGGTAAATATGATGGACCGGCCAAGCATGTCTCCAGACCTAAACCCTATTGAGCATCTGTGGGGCATCCTCAAATGGAAGGTGGAGGAGTGAAAGGTTTATAACATCCACCAGCTCTGTGATGTCATCATGGAAGAGTGGAAGAGGACTTCAATGGCAACCTGTGAAACCCTGATGAACTCCATGCCCAAGAGGGTTAAGGCAGTGCTGGAAAATAATGGTGGCCACACAAAATATTGACGCTTTGGGCCCAATTTGGACATTTTCACTTAGGGGTGTACTCACTTTTGTTGCCAGTGGTTTAGCAATTAATGGCTGTGTCAGTTATTTTGAGGGGACAGCAAATGTACACACTTATACAGGTTGTACACTCACTACTTTACATTGTGGCAAAGTGTCATTTCTTCAGTGTTGTCACATGAAAAGATATACCGTATATACTCAAGTATAAGCCGAGTTTTTCAGCACATTTTTTTGTGCTGAAAGTGCTCCCCTTCGGCTTATAGGGGAGCAAGCACTATAAGCAGAAAAGAGTCAAGCACTTTTCTGGTGCAAAGAATGACATTTCCCGAATGGATTTTGGGTCCCCGTATATCAGGGCCACTTGGTGCTAGGAACCCCAAGCTTGGTGTGCCAACCCTGTGGAACTAGCACTACAACATATCCAAAGCTGGGGTTCCTAGCTTCAAGTGGCCCCGAGATATGGGGCCCCAAAGTCGGTTTGGAAAATGGCATTCTCAGCTGCAGAAAAGTGCTTGACTTTTTCCGAACCGACTTTGGGGCTCCGTATCTCGGGGCCACTTGGTGCTAGGAACCCCAACTTTGGATATGTTGTAGTGCTTCACTGAGTTTGAACACCAAATTTGGGGTTCCTAGCACCAGGTGGCCCCGGGATACGGGGCCCCAAAGTCGGTCAACTGTGTCCATCTGCAGCAATGTCATTTTGGGACCCTTTGGGTCCAGAGACCCCAAATTTTGGCTGCAGCTAGGGGGCATCTAAGAACCCTTAACAACCAAGTTTGAAGTTTGGGGGACCTATGGCTGCAAAAGGGCACAGTGAGGCTGCAAATGGGCACAGGGAGGCTGCAAATGGGCATTGTTGACCCTCTTTTCCACTTACAGTAGCTGCGCATTTCTCAGCCTAGGCTTATACTCGAGTCAATACGTTTTCCCAGTTTTTTTGTGGTAAAATTAGGTGCCTCGGCTTATATTTGGGTCGACTTATACTCGAGTATATACGGTAATAAAATATTTACAAAAATGTGAGGGGTGTACTCACTTTTGTGAGATACTGTATATTGCAAATAGCTGCTTTTGACAAGCTTTTGTAGTGATCAGCTTCACCAGAAGACTTCTATGATGTGCACGATATGACCCCTCCCACCTTAAAGCGGAGCTCCACCCAAAAGTGGAAGCTCTGCTTATCTGCCTCCTCCCCCCTCCGCTGCTACATTTCACACCTTTTGGGGTGGAGGGGAGAGCTCCCACTTCAGGCTCACTTAGCCGCGGCAAGCGAGCCGGAAGTTCGGGCCCCTCTTCATTTCCCCCCGCAGCCGGCCCATTGAGATTCACACATGTGCAGTAGGATACCGGCTGTGTAACCGCAAGGCTTCACTGCCAGTTTCTCTTAGCCAAGATGGCGGCGGCAGCACCTGAGAGATGAATCAAGAATCAGACCTGATGAGGACACTGCTGGATGCCTGGATAGGTAAGTACCCTAATAGTAAACATCAGCAGCTACAGTATTTGTAGCTGCTGACTTTTAAAAAAAAATTGGGGTGGGGGGGTTGGGGTTGGGATCGAGAAACTCCTCTGGACATCCCACCTGACCAATCCCCATTCAAAAATACTGGAGTGATTTTTTACAGTAGCAGTAAGTTTCCTAATTAAAATGGGGCCTGTAAAATTAATTGCTGCTTATTGTTTCAAAAACAACGTTTACTGCCTTGCCAACTAATAATATTATTAATCTTAATGAAAATCTCTCCCAGTTTAAGAGCTATTAAATGTTACTGTTTTCTGTGATTCACTTATTTCCTTTATTCTTCTTTAGACGAATACTGTCAACTCTGAAATTTCAAGGGGCTTTGTTCCTATATATAAAAAATTCAAAGTTTCTGCAAAGTAATAATGTTTATACTCACCCGTCCCTCTGGCCTTTTCTCAGATCTTCACTCTTCTTAAGATACAGATGCCGAAGATCATGGTCCTTTATGCGCAGTTCGGTTACATCTGCTAGCCCCATAACCACAATGTGATGTAGGGGTGGGCAGACAGAGGTAACCACAGCGCACAAAGGGGCATCAACAGAGGCGTAGCTTGAAGCTTGTGGATCCCGATGCAAAAGTTGACCTGGCCCCCCCACCCCACTACCACCCACCACCACCCACCACTTCCACCGTGTGTGCAGATACACCCACCGCACGCCAAGATACTCAAAGTGGCTTAAGAGTTTAGAGTTCCCAGAGTTCCTCCTTACATCAGAGGACAGAGATCACCCCTGGAGAATCAGAGGGCAGGGATCACCCCTGGAGAATCAGAGGGCAGGGATCACCCCTGGAGGATCAGAGGACAGGGATCACCCCTGGAGGATCAGAGGACAGGGATCACCCCTGGAGGATCAGAGGACAGGGATCACCCCTGGAGGATCAGAGGACAGGGATCACCCCTGGAGAATCAGAGGACAGGGATCACCCCTGGAGAATCAGAGGACAGGGATCACCCCTGGAGAATCAGAGGACAGGGATCACCCCTGGAGAATCAGAGGACAGGGATCACCCCTGGAGAATTAGAGGACAGAGATCACCCCTGGAGAATCAGAGGACAGGGATCACCCCTGGAGAATCAGAGGACAGGTCATTTGGCAGAGCTCCTTTCCCATTCCAGCACTGTAAACAGCCCCCCCACAATACACAGGGCTGAAATCACATTCCTGTACACACAGTCTATCAGCCATCACAGGGTGTTCTCTGGCATTTATGTTTGTTTTTTTTAAACAAGTTTTTATTGAAATTTTCATGCAAGGAATAACACTTACAGAAAGAGATATGACATACGTGAAATCCTGGCATTTATGTTGCCATTCTGACCTGTGAAATCCCCTGGTCGGAACGGCAGTGTAGTTGCAGTAGGCAGATACACCTTATGCAGATCATGGCTGACTGGCTGTGTAGTAAAGAAATGTGATTGCAGCCCTGCAGATGAGGAGCAGTATAGAGTGCTGTACAGGGAAAGAAGCTCAGCAGCAGGCATAGCATGCAGGGGGTGGTCAGGGGGCTTTGGGGGAGGGTCACAACTTATATCTGGGGGGCAAAGCCATGTGACACAAAATCTGGAGCCTGCAGCCCCTCACGGCCCCTCAGGAGGTGTTAAGGGATTTGTTTTAGCAATTCCTGAAGGTTTCTCTGTCAGTGTTGGCAGGTGTGGGGGGAGGATCACCTCCTGGAGGTGCATATCTTTTCCCCAGTTGTCAGGGAAGTGTGGTAAGCGAACATCTCCGGGTGGGGTACAGAGAATCCCATCTAGTGACTAGAAGACACTGAGTGGTGTCTTACCTCACCAGTGACATCAGTCCCATCAGGGCTATAGGACGGCACTCTCCTCCTCCTAACTCGCTGAGCTCGGTTACCATTCCATGTTTCCAGCACACAGCACAGACACTTCCCCATCCTGGCCTGTTCTCACCCAATGCTCCTCTCCATTCAGGAAATAGCTCACAGCTTCTCCAGAGCCAATGAGAACAGAGGGGTGTGGACTGTGGAAGGCAAAGTGGAAGACTAGTACTGAAGCATGACTGTGGGGCCCTAGGGAAGGTCGGAGCTGGACTTTGTGAAGGATATGATAATATGACAGGGAGGCTGCAGGTGCCCCCTGGAGCTAGGGGTGGGGTTGCGATTGTGACCCCTGCAACCCCTTATGCTATGCTCATGGGCACCAACCACACCCTGAAGCCAGAGATACTGAAGACTCTGATGGAGACAAGAAAGTTAAGGGGCAGTGCAGTAGGACAGTATTAAAATTCTTGTTTTGCATAGGGAGCTTTTTGGACAGCTTCAGAGTAAGTGAAAAGGTTATTGTCATTTATGGCATTTATTCAAACATTGCGAAATACAGCAAAAAATCAAAATGCATACTTACTAAATGCACTCAAAATATTTCCTTTAAGTGTACTGATACATACTGTAGTTTGGTCTAACACATATTTTATGAATTCTGCAGGAATTGCTGGCAGTAACCAAGAAGAAAGCGCACTTATTGACATGATGAACGACGGAGCGGAAGATTTGAGGCAGAAATTCAGCCGCTTAGTTTTTATGGAATTTGTACGTGTCATTACCACAAGTTAACTAGAGGGTGAAATTTGAAATATTGGTTTTAGCGCTCATCACTCATCTCCTCCTTCCTTTCTAAACTAATTTAAACTAATCGAATTTCCTCGTAAAGTTTGCACAATTTGTCATTTGCAAGCAAGTTTTTTTCTGCATTCCACTGTATGTAAAATATATATTTTCACACGTAAACTTATCCTTATGCAAATAATGTGGGCAAATACCTTGTTAACATCAGTGGTAATAAGAAGTATTTATATGCTGCCCATAGTTTTGATAACATTATACAGGTTAAAGTAATACTAAAGGCTCTATTTAACAGTTTAAACATGTGTTAAATCTAGTTACTATGTGATGCACAAACCTCATTAAAGCGGAGTTCCACCCAAAAGCTTTAAGCACTCTTTGCCCGCTTACATGCCACATTTGCCATGTAATTTTTTTTGGGGTGGGGGGAGTGGGTGACTAGTTTTGAGTGGGACTTCCTGTCCCACTTCCTACTTACGACTACGGGCCACCTAGGCGACCCCTCCTCTCCCCCTAGGCGGCCCCTCCCTCTCGACATTCTTCTGGGACACATCATAGGTCCCAGAAGATTGCCTGTCCACTCGGAGAGCGCAGTTCGACTCGCGCATGCGCAGTGCGCGCCTGACCTTGCAGCCACAAGCTGTTTTAATGGAAGCCCACAGTTTCAATGGAGGTGCCACGGAGAGGAGGGGGAGAGGAGTGAGGCTCGGGGTGGCTGCAGCGCTGGACTGTGTGACAGGTGTTGTGTGTGTTTATTAAAAGTCAGAAGTCAGGAGCTACACTTTTTGTAGCTGCTGACTTTTAATAAACAAAAAAAAAGCCTGGAACTCCGCTTTAAGTAAACAAAATACTTCCTTTACCTTCCCTTACTGAGCCATATCCAGGGCCGATCCTAGGGTCACCGGCGCCTGGGTGCAGAGATATTTTTGGCGCCCCCACATGGGCGTGGTCATCTTACCAACTCCTCCCCTTTACAAATGTTTCTATGGCAACAACTCAAACACAGAGATGCTCCCCTAAGAAGTCTTTGTTACCCTGGGATCCTCCTGTGATCTTTTAATAAAGAAAATACAGGAAGAGAGTACACTAATGAGACCTGGAGGGGAGTCTCTCTGATGCACACAGAGAGGGCTTCTGTTAGAGAGTCTGTTAGAAAGAGCCCCCAGACAAAATACAGGAGATGGTCAGAGACTGCAGACATGATACAAGAGATAATCAGAGACTGCAGACATGATACAAGAGATAATCAGAGACTGTAGACATGGTACAGGAGATGATCAGAGACTGCAGACATAGTACAGGAGATGATCAGAGACTGCAGACATAGTACAGGAGATGATCAGAGACTGCAGATATAATACAGGAGATGATCAGAGACTGCAGATATAATACAGGAGATGGTCAGAGACTGCAGACATAGTACAGGAGATGATCAGAGACTGCAGACATAGTACAGGAGATGATCAGAGACTGCAGATATAATACAGGAGATGGTCAGAGACTGCAGACATAGTACAGGAGATGATCAGAGACTGCAGACAGGATATAAGAGATGATCAGAGACTGCAGACATGGTACAGGAGATGATCAGAGACTGCAGACATAGTACAGGAGATGATCGGAGACTGCGGACATAGTACAGGAGATGATCAGAGACTGCAGACATGCTACAGGAGATGATCAGAGACTGCAGACATAGTACAGGAGATGATCAGAGACTGCAGACATAATACAGGAGATGATCAGAGACTGCAGACATAATACAGGAGATGATCAGAGACTGCAGACATAGTACAGGAGATGATCAGAGACTGCAGACATAGTACAGGAGATGATCAGAGACTGCAGACATAATACAGGAGATGGTCAGAGACTGCAGACACAGTACAGGAGATGATCAGAGACTGCAGACATAATACAGGAGATGATCAGAGACTGCAGACATAGCACAGGAGAGGATCAGAGACTGCAGACATAGTACAGGAGATGATCAGAGACTGCAGACATAGTACAGGAGATGATCAGAGACTGCGGACATAGTACAGGAGATGATCAGAGACTGCAGACATAGTACAGGAGATGGTCAGAGACTGCAGACATAGTACAGGAGATGATCAGAGACTGCAGACATAATACAGGAGATGATCAGAGACTGCAGACATAGCACAGGAGAGGATCAGAGACTGCAGACATAGTACAGGAGATGATCAGAGACTGCAGACATAGTACAGGAGATGATCAGAGACTGCAGACATACTACAGGAGATGATCAGCGACTGCAGACATACTACAGGAGATGATCAGAGACTGCAGACATAGTACAGGAGATGATCAGAGATTGCAGACATAGTACAGGAGATGATCAGAGACTGCAGACATAGTACAGGAGATGATCAGAGACTGCAGACAGGATATAAGAGATGATCAAAGACTTCAGACATAGTACAGGAGATGATCAGAGACTGCAGACAGGATATAAGAGATGGTCAGAGACTGCAGACATAATACAGGAGATGATCAGAGACTGCAGACATAGTACAGGAGATGATCAGAGACTGCAGACATAATACAGGAGATGATCAGAGACTGCAGACATAATACAGGAGATGATCAGAGACTGCAGACATAGTACAGGAGATGGTCAGAGACTGCAGACATAGTACAGGAGATGATCAGAGACTGCAGACATAGTACAGGAGATGATCAGAGACTGCAGACATAGTACAGGAGATGATCAGAGACTGCAGACATAGTACAGGAGATGATCAGAGACTGCAGACAGGATATAAGAGATGATCAAAGACTTCAGACATAGTACAGGAGATGATCAGAGACTGCAGACATAGTACAGGAGATGATCAGAGACTGCAGACATAGTACAGGAGATGATCAGAGACTGCAGACATAATACAGGAGATGATCAGAGACTGCAGACATATTACAGGATATGGTCAGAGACTGCAGACATAGTACAGGAGATGATCAGAGACTGCAGACATACTACAGGAGATGATCAGTGACTGCAGACAGGATATAAGAGATGATCAGAGACTGCAGACATAGTACAGGAGATGATCAGAGACTGCAGACATAGTACAGGAGATGGTCAGAGACTGCAGACATAGTACAGGAGATGATCAGAGACTGCAGACATAGTACAGGAGATGATCAGAGACTGCAGACATAGTACAGGAGATGATCAGAGACTGCAGACATAGTACAGGAGATGATCAGTGACTGCAGACATAGTACAGGAGATGATCAGAGACTGCAGACATAATACAGGAGATGATCAGAGACTGCAGACATGGTACAGGAGATGATCAGAGACTGCAGACATAGTACAGGAGATGATCAGAGACTGCAGACATAGTACAGGAGATGATCAGAGACTGCAGATATAATACAGGAGATGATCAGAGACTGCAGATATAATACAGGAGATGGTCAGAGACTGCAGACATAGTACAGGAGATGATCAGAGACTGCAGACATAGTACAGGAGATGATCAGAGACTGCAGATATAATACAGGAGATGGTCAGAGACTGCAGACATAGTACAGGAGATGATCAGAGACTGCAGACAGGATATAAGAGATGATCAGAGACTGCAGACATGGTACAGGAGATGATCAGAGACTGCAGACATAGTACAGGAGATGATCGGAGACTGCGGACATAGTACAGGAGATGATCAGAGACTGCAGACATGCTACAGGAGATGATCAGAGACTGCAGACATAGTACAGGAGATGATCAGAGACTGCAGACATAATACAGGAGATGATCAGAGACTGCAGACATAATACAGGAGATGATCAGAGACTGCAGACATAGTACAGGAGATGATCAGAGACTGCAGACATAGTACAGGAGATGATCAGAGACTGCAGACATAATACAGGAGATGGTCAGAGACTGCAGACACAGTACAGGAGATGATCAGAGACTGCAGACATAATACAGGAGATGATCAGAGACTGCAGACATAGCACAGGAGAGGATCAGAGACTGCAGACATAGTACAGGAGATGATCAGAGACTGCAGACATAGTACAGGAGATGATCAGAGACTGCGGACATAGTACAGGAGATGATCAGAGACTGCAGACATAGTACAGGAGATGGTCAGAGACTGCAGACATAGTACAGGAGATGATCAGAGACTGCAGACATAATACAGGAGATGATCAGAGACTGCAGACATAGCACAGGAGAGGATCAGAGACTGCAGACATAGTACAGGAGATGATCAGAGACTGCAGACATAGTACAGGAGATGATCAGAGACTGCAGACATACTACAGGAGATGATCAGCGACTGCAGACATACTACAGGAGATGATCAGAGACTGCAGACATAGTACAGGAGATGATCAGAGATTGCAGACATAGTACAGGAGATGATCAGAGACTGCAGACATAGTACAGGAGATGATCAGAGACTGCAGACAGGATATAAGAGATGATCAAAGACTTCAGACATAGTACAGGAGATGATCAGAGACTGCAGACAGGATATAAGAGATGGTCAGAGACTGCAGACATAATACAGGAGATGATCAGAGACTGCAGACATAGTACAGGAGATGATCAGAGACTGCAGACATAATACAGGAGATGATCAGAGACTGCAGACATAATACAGGAGATGATCAGAGACTGCAGACATAGTACAGGAGATGGTCAGAGACTGCAGACATAGTACAGGAGATGATCAGAGACTGCAGACATAGTACAGGAGATGATCAGAGACTGCAGACATAGTACAGGAGATGATCAGAGACTGCAGACATAGTACAGGAGATGATCAGAGACTGCAGACAGGATATAAGAGATGATCAAAGACTTCAGACATAGTACAGGAGATGACCAGAGACTGCAGACATAGTACAGGAGATGATCAGAGACTGCAGACATAGTACAGGAGATGATCAGAGACTGCAGACATAATACAGGAGATGATCAGAGACTGCAGACATATTACAGGATATGGTCAGAGACTGCAGACATAGTACAGGAGATGATCAGAGACTGCAGACATACTACAGGAGATGATCAGTGACTGCAGACAGGATATAAGAGATGATCAGAGACTGCAGACATAGTACAGGAGATGATCAGAGACTGCAGACATAGTACAGGAGATGGTCAGAGACTGCAGACATAGTACAGGAGATGATCAGAGACTGCAGACATAGTACAGGAGATGATCAGAGACTGCAGACATAGTACAGGAGATGATCAGTGACTGCAGACATAGTACAGGAGATGATCAGAGACTGCAGACATAATACAGGAGATGATCAGAGACTGCAGACATAGTACAGGAGATGATCAGAGACTGCAGACATAGTACATGAGATGATCAGAGACTGCAGACATAGTACAGGAGATGATCAGAGACTGCAGACATAGTACAGGAGATGATCAGAGACTGCAGACATAGTACATGAGATGATCAAAGACTGCAGACATAGTACAGGAGATGATCAGAGACTGCAGACATAATACAGGAGATGATCAGAGACTGCAGACATAGTACAGGAGATGATCAGAGACTGCAGACATAATACAGGAGATGATCAGAGACTGCAGACATAATACAGGAGATGATCAGAGACTGCAGACATATTACAGGAGATGGTCAGAGACTGCAGACATAGTACAGGAGATGGTCAGAGACTGCAGACAGGATATAAGAGATGATCAGAGACTGCAGACATAATACAGGAGATGGTCAGAGACTGCAGACAGGATATAAGAGATGATCAGAGACTGCAGACATAATACAGGAGATGATCAGAGACTGCAGACATAATACAGGAGATGATCAGAGACTGCAGACATAATACAGGAGATGATCAGAGACTGCAGACATAGTACAGGAGATGGTCAGAGACTGCAGACACAGTATAGGAGATGATCAGAGACTGCAGACATAGTACAGGAGATGATCAGAGACTGCAGACATAATACAGGAGATGGTCAGAGACTGCAGACATAGTACAGGAGATGATCAGAGACTGCAGACATAATACAGGAGATGATCAGAGACTGCAGATATAATACAGGAGATGATCAGAGACTGCAGACATATTACAGGAGATGGTCAGAGACTGCAGACATAGTACAGGAGATGATCAGAGACTGCAGACATAATACAGGAGATGGTCAGAGACTGCCGACATAGTACAGGAGATGATCAGAGACTGCAGACATAATACAGGAGATGATCAGAGACTGCAGATATAATACAGGAGATGATCAGAGACTGCAGACATAGTACAAGAGATGGTCAGAGACTGCAGACATAGTACAGGAGATGATCAGAGACTGCAGACATAGTACAAGAGATGGTCAGAGACTGCAGACATAGTACAAGAGATGATCAGAGACTGCAGACATAGTACAAGAGATGGTCAGAGACTGCAGACATAGTACAAGAGATGATCAGAGACTGCAGACATAGTACAGGAGATGATCAGAGACTGCAGACATAGTACAGGAGATGGTCAGAGACTGCAGACATAGTACAAGAGATGGTCAGAGACTGCAGACATAGTACAGGAGATGGTCAGAGACTGCAGACATAGTACAAGAGATGATCAGAGACTGCAGACATAGTACAAGAGATGGTCAGAGACTGCAGACATAGCACAGGAGATGGTCAGAGACTGCATTTCCTATGAACATTAGTAGATAATGGCCGATCGGCCCTCTCACCTGACCCAGCGATACAGCAACGGTTCCTCTGATCAGGAGTCAGCTCACTCTGAATTGCCCGTGGTGACTCCACTGGGTAGCACCCAGATCTGTATTCTGACAATGACTCCATTCCTTTCTCTGCCAGGGATGGCGCTAGGCTGTGTGGCTTTCCCTCTGGTGGTGCAGGTCAGCGGGGTTCTCTCTCTGATGGTGTTCCCTCAGCACTGTCCTCTCCCTCTGGAGTCCTGGGTGTACTTCCCTGAAAGCTTTCCCGGACTCCTGGCTCTCTCTCTCTCCCATTCAGCTGAGCATGCTGTGTGAGCTCCAGTTTCCGTGTTACAGTGGGGCTGCCAGTCCTCGGGACTACATGTCCCACAATCCCCTTCTCTGCTCCTTCTTCTATTCTGTTTCTTCCCTGGGCATATGAAGGCGGGGGAAGATACATAGTGGGCAGCTGTGCTGGCAAGCGCTGCTCACTAGTACAGCAGCATGCGCGAGAGGGAGAGGGAGGGGGGAAAGGGAGGGGGGAGAGGGGGGAAAGAAGAGCCCGCAGCTGCATTGGCATCACTAGGGTTGGGGTCACTCCCCCTTCCACCAACTATAGTCGCCCCTCAGTACAGACCCCCCTCCACTAAGTATAGACCCCCTCCATCAGTGAAGAACCCGCACTAAGTATAAACCCCTCCCTCAGTACAGAGCTTCCTCAGTACAGACCCCCCCCAGGAAAACCCCCCTCCATTAGTACAGACCCCCCCAGGACAGACCCCCCTCCATTGGTACAGACCCCCCGGGACAGACCCCACCTCCATTAGTACAGACCCCCCTCCATTAGTACAGACCCCCCAGGACTGACCCCTCCTTTATTAGTACAGACCCCCCTCTATTAGTACAGACCCCCATTAGTACAGACCCCCCAGGACAGACCCCCCTCAATTAGTACAGACTCCCCAGGACAAACCCCCCTCCATTAGTATAGACCCCCAGGACAGGACCCCCCCTCCATTAGTATAGACCCCCCAGGACAGACCCCCCTCCATTAGTACAGACCCCCCGTTAGTACAGACCCCCCTCAATTAGTATAGACCCCCCAGGACAGACCCCCCTCCATTATTACAGACCCCCAGGACAGACCCCCGCCTCCATTACTACAGACCCCCCAGGACAGACCCCCCTCCATTAGTATAGACCCCCCAGGACAGACTTCCCTCCATTAGTACAGACCCTCCAGGACAGACCCCCTCCATTAGTATAGACCCCCCAGGACAGACCCCGATCCATTAGTACAGACCCCCCTCCATTAGTACAGACCCCCCAGGACAGACCCCATCCATTAGTATAGACCCCCCAGGACAGACCCCCCTCCATTAGTACAGACCCCCCGTTAGTACAGACCCCCCTCAATTAGTATAGACCCCCCAGGACAGACCCCCCTCCATTATTACAGACCCCCAGGACAGACCCCCGCCTCCATTACTACAGACCCCCCAGGACAGACCCCCCTCCATTAGTATAGACCCCCCAGGACAGACTTCCCTCCATTAGTACAGACCCTCCAGGACAGACCCCCTCCATTAGTATAGACCCCCCAGGACAGACCCCGATCCATTAGTACAGACCCCCCTCCATTAGTACAGACCCCCCAGGACAGACCCCATCCATTAGTATAGACCCCCCCAGGACAGACCCCCCTCCATTAGTACAGACCCCCCTCCATTAGTACAGACCCCCCAGGACAGACCCCCCCCTCTCCATTACTACAGACCCCCCAGGACAGACCCCCCCTCCATTACTACAGACCCCCCAGGACAGACCCCCCTCCATTACTACAGACCCCCCAGGACAGACCCCCCCCCTCCATTACTACAAACCCCCCAGGACAGACCCCCCTCCATTACTACAGACCCCCCAGGACAGACCCCCCTCCATTACTACAGACCCCCCCTCCATTAGTACAGACCCCCCTCTATTAGTAATGACCCCCCAGGGCAGACCCCCCTTCTCCATTAGTACAGACCCCCCCCCTCCATTAGGGTACAGTACATAAAAACACCCGGGCGGCAGCTGGAGAGGAGAGTGTGCAGCCGCGCCGCCCGGGTAGAGAACAGAACACTACACAGCAGGCAGTAGGAGTGAGAGACACAGACAGAAGGAGAATGTGTCAGCACGGACCGCTCCCCCCCCCTCCCCCCCCGCGCGCGACGTCACTCACTGCACGGCTGGTCTCTCTACACACAGAGACCAGCCGCTCTGCCTCCCTTCTCATCTCCAGCTTGAGCAGTTAATATGGCGGCGCCTTTCTTCTTAGAACACCGGCAGAGAGGCGCCGCTGGACACAAACAAGAGGAGGAGGAGGAGGAGGGAGGGGAGCACTCTGGCGCTTCAGCGCCCCCACCTCTCTGGCGCTCGGGTGCACTGCACCCCGTGCACCCCGTCTAGGACCGGCCCTGGCCATATCCTTAATTTTGTCTCACATGCACCCCCTCCCAGACACTGCAGCTTAGAGTAAAAGGGTTTTAGCAACAGAAGCAGTGCTGTTGATCCAGAAAGAAGTGGGCAGGATTAAGTGTGGACAGGTGCTAATTGACAATCTACAGGTTTGTGAAAAGTAGTGACAATGCTGATAGACATGTTCTGGTAACATTTATTTTTCATTCCTCTATACTGCAAGCAGGCACAGCCCACATGAAAGGAGTTACTCTGCTCTGAACTTAGGATCAGTGCAGCATCATTGCAGGAAGCTCTATCACAGAAAGCTGCATTATGTGGATTTCACAGGCAGGCTCAACAGATATTTGTAGGACTTTGTTCTGCAGCACATACTTTTTTAGAGGGAGGCCATAAGTCTACTTTGGTGCATAAGTCTACGACAAAGTGCTGGGAAATCTGGGCAGCTAGGCAATAATTGTAGATGTTAGCCTGCAACCCAACCTGCAATCTATGTGTGAAAAGAGTGGTTCTGGGGACTCAAGGTGCTTGTTGGCCAAAATTAAGCACAGAATTTTACTCTGGATTAAACAGAGATAGTGTGGAGGGACCCGTATAGGTAGAGTGCGGAAATAATACAAGAATTTGGGTAAAACTGTAATTTTTACCGAGTTGATCTGACCTGTCCAAGACAGATGCAGAAACTGCCAAGACTGCATAAGGGCAGACAGTGGACGAAGCAATGGATAATAATTGGCAGCAAACAAGGAAGGGTAAGTAGGGTCAATCAGACGCCAAGATAGTCGACAGAGGAGGAAACCCAGAGGTAGGGAATGTGGGACTGTAATCAAGTGATCTATCACTGGCATTTTTAAGTCCTACCAAAATAGTCATAATTCTTTGATAGTAAAACGTTTTGTACTCTCATATAATGTATTCTGTTTGAAAGAAAAATTTGCTTTTTCAATAAAACTGTTTGAAGTCAAGCAATAAGTTCAAGATGGAATCTCTCTGGCATCTCTACAAAATGTAGTAATAACCTAAAGTAGGAGTCTCCAAACTCTGGCCCTTGGGGCACTATTCCGCCCACTATCACCAGCAATGGGGCACTATGTCTACCACTGATATCAATGATAGGATAATATTCCTCCTACTAAACCAATAATGGGACACTGTTCTTCCTACTGACCACCAACCCTAAGGCCATATTTATTCTCACTGATGCTGGACTTGGGACATTTTCTACCCCCGCTGGCCACAATCCGGCCCTCCTAAAGTCTGAAGGACAGTAGACTGGCCCTTTGAAAAGTTTTGAGATCCTTGCCTTAAAGTAAAGGAAAGTAACGTCCAAAGCCAAAACATTTATTTCCATTTTGGATAGAAAAGGGAATAGTTAAAACCCATGTCAGTTTTTTTTCTTTTCTTATCACCTATGTTCCTTTATTTTTGTGACAATAAACATTTTGATTTTTCATCACTTTTGGTCCCAGTAACAAATTACACTAGGACAAACAGATAAAGTGACAAAGACAATCATAAAAACCTGAAAGAGGTGCTCACCTTTCATCACTCCTCTCATATTCAAAATGTTAAAGTTTTAACATTAAATATACTTTAAGTATACCTATATAATATGTATGCATATATAGTGTGTATACAGTATATCTATTTTAGAAAGCACAGTTAACATGCAAGAGTAACTATTTCTATTTCACAGGAAACTGGGAAGGAGAAATACTTGCAGGATCTACCTAATCAACTGTCACCATTTGAAAAGATTCTTTCTAATAATGCAAATGGAACCAAATTTGTAGTGGGAGATAAGGTAACGTCAGACAAAGCAAATTATTTTTGTTACAAAATATGTTTCATAATTATTAACCTTAAACATTCTTGCAAAAATAGCATTGTAAGAGGAAATTATAGACACAGAATGTATACTGTATCTACAGCTCTTCTAATGCCAGATATCATAAAGTCACAAAGCAACAGTACTAATTTAATGTGTAATACCACCCCTACCAAATGGGAATATGAGTGCAATATGTAAACTACAATCACTTCAGTGACCCTCACAACTTTCAGACCAACGTTCAGAACTTCTGGTGCTCTCCTTAATCTACACTTTACTAGAAATCAGCTGAAAAGAAACACTGTTCCAAGTCGGTCAGCAACAATCCACCACAGCTGCTCAAGAGAAATAGCAAAAACAGGTAAAAACATCATAAAGTAGGTAGCCAAGGGGTAAGGTAGTCCGCTAACGCATTTCATGTTATACTATTGCTAATTCACAGCAGCCACTGAGTAAGTTTTATTGGTTGAACTGGATGGACTTGTGTTTTTTTTCAACCTGACTAACCAAGGAATCATCTAACTATGAGTGCAAGTATAACTTGAAACCCATTAGTTGGTTACCTTACCCTTTCACTGCTTACTTTATGATGTTTTTACCTGTTTTTGTAGTTTTTTAGTAGTGCAGTGGTCTGGACTTTCTTTGCATTCACTAGAAATCAAGCTACAGGTTCTGGAAATGTACAGTATAACAAGTAACAGAGAAAATGAAAAAAAAATAAATAGAAAATGAAAAGAAATAGAACTGAATAAAATTAACAAGTTAAAGCGGAATTGCATCCAAAATCACTCCTCGCCCCCTTACATGCCACATTTGTTATGTAATTTTTTTTGGGGGGGGGAGTGGATACCTAGTTTTGACAGTCATTTCCTCTCCTACTTCCTGCTTCGGTCGCCTCGCTGCCTAGGCGGCCCCTCGCTCTCTGCAATCTTCTGGGTCACGTCACAGGTCCCAGAAGATTTCTTGGCCACTAAAAGAGCGCAGCGCGACTCGCGCATTCGTAATGTGCGCCCAGATGTGAAGCCGCAAGCTTTCACAGCCGGGTGCCCTGCAGAGAGGGGGGGAGAGGAGCGAGGCTCTGGGCGGCCGCATCGCTGGACCGTGGGACAGGTGAATGTCTATGTTTTAAAGTCAGCAGCTACACTTTTTGTAGCTGCTGACGTTTAATAAACTTTTAAGCGAGTGGAACTCTGCTTTAACCAGCCTCTACTCTGCTCAACAAGTACCCTTTTAATATTTTAGAATGGTCACCTTCTGCTAGCAACTCTGCCCCCCCCCCACCAAATGCTTGCCTGAGCCCAATTTCAATCCAGCAATGTGCACAAGAGCAGTGGCTCGGTCAGCTCTCCCTCTCCTCATTTGCTCAGGCACAGCCAGTGAGGAGGGAGGCAAGGCTGAGCCCCACTCTGTGTGCCTTATGGACACACAGAGCAGAGCGCGGCTTGGAAGAGAGCATGTATGGTGGCCCCATTGCAAAGTGGCTTGCTATGGGGGCACGCTGAGGGAGGAGCCAGGAGCACTGACCCCAGAAAAAGAGGATTAGGGCTGTTCTGTGAAAAACCATTGCACAGAGCAGGTAAGTATGACATGTTTGTTATTTTAAAAAAATTGCTTTTAGAATGTTTTTAATGTTTTATGCTATTGTTACAGATCTCATTTGCTGACTACAATCTCCTGGACATGATTCACTGTCACCTTGATCTTGACCCAAAATGCTTAGCTTCCTTCCCTCTCCTCTCAGCTTACAGTCAACGGCTTGACAAACGTCCAAAGTTGAGTGATTATCTGAAATCAGAAAAACGCAACAAACGTCCTATTACCCCTAAACACAAATGAGCATGTACTACCAACATCCAGGCTGAAAACATGCATCATGGTTTTATGTCAAGTTTCTTCTTTTGGACTATTATATAATTTAAAAGGCAAAATAAACTTTCACTTGTTTTACATAAAATGTTTCTTTTGCAATTGCTGCACCTTCTTTGTTTATACCAACCATTCTCAACCCTGGGGTTCCTTCAAAGTTAGCTTGGGTCACCTAAAACATTTATTACCCCAACACTTCATATTCCTTATACAGTATGTGCCTGCTGTACCATGTACTTGTATGAGAAGGTATCCTGTTCTTTTTGTATTGCTTCCTTTATGTGAAATCCCTGGTGTTCCTACCTGCTTGGCTCACTGAGAGGTTAACAATCTCATCTGAAGCAGGTTCAGTACTCTTGGTTCTATAAAACTCCCAGGCTGCTTAGGAGGGATGCCCCACCCTGGAACCAGAGTTCTGTTCAGGACAGACTGGGGGGTAGCCATTTGCTTATATTAGGAGATTAAAGGGGTTGTAAATAGGGATGGGCGAACGGTTCAGCCCGAGCATAAGTTCGGGCCGAACCTTGGTTGTTCGGATGTTCTGCGAACACCGAACAATATGCAGTGCTCGGGGCAAATTCGAAAGCCGCCGGAACACCGTTAATGTCTATGGGACATTAACATGAAAAATCAAAAGTGTTCATTTTAAAGGCTTGTATGCAAGTTATTGTCATAAAAAGTGTTTGGGGACCTGGGTCCTGCCCCAGGGGACATGTATCAATGAAATTTTTTTTTTTTTAAACGGCCATTTTTTCGGGAGCAGTGATTTTTTTAATGCTTAAAAGTGAAACAAGAAAATGAAAAATTCCTTTAAATATCGTGCCTGGGGGGTGTCTATAGTATTCCTGTAAAGTGGCGCGTGTTTCCCGTGTTTAGAACAGTACCACAGCAAAATTACATTTCTAAAGGAAAAATTGTCATTCAAAACTGATAGCGGCTGTAATGAATTGTTGGGCAATATAGATAAAACTTATTGAAAAAAAGAGCATGGGGTCCCCCCCCAGTCCATTACCAGGCCCTTTGGGTCTGGTATGAATATTAAGGGGAACCCCAAACCAAAATGAAAAAAAAATTGCGTGGGGATCCCCCTAAAATCCATACCAGGCCCTTCGGGTCTGATATGGAAATTAAGGGGAACCCTGCGCCAAATAAAAAAAAAATGGCGTAGGGCCCCCCAAATCCATACCAGACCCTTCAGGTCTCATCCCCCCTCTCTTCCTGCCTCCTGCCAGGTTGCTTGCTCGGATAAGGGTCTGGTATGGATTTTGGGGGGGCCCGTACGCCATTTTTTTTAAAATGTTGGTGCAGGGTTCACCTTAATTGCCATATCAGACCCAAAGGGCCTGGTATATGTAGCAATAACTCTTGGTGGAGCTGCTGGTTTAAGCGGGCTGTTACCTTCAATCTCGATACCTCTGTTTCACCGACACCGGGTCTAGGGTTCCGTTGAGTTTACCTCTGGACGGTATAAGTACCAAACACTTGAGTATGTTTTCCAATGTGTCACGGAACGTCCCTCACACTCCGCTTGAGTGCTTCCGTCAGTATACCGCTTCCTAAGTTCTGGAACACGAGTCCAATGGATCTGGCTATAGGAACCCCCAACACCAGTCTTGGAGTACATCAGAACTAACTCTTTATTTGAGATCTCACACACATTTAAACAAGCAGGCTGACTCAAAGCTAACCTAATTAACATGAGCTAATTTTCTAAAACATGTACCCAGACCAGATGACAGACTTGTGGGCACCGAGCTTCACACAGTAGTATAAACACAATAGCTGGAGCTAATTACAATTAACAATACAAACAACAATCTTCCCCCTCCTCAGCCTAGTCATCAACAGTTCGTCTCCTAGCCAGTGCTGGTGGCTAATGTGATCAGCTCACTCAATTAACATAAACACAGGTAGTTGGAGTTGATGACACCAGCATCTCCTCACAGGATGTGTCCCAACAGTATAATTCAGTCTTATCATTCTAATATGGCATATAAAGGGTTCCCAGAGTCTGTGTGTTTTGGGGGGACATGGAGCTGAATCCAAAGTAACACCAACCCCAGGGTCCCCAGGCATACAGCTCACAGAGAGCACTATTCCCCCAAATGCTAGGGCCCATAATCGGTGGGCAAGAGGCTTGCATTCAGTCCCCTCCAATAGCCTATGTCCCGGGTGAGTCTGTCACACAATGCTTTAATGAACAAATAAAGGAAGTAGCAGGAAAGAGGCAGAAGGAAAGTTGCAGGGAAGCTCAAATACCTTTCCTTAGTATTCTTTAGAACATTCTCTGGAATTGAACATTTGTAGTTGAATGTGCTCCCCTTGTGGGATTCAATCTTTGCTCGCCTGAATAGGCCTCTCTCACTTGCCTAGCAGCCAGCACGTAGCACGAACAAAAGTCTCTGCCACAGACTTGTTTGAAATAAAACCCGTACAATCCTCTGCCACAGGATGTATTGCTTTGCGATGAATGTCAGACACAGGACTTGAACCTTTAAGCCAACCCGGCAGTACTATGCAGTAGGATTACTTCAGGATGCATCCTCCAACCGAGTCACCAGGCTCCTCTCCAGACCAGCCCTCTGCATGATCCTTCCATGACGGGTCCTCCCCTGGGATCTCCTCGGTTGTCCAGCTTCTTCACTGAGGATAGACAGCTCAGGACCATTCCTCTGCTGCTGTGGTAGGCCCCAGACAGGCTTCTGGGCCCACCCACACGCCGCAGCGACGTGGGCCTCCAGAATGGAGGACCACGAGGTGGTACTCTTAACGCATACCTGTCGGCCAGAAGGGCCAGCAGGTGGCTGAAAACGAACCCCTAAACATGGCATCTGTCCCATAAATACCCTCTCCCAGAATGCAACTCGGAGGACCACCCTCACCGAGTTATCTCCGGGACAGAGGAGCACTCATACACTTCAACACGTTGCCTTTCCAACACCAGCCCATAGTGACAACGACACCCACTGGCACAGTGTGGAACTACACGCAACTCAGCCAAGCTGGAACAGAGGCAAATCTAACTTCCTCTAACAAGTAACCCACAAGATTTACCTATCAGCAGTAGATTAAAAATCTACCAGCGCTACATATAGATTTTAGGGGGATCCCCACGCAATTTTTTTTTTAAATTTTGGTTCGGGGTTCCCCTTAATATGCTCTTTTTTTCAATGAGTTTTACCTATATTGCCGAGACCCCACAATTCGTTACAGCCGCAAGCAGTTTTAAGTGACAATTTTTTCCTTTAGAAATGTCATTTTGCTGTGGTACTGTTCTAAACATGGGGAAAATGCACCACTTTACAGGCATACTATAGACAAAAAAAATCACTGCTTCCGACAGCCATTTAAAAAAAATTTTTTTTGCATTGTTACATGTCCCCTGGGGCAGGTCCCGGGTCCCCAAACACTTTTTATGACAATAACTTGCAAATAAGCCTTTAAATTGAGCACTTTTGATTATTCATGGTCGTGTCCCATAGACTTTAATGCTGTTCATGTGTTCTTGCCAAATTTTTTACCTGTTCGCATGTTCTGCTGCAAACCGAACAGGAGGGTGTTCGGCTCATCCCTAGTTGTAAACCCTTGTGTTTTTTCACCTTAATGCATCCTATGCATTAAGGTGAAAAAACATCCTATTCATCCTATGCATTAAGGTGAAAAAACATCTGGCAGTCACCAGCCCCCCAGCCCCCCGTTTTACTTACCTGAGCCCCTTCATATCTTCGGCAGGGACGCGCTGTCCCTCTCTACACGGGGTCCTGGCTTTTGATTGGATAGATTGATAGCAGCACAGCCATTGGCTCTGTTGCTGTCAATCAAATCCAATGACACAGGCGCCGGGGCCGAGTCCAGTATTCGTGTCTGTGGACACAAATGCTGAATTCGGGAGCGCAATCGCAAGGTAACCCCCTCGGGAGAGTACTTTTCCTAGGGGGTTATCTGTTGCGGGGAGGAGCCACAAAAGCCGCCGGGGAAACCCCAGAAGAGGATGTTCGGGGCCACTCTGTGCAAAACGAGCTGCACAGTGGAGGTAAGTATGACGTTTGTTATTTAAAAACAAAAAAACAAAAAAACGATCCTTTACAATCACTTTAATGCCCCGTACACACGGTCGGATTTTCCGATGGAAAATGTCCAATCGGAGCGTGTTGTCGTAAATTCCGACCGTGTGTGGGCTCCATCGGACATGTTCCATCTGATTTTCCGACACACAAAGTTGGACAGCAGGAGATAAAATTTTCCGACAACAAAATCCGTTGTCGGAAATTCCGATCGTGTGTACACAAATCCGACGGACAAAGTGCCACGCATGCTCAGAATAAATAAAGAGATGAAAGCTATTGGCCACTGCCCAGTTTATAGTCCCGACGTACGTGTTTTACGTCACCGCGTTTAGAACGATCGGATTTTCCGACAACTTTGTGTGACCGTGTGTATGCAAGACAAGTTTGAGCCAACATCCGACGGAAAAAATCCTAGGATTTTGTTGTCGGAATGTCCGAACAAAGTCCGACCGTGTGTACGGGGCATAAGTCTGTGTGACTATGGACTCTGATTTATTCTGTGTGAAAGTTAAGTGTCTGGGCAACAGTAGGATTCCAGCAGTTAGGTTCCTGTGTTTGCAGTTAGACTCCCAACGTGGCAAGGGTTTATATTCTGTTTTTCTATTATTTTGCTGTTTTGATACCTGCACATTCTGAACACAGACTTTGTAAATAAACCACACCAAAATCCTGCATTCATGCTGTGCCTTTTTCACCATGCTGCGACTTATCCTGGGAGTCACACACAACCCGCTACTGAGCTAATTTCTCACACTATTCTTATATCTTCAACCTACTATTCACTCTAATGTCTCAGAAGCTGTAGATATAAGATTAGCAGGGGTTCTGTGAAATCTTCAAGTTTTTTTTAGTGGTCCCTTTGTGTTTAAAAGGTTGCAAAAGGCTGGTTTGTGCTGTATGTATTTTCCTATCTTATATAATATATATTATGATAAATTTGATTTCTTCAGACAAATCTCATTAAATAAATAGTCTTCACAACATCATATAAAGCCAGTGTAGATATGGAACACTGTAACCTCCTCTATAAATTGTAAGATATTACAATTCACCAAGGAGATTTGTAACCATGTAAGAGGATGGTGGAGAATATGGTGGACAATGGAAGTTCTGAACAACCAATTACTGTCCTTATAAAAGATTGACACACAAGTATGCCAAGCAACAGTACAGTAGTAGTATTATTTTTTAATGTGAAACAAATTGAAAGTCTGAACATCATACAACTATTCCACTATAACAAGACATGTTACTAAGAGTAGTCATTTTCTTTCAAAATAAGCGGTGGACAGTTACGATAGAAGACAGTCTAATGCCCTGTACACACGATAGGATTTTCCGATGGAAAATGTGTGATAGGACCTTGTTGTCAGAAATTCCGACCATGTGTAGGCTCCATCACACATTTTCCATAGGAATCCGACACACAAAGTTTGAGAGCTTGCTATAAAATTTTCCGACAACAAAATCCGTTGTCGGAAATTCCGATCGTGTGTACACAAATCCGAGGCACAAAGTGCCATGCATGCTCAGAATAAATTAAGAGATAAAAGCTATTGGCTACTGCCCTGTTTATAGTCCCGACGTAGGTGTTTTACGTCACCGCGTTCAGAATGATCGGATTTTCCGACAACTTTGTGTGACCGTGTGTATGCAGGACAAGTTTGAGCCAACATCCATCGGAAAAAATCCATGGATTTTGTTGTCGGAATTTCCGATCAATGTCCGACTGTGTGTACAGGGCATTACAAATCCTCAGTGGTCAGAGGTGGTATAGTAACAAATGGCAATAGCAGCAAAGAAAGTACCAAAATCCTCCAAGGAGAGGAGCCAAGTCTCCTACTTGGCATTGGATATGCTGACTTAACTGCTTGAGAGTTCTTTACTGTTATTGTGGTAAAGATGTCGAACTCCCCTTCACAGTTGGTGGTGTCAGCAAGAAGTGTAGTTAAATTCTTTTGATGTCTTTCTCAACAAACCCAATGTGGGAGATTGTTAGTAACATAAACACACACATACACTCAGGTTGAACTGGATGGACTGATGTCTTTATTCAACCTTACCAACTATGTAACTATGATTCTCCCAAAATGGGGTCATTTGGGGGGGTTTTGTGCCACCTGGGCATTCCATGGCCTCCGAAACTGTGATAGACAGTAAACAGTAAAATCATAAATTTACACCCTTAGAAATCCTGAAGGCGGTGATTGGTTTTCGGGGCCCCGTACGCGGCTAGGCTCCCAAAAAGTCCCACACATGTGGTATCCCCATACTCAGGAGAAGCAGCAGAATGTATTTTGGGGTGCAATTCCACATAGGCCCATGGCCTGTGTGAGCAATCTATCATTTAGTGACAACTTTTTGTAAATATTTTTTTTTTTTTGTCATTATTCAATCACTTGGGACAAAAAAAATAAATATTCAATGGGTTCAACATGCCTCTCAGCAATTTCCTTGGGGTGTCTACTTTCCAAAATGGGGTCATTTGGGGGGGGTTTTACTGCCCTGCCATTTTAGCACCTCAAGAAATGACATAGGCAGTCATAAACTAAAAGCTGTGTAAATTCCAGAAAATGTACCCTAGTTTGTAGACGCTATAACTTTTGCGCAAACCAATAAATATAAGCTTATTGACATTTTTTTTTCCAAAGACATGTGGCCGAATACATTTTGGCCTAAATGTATGACTAAAATTGAGTTTATTGGATTTTTTTTATAACAAAAAGTAGAAAATATCATTTTTTTTCAAAATTTTCGGTCTTTTTCCATTTATAGCGCAAAAAATAAAAACCGCAGAGGTGATCAAATACCATCGAAAGAAAGCTCTATTTGTGGGAAGAAAAGGACGCAAATTGCGTTTGGGTACAGCATTGCATGACCGCGCAATTAGCAGTTAAAGCGACGCAGTGCCAAATTGGAAAAAGACCTCTGGTCCTTAGGCAGCATAATGGTCCGGGGCTCAAGTGGTTAAAATGAGCACTTTTGATTTTGAACGTTCGAGTCCCATAGACGTCAATGGGGTTCTAACGTTCGTGCGAATTTTCGGTCCGTTCGCAGGTTTTGGTGCGAACCGAACTGGGGGGTGTTCGGCTCATCCCTAGTCAATAGCCTGTTCACTATTGTAATATTGTTATGTCCTATGTATCAAGTCTGATTAATAATAAAAAAAAAATCATATTGTAACAAACGCAACACACCTTTACCCTGCTGTATACCCGTGCCCTATACCCTGCTGTATACCGTGTCCTGTACCTTGCTGTATACCCGTGTCTTGTACCCTGCTGTATGCCCTGTAACCTGCTGTATACCCATGTCCTTTACCCTGCTGTATACCTGTGTCCTGTAACCTGCTGTATCCCCATGTCCTGTACCCTGCTGTATACCCGTGCCCTGTACCCTGCTGTATACTGTGTCCTGTACCCTGCTGTATACCCCTGTCCTGTACCCTGCTGTATACCCATGTCTTGTATCCTGCTATATATACCCGTGTCCTGTACCCTGCTGTATACCCGTGTCCTGTACCCTGCTGTATACCCGTGGCCTGTGCCCTGCTGTATACCCGTGGCCTGTGCCCTGCTGTATACACATATCCTGTATCCTGCTGCATACCTGTGTCCTTTACCCTGCTGTATACCATGTCCTGTACCCTGCTGTATACGCATATCCTGTATCCTGCTGTATAGCCATGTCCTTTACCCTGCTGTATACCTGTGTCCTGTACCCTGCTGTATCCCCATGTCCTGTACTCTGCTGTATAGCTGTGCCCTGTACCCTGCTGTATACTGTGTCCTGTACCCTGCTGTATACCCCTGTCCTGTACCCTGCTTTATACCCATGTCCTGTACCCTGCTGTATACCCGTGGCCTGTACCCTGCTGTATACCCATGGCCTTTACCCTGCTGTATACCCGTGCCCTATACCGTGATGTATACCGTGTCCTGTACCTTGCTGTATACCTGTGTCTTGTACCCTGCTGTATGCCCATGCCCTGTAACCTGCTGTGTGCCCATGTCCTGTACCCTGCTGTGTGCCCGTGTTCTGTACCCTGCTGTGTGGCCTGTGCCCTGCACTGCCATGTACCATGTTGTGTGCCCTGTACCATGCTATGTGCCCTGCACTGCCCTGTACCATGCTATGTGCCCTGTATCATATTGTGTGCTCTATACAGTGCTATGTGACCTGCACTGCCTTGTACCATGTCGTGCGGCCTGTACCCTGCTGTGTGCCCTGTAAAATATTGTATACCGTGCTGTGTGCCCTGTACCATGCTGTCTGTCCTGTACCATATTGTGTGCCCTGTACCCTGCTATGTGCCCTGCTGTGCCTTGTACCATGTTGTGTACTATGCTGTGTGTCCTGCACCATGCTGTGTGCCCTGTATCCTTCTATGTGTCCTGTACCATGTTGTGTACCCTGCTGTGTGCCCTGTACCATATTGTGTGCCCTGGTGTGCCTTGTACCATGTTGTGTACCCTGCTGTGTGCCCTGTACCATGCTGTGTGCCCTGCACCGCACTGTACCATGTTGTGTGTCATGTATCCTGCTGTGCCCTGTACCATTTTTTGGCCCTGCTGTGTGCCCTGTACCATGTTATGTGCCCTGTATAATGCTGTGCTCCCTGTTTCATGCTGTGTCAACTGTATAATATTGGGTACCTTGTTGTGTGTGTGTGTGTACCCTGCACCATGTTGTGTGCCCTGCATCAAATCGTGTGCCCTTTACCCTGCTATGTGCCCTGCTGTACCCTGTACCATGCTGTGTGCCCCATGTCCTGCTGTGTGCCTTGTGATATGCCCTGCTGGGTGCCCCATGTTCTGCTGTTTACCCCCATGGTGTGCACCATCCCCTGCTATGAGCCCCATGATGTGCCCCATGTTCTGATTTGTGCCTCATGTTGTGTGTCCTATGCCCTGCTGAGTGCCCCATGATGTGCCCTGTGTTCTGCTGTGTGCCCTATGATGTGCCCCAAGTCCTGCTGTGTGTCGTATGATGTGCTCAACATTCTGCTGTGTGCCTCATAATGTGCTCTGCTGTGGCCCCCCGTTTGGTGCCCTTGTGGTGCCCCATAATGTGCCCTGCTGTCCACCCTGTATTGTGTCCTGACCTCCTGTGCTCTGTCCTGCTGTCCTCTGTACACTGCTTATCTCAAGTTAAACCTAGAATTGAGCATCTGTGCAGAAGAAAAACAGCACAAGTTTCACATAAAATAGGTAAGTTCTAATATTTATTTCTATTACCGTATTTAATGCTACTTCTTAAAATAATTGTTGTCATATCACAGCTCGATAATCACAGCAATGTTCTGTGAGCTTAAGACCGGAACGCTATTTTAGGGGTTACCCGAGATCTCAAACCTTTTGTCAAGGGTTCCTCGACGGTAAAAAGGTTGAGAAATGCTGCTCTACTAATTGCAGACCAGAAATATGCTCTTGTGTACAGGTTCCTACTCCTCCAAATGTCCGTTAGGCCTACTTCTTCAATACATTTTTTTAATGTACCTGTTCCCATTATACAAGTCTGGGCAGACATTCCATGCCTCTCCAGAGTCAGATCTAGTCACATACTGTATTAAAGCCCCCCATACACAAGACATATGCCTCTGGATATTGAGCCATAAACATTACTAGTTCTTTCAATATTTGCATACTAGCAAGAGGGGGATTGTATATACAAAATATTATAAATGGGAGAGATTATAACCTGGCATATACAAACACATATCCCTTTTAACCCGTGTACATTCCCACTACAATGATCTATGTATTAATAGTGACACCCCACCTAGAGTATGTGGTATGAAATGGGTGAGTTTCCCATTGAACCTAACTCCTACACTCAGGAATACGTTGTGCTCCTGCATCCCAACCTCCACCCCCCATCCCCGACCTGTCTTAATATATATGTACCGCCACCCCCTGTAGGAGCCGTCTGGTGATTTTTGGGTTCTCTGTTCTATGCTCAACTCCAAGAATGGCCTCAGCCCCTCTGGCATACCTGGTTACTTATAAAATTTCTGCAAACACTTTTAGGAATGCAAGTGAAGAAAGTACCAATATCCTGGCTGTGGACTGATATCAGAAACAAACAGACACAACTGGTAGTGATAAATGAGCTGAATATATTTTCACGGTTTAAAGCATATGGAAAATTTACATCACGTTTAAACCTTGCTACAAAGAATAAATATATTAGAAAAGATAACCTTCAATGCTTAGCAACTGTAAGTATAGAAAAGACAGTAATCTATATGCCCTTAATACAGGCGCTGAGAGGAAGCAGAGAAGACTGGTCAACTTCTCAGCTCCTTCTGGGCTGCACACATACAAAGAAAAGAATGGGTTACACAAGTACAGTAAACATAGTTCTGTAATGTTACAGGTCCTGGGGTGAAGAATTGGAATGTCTTCTGCTAGCAAACGAGGGTGAAGAAAGGAAGCGCCACCTGAGTGCAGCATTAGTAGGTACTTTTAATGACACAAAATTAAAAAACACTTACAAGAGACATGATAAAAAAAGGCTCATCTGTAGACGGATAGTCCTGGTGAGTTCCTCGAGCCCCAGTCTGGATGGTGTGTCAGTGGTGTAAGGCTGCAGGGGAAGCTGTTCAGCAGGTGGTTCGTCCTGTGGCCATCAGGGGGTTGGTGGAGCAGTGGATCTAGGAGGTGGCTGCTGTCCTCAGAGAGCTGGCTCTATAAACCATGTGTAATGCATTTTTCTTCTCATATGCCACCACTTTTTGCACCATTCTTTTTTGTACTAGTTCTGTGTCTTCTTGGCTTTCCTTGGATATCTTCTGTAGCCTGTGTTGTTTGTATGATGACCCCCGCCTCGTCCTCTTTTTCCTCTTTGATCTGGTGGCTGTGTTGATGTTTGAGGATTTGTTGCAGGTTGCTGTAATGGCTCCTCTCTCTTTTTTCTGCTAGCAAACGGTGGGACCCTTGTTTTGAGAGTGGGTTTAAACGCTTCCTGCCCGCCAGCCGTCAAATGATGGCTGGGCAGCGCAGCCCTCGTTCTGTGTGGACCTCATATAACGGCCCTTCTTGCGCGCCTGTGGGGGCGAATATCGTGGCGATCGGTGGTGCGGTGTGTTAGTCTGACACACCGCTACACCAATCTCTGTAAAGAGCCTTGGTGAGGCGACCTGCAGGTCGTGCCGCCCCTGTGTGAACCAGGGCTCAGTCTCAGTGGTTTTCCTCACACCTGTCACCTCAGCACACACTCTCTCTCTCCTTCTCTCTCTCCTCAGACTGCTCTCCTTCTTCTCCTCACAGAATCCTTTTTCCGGGCTTCAGGATATCCCTCCTCCTCTGTTGGGGCACACAGTCCCTGGTGTCAGGGTGTGTCTCTCTCCTAACTCTGGCACCTCAGTTCCTTCCCCTCACACACTCCTCCTCTCCTTACTGTTATGTGTCACTGTGTCCCAGCTAAGGACTCCCTCTCTTTTAAGCAATCTCCTCTCCTCTGTCTCCTGTCAGCACTCTTTCTCTTTTACCTCAGTACTTCCCTCTATTCTGTCCCTTCAGCACTTCCTGAAACTCCCCTTTTTCCCAGTGTTACCTCTCCCTCTCAGTTTTCGGGAAGGACCAGACAGCATCTCTCTGTCTCCATCTTGTGGCCAAAAGGAAAAATTGCATTACAACCTGCCTGCTACATATTAAAAAGGGGGGGGGCAAAAAAGACAAACACACACAAAAAAAAAACTATTTCCAACCCCCCTGCACACTACCACATCAACTAGTGTATCTTCCAATTCTTATGCAGTGCCAAGTTCAGCAATTCAGCGTTGCCGGATAGAGCATTTTACTTGTTACTCGGATATTTTAGTTACTCTATCCTCTAATTACCTAGCTACTGTTATATTAAATGTCATAAGCCACTCCTGGACCTCCTCTGGGGTGGAGAAGAACATAACCTTATCTTTATCCACTAATCTCAGGTGAGCAGGTTATGCCATTAAATATGTAATTTTTTTTTCCCGAACTCTCAGTTTGACCTCATTGAAAGTTGCTTGTTGTTTTTGAAGTTCCAGGGAAAAATCTGGGAATATGGACACTCTAGTATTGTCATACTCAATTGTCCCCTTCTGTCTTGCTTTGCAAAGCACCAAATCTTTACAGTTCAATAATCTTGCCAAAAAATGGTCTGGGGGGGTACAGCAGGTTTAGGGTTGATAGCTGGTATCCTATGTGCCTGTTCGATTGCAAACACAGGTGAAAAATCAGCATCAGGGAACAATGATCTCAGCTATTTTTTCACAAACCCCCCTGGATTCTGGCCTTCCACCCTTTCAGGCATCCCGATAATCCTAATGTTATTGCGCCGCATACAATTCTCTAAATCATCAACTTTTTGTTGGCACATTAACAGTTGTTTTTCATATGCTGCGATTTTATCAGGTATCGATGCCAATGTGTCCTCAAGATTAGAGATTCTATTTTCAGCCTCACCCACACGATCACGCATTTTTCGCATGTCATGTTTTATAAGCCCAATGTCCACTCTAATCTCCTCCATTTTGCCTGGCTTCTGCTGTCATGGACAGACATGACTAGCGAGAGCTCTGTGCTCTGCATGAGGGACCCAGTGATATCCTGTAGATCAGGGGTCCCAACCACTGGGCCGAGGCCCACTACTAGCCGTGGCCTCTCTGCAGCCAGGCCATGGATGCAGGGGGGGCGGGTGGCATGAGAGAGCCGGGTGGAGGATCAGACAGACAGGCGGACAGATGAGAGAAGTGGGCTGGCGAGCAGAGATTACATAATCTTTCTCAGCTCTTCCGCCCTCCCAGCGCGGGCCTCTTCAATGTCGGAGCTGCGACGGGGAGCAGAGAGATGACATTATCTTTCACCGCCTGCCCCTCATCACTGCTCTCCTGCCCTCACTCAGAAACGACCACTGCACAGAGGCCTGCCTCTGTGGTAAATGAACCAGTGCTGCCACTAATGCAGTGATAATCCACATCTGGTGGCACTGGCAGGTAACGTGGCAAGTGACATTCCTCATCTGGTGGCACTGGCAGGCAGCATGGCAAGTGACAATCTGCATGTGGTGGCAGGCAACGTTGCAAGTGACAACCTGAATCTAGTGACAGGCAGCGTGACAAGTGACAATCTGCATCTAGTGGCATACAGCATGGGAAGTGACAATCTGCATCTGGTGGCAGGCAGCGTGGAAAGTGACAATCTGCATCTGGTGGCAGGCAACGTAGCAGGTGACATTCTTAATCTGGTGGCAGGCAAAGTGGCAGGTCCAGTGGCAAGTGACAATCTGCATCTGGTGGCCTGGCGACGTGGCAGGTGACAATCTGCATCTGGTGGCAAGTAACAAGCTGCATCTGAAGGCAGGCAACGCGGCAGGTGACAATCCACATCTGGTGGCAAGCGATGTGGCAAGTGACATTCCGCATCTGGTGGCAGGTGATGTGGCAAGTGATTCTGCATTATAGTGAGTTTAACTATTTCATTTTATAATACAATGTAATAATAGAAATAATGCACTTCAATCATCCTGACACCATATCAAAAATGGTGGCGTGATAATTGAAGCACTAACACCAGCCATTGCCCCGACAAATTGCCCGTGTAAAATCTCTTACCCCCCCAATTGACCACACTAGTGAATACACTAGCAAAGACTGCAGATCACACACTGATGCTGAAGGACCGATTGAAGGAGTTTGCTAGGACTGAGAAGCAGGAAGGAGGCCACCACATACATGAAGCGCAAACCGTGGTACAACATGACAACATGACAAATTTCACAACATGTTAGTCGAAAGATGAAACCTCCACACCTTCTGTTCAGGATGGTGAGCCCCCCCCCCCGCTCACCATCCTGAAATAACCTGCCTCTGTGCCTTTCGCAAATGCTAGTGGGAGAGGAGAGGAGGTAAAATGGCAGCACTGTGGGGGAAAGGGACACACAGGGGTCACAGACAGCAGGGGTAAAGGGGGCACAGATGCTAGAACTGATCCCCCGCAGTGCAGCCAAAGGAAGAAATAATTGGTAGGAGCCGGCAGCACTGTAAAGAGTCACAAGTGTCAGCAATAAGGCAGTGCTGCTGGCCCTCCTGCTCGGCAAGTGCCTGTGCCCCCCTTTTGAACTGAGGCCTGGGGCCAGTACAGGTGGTCTGGCTGTACTGCCTTATCAGTGGCCCTAAGGGGGAGGGCAGAAGGAGAAAGGTGAGAGGAATAAGACACATAGGAGAGGATGGGTGACAAAGATTTAATGGAAAATGTGGACCTTGAGGTCTTCATTGAGGCCCCCTGGCTTTAAACTGCCCAGCTTAAAAGTCAATAAAGTCTCCTGAAAGTATAACTTCTTAAACTTTTCACCTTCTGCAAGGCTCAAAGTTAAGGATTGATAAGTCGTGATCTTAAAGCAGAGCTCCAGCCAAAAGAGGAAGCTCTGCTTGCTTGCTCCCCCCCCGGCAGTTTGACCCCTGCCGTTGGGCCATTCACAAAGTGCAGTGCGCTTCGCGCATGTGCAGTAGGGAACGGGTTGTGAAGCCGCTAGGCTACACTGCCGGTTCCCCTTACAAGGAATGGCGGTGGCTGCACGCAAGAGCCGATTACAAAATTGGCTGTGGTGTCAACATCGCGAGATCCCTGGACAGGTAAGTTTCCTAATATTAAAAGTCAGCAGCTACAGTGTTTGGTGGGGAGGAGATGGAGCTCTGCTTTAAGCAAGGAGGCATCACTGTTATGGCACAGGGTAAAGTGACATTGGATACTTAATTTAGGAGCTCTATTTTCTTTTTTTCATTAAAGTTTTTGTGCTCAGAGTTCATATGTAAGTATATTTAAAGTCATACCTTTCTTTCATTTTGGATGGCATAGGGAATGGTTTACACCCCTGTCATTTGTGTTCTCTTCCTTCCTGCCCTGTGGTCACAAAAGTGACAGAAAATCTCTGCTCAGTAACATAAATTTTTCTTTTGGTTCACTGAAACAAGTGTCCGCTCCTTCAGTCCCAGCGAAAAAAACATGGTGAAAATCACTAAAAGCAAAAAAAAAAAAACCTCTCACTTCCCTTTTCAAAAGGAAAAAAAAAAAATGTTACACTAGACCTCATGCACATAGATGTTTAGAGGCTAAATAGTAACATTCCTTTCCTGGTGCATCATGGCAGCATACACATGGGTTGTGAATCAGCCCCACACAACCTGATAGGACTGGTTAACTATAAATCAAAGACAGACGCAGCTCACAGCATTCTTCTTTTTTTCCTTACCTGATCAGAACTGGAATCGCGAGGTATCCCTTACCGTTTGTCGCCCGAGCCAGGTTCAGCCTTTCCTGGGTGGAAGTCCTTCCTGTACAGTCTCTAAATGAGCTATATGGTTGGAGTCCCATTCTGGTGGTGCAGGCTTGTCAAAGAAAGCTTTAACTGGTTCTCGACCGGCCGCCACAGTTTTACTGCAGCAGGTTGGTTCCCCTGGGCAAACTGCCGTAACTGTAGGTCGGCCCTTTAAGATGCTGTAGGAGACGCGCGTGTGACAGAGCAAGAACCGGGATCTGTGTGTGTAAATACACAAATCCCGGTTCTCTCAGAGGAGAGGAGACAGATCGTGTGTTCATACTAGATATGAACACTGATCTCTCTCCTCCCCTAGTCAGTCCCATCCCCCCACAGCACAGAACACACAATAGGGAACACAGTTAACCCCTTGACCGCCCCCTAGTGTTAGCCCCTTCCCTGCGAGCGACATTTATACAGTAATCAGTGCATTTTTATAGCACTGATCGCTGTATAATTGTCAGTGGTCTCAAAAATGCATTAAACATGTCCAATTTGTCCGTTGCAATATTGCAGTCCCAATAAAAATCGCAGATCACTGCCATTACCAGTAAAAAAATAATAATGCCATAAATCTATCCCCTATTTTGTAGACGCTATAACTTTTTGGCAAACCAATCAATATACGCTTATTGCGATTTTTTTTTTACCAAAAATATGTAGAAGAACACATATCGGCCTAAACTGAGGAAATTATTAGGTTTTTTTTTTTTAAATTGGGATATTTATTATAGCAAAAATTAAAAGATATTGTGTTTTTTTCAAAATTGTCTTCTTTTGTTAATAGCGCAAAAAATAAAAACCGCAGAGGGGATCAAATAGGTGATCAAATACCACCAAAAGAAAGCTCTATTTTTGGGAAAAAAAATGTTGTTTGGGTACAGCATTGCACGACCGCGTAATCGTCAGTTAAAGCGACACAGTGCCGTATATCAAAAAATGGCCTGGTCATTGAGCAGCCAAATCTTCCGGGGCTGAAGTGGTTAAACAATCTTTGACGTAAGTGACAGCGTTTTCCTTTGCTTTCCATATGCTTTTTACTTCTTTTCTCTGTGTTATGGGCGTTTGTCATTTCCAAGATGGCTGCAGCAGTGCAAGTCCACTCTGAGCATGAGAGGTAGGATGTGATGTGGACTCTGAACAGTTTCCTGGCTAGAGCTTTTCCAAGATGGCGATCTGAACATGCTCACGCATTCACTGAACATCATCACTAATGACAAATGTGAGTTTTTAAGCATTTTTGGGAAACAAATGTGGAGCTCTCTACTGCTCATGCATGCTGGATGCTTATGTGGTCATTGTTTGCAGGTATGTTTTCCCTTTTTATGGCATTTACCTGGGCCCTTCTCAATGCTTGCTCTGGGATTACTGTTTTGGGCTCAGTTTCAACTAGTGCGACTTGTTAGATATGTGCAGTCGTTTTCATCCGAATGCATTTTCGTTCAAATTTCAGGTATTTTCATTATCGTTTTAACAAACGATAACAAACGCACAGAATCCGAAAACCGAAAGATCCGACATAAACAAATGCTTTATTTTCGTTTTTGTTGCGACAACAGTTCGATATAGATAGGAGATTCGACATGATGCTGACAATAGCGATCTGTGTCCATCGAACCTGTGGTCGAATGTGCCTAACCTCTATTAGTCCAAGATTATTCTACATAGAGAGAAAAGATTCAACATAGAGAGAAAAGATTCGACATTATAGAGACAATAGCAAAAAAAGGTCGAATGTGCCTAACCTAACTCTTAGTCCAAGATTATTCGACATAGTGAGAAAAGATTCGACATGAAGATTCGATGAAGCAGTCACCGCGAGCGGACATTTATGGTCAAATGCTCTGCCCATAGGCTATAGAAGAGTTCTAATGTTGGTTGACTAGTAATAATAAATATAATTATTACTAGTGTCATACAACATTAGAATTCTACTATAGCTTGTAGGCAGAACATTCGACCGGAAATGTACGATTGCGGCGTCATACAGTTTAGCTGCTCTGTCGAATCTTCTTAGAACATTCAACAGACACCATAAGCCTTCAATGACAGATTCAACCTCAATTATTTAGGATTTTCGGACGAATGCATTTTTTAACGAAACAAAATAAATAAAAAAACTAATTTCGGGAGTAACTAAATAAATTTATTTTTCGGACGAAAACAAAATTCCGATATAAAATATTTCAGTGTGCACATGTCTACGACTTGTCACTGCAAAGTTGCATAACAAGTCGTACCTAGGGTTGCCACATTTTCTTCAAGTCAAACCTGAACACTTTAATGGCGCACAGCCATATATTTTTTTTAAAGTATAAACTATACATATATTTTGCTATTAAATAACATTTCTAATCATATAAATTTTATAACAAGAGTCCCCCTTTACATAGTTACATATAGTTACATAGTAGGTGAGGTTGAAAAAAGTCATACGTCCATCAAATCCAACCTATGTGTGTGATTATATGTCAGTATTACATTGTATATCCCTGTATGTTGTGGTCTGTGGAAGGGAATTCCACATCCTTGCCGCTTTTACAGTAAAGAACTCTCTACGTAGTTTAAGGTTAAACCTCTTTTCTTCTAATTTTAATGAGTGGCCACGTGTCTTGTTAAACTCCCTTCTGCAAAAAAGTTTTGTCCCTATTGTGGGGTCACCAGTATGGTATTTGTATATTGAAATCATATCCCCTTCTCAAGCGTCTCTTCTCCAGAGCAACCTTTCCTCATACCTAATATCCTCCAGACCCTTTATTAGCTTTGTTGCCCTTCTTTGTACTCGCTCCATTTCCAGTACATCCTTCCTGAGGGCTGGAGCCCAGAACTGGACAGCATACTCTAGGTGCGGCCGGACCAGAGTCTTGTAGAGCGGGAGAATTATCGTTTTATCTCTGGAATGGACTAAGATGTACGGAGAGGACTCTGAAGTAAGGAGTGTTTTGAGAACTCTGATTTACCTTAGTGTACTCACTCAGAGGCAGGAGAGAGAATGGAGGAGACTTCAGTCACACACAGGGATGAATGGGGAGCTCACTCATCCCTTGGCAGTCAGCACCTCTCATCCAGATGTATCTAAGGCTGCTGGACTTTAAATTTCCAGCCACCACTTTCCTTTTCTGAGGCACAGTGCCGGGGATTGGAGTGTGGGCAGACACAGAGGCGTAGGGGTGGGGGGAAGAGGAGCAGATCAAGCCCTCTCTCCTCTCCCTTCTGTGTGTGTTTGGGGGCGGGGGGATTGTTAGTGCTGGCTTTAGACATTGTGAGAGAGAGTGTAACAGACAACTGCAGCCAGCAACCCTGCTGGGAAGCCATAGTCAGGTCTGAATAATGTATAAATGAATAAAAGGGTTTTAGGCAGTCTGAAACCCGGACGCATGATTCCAAACCCGAACTGTCTGGGTGAATCTCAGACAGGTGGCAACACTAGTCGTACCCCATGATTTCCAATGAGTACCTTTCATATCTGTGTCCATAGGCCTCAAGAATACACAGACATTGATTCCAGTTGCATCAAATTTGCGGCAAAATCACGTGACTTTCAGGTCGCAATAGTGGAGACTTAGCCCTATGCTGTTTTTCATTTCAGTCTGCTGCTTTGCTCTGCCTCTATGGGGAAAGTCAGACCACCCATTGCTTTTAAGGTATAGGGATTAGGTAAGTAGTGAAGATTGAGAAAAAGAGAGCCAATATCTATAGTCCTGTAAGGACCACAAGATGAAGGGAGCCTTCTGAAGGTCAAGACAAGTCACCATCTAAGAACAGACATCGAGGCAATGTTGATTAAGGTCATCATCTCACCCCTCATTAACATTGCTCCCCATTTACAGACATCAAAGGTTACCAGCCCTAATAGTCGCTGCATTTGTGGTGGAAAGTCGTTGCCTGCCAAGCTAGTATCTCAAATCTGCCTGGAACAAGCACTATACAGCCCTACAAGGACCACAAGATGGAGGGAGCCTGCTAAAAGCCAGAACAGTCACCATTCAAGCACAGACATCCGGGCAACATTGATCAATGTCATCATCTCACCTCTCATTATTTTTGCTCCCCGTTTACAAACACCACAGGTTACCAGCCCTAATGGTTGCTGCATTCGCAAAGTCATTGCTTGACAAGCTACAGTGCATGAATTGCCTAGCACTTCCAACCAGAGCTGGTAGGTGGTGTCCAAATTGGAAAGCTTGCCATGGGAAGAAAGCGTTAAAGGGGCAACAGGCTTTGAAGATTGCCCAATAGAGCCCATGACTGAAGCCATGGTTGGCGGATCCTGCCAGAAAAAAAAAAGGTGCAAGACACCAGACAACAGATCCAATCTATTTGGGAGTAGACAGGACACAGCCATCTCAAGGGTGACCACTAGCAGGTCAGGGCGAATATCATCTGACAAAAAACAGAAGATTTAAAAAAGGTCCAGCATACAGGTGGCAACTCCCAAGTAGATACCAGGAGGCAAAATTCTACAGACTGTGAAAAAAGATTAGTAAATGAACTGGCGAAGTACCCAATCTTCATTATTGAATGCTACTATGTAACAAAGGCATAATGAGCTAGTATGCATAGAATACTAGCCCATTATGTAATACTCACCTGAGATTGAAGCCCCCACTGCAGTGCCCGTACACAGCACTGGCCGGCGACATTTCTCCCCTGTTACTTCCAGGCATCGCGGCTCCGGCGCTGTGATTGGCCGGAGCTGCGATGATGTCACTCCCGCGCACAGGAGCCGCCGGTAACGGCACATTCACTGAAGCAAACGGCACGTACGTGCCGTTTGCTTCAGTGCACATGTGCCGATGACGTCGGCACATGCAGATACAGGGGATATCTCCTAAACAGTGCAGGTTTAGGAGATATCCAGGGTAGCTACAGATAAGCCTTATTATAGGCTTACCTGTAGCAAAATGTGGATTGTAAGGGTTTACAACCTCTTTAAAGCGGGGGTCCACCTATCTATCGTTTTTTTTTTTTTTTTGAGTTCATTCACAAACTTTTCTTCTCAGCATTACATACTCACATATTGTGTGTAATATGTCCGCCTGTGTCAGATTTTGTCGGAAAGAATAACTTATATTATTCACTGCAGGCGGTTTCCATCTTCATTGTGGGCATTTGAAGCCCACAAGCATTTATTTCCTGGATGTGGTGAATGCTGTGCTCCCAGCATTCACCGCTCATTCCCGCACATGCTCAGTGGCATCCTGGGAAGCCTGAGACTAGCTCCCAGGAGTCTGGGAGAGGCTAGAAACACGCCTACTCCCATGGGAGGAGAACCAGTAAGTGCAAAGAAGAATAGAAAAATAAAAGGTAATTACGGCAATTTAAATTTTTTTAAACGGCATGTCAGCATCTAGGCAAGGAAGAGAATACATACAGATATTGTTCAAAATTTGGGTGGAACCCCGCTTTAAAGATCTAAGGCACCTGTCTTAGATCAACGGCAGAAGTCCTTTTTATGGGTGCACTAATCCAGGGGGTGCCTGCATGAAGCTTTGCGCACACACCTGGATGGAAAATATTCAGGATCAGTGGGCCATATCAACTATATTGACGTGACATTGGTGGAAGTTTAAGGGAAGTCCACCTTTCTGGTACAATAATTTTTACTGAAAAAGTATAACATCATGACAAACGTTCACCCATGCAGGGATGTAATTCAATGAACATAACGATCATATAACATTGACAGGTGGGAAGTCCACCTTTCATTCTCTTCCAGTCAGCCAGGCTACTAGAGTTGATGGAAAAGTAAAAAATTCTGGTCCAGTTTGTAGCTTGATTAAATAAAAAATTTAAAAAACGAGCAATTGTGAAGGTTCCAGCTGCCCATAGGAGATGAGGATTCAGTACACCTCTGTTCCTAGAAAAAAAATCAAAAATCTAAATCGGGTAATCTGTGCCCAGTGCGAAAGTTGAAAGAAAACTTGACAAGCACAGGAAGTTGGAGTCAAATTTAGCAGAGCTTGTAATCTCCAATCCCCACATACCGTATATACTCGAGTATAAGTCGTTCCGAGTATAAGTCGAGGCCCTAATTTACCACAAAAAAAATGGGAAAAACTTATTGACCCGAGTATAAGACGAGGGTGAGAAATGCACAGCTACTTTAAGTGGAAAAGAGGGTCAACAATGCCCATTTGCAGCATCATTGTGCCCATTTGCATGCCTCACTGTGCCCATTTGCAGCCATAGGTCCCCTGAACTTCAAACTCGGTAGTTAAGGGTTCCTAGATGCCCCCTAGCTGCAGCCAAAATTTGGGGTCTCTGATCCCAAAGGGTCCCGAAATGACATTGCTGCAGATAGACACAGTTGACCGAATTTGGGGCCCCGTATCTCGGGGCCACTTAGTGCTAAGAACCCCAAATTTGGTGTGCAAACCCAGTGGAACTAGCACCATAAAATTTCCAAAGCTGGGGTTTTTAGCACCAAGTGGCCCCGAGATACAGGGCCCCAAAAATCAGTTCAGAAAATGTCAAGCACTTTTCTGCAGCAGAGAATGACATTTTCCGAACCAGATTTGGGGCCCCGTATCTCAGGGCCACTTGGTACTAGGAACCCCAGCTTTGGATATGTTATGGCACCAGTTCCACTGGGTTTGCACACCAAATTTGGGGTTCCTAGCACTAGGTGGCCCTGAGATATGGGGCCCCAAATTTGGTTCAGAAAATGTCAAGCACTTTTCTGCAGCAGAGAATGACATTTTCTGAACCGAATTTGGGGCCCCGTATCTCGGGGCCACTTAGTGCTAGGAACTTCAGCTTTGGATATGTTGTGGTACCAGGTCCACTGGGTTTGCATACCAAATGTGGGGTTTCTAGCACTAAGTGGCCCTGAGATACGGGGCCCCAAAGTCGGTTTGGAAAATGAAATTTTTTGCTGCAGAGTGCTTGACTCGAGTATAAGTGGAGGGGGGCACTTTCAGCACAAAAAAATGTGCTGAAAAATTCGACTTATACTCGAGTATATACGGTAATCCTTTTCTTTCGTTCCTCAGGAACCCGGCCTTTTATCCTGCTTGGAAATTCCCGAAGTCATTTTCTGCATGGTCTTCTACAAATTTAATTCGATTTTATCAATTAAGCAACAATACCACTATTCATGCATTCCCGGTGCTATGTGAAACGTATGGGCTTCCTAGATCTGAAATTTTTCGCTACTTGCAAATCAAAAATTTTTACACTCCCCTCCTTATCACAGGCTCAACAATGAATCAAATGTCACAATTTGAGCGTATTTGTAAAAGCGACCCACGTGTGAGGGGCTTGATTTCATCTTTATACCAACAACTTACTGAGATTCATAATGGATCACTACCCTCTTATACAGATAAATGGGCACAGGATATGAACCGAGTATTTGACACTAATGACTGGTCCGATATATGGTTAGCCACTAAGAATTCCTCCCCAAACTGCTATGCTTTGGAAACAAATTTTAAAGTCTTAGCACGGTGGTACTTAGTACCAGCCAGAATTGCAAAATTTATCCCGACATACCCAATTAACTGTTTTAGAGACTGTTCTACACCAGGTACCCACTTTCATATATGGTGGCAATGCCCCGTAGCCCAAGAATTTTGGAAGAATATTTTTGTGATGGCCTCTAAAGCTCTGGAAACCTCTATTCCCCCAGACCCAGCCTTGGCACTCCTAAATCTGAAACCCACTATGCTAACCCGCACCCAATTTCAGTTATTTATCCAGCTTAGCACTGCAGCCAAGCAAACTATAGCAAAGGCTTGGAAGTCTCAAACCTTGATTGTCGCGGAAGCCAAATACAGAATGAATAAAGCCCTCATTTATGCCAAAATGACAGCTATTGAGGACAATAACATTAATAAATTTTGCAAAATTTGGCAACCATGGGTTAAACATTACTTCTCCTATGATTTTGACCAGTCGTTATTGTTACCCTACTAGGATTCTTGATTGCTTACCAACTAAATACGTGTTGGTGCCGGGCCACCACCTGGAGAGATTACTCTTCTTCTTCTTCTTTTTTTTTCTTACCCCTTTCCTTTACTTTCTTACTCTTTCTTTTCTCTAATATGATATATACATTTGGGATACTCTTTTAATAAGAATAAATTATTTACTATTTATAAATAGTATGATATATTGCATCTGTATATTTATTTTGAGTAATCAAATTCTGCAAATAAGAGGGTCATGACCCTGTTTTATAATATATTCCATTTAATTTACCTCTGGTTATCATTGTAACAAACGTATTTAAATGCCCCCACCCTTCCACAGATTGTACCCATTGGGGTGGAAAGGTGGTGTTGTGGAAAATTTTATATTAATGTATTGTCATAAGTCTCCCAGTGTGTGTTCAATCGTAGCCCGCTCTAAAGAGCTGACTAGGGCAGACCAACGCTGGTTGAGATCTGTTTGGTAGTGAAAAGCTCTTTGGGGATGTAGAGAAATGTTTGTGGAGTAGGGACATGTCCGCCAGCTAAGGGCCCCTGTGCGATGCACAGAACGATCGTCTGGTGGGGGTATGTTCGCTCTGCAAAGACATTATCGGTTTAACGAGTGTGCTCTCATGTTGCCCCTGTGTGCCTGATCAACACATTTGTGGCCCAATGAGTGTACGCCTGCCGATAATCTCTCGTCCACAAAGACAGTAGAATAATCCAGGTATACATTGTTCTCTGGAACAATGTATAATAGGGATTTCTATCAACGGAAATACGGGAGTCTTTTGGGTTCTGGTTGGAGACAGGGTTAATGTTTGAAGGCCATGTGGCTTCAAAAGCATACAGGCACCCTGTCTCTGCTCAGACACACCTATAAGACTCCTGTAGTCATTTATCATTGGTTGTTGCATTTTCCTGTGTTAAATCCTTATATGGTCACTTACATCCTGTGAGGTCATATCCTGTGAGGTCACAAGCTTTGTAAGAGGTGTGTTTGGCTGTTGAAGGCCGAACCCTCGAGTTTGTGGGACCTCCTATTGATATGCTAATAAAGTGGCTCACTCAGACAGCTGAGGCTGGCTGGCAGTGTTCTTTTGGAACCGGAAGCAGGAGGATGTGATTATTTGTGAGCATGAGACACACACACACCAGAGGAGGGTCTACATCAGAAGGAGAGATATATGATCAAAAGGTGAGATGACATTGTTATTATGATTGGAAACAGGAGATTTGGCTGTGTGCTCTGCGTACAGCCGAATTTCCCTAACAGTGGTCTGGAGGCATGATTTATAGGTTCCACAAACTGATCAGAGGCTCTCAGCCCGATCTTATACTATCTATAGTACACAGATTGCTCATATACTTTACGCTTTCTTTTTTTCTTATTTTTCATTTATTCATCCTTTATTGTATGTCACAATATATTCATATACTTATCAAAAATTGAATGATTTTGACAGTATCCCTTGTACCAATGTTCATATTCTATTGTTCTTCTTTATGTAAATCTTAATAAAAACATTGAACAAGGAAGTTGGAGTCGTGCAAGATGGAAAACCTCCAGTCATTTATTTTATCTTAAATCTGGGAGACTGGATGCTCTGTAGGTTTATCATACACCTACTTGTCCTAATTCATCCTCAATTCCTCTACCAGTTTGAGTGCCTCCCCTTCGGTCTGTACATCTCCCCCAGGGCATTCACAAAGGTCTTACTGTTTGCAATAGCGACGTGAAAAATTCAATAGAACTTCCACAAGGGAATATCCATCCTCTGATAGAGAAAGCCAAAGGTGCTTTGGGAGTGAAGTCTCTTCCAGCAGAACAGTGCTGGAGTATCCTGGTTCTTTGAAACTGACCAATTGTGTTCAGATGGAACATTATCACATCAGACCCCAGCTAGAAAGGTTGGGGGATGCATTTCAAAGAGCAGGCTGCTCTAGGTCATGGGATGTTAAGCTTATGAGGCATAGTATGGAATGCTCTTGAACTGAGAGTAGTGTTCAAAGCACTTCTGTCATTCACTCCTTTTAGAAAGCGGAGCAAAATTTGTACTGTGCCTAGACAGCAGGCGAAGGTAGAATTCTAATGCCCCGTACACACGGTCGGATTTTCCGATGGAAAATGTAAGATAGGACCTTGTTGTCGGAAATTCCGACCGTGTGTAGGCTCCATCACACATTTTCCATCGGATTTTCCGACACACAAAGTTTGAGAGCAGGCTATAAAATTTTCCGACAACAAAATCCGCTGTCGGAATTTCCGATCGTGTGTACACAAATCCAACGCACAAAGTGCCACGCATGCTCAGAATAAATAAAGAGATGAAAGCAATTGGCTACTGCCCCGTTTATAGTCCCGACGTACGTGTTTTACGTCACCGCGTTCAGAATGATCGGATTTTCCGACAACTTTGTGTGTATGCAAGATAAGTTTGAGCCAACATCCGTCGGAAAAAATCCTAGGATTTTGTTGTCGGAATGTCTGATCAATGTCCGACCGTGTGTACAGGGCATTAGGCTGTCAGTGGAGCTTGCTGTATCAAAAATTTCAAATATACCATTTTGGCTTAGGAGGCTCTAATGTCTCTCTCCTACTCTTAAGCATTGAATCATCACTGCTGCTTCCAGTGATGACGGATTTGCTGTCTCATGGACAGTTTTGCCATCCAACTCCAAGAGACTACTTTTGATGGCATGGAAGTTGAGAGGCTGTGGCTACCATGTCAAGCGTGCTCAGTGCAGGTAGTGCCAACCTTGTGTCAAACCAGACAGGTCTTCATGAATAAGACTTACTAAAGAATATGGGAAAATTATGCAGATCTCACACAGATCTCATCACCTAAATCAGCCAAGGTTTTACAGTTCTTACAACTGGGGCTGAACAGGGGCCTAGGTTCAAATATGTTTCAAGTTCAAAGTTCAGCCTTGTCTGCACTTACAAAGGTTTAAGGTGTCCTTAACCCTTTAGTGATGCACTTCTTAAAAGGCTTGCATGAAGTTATAGACCTCCCAGGAAACCATTGTTCCCTATGTGGAACTTGCTTATGGTTATCATTTCTATCAAGGCCTAATTTTTATTCTACAGAATTGGCTACACTCTGCAATCTAACCCTAAAGACCGTATTTCTGGTTGCTACAACCCCTGTGAAAAAGGGTGTCAGAACTGCAGGCTTTGTACTCAAGGAGCCTCACTTAACGTTCTACCCAGACAGAATAGTCCTAAAAACTCCAGACTGCTTTTATCCATGGGGTGCCTTTCTCCTTCCAGATTAACCAGGAGGTCAATTTACCATCTTTCTTGGTTGAGTGAGAGAACCACATTCCCTGGATGTTGAGCTAACGCTGGTGACCTGCTTGGCAGTTACCTTTTCATTCAGGAAAGCTGACATCAGTATTTGGTTCCAGCGTGGCTTAAATCAAGGTCAGTCAACATCAACACATTCAAGTCACCTCCTAGATTGTAAAGACAATTAAAAGAGCCTACTCTTCACAAGGATTCCTGTTTCGGGAGTCTTAAGAGCACATTTAAGTAGGCCAGTGCCAGCTCTGTGGACAGCTCAGTGCTGAGTGTCCTGAGGCTATTTGCAAGTCAGCAATATGGTCCTCTCAGGACACTTTCATTACACTTTAATAGGTGAACCCATCTCACAACAGTAAAATTTGGGAAATTTGTGGTGCATACTTGCTATATTGATGATTACAAATTTTTTCTTGCACCCTCCCGTATGGCGAGTTAGTTCCCATGTGTATGCTGGCATGATGCACCAGGAAAACGGAAAATTGTATACTCACTAGGGATGGGCTATCTGTTCGAGTCGAACATTGGCTGTTCGCCTGTTCGCCGAACAGTGAACAATTTGGGGTGTTTGCGGCAAATTCAAAAAGCTGCGGAACACCCTTTAAAAGTCAGCGAGGAACACGCATAGGATTCCTGCCTCCACCAGAGGCACGCAGCCAATGACGTGGTGCCAGCTTGACAGGTCTTATGTAGCTGAGGGCGGGGCGACCCGTCACGTAACCCCGTCCCCCTCTGACAAGGGGAAACGCTGGGGTTTCCCAGTGACGTGTACGGGTTACCCCTACCCCCCGCTGATGCAATGCAGGATTCCGTTTGACACTTTCTTTTTGTGAAATGGTAGGGGTACAATGTACCCCTCACCAATTCACATGGGGGGGCTGGGATCTGGGTGTCCCCTTTGTTAAAGGGGGCTTCCAGATTCCGATGAGCCCCCTGCCCGCAGACCCCCACAACCACCGGGCAAGGGTTGTGGGGATGAGGCCCTTGTCCCCATCAACATGGGGACATCCTCCCCATGTTGAGGGCATGTGGCCTGGTACGGTTCAGGAGGGGGGCGCTCTCTCGTCTCCCCCTCTTTTCCTGCGGCCTGCCAGGTTGCGTGCTTGGATAAGGGTCTGGTGTGGATTTTTGGGGGAACCCCACGCCTTTTTTTTAAATTTTGGCGTGGAGTTCCCCTTAATATCCATACCAGACCTGAAAAGCCTAGTAGTAGAATTTTGGGGGACCCCCACGCATTGACTTTCAATGACTTTTATGTGTATTGTCGGGACCGACAATTCATTAATAGCCGGCACTAGCGCTAGTACTTTTAAATGACTTTTTTTTCCTTTAGAAATGTCATTTTGCCCTCGGACTGTTATAAACACGGAAAACATGCGCTACTTTACAGGCATATTATAGACACCCCCAGGTATGAAATTTAAAGGAATATTTCACTTTTATTGTTTCACTTTAGGCATTATTAAAATTACTGCTCCCGAAAAAACGGCCGTTTTTAAAACCTTTTTTTGCATTGATACATGTCCCCTGGGGCAGGACCCGGGTCCCCAAACACTTTTTATGACAATAACTTGCATATTAACCTTTAAAATTAGCACTTTTGATTTTTCATGTTTGTGTCCCATAGACTTTAACGGTGTTCGCGTGTTCAAACAATTTTTTTGCCTGTTCGCATGTTCTGGATGCGAACCGAACAGGGGGGTGTTCAGCCCATCCCTAATATGGAAAGGTGAGTATTTTTCCTTTCCTGGTGCATCTTTATGGCAGCATACAGATGCCCACCCAAATGGTGAGAGTTACAGAGAATGCTCTGAGCCGGGTCTGTCTTTGATTTATAGTTAACCAGTCCTATCAGGTTGTGGGTGCGGAGTCACAACCCATGTGTATGTTGCCATTAAGATGCGCCAGGAAAGGAAAATTACGGAAAGGTGAACATACAACTTTCTGTTTTCCTCTGCCCAGAGAGTTGCAGGCAATGATTAAAGTGGAGTTTCACCCAAAAGTGGAACTTCCACTCATCAGATTCCTCCCCCCCTCTGGTGACACAGTTGGCACCTTTCAGGGGGAGGGGGGTACAGATACCTGTATATTACAGGTATCTGTACCCACTTCTGGCATAGATAGCCGCAGAATCTGCGGGTATTTACGCCACTTCCTGCACCCTCCCCGCTGCCTGCTGGGAAACACACGGGTCCCAGAGGCAGCAGGGACCATCTGTATTGCGCTGCGCGACTCGCGCATGCGCAGTAGGGAATCGGGAAGTGAAGCCGCACGGCTTCACTTCCTCATTCCCTTACCGAAGATGGAGGCGGCAGCACCCAATGACGGAGAGACGCTTCGGCCTCGGGTGCCGACATCGCGGGCGCCCTGGACAGGTAAGTGTCCATGTTTTAAAAGTCAGCAGCTGCAGTATTTGTAGCTGCTGACTTTTAAAAAAAATGTTTTCGGTGGCGCTCCGCTTTAAAGTGGCACCTAATTGTGAAGTGAAAGGAAAATGATAAATGATTGTCAATTTTTGTTTACAAATAAATATCTGAAAAGTGTGGTGTGCATTTATATTCAGCCCCCTTTACTCTGATACCCCTAGCTACAATCTAGTGGAACCAATTGCCTGCAGAAATCACCTAATTAGTAAATAGAGTCCACCTGTGTGTAATTTAATCTCAGTATAAATACAGCTGTTCTGTGAAGCCCTCAGAGGTTTGTTTGAGAACCTTAGAGAATAAATAGCATCATGAAGTCCAGTGAACACACCAGACAGGTCAGGGATAAAGTTGTGGAGAAGTTTAAAGAAGGATTATGTTATAAAAAAAATTCCCACGCTTTGAACATCTCACGGAGCACTGTTCAATCCATCATTCGAAAATGGAAAGAGTATGTCACAACTGCAAACCTACCAAAACATGGCCGTCCAGCTAAACTGACAGTCAGGGCAAGGAGAGCATTAATCAGAGAAGTAGCCAAGAGGCCCATGGCAACTCTGGAGGAGCTGCAGAGATCCACAGCTCAGGTAGGACAATCTGTCCACAGGACAACTATAATGTCCCGTACACACAGTCGGACTTTGATCGGACATTCCGACAACAAAATCCTAGGATTTTTTCCGACGGATGTTGGCTCAAACTTGTTTTGCGTACACACGGTCGCACAAAGTTGTCGGAATTTCCGATCGCCAACCACGCGGTCACGTACACCACGTATGACAAGACTAGAAAAGGCCAGTTCAGAACCAAGCGCGGCACCCTTTGGGCTCCTTTTGCTAATCTTGTGTTAGTAAAAGTTTGGTGAGAGACGATTCGCGCTTTTTCAGACTCGTGGCTTTCAGATCGTTTTCTGCCGTTCAGTTTGTGCTTGTGGGTTTGTTTCTGCTCTTCAGTGCGTGCAGCGAGTACCCTTGACTTGTCATTGTGTTCTTGTTCATTCGTTACTGTTTTTCAGGTCGCTCTTCACAGGCCTTGCTGTTCTTCAGTGCGTTCTGTTACTACGTTCTGAGCAGCCGACCGTCTTCTAGCCATGTTGCGTATACGTACTCCTCGTAGAGTTCGTGCTGTGCGGGGGCTTGGTGTTGGGGTCCTGACCTTGACACAAGTCCAGTCCATGAACAGGGTGGGGAGGAGTTCATGGACCAAGAATTGTTTGCTTCAGCGTGACCAGTTCTCTCATATGCCTTTGCTCCGTGAGATCCGTGAGAATAATCCTGATGATTTCAGGAACTTTCTCAGGATGATGGACCCCGTATTTCACCGTTTGTTGGCTTCGCTGACCCCCTATATCAGCAGGCAGGATACCTGCATGAGGCAAGCCATCACTCCGGAGCAGAGGCTCATCACTACCCTGCGGTACTTGGCGACAGGGAGAAGCCTGCAGGACTTGAAGTTCTCGACAGGCATCTCCCCCCAGGCTCTGGGGATCATTATCCCAGAGACCTGTTCTGCCATCATCCAGGTCCTGCAGAAGGAGTATATGAAGGTAAGATTTTTATCCTTTAATATCTCATTTTATTGTATTTAATGTTTGCTAATACATTGTATTTCTTTCCTCATTCCCTAATTACCATGATTGGAATATGCTGTGAATGTCCCCTTTGTTCTCATGCATGCTGGATTTTATTGTATTTAATGTTTGCTAAAATATTGTATTTCTTTCCTCATTCCCTAATTACCATGATTGGAATATGCTGTGAATGTCCCCTTTGTTCTCATGCATGCTGGATTTTTCTGTAATTATTTTTTTGTCCTTCATACATATTTGCCTTCACTTACCTCCCCAGCATGCTCTCCTGGCCCTATATTCACCTCATGTTTTCACTTAACAATGTATTTTATCAGCTGCATAGTAGTGCTTAACCCCAAACACCCCCTAAAATGTTTACAAATCTGACTTGTGCTTTAAATTCAGGCAGAGTGCCAGAGACTTTTTTTTGTGGTGTCCCCAAATCATTTTTATTAACCCTCCCTCCCCCCAACTGCTAAGTCAGCTGATCCCAATTCTCTATCTATCCTCAATCATCTATCTGCTGACTTTGCCAAACCCATACACACTATACCCATCTCTTTTGTGGTCAGATGTATGGATGAATTACCCAAAGCATGTAGTGCAAGGGCCTGCCTCTATACTTTCAAATTGTACTGTTTAAAGTTTTTGTATCCTATTATTATCTTGATAGGTAATAGCAGAATGTCCAAATGTGCTCAAATGTGTACAGTGTGTATTTATATCTTTGTATTATGACACTTCTTACCTGTCCAGTGGGCTGCCAATAGTGTAACTAAGGAGGGGCTGTTGCAAATAATACCCATTATTTAGGCATTCATCTCTCAATGAAGTGAAGAGGGTTACCTGTCCAAGATCCCCCCCCCCCTATAATATTAGAAATGGCCCATGAGAGGGGGGAGGGGGAATATGATAGGTGTACCTTATACTTTGGTGTTGTAAAATTCCCCTTAAATGAATGTTATCTGGATGTTGGCCAAGAAGGTTTGTGTCTAATCTGCTTTCCATGTTTATGTGCAAAAATACTCATTTTTGTTTTTTTTTCCTCAACAGTTTCCTTCCACGCCACAGGAATGGCAGACTGTGGCCTCCCACTTTGCCCAGCGGTGGGACTTTCCTAACTGCGGAGGGGCAATTGATGGGAAACACGTCCACATCGTCCCACCACCCAACTCGGGGTCATACTATTATAATTACAAGGGGTTCAATAGTATTGTGATGTTGCCGGTGGTGTCGGCTAATTACGACTTCCTGTATGTGGACGTGGGTAAGAATGGCCGGATGTCCGATGGTGGAGTCATCACCCAGACGGAGTTTTACAGGCATCTCCAGAATGGCAGCTTGGACTTGCCACCTCCAGAAGAGAATGTGGAAGGACTCCCATTCGTCTTCGTTGCGGATGAAGCATTTGTGCTGGGGGACCATCTTATGCGGCCATTCCCGATGAGGACCCTCACCCCGGAACAGAGGGTTTTTAATTACCGGCTGGCCAGAGCCAGAAGAGTGGTGGAGAACACATTTGGAATCATGGCCAGCCGGTTCCGCCTATTTCTGACACCCATCCATATGGCGGAGTATAAACGTAATCATATAATCATATAATCATATAATCCTGGCGTGCTGTGTTCTACATAACTTTTTACGCCAACATTCTGCCAACTATGCTGGCTCAGTTGGGCCTGAGGCCAGAATGATAAATGAAACAACGCTTGAAAGTGGCCGTCCTGGCTTGCCCTCCCTGAGTGCCCGTGATGTCCGGTTAAGATACCTTGAGTTCTTTGCGGGTAGGGGGGCCATCAATATGCCAGCAAATTTGTGAAGCCTTTTATCAAATAAAACCAAAAAAAAAAAACAAATCTTTGTTGACATTTACTGCTTGTGTTTTTTTTAGCTGACCCTGACAGAAATGTGGGGAGTCCTGAAAATGGCACTTTGCACTACAAGTGCACTTGAAACTGCACTGAAACTGCACTTGTAGTGCAAAGAGGATTTGCCCTTAGGAAATAACCCCCATTGTCACAGAAAACAGCAATTACATCACCACAAAAGTGTTGAAGCGTTGAGACAATAATCCACACATTCTTGATTAACAATCTTTTGAATCCCTGCACAATCACATGTGAATTTAGAAAAGGTTTTTAAAACAAACCAACATGTTTGTTGTATAACAATTTTTGGGGGGGGCATTATAAAAAATATAAATGTCCATTTAAGATAAAACAGGCATGTGTAAAACCAACAAGAAAGACACAAATCTTGAACTTACAAAGTTCACATTTGTTAGAACTTGAAGGCAATATCAGACATGAGTATTTAGGAACTGTGTTTGATGTTGCATTCAGATGGGGTGAAGTCACCCCAGGAAAAGCCAAATTTGGAAGATGCACACAAATTTCCCAATGTGAACATGTGCTAGCTGCCATCACGGGGGATCGAGGGACGTGTTTTGGGGGAGAAACCCCTTCCTCTCAGCTACTTTATTATTGAGGAAGGGGTTGCACCCCCCAAAACGCATCCATTAATCTCCCGTGATGGCAGATAGCACATGTTGGCACACTGTGTGCATCCTCCAAATTTGGCTTTTCTAAAAATCGCTAAAACATTTTTAACATTGTAGCACACAAAAAACAAAGCATTTTGGAGGGGTTTTAAACTCGCCCCAAAACATCAATGATGTTTTTATTTTTTTGAATAACATCATTGATGTTTTTCTTGAGGTTTTCCAATTGTAATTTACACCCCATGATCTCCCCGATCAGGATCTGGGCACTTTCTGATGTGAAAGGATCTGGATCCACAACATCACGATCACCTAAAAAGAGAGAAACCAAACAAAAACAGGTATCAAAAATATGCCGGATTCCATCTCTTACCTGAGCCTGTGGTCGCAGACACTCACCTGTTGTGGTGACAATTTCCACCACGTCTTCTTCCTCCTGCTCTTCTTGGGTTGGGGGTATTTCCCCTTCTTCCAGAGGTGGGGGGTCTGTGGTCCTCGGATGAGGGGTGTCCTCCAAGTCTTTTCTCCCCTATGTAAAACAAAAATGCTATACTTAGCACACAGATGTTTGATGGCAGAACTATAAATAGAAAACATTGCTTGGAAGTAGGGTACAATTTTCTATTTTGGCAGATTTCCAAAATGTAGCATTTTCAGTGTCCTTTGTCAAGCTGCAATACTTTACCTGTTTGGTACAAGCTTCCCAGATGGAGTCACCCCTATAGTATACACTGGAGCACCTGTGTGGCCCTCCTAATAAAAATGGTGTTCTTGTGTCCCACACTAGTGCTCCAGTGTCCAGATGTGAAAACCGCTGCTCAGTGTCCTCTCCTTACACAGAATCTAGTTTGCATTTCATTCTAGTAACAAAGCCATCTACACAACCAAATTAGTTTCATACAAGTAGGCCGTAAAAAATGTGGCCAAATGCATATGGCCAAAACAATGGTGTTTTATAGGCCGAAAGAAAAATGTTTGATACGAACGAATAATGTGCCCATGAACCAGAAAGTTGCCATTTTAAAATGTACACTTGTAAGAAAAGCACATGGAGCAGCACGAACGTAATAAACACAAAAAGAATAGGAACACAGCACAACTACTTACTTTTTTGCAGCACTCTCCAGATCTTTCTGTACTGCCCGTGTTCTCGTAATTTGAGGTCCGACCACCGCTTCCTGAGCTGATCTTTCGATCGACGTACCCCGAAATGCCGGTGCAGACTTTTGACCACTTTCGCCATGATCTCGGCCTTTCTGACATTGGGGTTGGGGTAAGGTCCATACTTTCCATCATAGTCAACCATCTCCAACATCTCCCCAAAGGACATATTTGAGGCCTTAAATCTCCTTCTGGGTCTTGACGTTTCTGGCTCCGGGCTTTTCTCCTCCTCCTCCTCGTTCCTGTAATTAGCACGCACCTGCTGTGTATCTGCCATGTGCTCTTCCCCCACTTCGCAGAACGAAAAGGGGCGGGGAATAGACTAGAAAGAACGTCAGGGGCAGGCGGAGTTACACGCATGCGCAGTGTCTATAAAGCGTAACACGCGTGCGTATTACGTACGATCTGTGAGCGGAGGAAGGAGCATCGGAGGCGCCGATCGTGATAACGAAGGTAAGATCTAAACTTGGGCCTATATGGCTTCGAAATTGAAGCCTATATTGTAACAAGATTAGGAGAGTTTGTCCTGACCTTAGGGTTTGTCTTGTGTTGTGTCTTGCAAAGAAAATAGATGGCTTCAATGACCACAACTTCCTCCCCCTGTTCATAGACAAATACAGGGAGCTGCCCTGTCTGTGGCAGGTGAGACACCCCCATTATAACAATAAACAAAAGAGGCAGGCAGCGCTGGAGAAACTGCTCCCCACAGCAACCATCCCCTATTTAAAAGCCAAAATTGGTGGCCTGAGGAGCACATATCTTAGGGAGCGCAAGTAGGTCACAGATTCCCAGAGATCCAGAGCTGTAGCAGATGACGTTTATGTCCCCAGGCTGTGGTACTATGGGAGACTGCGATTTCTGTCAGACCACACTGAAGTCAGGGAATCCCTCTCTACTCTTCCTTCCACTCATCCTTCCACCCCAGATGAGGCTTCCGATGTCCAACCTGGGCCTTCCAGCCAGGAAGAAGTGGAGGAGCCCAGCTGGAGCCAGGTATAGCATTCTTCTACAGATTTCTTGTCAATAAAGAAATGATGTTTACTAGATGTTATTATTGATCACTAATTGCTGATTGAAAAAAGTGTTTTACATATCAATAGACAGTAGTGGGCACCCAAAATTGGGACAAGAATGAAAAATGCTGGGCTCAGAATGATAGTCTGTTATATTTGTTAACATTCAATTTGCAACAGTCAGGAGGTGAAAATTGTGTGTGATTGATGAATAAAAAAATAAAACTATGTCCCTTTTTCATACACAGGAAGACCTCAGCCAGGAGGAGGCTGTGGAATGTGGCAGCCAGGAGGAGGGGGGGCTAAGTTGCAGCCAGGAGGAGGCGGAGCTAAGTGTCAGCCAGGAGAAGCCTGGGACAAGTCGAAGCCTGACCGAATCGCAGGTTCCTCCCCTCCGCCTTCCATACAAAAGAGCGAGGAAGGCGACTCACATGCAGGATTCTGCGCTCAGGCTCATTCAGGAGGCTTCTGCGTCCCTCCGAGCCTTACCCACTCCTAAAGAGGCCTTTGCCTGCATGGCTGCCACCAAACTGCAAGGCATGCAGGAGGGTCAACGCCTCATGTGTGAGCAGCTTATTTATAAACTCCTAACTAAGGGGGTGAGTGGCGAAATCACACCCAAGACCGACGTGATTGAGTTGGACCATCCTCCTCCTCCTCCTGCTGCCACAACTCCACCACCACAGCCACAGCGTGGAAGGAAGCGTGGAAAGAAGACAAGAGAGTGATGACCCTGGGTTCAGTCTGGTCTGACAAAAGCTGCAGTCTCTTGTATGACCACAGCCTGGGGACACAGATGTCATCTGCTGCTTTCCGGATCTCTGGGACTTCTGGACCAGACTGCACTCCCTTATATGTGGACTCCTCAGGCCACCAATTTTGCTTGAAAATAGTTGATGTGTGCCCTGGGGGTCCAAGGTTTCACCCATTTCTGCTGTTTCTCCAGTGCTGCCTCCCTCTATGTTTAGTTGTGAGTAGGGATGAGCCGAACACCCCCCAGTGTTCGCACGAACGTTAGAACCTCATTGACGTCTATGGGACTCGAACGTTCGAACTCAAAAGTGCTCATTTTAAAGGCTAATTTGCATGGTATTGTCCTAAAAAGGGTTTGGGGACCGGGTCCTACCCCAGGGGACATGTATCAATGCAAAAAAAACTTTTAAAAACGGACGTTTTTTCGGGAGCAGTGATTTTAATGATGCTTAAAGTAAAAAAAAAAAAAAAGTGAAATATTCCTTTAAATATCGTACCTGGGGGGTGTCTATAGTATGCCTGTAAAGTGGCGCGTGTTTCCTGTGTTTGGAACAGTCCCTGCACCAAATGTCATTTTTAAAGGAAAAAATCTCATTTAAAACTGCTTGCGAGTTTAATGTAATGTCGGGTCCTGGCAATATGGATGAAAATCAGTGAGACAAACGGAATGGGCAACCCCCCAGTCCATTACCATGCCCTTTGGGTCTTGTATGGATATTAAGGGGAACCCCGCACCCAAATTAAAATAAGGAAAGGTGTGGGGCCACCAGGCCCTATATACACTGAACAGCAGTATACAGGCGTTGCAAACAAGACAGGGACTGTAGGTTTGTTGTTAAGTAGAATCCGTTTGTAATTTTGAAAGGGTACATTTTTAACGTGTTTAGCTCCAGCCAAAAAATCTTTTTTAAGCTTTTTGGAAAACATAGGGAAGGGTTATCACCCCTGTGACATTTGTTTTGCTGTCTTTCCTCCTCTTCAGAAGATTTCACCTCACTTTTTGTCCCAATGACAAATGTTTTTTGAAAATTTGGGTTTTTTTGTGGAACAAGGATTGGAAAGCATCAGTGGAAAGGAGAAATATTTTTCCCATATTAACTCTTACAGGAGAGAATTTCCCTTCCTAGGGGTAGATTTCATCTCACTTCCTGTTGTCTCCTTCCGTTTGCAAGTAGGAGTCATTTGTAAGTTAGATGTTTGAAAGTAGGGGCCTGCCCTATATACTCAGCAGAAATTTGGGCCTTAGGTGTTGTTGTGGCCACAACACTGTAAGCCCTCACAGGGCCCTGCTGTGAAATATTAGATCAAGAATTGTAATTACATGCCCCTGTTGAACAGGGGCAGAAAAACTGGGCCTTTGGTGGTGGTGGTGGTGGTGCTGGTGCCACAACACTGTAAGTCCTCACTTGCTCTTGGTGGGTGCAGAAATGGGCCCTGCTGTGAAATATTAGATCAAGAATTGTAATTACATGCCCCTGTTGAACAAGGGCAGAAAAATTGGGCCTTTGGTGGTGGTGGTGGTGGTGCTGGTGCCACAACACTGTAAGTCCTCACTCGCTCTTGGTGGGTGCAGAAATGGGCCCTGCTGTGAAATATTAGATCAAGAATTGTAATTACATGCCCCCGTTAAACAGGGGCTGAAAAATTGGGCCTTAGGCACTGGTGCTGGTGCCACAACACTGCAACCCCTCACAGACACTCTAGTTGGAACGCAGGAATGAGCCCTGCTGCAAAGTATTGCATCAAAAATTGTAATTACACGCCCCTGTTAAACAGGGGCTGAAAAATTGTGCCTTAGGCACTGGTGGTGGCGCTCAGAACCAAAAATGTTCTTACAAGCTATCAGCGTGATCATTGAGGAGGAAGAGGATAATTACTCAGGGATAGTCACTCAGCATCAGCATAGGCAGTCTTTGAAGGGATCTGAGATTTCAAAAAAAGTTATTCGGTTACATCAGCATCAGGTGCTTGGTAGCTGGTGGTGATCCAAGACTGATTCATTTTTATGAAGGTCAGTCGATCGACCGAGTCGGTGGACAGACGCACCCTGTGATCGGTGTGACATTGGGGATTGTTCAGCTCAAGTGGATAGATGCGTTTTGTTGCAGTGAGTCCACATCAGAGAGGCATTTATAGTTAAGGGCCTGGTAGCCCACGTTTATTAAAGGAAAAAACAAAATAAAAGTCCATCCAGGAATCCCACACAGGGGTCCAAGCTTCAATTAAACACAATAGAAAATCCAAATGAAAATGCTAGCCCACCTGGCTACTCTTCAGCAGTAATGCTGCTATAGGGAACAGGCCCCTCAAACAAGCTGCTTGGATGCACACAGTCTTAGGCTCCTTGGTCACACACAGTTTCAAGAGCTTCAATGCATACAGCTTCTGGCTCCTTGGACGCACATAGCTTTGAAGCCCTTCAACGCACACAGCATCTGGCTCCTTGGACGCACATAGCTTTGAAGCCCTTCAACGCACACAGCATCTGGCTCCTTGGACGCACATAGCTTTGAAGCCCTTCAACGCACACAGCATCTATTCTCACACAGAGACACTTACTAGCAGCCACTGCTCCAACTTCACCTTCCTCCACTCTTTCTGCTCTCACTAGCCCCTCGTTATATGGGCTGTGTGCACCTGGGCACACACCCTGCTGGCTGTCCACAAGACCCGGACACAGGGTTGGAGATCCCGTCCCACCCAAGACTCTGAAGGATCTCCAAATTACAGAGCCCCATAAGGAACTAGCAAAACCGGGAGAAAACTGCCAGAGCAGTTTTCTCCATTTCAAATTTACACTCTGTAGCTCTGCACTCAGCCAATATGCAGACTCTGTGTCCACTTTAACCTCATTTTCATAGGGACAGAGCCTTGCTCTGCCACATCGGTTACCACGCCTCCAGCAGCACTGAATGTGCGTTCCGAAAGAACGCTGGATGCAGGACAGGCCAGTAGCTCAATTGCATACTGTGCAAGCTCTGGCCAGTGATCCATCCTCAAGACCCAGTAACCCAGAGGATTTTCGGTGAGAAAGGTGTCCAAGTCTGATCTTGCCCCATGGTATTCCTGCACCATGTAAAACAGGCGCTGGCGATGGTTGCTGGAACCGATCATACCTTGGGGCTACGGACCAAACAATAGTCTGAACGCATCGGTCAGACGGCCACCTTCTCCACCGCTCCTTCTTTGACTGACCGAAGCCTCAGCAACACGTTGTCCAGAAACAGGAGTTTGTAACCTCCCAGTCTCTGGGAACGCGTTGCACAGACCTTTCTGCAAGGCCTCCCGAAGATATTTCATCCTCTGCTTCCTCTGCGATGGCAAGATAAGGTCCGCAACCTTACCCTTGTAACGTGGATCAAGGAGGGTTGCCAGCCAGTATTGGTCCTTCTCCTTGATACCACGAATACGAGGATCCTTACGCAGGCTTTGCAGGATCAGGGAGGCCATGCAGCGTAGGTTTGCTGAGGCATTCGGTCCGGAGTCCTCTGGGTCACTAGGGACGACATGGTCCGCAGCCACCTCCTCCCAGCCACGTACAAGTCCATGTGTTTCTTGGGACTGATCCCTTAAAGACTGCTGCTGATGCTGAGTGCCAGGCTCCACCTCCATACTGACACAATCTTCCTCCTCCTCCTCCTCCTCCTCCTCCTCTTCCTGTGTGATCGGCGGGCACGCAGGAACACTGTCTGGATAAAGGGGGCATTGAGAGCTAAGGAAGTCCTCCTCTTCCTGCCTCTGTTCTGCCTCAAGTGCCCTGTCCGTTATTCCACGCAGCGTGTGCTCCAACAGGTGGACAAGGGGGACAGTGTCACTGATGCATGCACTGTCACTGCTCACCATCCTCGTGGCCTCCTCAAATGGTGACAAGACAGTGCATGCATCCCTGATCATGGCCCACTGGCATGGAGAAAAAAAAACAAGCTCCCCTGACCCTGTCCTGGTGCCATAGTCGCACAGGTACTCATTGATGGCCCTCTGCTGCATGTGCAGCCGCTGCAGCATGGCCAACGTTGAGTTCCACCTGGTGGGCATGTCACAGATTAGGCGGTTCTTGGGCAGGTTAAACTCCTTTTGGAGGTCCGTCAGCCGAGCACTGGCATTATATGACCGGCGGAAATGCACACAGACTTTCCTGGCCTGCCTCAGGACATCCTGTAAGCCTGGGTACCTGCCCAAGAACCGCTGCAACCACCTCTGAACCTGCCCCTGCAGAGCTGACAGAACCTCTGCCCCAGTGTGGCTCCTGTCCCCCAAGCACACCAGCTCAAGCACCGCATGGCATCTTTTGGCCTGCGTTCTTGCGTAGCCCCTTGAATGACTACGGAGCACCGCTGGTTCCAAGCACAGGAAGAGGCCATGGAGGAAGAGGAGGGGGTGGAGGAGAGAGGTGTGTCACAATCATTAGCATTTTGGAGGCGTGGTGGCAGAACAACCTCCAACACTACTGCACCTTGTCCTGCATCCTTCTCAGCTGCCAGCAGAGTCACCCAATGCGCCGTGAAACTTAGGTAACGTCCCTGTCCATGCCTGCTGGACCATGAGTCAGCGGTAATATGCACCTTACCGCTGACCGCCCTGTTCAGCGAGGCATAGACATTGCCTTCCACATGCCGGTAGAGAGCCGGAATTGCCTTCCGTGAGAAAAAGTAGCGTTTGGGTACCTGCCACTGAGGAACCGCACATTCCACAAACTCACGGAAGGGGGCAGAGTCTACCAACTGAAAAGTTGAAGTGCTAGCAATTTTGCCAAGCTAGCATTCAACCGCTGGGCATGTGGATGGCTGGGAGCAAACTTCTTTCGGCGGTGCAGCAGCTGGGGCAGGGAAATTTGCCTGGTACAATCTGACGTCGGTGTACCAAAAGCAGATTGCCCACAAGTACTTGGCTGTGACACACCTAATTTTACACCTTCATTCCTCTCAGTGCAGGTCTCAGAGAGGACTGAAGGTCTAGTGGGGTTGGAAATCTCAGCTGATGAGGAGCAAGGAGAGGTCCTCTTTGTTCTTTGGTGTGGGTCTTTTAGATACGCTTGCCAACGAACTGCATGGCAGGTCAACATATGTCTGGTCAAGCATGTGATACCCAAGCGCTAGATGTTTTGGCCACGCGAGATACGCTTGAGACATATGTTGCAAATAGCAGCGGTGCGATCTGATGCACTCGTCTCAAAAAAGGCCCACACCAAAGAACTTTTTGAATAACGCGCAGAGACTGCAGCGCCCTGCACATGTGGAGCTTTGGGGTGTGATGCAGTCAATGTGCTGCCCTTAGGCTGGCCCCTGGAGGGCATCCTGCCTCGTTGGTGATGTGCCGCCTCCTCCTCCTCCTTCTCCTCCTCCTTCTCCTATCAGGCACCCAAGTTGAGTCAGTGACCTCATCATCCCCTCCCTCCTCATCACTGGAGCAAACCTGGCAGTATGCTGCAGCAGGGGGAGCATGACTGCCAGATTGCTATCCTTCTTGGGCACCCCCTCTGTCCGTGCTCATGTTACTGCCTTCATCGAGCTCAGTATCATCATCAGAGCCTTCCAAACGCTGGGCATCCTCCTGGAGCATGTACCCAACACTGTGGTCAAACAGTTCGAGGTACTCCTCAGGAGGATATGGTGGGGCTAGGGAAGGAGTCACTGATGACATTGAGCCGAGGGAAGAGGCCGCTGCTTTGCCAGACAAAGTACCCTGGGCATGGGTGAGAGAGGATGAGGAGGATGAGGACGGCTTGGTCATTCACTCGACCAAGTCTTCCGCATGTTGCGGCTCAACACGGCCAGCTGCCGAAAAAAAGGCCAAGCGTGTCCCACGGCCACGTGCTGATGAGGATGCACCGTCTCCACGACCAGCACTAGACACAGAGCCTGCTTGCCCTCTCTTATTGGCTTGTGACTGTCTGCCTCTCCTTCTTGGCCTTCCAGACATACTAATGGCCTGTAGCTGCACTAAGCTGGGATATATATATATATATATATATATATATATATATATATATATATATATATATATATATATATGTACTGATACTGCAGCTAGGAACAGGAACGGATCTAGCTGAACACTGTGAGCAGGACGCACCCCACTAACTTGTAGGTTTAGCTGAACACTGTGAGGTGGACGCACCCCACTAACTTGTAGGTTTAGTTGAACACTGTGAGCAGGACGCACCCCACTAACTTGTAGGTTTAGCTGAACACTGTGAGGTGGACGCACCACACTAACTTGTAGGTTTAGCTGAACATTGTGAGCAGGACGCACTGCACTAACTGTAAATAGTCTAGCTGCCTGACTGTGGTACTAATAGGATCAAAAGAACACCAGTAATTTTCTTCAGGTAGCTGTATATACTGTAACAAGACAAGCCTGCCTGTCAGTAGGAAGATAACAGGAACGGATCTAGCTAAACTGAATACAGTATATATATATATATATATATATATATATATATATATATGCAACACCTGGGATGCATATATATACACAATACTCTGTAAGTGCAGCTAACTGACTGACTGTTCTGCCTAATCTATCTAACTCAAATCAAATGTCACTGTCTGTCTCTCTCTCTCTCTCAATGAACGCCGGAACACACACTACACAGGGCCGCCGTGCAGGCGGCCTTATATAGTGTGGGGCGTGTACTAAATTCCGTGAGCCATAATTGGCCAAAGCCTCCTTGGCTTTGGCCAATTACGGCTCTCTGTTCAGACGGCGCTGTGATTGGCCAAGCATGCGGGTCATAGTGCATGCTTGGCCAATCATCAGCCAGCAATGCACTGCGATGCCGCAGTGAATTATGGGCCTTGACGCGCCACACGAATTTGGCGCGAACGGCCCATATCGTTCGCAATTCGGCGAACGACCGAACAGCCGATGTTCGAGTCGAACATGGGTTCGACTCGAAAACAAAGCTCATCCCTAGTTGTGAGCCCTTAATAAATGATTTTTTGGGGAAAATTATACTCTCCTATGTGTGTTTTCATCCAAAAAGGACAGTTTGTTGGTGACAATTCAGGTATATTTCAAAATACAATGTGAAATTAACAAGAGACAACAACACCAAACAATCTCCTACAGATTAAATAGAACAACATATCAATGGTGTTGTGGTAACTTGACACACAAAACACACACAAAAATATTCTTGAGTAAAAATAAAAATACAATAAAACAAAGATCAGCCTTGAAAAAAAGACAAACCAAAAAAAAAAGAATCTGCCTTAAAACCTAAAAAAAAAATTCCAACACAAAAAAAATGTTGGCAGATGTGACAAATCTAAATATATTAAGGGAATCCCGCTAAATAATAAAGTTTGTGAGAAGTGTGTGTGAATATGAGCAGAAAAACTACTTCATTCTTCTCCCATTATAAAGAAGAAGAGAGTGCGCTGTATTAAACCATTTTTAACATTGCACCGTGACGAAAGTGTTGTATCCATTGCGAACGCTAAGTTTACCAGACCAAGCTGTTCCGTCTCGGAATTTCTTCTGAGCATGCGTGGCACTTTGTGCGTCGGAACAGGCCACACACGGTCGGAATTGACGCGATTGGATTTTGTTGTCGGAAAATTTTATAGCCTGCTCTCAAACTTTGTGTGTCGGAAAATCCGATGGAAAATGTCTGATGGAGCCCACGCACCGTCGGAATTTCCGACAACACGCTCCGATCGGACATTTTCCATCGGAAAATCCGACCGTGTGTACGGGGCATTAGTCATGCACTCCACAAGTCTGGCCTTTATGGAAGAGTGGCAAGAAGAAAGTCATTGTTGAAAGAAAGCCATAGGAAGTCCCATTTGCAGTTTACGAGAAGCCATGTGGGGGACACAGCAAACATGTGGAAGAAGTTGCTCTGGTCAGATAAGCCCAAAATTGAACTTTTTTGCCTGAAAGCAAAAGGCTTTGTGTGGCGGAAAACTAACACTGCACATCACTCTGAACACACCATCCTCAAAGTGAAGCATGGTGGAGGCAGCATCATGTTGTAAGGATGCTTTTCTTCAGCAGGGACAGGGAAGCTGGTCAGAGTTGATAAGAAGATGGATGGGGCCAAATACAGGGCAATCTTAGAAGAAAACCTGTTGGGGTCTGCAAAAGACTTGAGACTGGGGCGAAGGTTTACCTTCCAGCAGGACAATGACCCTAAACATACAACCTGAGCTACAATGGAATGGTTTAGATCAGGGGTCAGCAACGTTTTCCACTTAAGGGCCAGATTCAATGTAGGTGAATGCACGGAGGGCCGCATTCACCTGCTAATAAATGAAGATAATAAAAATCCTAACACAGTAATATTAACAGTACAGGTTTACCTCACTTTAAGGTGCTTAACTAATACAAAGCCAGTTCACCCTGAGGGAGTATGTAGCTGAGGATTCTGATTTTACTGCCCCCCTCCCCCATCCTCGCACCTAAGGGTGACTGACGCCAGCTCTGCTAGCCAGCATGGTCTGGAGATGGGGTTCCTGTCCCTAGGGAAAATGGGGTTCCTGTCCCTAGGGAAAATGGGGTTCCTGTCACTAGGGAAAATGGAGTTCCTGCCCTTAGGGGAGATGGGGGGGCCCCATCCCCAGGGGCGAAGAGGTCCCTAGGGTCCCTGTCCCCAGGGGTGATGGGGTCCCTGTCCCCAGGGGTGATTGGGTTTCTGTCCCCAGGGATGATGGGGTCCCTGTCCCCAGGTGAGAAGGTGTCCCTGTCCCCAGGGGTGATGGGGTCCCTAATAGGGTCCCCCCTTTAGCAGTGTCCTCTGTACCCCTTTAGAATTGTCCTCTGCACCCCCGCACTGTAGAGTCCTCTGTCTCCTGCACCCCCCCACTGTAGCATCCTCTGTCCCCTGCACTCCCCCCCCCCCCCCAACTGTAGCTGGTATAGACATGCCCAAAAAGACTTGCTGTAATAGCAGCGAAAGGTGGTTCTACAAAATATTGACTCGGGGGGGGGGGGGGCTGAATACAAATGCACGCCACGCTTTTCAGATATTTATTTGTAAAAAATTCTTTAACACTTTTGACCCTCTAAGGGCTCTTTCACACCATACGTGCATGGAAACTGATGGGAGCTGAAGGGAAAACTGCGCAGATTTCACTTGCAGAGACATCAGTTTCACATCAGTTTTCATGCACATTTCAGTGAATTTTTATGCACGTCAGTTATGTGTCCTGTTCACACAAATGTTGGTGTTGCATACCTCCAAACTTTTGAACTTCAGAATGAGGGACTCTTGAGGAAGGAAGTAACCTTGCATAGCACGCCGCAGCAAATGTCGAACTTCTGGTGGGAGGAGCTTAAGGTGCATTATTAAACAAAACTCGGGCTTCCTTGTACCTATAAAATATACTTTTATTATTGCTCCACAAGCAAGAGTCTCATGGATACATACAAACCCCAGCACATTCATTTAAAAAAAGGATGAAAGCATGCAGGGTTCTGGGATGAGCTGTGTACAGAGTGCAGGGTTCTGGGATGAGCTGTGTACAGAGTGCAGGGTTCTGGGATGAGCTGTGTACAGAGTGCAGGGTTCTGGGATGAGCTGTGTACAGAGTGTGGGGTTCTGGGATGAGCTGTGTACAGGGTGCAGGTTTCTGGGATGAGCTGTGTACAGGGTGCAGGGTTCTGGGATGAGCCGTGTACAGGGTGCAGCAGAGGCATAATTAGAACCTTCAGGGCCCTGGTGCAAGAAACCATGAAGGGACCTCTGGCCTGGGCCATTCCCTTTTATGGTCCCACAGCGGATCCCTTTCACATGTTGTGCAGTCCTGCTGTCTTGGGCCCCGCCATGATGGCAGAAGGCCAAGGCCCAGTCGCAAGTGCAACCTTTGCTGTTAGTTCTGCCAGTGGTGTCAGTGTGGACTGTGAATGGTGTCAGTCAGTAGGGCGGTGGACGTGGTCAGTAGGGCAGTGGACGTGATCAGTAGGGCAGTAGATACTGTCAGTAGAGCAGTGGACGTGGCCAGTAGCGCAGTAAGCGTGGCCAGTAGAGCAGTAGGTGTGGCCAGTAGAGCAGTAGACATAATCAGTAGGGCAGTGGATGGGATCAGTAGTTTTTCATTTTTATTTTATTTTTTACCATTATATTTTATTTTACAATTTTATTTTTTATAGTTTAAAAAAAAAAATGATGGGAGGGGCTGGCAGTATAGGGCAGTATAATGGGAGGGGGTGGCAGTAGAGGGCAGTATAATGGGAGGGGGTGGAAATGGAGGGCAGTATAATGGGAGGGGGTGGCAGTGGAGGGCAGTAGGATGGGAGGGGGTGGCAGTGGAGGGCAGTATAATGGGAGGGGGTGGCAGTGGAGGGCAGTAGGATGGGAGGGGGTGGCAGTGGAGAGCAGTAGAATGGGAGGGGGTGGCAGTGGAGGACAGTAGGATGGAAGGGGTGGTAGTGGAGGGCAGTATGATGGGAGGGGTGGTAGTGGAGGACAGTATTATGGGAGGAGGGGGGATAGTGGAGGGCAGTATGGGGGGGACTGTACAGCATGACTGGAGGGGGGCAGTGTATGGGAGGGAGCAGAGTGACCATGATCATCCTCGGGGCAGGGTGCATTTCTCCTACCTTTCTTCCAGTGGCAGGGACAGCCTTCAGGCAAGACCCGGAGTCGGGGCGGAGCTTCCTCCGGCTCAATCTGAATGCTGGGGCTCCGCTCCCCACCTCGTCATGACATCACTGGTTGCTAGATGCCAGGTGGGCCGCGTCTAGCAACCAGTTGTTTGGGCAGTGAGCCAGGCAGCCGCTGGAGGTGAAAAATAAAGCTGGTCTCGGCCAGCAGTACAAAGAGCAATGAGGGACAGCGGCTATGCGGCTGCATTTTTTAGGGGGCATCAGATTGGTCAAGGGGCAATTCCGGGACATTGTATTGTCCCGGAATGAAGGTGCCCGGGATGTGGGACAGACCTCCTAAGGCGGGACTTTCACGGGCAATCCGGGATGGTTGGGAGATATGGTGGCATGTCAATTTTTTTCCCGTGCAGAAAACTGCAGATTCCTGCGCAGGAAAAAATCTGCACGTGATATCAGTGTTTTGGTGTAAACAAGGCAAATAGGGGACAATGTTTTTTCTTGTGCCCTTGCAGAACGCGTGCAGAAAAACTTACGTCTGTGCATCATCATAGTGTGAACGAGGCCTAAATGTTCATGTGGATGAGGCCTTAGCCATGAAACAGAAGCCCTTTGCATTTGGCTGCAATGAATGTTACAAAACATTTTCGCTTTAATAAATTAGCATATTTTCCTTAATAACTTTAGCAGTTCACTGACACAATTTGCTTGGGGGTTCTGCACTCAATGTAGAAAACTTGGAAATGAACATCTAACTATTCCTTTCTTAGCATCTTATTTCGACTATAATTCAGGAATAACCAGCACTTTTGCCTGCTTTCCGTCATCCTTGTTTCTGCTCCTCCCCTCATACCTTCCAGTTAGTAAACGTCACTATGACTCAGCACTAGTTGCTTTCCATAAAGACCTTTGGCACTGAAGTCCAGAGCAGTCAGCAGGGAGAGATACTCATTTCTGATGACAGCTGGACAAACAATAGTAAGTAGATCTTCACATTATTTGCCAAACTGTCTATGGCTGTTCGCTCTCCTCACTTTACTACACTCAGGTAACATTTTAACTTGCTATCTTATCAAGGAATGCAGAATATACAGGGAACTGATAGGAACTCTGAGAGTCTTGTATAGAATAATCCTCCAGAAAGACAATGATTTTTGGAATTTAAACACTATTTTAAAAATGGTTTTTAGTTGTAATCGAATCATTTGTGAAACATTTAACATTGCAGAGCTTAAAATAAGAGGCTGTTCGTGCAATATGCAATAAAAATATAATGGGGGGGGGGGACACCAATATTAAAAATATAGATCTTTACGTCCGCTGACATTTGGCTGATAGCTTTCCTTGTTGGACCAAGGTCAGGTAGCATTTAAACTTGCAACCCTATCAGTTAAAGAATACAATACAAATCAATACAGAAAATTGATGTGCACAGCGGCGGGCTGGGCCGCGGGGCAGGGTGGCAATTTCCCCCCCAGCTCGTCCCAACGTATATGCAAAACGGACAGCGGCCGCCCACAGACTATTTTTTTTTTCTCGGAGGAAGTCGGGCCAGGGGAACGGCCACAGCGGTGTGTGTTTTCAGAGAGCCTCTACGTTGTGGCATTCTGGGAGCTGTGGTCCAGGTGAGCGCCCTGTGATTGGCCGAACAGGGTTATGTTTGATTGGCGGAGCTGGTCACTGTGGAGGCGGGGCTGGTCTGTAGGTGATCGAGACCACTTGCTGCGGGAATCCCGCCTCTGTGCTTGGTGTGTTGTGTGTCTTCTGAGGTCTTTCTCTCTCTCTCCTCTACCCCTAACAGTCAGTGTACCCTCTCTCTATGCCCCTCCCTCTCTGTCAGCTCACCCCTCTGGGTCAGTGCCCCCCCTCTCTGTCAGCCGCAGCAGAGTGCACCATGCCACCCACCCACTGACCCACAGCAGGAAACCAGCCAGCACAACAGGAGCCAGCCACGGTAACCCAGCCACAGCAGGGAGCCAGCCAACCAGCCACTGTGACCATCCACAGCAGGATGCCAGCCAGCCAGCCACCCACAGTGACCCACCCACAACAGGGAGCCAGCCAGCCACAGCAGGGTGCTGACCAGCCACCCACAGGAACCAGCCACAGAGGACGCGGGAGTCAGCCACCAACAGAAGCCAGCCAGCCACCAACAGCAGCCAGCCACAGAGGACGCGTGAGCCAGCCAGCCTGCCACCAACAGGAGCCAGCCACAGAGGACGCGGGAGCCAGCCAGCCACAGAAGCCAGCCAGCCACACAGGACGCGGGAGCCAGACAGCCACAGGACGTGGGAGCCAGCCAGCCACAGAGCATACGGGAGCCAGCCAGCCACCAACAGGAGCCAGCCACAGAGGACGTGGGAGTCAGCCACCAACAGAAGCCAGCCAGCCACCAAAAGCAGCCAGCCACAGAGGACGCGGGAGCCAGCCAGCCACAGAGGACGCGGGAGTCAGCCGCCAACAGAAGCTAGCCAGCCACAGGACGGGGGAGCCAGCCAGCCACAGGACGCGGGAGCCAGCCAGCCACAGGACGCAGGAGCCAGCCAGCCACAGAGAACGCGGGAGCCAGCCACCAACAGAAGCCAGCCAGCCACCGGGAGCCAGCCAGCCACCAACAGAAGCCAGCCACAGAGGACGTGGGAGCCAGCCACCAACAGAAGCCAGCCACAGAGGATGCAGGAGCCAGCCAGCCACCAACAGGAGCCAGCCACAGAGGACGCGGGAGTCAGCCAGCCACAGGGGAGGCGGGAGCCAGCCAGCCAAAGAGGACGCGGGATCCAGCTAGCCACCAACAGGAGCCAGCCACAGAGGACGCAGGAGTCAGCCACATCTGCAGTACCCATAGTTAAGGTAAGAGGAGCGCTACACAGTGCCAATTTTATTTTTACTTTGTAAGAGGTAGGGGCAGGGGTGAGAGTCATGGCACAAGGAGGGTGTCCCATGAGGAACAGAGTGAATGAAGGTGTTCACTGTACACTCTGTTAGAGGCTCCCTCCAGGTCCTTTTTCAGTCTCTAATGTAACCTGGAGGGGGGGACTCTTTCGAACAGATTCTATAACGGACACTGAATGGGCCTCTGTTAGAGAGACCCCCCTCCAGGTCCCATTAGACTCCTTTGAAGTCTCCAATGGGCCCTGGAGGGGGTCTCTCTATAACAGAGACTTTCTAATGGACACTGTTAGAGAAAGACCCCCCCTCCAGGTCCCATTAGACTCTGTTGTAGTCTCTAATGGGGCCTGGAAGGGACACTTTCTAACAGCAGGGAGCCAGGCCAGCCACCCACCCACTGACGCACAGCAGGGAGCCTACTGGCCGCTAGCTATGGCCTGTGCGTTCCGCTGGCCTGTGGGTCCTGCTGGCCATGGCCAGCTCCCAGCAGGATCGACAGGCCATGACCAGAATTTTTAGGCTACTAGGTGGACACTGGCCTGGGGCAGGGTAAATGGGGTGTATGGGGGGGTAGATGGGATGTGGGGTTTAGTTGCGGGTGTCGGGGTCTCTCACCTCAGTGATAGCAGCTGCCTGTGCCAGCTCAGCAGGTCCTTGTGCTGATGGGCACTGGTGAGGCTGCGCTGATGGGCACTGGTGATGGTGAGCTGATTCGGTGGTTCAGTGGGCCACTTGACTGGACTTTCCCCCCCAGGCCTAAGGCTGCCAGCCCTGCCCTGCCGGACGCCCCCCCCCCACTAACATAGCAGCATGGCAGGCGCGGCAGGTCCATGCCTTCTCTAATATCACTGCACTGCCCCCTCCCCACACTGCCTGTCTTATTCACACAAAACATGAAGTGCGGCCGTTCTAGACAAAGGGCAGGACTTTTTTAAGTTAAGAAGTGGGTGATTGGTTGCTAGGCAGCAGGGCGGTCCCAGCAATAAATCGCTTACTTTTAACATGAAAAGTCCCGCCCGTTCTCCAGAGCGGCTAGGCTCCATGTCTTGTGTGAATAAGGTAGGGTTCTTTGGGGAGGGGGAAGTGCTGTGCTGTAAAGAAGTTTGATATTGAAAGAGGACTGTGATGGGGGCTCAGTCTGTGATTGGGGGGGGGGTCAGTCTTTGATGTGGAGTCTGTGATGAGTCAGGACCAGTCTGTGATGGGGGGGCAGTCTATGATGGGGGTCTGTGATGCGGGTTAGCCTGTAAATAAGGGTCTGTGATGGGTCAGTCTGTGATGAGGAGTCCCTGATTTGGGGGGGTCAGTCTGTGATGGGGGGGTCAGTCTGTAATGGGGGTCAGTCTGTAATGAGGGGTCTCTGATTTGGGGGGTCAGCTTGTGATGGGTTAGTCTGTGATGGGGGTTTGTGATGGCAGGGGGGGATGTGACGCAAGGGGGGGGGGCTAAGGACACTGATGTAAAAGGGGGGTTGTGATGTAAAGGGGGGACTGAGGACACTGATGCAAAAGGGGGTCTGTCATGTGAAGGGGGGGGGGGAGACTGAAGACACTGATGTAAAAGGGGGTCTGATTTCTGCACTAGCAAAACACAGGTCTCTCCAAGGGCAATAGAAAACAATTGCTTTCTGTGTGTCCTGTTCACACTGCAACAGCGCCACTGCGTGCTGAGCAGTGTGCTGCAAAATGCATACTGTTTTTATGTACTGCAACTGAGCTGTGGTGCATAAAAATGAATGAAATGTATTTGCATAAAGAACTATTTGCGATCATTTTTGGGTCAAGAAAGACTGAACAGTTTAGCTTTACTTGCCATTGAGTCAGAACTTTTAAATACTTTGTCCTACAAAGATATTATCAATGAGTTTGCCAAAAGAAAAGTTAGAACTAAAAAATTGTAGGGAGTTTCTTAGTGCTATAATCTTTAAAAGGCATTTTGTGCATTACAGAGTACTTTCAGTCTGTACAATTAAAGCCAAACTCTTGTGTGACTGGCTGGCTTAATTAATATTCATGAATCAGAAGTTAACCCCTTAAGAGAAGCTTAGGCATACTCAGAAGTAAAGAAATACCTAGGCAGGCTGCAGCCTTAAGCTGGCCATACATGCATATATTTCCCCATCCATGTTAAACAGCATGTAAGGGTGAATCTCCCCTGCCAGCTATTATATTTTGGACAGCTGGCATAGGCGCCACCATATCCCTCAGTACACTGGCATCAGTTATGGGTGGATTTGCACTATATACACTCCTGGTTCAAGGTCTAAGTTTGAATTTTGATCAAACTCTGACTAGCCTTAAAACTGTTCCCATCCCCCTCCTAACACCTATTCTAACTAACCTGTGCAAGGATGGATTGACACCTGCAGGTTTTGACCACAGATGAGGGACGTTCCCTTGCGTTTTTACAATGCAGGCACTTTTTTCCCCTTTCTTTTCTGAACTTTATTGGAATGTCACAAAGTGATATTCCATTAATTTCTATGCATGGCTGCTCATCAGCCATGCATAGAGCCATAGGGTCAGATGGCTGCGTAAAAATGCAGACGGGTTGCATTTTTCCACACTGCTCTGCCAATTAATGTAGAAATTTGAACAGGGCACATAGAAAATCATTGTTTTCTGTGTGCCATTAAAGAGATCTGCAAGTTTCTTCTACAGAAAAATGCAGCTCTCTGCACTACTGTGAAGTGAACTTAACCGCTTGCCGACCGCCTCACGACGATATACGTCGGCAGAAGGACACGTACAGGCAGAATCACATACCTGTATGTTGCCCTTTAAGAGGTGGCCAGTGGGCGCGCACACGTGCCAAGCTCCATGAGTCCAGTCGCGGGTCCCGTGGACACGATCGCCACGGGGATATCCGCGATCGCCTCACGGGGAGGAAGAACGGGGAGATGCTGATGTAAACAGCATCTCCCCGTTCTGCCTAGTGACGTGTAACATGTAGCCACCCCCCCCCACAGTTAGAAACACGCTCCTAGGACACACTTAATCCCTACACTGCCACCTAGTGGTTAACCCCTTCACTGCCAGTGTCATTTACACAGGAATCAGTGCATTTTTATAGCACTGATTGCTGTATAAATGACAATGGTCCCAAAAATGTCCGATGTGTCCGCCATAATGTCGAGGAATACGTATCGGCCTAAACTGAGGAAAATGTTTTTTTTTTATATATATATTTTTGGGGGATATTTATTATAGTAAAAAATAATGCGTCCCTTTTTTTTATTTATTATTATTTTTTTTTTTTTAATTGTCGCTCTATTTTTGTTTATAGCACAAAAAATAAAAAACGCAGAGGCGATCAAATACCACCAAAAGAAAGCTCTATTTGTGGGAAAAGGACGTCAATTTTGTTTGGGAGCCACGTCGCACGACCGTGCAATTGTCAGTTAAAGCGACGCAGTGCCGAATCGCAAAAAGTGCTCTGGTCAGGAAGGGGGTAAATTCTTCCGGGGCTGAAGTGGTTAAGAAAAAGTCATAAGACATACCTATTCGCAGGCTGCTCTGGTCAAGTGATCTCCTCTGTGGCAGCCAATGCCAGCTGCAGGGAAGAGGAGGTGAGCTCTGACAATAGATGGTAATGCGTGGGAATATGATGTCATCCATAGACTTCAATGGCCCATCTGTTGCCTGCACTCCCTTCTGTCATCAGCAGCTATGCTGGCTGACATAGGGGAGTCCGATCACAAGATCAGAATTGATAGGTCGGTATAAACCTCTCTTACACAGGTTAGGTAGCATAAGTGTTGGGGGGGGGGATAGTTAGGTTTTGCCTGTAATTCCACTTTAATCTTTTCAGCTACTGGCCAAAGTGAAAGACGCCGGCAACCCCTTCATAAGTCACCAAAATATAACCTGCAGATCACTGAAGTACTGAACACACTGCATATAGCAATGTCCCCAAATTTTCATATCCATGTCATTTTTAACCACTTGCCGCCCACCCTATTAAAGAATGTCGGCGGCAAAGTGGTTTGATATTCCTGATCGGACGTCATATGATGTGATCAGGAATATCGAGCCGCTGCGCGCCCCCGGGGGCGCGCATCGCGGCGATCGTTGTTGCGGGGTGTCAGTCTGACACCCTGCAACACCGATCTAGGTAAAGAGTCTCCGACGGAGACTCTTTACCACGTGATCAGCCGTGTCCAATCACGGCTGATCACGCTGTCAATGGGAAGAGCCGTTGATCGGCTCTTCCTTACTCGCGTCTGACAGGCGCGAGTAGAGGAGAGCCGATCGGCTGCTCTCCTGACAGGGGGGGTCTGTGCTGATTGTTTATCAGCACAGCCCCCCCTCGGATCCTACCCAGAACCACCAGGGAAGCCGCCCAGGACCACCAGGGAAGCGATCCACACTGGACCACCAGGTATGCCCCTAGACCACCAGGGAAATGACACTGTGTGCCCAGGCAGCTGCCAGTCAGTGCCCACTGCAATGCCTACCACTGCCAGTGCCACCAGGGATGCCCATCAGTGCCTCATTTTAGTGCCGCGTATCAGTGCCCATCAGTGCCACGTATCAGTGCCCAGCAGTGCCGCCTATCAATGCCACCCTATCAGTGCCACCCTATCAGTGCCTAGCAGTGCCGCCTTTCAATGCCCATCAGTGCCACCCAGTGCCACCCATCAGTGCCGCCTATCAATGCCCATCAGTGCTGCATATGAGTACCACCCATCAGTGCTGCCTACCAGCGCCCATCAGTGCCGCATATCAGTGCCCGCTCATTGGTGCCACCGTATCAGTGCCTGTCAGTGCTGCCTTATCAGTGCCCATCAGTGGAAGAGAAAACTTACTTATTTACAATTTTTTTTTTTAACAGAAACAAAAGCAAAACTTTATTTTTTTCAAAATTTTCGGTCTTTTTTTTATTTATTTAGCAAAAAATAAAAACCGCAGAGGTGATCAAATACCACCAAAAGAAAGCTCTATTTGTGGGAACAAAATGATAAAAATTTAGTTTGGGCACAGTGTAGCATGACCGCGCAATTGTCATTCAAACTGCGACAGCGCTGAAAGCTGAAAATTGGTCTGGGCAGGAAGGTGTCTAAGTGCCCTGTATTGAAGCGGTTAATGTTATGTTTAATAATGGAGTTCCTTTATTTTTTTTCTTGTTCTGTAGTGTCTGGATTTGTTTTAACTTATTTCCCACTGAGAGGTAAGTAAATGATCTCCTTACTAGTGTTTTTTTTATATATTCCTTGTACAGGCTACTATATCCAAATTGCGTCTCCAAACCCAGCGGCGGCCGGTCCATAAGGGACACCACCCCCTAATCTCCATGCACTGCCCCCTAATCTCCATTCGGGGGTCCAGACGCATAGATTTCTACGAGTTTGTTTATTTATTGTTTTGAAGCACATGCCTGGGCCTTTCAAAAGGGTTGGGCTCGAGGTGAAGAGCACTGCTTTTCGTGCCCACCCACTTGTGACATTAGCGAGTCAACATTCGCTATTGTCTTCTGGCTACTCCTCCCGGCCAATCAGGACAGGTAGTGGGTCTTAGGACCAGATTGGCTGGGGAAGCCACGACCTGGATGGGGTAAGTGTGGACCTGACGGGGGGGGGGGGGGGGAGTGTGTTTGTTGTTTGCCGCCCCTCCAAAAAAATTGGAGCACCAGCCGCCACTGTCCAAACCATTAGCATCTAATAAAACTACAATGCATGTTGGCAGGTCTTAGCACCCATCAGCATCTCCCTTCCTATTTTATATATATATATATATATATATATGGGTGTATATGTGTGTGTTTGTGTGTGTATGTATATGTGTATATATATATATATATATATATATATATATATATATATATATATATATATATATATATATATATATATGTATATGTGTATATATATGTGTGTGTATATATATATATATATATTCTCACAAACGAGAGAAAACCCCTCACGTTTTTGTAAATATTTTATTATATCTTTTCATGTGACAGCACTGAGGAAATTATGCTTTGCTACAATGTAAAGTAGTTAGTGTACAGCTTGTATAACAGTTTAAATTTGCTGTCCCCTCAAAATAACTCAACACACAGCCTTTAATGTCTAAACCGGTGCCAACAAAAGTGAGTACACCCCTAAGTGAACATGTCCAAATTGGGCCCAATTAAACACCCCCCCCCCCCCCGGTGTCATGTGACTCATTAGTGTTACAAGGTCTCAGGTGTTAATGGGAAGCAGGTGTGTTTAATTTGGTGTTATTGCTCTCACTCTCTCATACTGGTCACTGGAAGTTCAACATGGCACCTCATGGCCAAGAACTCTGAGGATCTGAAAAAAAGAATTGTTGCTCTACATAGATACATACATTGTCAAGACCATACATTGGCCACCATACTGAGCTGCAGCATGGTGGCCAAGACCATACATTGGTTTAACAGGACTGGTTCCACACAGAACCATGGTCGACCAAAGAAGTTGAGTGCACGTGCTCAGCGTCATATTCAGAGGTTGTCTTTAGGAAATAGACGTATGAGTGCTTCCAACATTGCTGCAGAGGGTCGGGTGGGGGGGGTGGGGGGGTGGCAGGCGGTCAGCCTGTCAGTGCTCAGACCATACTCTGCACACTGCATCAAATTGGTCTGCATGGCTGTTGTCCCAGAAAGAAGCCTATTCTAAAGATGATGCTCAAGAAAGTCTTCAGCAAACTGTTTGCGGGCTGTCAGAGAACTCACACAGCAAGCAACCGTCTCCGTGCAGCAGCTACCAACCCTTGTTCCGCTAATGCCAATGTGCATGCACGGAACCGTAGCCAGAGACGAATGAGATCCAGAGTAGGCATGCACAATGGCACCTCCATGCGTGCGCTAACGCGAGCACGCTAATGCGTGCGTGCACGCACGTACGCTGGCGCGAATCCTGGCACACAGCACCCTATATAAACAGTCTGCCTAGCATCAGTGCTGGATTGTCTTCAGCTTGTTCCTGTGTTTCTGTTGTTACTCTGCCTGATTGACCTTGTTCCTGAAAACCCGGCTATCTTCTGACCATTCTCTTGGATCTCCCCTGCCTGCTGAACCTGCCTCTACCTACATTACTGACCTTGGCTTGGACTTATGATTACAGCTCTGCATTCTGATTCTGTACCCCGCTGCCCGTCTGTTGCCAACCTCTGCCTGTTCCTGACTACGGTTTTGCCTTCTGATTCAGTACCCTGCTGCCAGCCTGTTGCCGACTCCTGCCTGTTCCTGATTCTGCAGTTGATCCTGATCTGGCTCCCGCTGAACACGTCTGGTGATCAGTTTCCATATCTCCTCAGCAGAGGTTCCTGTATCTCCAAGTTTCAGCCTCCTGCCTGCAGGCACCTGCACCCTTTCATTGCCCATACACTCCCTTTACCCACCACCAGGGGTGCTTGGACCGGAACCATGCAAGAGGCCACCCTCATCATTTCCAGCTCTGCTGTAAGGTACGTGACAAAGATAAGCCGACTAAGGACATGGATTACTGGAACCATGTCCTGTGGTCTAATGAGACCAGGATAAACCTATTTGGTTCAGATGGTGTCAAGCGTGTGTGGCAGCAACCAGGTGAGGAGTACAAAGACAAATGTCTTCCTACAGTAAAGCATGGTGGTGGAAGTGTTATTGTCTGGGGCTGCATGAGTGCTGCTGTCATAGGGAGCTACAGTTCATTGAAGGAACCATGAATGCCAACATGTACTGTGACATAATGAAGCAGAGCATGATCCCCTCTCTTCGGAGACTGGGCTGCAGGGCAGAATTCCAACATAACAACCCCAAACACATCTCCAAGACGACCACTGCCTTGCTAAAGAAGCTGAGGGTAATGGTGATGGACTGGCCAAGTATGTCTCCAGACCTAAACCCTATTGAGCATCTGTGGGGCATCCTCAAACGGAAGGTGGAGGAGCGCAAGGTCTCTAACATCCACCTCCGTGATGTTGTCGTGGAGGAGTGGAAGAGGACTCCAGTGTCAACCTGTGAAGCTCTGGTGAACTCCATGCCCAAGAGTGTTAAGGCAGTGCTGGAAAATAATGGTGGCCATACAAAATCTTGACACTTTGGGCCCAATTTGGACATTTTCACTTAGGGGTGTACTCACTTTTGTTGCCAGAGGTTTAGACAATAATGGCTGTGTGAGTTGTTTTGAGGGGACAGCACATTTACACTGTTATACAGGCTGGACACTCACTACTTTACATCGTAGCAAAGTGTCATTTCTTCAGTGTAGTCACATGAAAAGGTTATATAGTATCCACAAAATGAAAATTTTGCTTTGAGTACTTTAAGATTGACCAATTAATAATGTTGTTTGTTTTAATTCCCAGAACTCATTCATTACTGCGTAACTGTGTTTCAATGTAATTACTTTTTTTTAAAGTGAAGAATGTGTTAACCATGGTAAATTAAAAAAAAATCCAATTGTTATTATTCTAGCTCCTGTTTATTAAATCTGTATGTTTACCAATAGGAAGGGGGGAATCCATTCATCTGATCTTGGCTGATAATGGAGCTAAGTGGACCGAGGATTCGATACAGCTTTCTGATTGGTTTGCTGGAAAATGTCCTTTGAAGAAAGAAGCAGTAAGTTAATTTTAAAACCTTTTTTTAAGGCACCTAGAAACATTTAAATGATCCCCTACCTACTTTTTCAGCAGAAGTGTAATGCCCCGTACACACGATTGGACATTCCGAAAACAAAATCCATGGATTTTTTTTCCAACGGATGTTGGCTCAAACTTGTCTTGCATACACACAGTTACACAAATCTTGTCGGAAATTCCGAACGTCAAGAACGCGGTGACGTACAACGCGTACGACGAGCCGAGAAAAATTAAGTTCAATAGCCAGTGTGGCTCTTCTGCTTGATTAGAGCATGCGTGGAACTTTGTGCGTCAGAATTTTGTACACACGATCAGAATTTACGACAACAGATTGTTGTTGGAAAATTTGAGATCCAGATCTCAAATTTTGTGTGACGGAAATTCCGATGGAGCCTACACACGGTCGGAATTTCCGACAACAAGCTCCCATCGAACATTTTCCGTCGGAAAATCTGACATTGTGTACTGGCAAAGCTAAGAAATGGTGGTGGGAGTATTTTTTTGTCTGGGTGGAAGTTTTTCCAGCAAGGTTCCACGAACATAAAAGCAGTGTTGGGAATGACTGATTTTCTTTTGTTTATGGGACTGTTGAGCCGTGAGAATTTTTCCCCTAAATCTGATATGATCTTTCACAGGTGTTTGGTCAGTTGCCTCAGTTCAGTGATGGAGACTTTGTTCTGTATCAGAGCAACGCCATCCTGAGATACCTAGGACGCAAATTTGGTGAGTCTATTTATTGCATACCACTGCTATATACTTTTTTCTTTTTTTCTGAATAATGTCCCAAATGGGTCATGCTTCCGTTTTTACCCAATTGCAAGAGCACAAAAACTTGGATGTATACTGTGTACTTGGAAAACGATGGTTCACAACCCTATCTTCATTAAGCACAGTATCCATTTGTGGTCAACTTCAGCAAAAGTCAGATGTATAAAGGTTTTTGGGTAGGGCTGTTGCATACAGTGAAGCTGATTACTACATTTAGTTTCACCTCTCCAGGACCAGAATGCAGTGAGAACTCATTCAAGTCAGCTACTTTTTCACATTCTACATGAGCTTTTAAAACCCCCTTTAAAGAACACAATTTACTAGATCCTGTCCTGATGTTGGGTAGAACATGCCTAATCCTTTCTCCTTCAACCCTTCCACGTTATCCCCCATGGCATGATTTAAAGTAAAGTAAAGCCAAAACTTTTTTGAACGGCTAAAATTCCTGTGTCGAGGCACAACAGGAAGTAAAAGGAAGTCGCTAAAGTATGGAAAATGTTCTCCAATTTACCATTGAGAAAAAGGTCCCTATTGGAAGATTTATACAAATACCGTACTGTGACCCCACAATAGGGATAAAACTTTTCTGCGAAAGGGAATTTAATAAGACACGTGGCCATTCACTAAAATTAGAAGAAAAGCGGTTTAATCTTAAACTGCATAGAGGGTTCTTTACTGTAAGAGCGGTTAGGATGTGGAATTATCTTCCACAGACAGTGGTTTCAGTGGAGAGCATTGATCATTTAAAAAACTATTAGATAAGCACCTGAACGACCATAACATACAGGGATATACCATGTAATAAAAGAATCACACACACGTACGTTGGACTTGATGGACTTGAGTCTTTTTTTCAACCTCGCCTACTATGTAACAGTAAAAGGTAAGAGTAGTCAGTCACTTTTGCCTCCTAAGCCTGCCACATCAGGTATATATCAAAAGAAATAGAGATAAACCAATAAGCCTAATTTAATACTGTTTGAGAAAATCTTGCAAATTAGGCTAGTCAATAAAATACACAATCTACAATAGAGGATGATTATCCGTATATAACAAGAGCTTCTTAATAATATGATTTTATGTGGCTTTACTTATACACTTTCTTCTTGTCATTCAGGTATTGCTGGAAGCAATGATCATGAGGTTGCTGTCATTGACATGACAAACGATGGGGTGGAAGACCTGAGACTGAAGTACTGCCGCTTAATGTTCTCTGGATTTGTACGTATGGGCCAAAAAGCAATGTTTGAAAAAATAATTTTACTTGTGTAACAGAATAGGTACTTGTCTGAATGATAGGGCAGGGAGTAACTGTAAGTTGCAGGCTACTAAATAAGTGCAGAGTTAGAAGCAAAAATACAAAGCAAATTTGAGATGAGCATGCATACACTGCAGAATATTACAAAACAGATTATGAAATCTGCACAAACATGGACTCTTCACAGCAATGTCTATGTGACTCAGTCAGGGTAACAAGTGGCTGCATAGCATAGTGTCTACCGTATGAGAGAAACTACAACAGCTCAGAATCACTGCATCAGTAAAACTGTTCAGAACACAAACCACTACTTGCACTTACCCTTATAAAAAGCATCCCTCTTAGTGAAGTCCAGAGTAGCTCTGGTACTACTGGTGATCAGCTGGGAGGGATCTGATGCTTGAGGAATGAGGACAAAGGGCCACCCCAATGGAACAGGAGTGTTCTAGTAGCAATCAAGGCTGGGGAAAAAAGCACAAAGCACCACTCTAAGTGCAGTAATTGAAACAATTTATTTTAGCAAAGGATGCATTTTACTCACTAGAGTATGTATAAAATAGGCATGTCAGGAAGGGTATATTAGCCGTCCAGGAGGGAGTCCATCAGGGCACAGCGTGGATGCCGTGGAGCGGGTTGCGCCGGTGGATACTGGCGTTTCCTGGTCCTCAGTCACATGGGATGCCGGGGGATGACTTCACTTCCGGTCGGACAGGGTGGCAGTTTGCAGGTGACGCGTTTGCGGAGCTTGCGCTCCTTCTTCAGGCCTGAAGAAGACTCCCTCCTGGATGGCTAATCTACCTTTCCTGACATACCTATTTCATACATACACTTGTGAGTACAATGCATCCTTTGCCTAAATTGTTTCAATTACTGCACTTAGAGTGGCGCTTTGTGCTTTCTTCCCCAGCCTCCACAGAGTATTGCTTCTAATCTCCACTGGGCTGCCTTCAAGTGCTTTATCACAGACTTTATGGACTGTACATAGTCATTTACTTTGTAAAGTCTTTTTTTATATACCAAGGTGTGTAATAGACAGACAGGTGAATCCTCACCAAGGTTGTTGTAAGTGCCAACGTTTCTCCTTAGTAGCAATCAAGGAGGTGCTCCCCAGAGAAGCTGCATGCTACTAGGTTCTCTTCTGGCTGCCCCCACACTGATTCTGAGAGTGGAGTTCTATTCACCTAGCTATTTTCTAGGCTAATAGGCGAGGAAGTGGTAAACAAATTGTATGGGGGGCTGGGCACTGCCCTGGGGAACATGTACCAAATCAAATTTTTTTTTTTTAGGTCAATTTGTTGGGGAGCAGCAATTTTAGTAATGCTTAAAGTGAAAGTGTAAAAAATGCAAAATTCCTTTAAAAAACATGCCTGGGGATGCCAGGTATACAATCTACTACAGCAAAATTGGCACTTACAAAGAACAAAAAAATGCTGTTTAAATTGCCAGCAAATGACAGATTTGGCCACCCACTTCCTTTTGTAACAAAATGGCTGGGGATTTCTTTTCATCTATACCAGATACTGTATATCCTAAATGAGGGTGTGGTATAGATGTTAATGGGGAACATCGCACACAATAAATAAAATGCAAGTCTGACATGGATGTCAAAGGGGACCCTGTGCAAAAGAAAAAAATGTCATGGGTCCCCTAAAAATTCATACCAGACCCTTATCTGAACATGCAGCCTGCCATGCCAGGAAAGGTTCAGGAAGTTGAACATGCGCCCTCCCCTTCCTGCACCACACCAGGTAATTTGCTCTTAAGAAGGGGGGGGGGTGTTATTGACCGAATGGAAAGACCACTACTATATATGACGCTCCCACTGAAATAGCAAAGAGTGCAATGTTCAGAAGAACGCACCAACCAAAGTTCATAATGAACCTTGAGGGCATCCCTATTGCACACATGATGTTGTACCAATCACTCCTGCAGTATATTTTTTTATTTCTCCTTTCAGTGCTTCCTCTATCTGCCTGATTTGATGTGCGCAGGCAATCATGGGCATTTCATAGGGCTGGTTCACACCTATACATTTTTTTTAGTGCTTTTTACAGAAACGCACTACAGTCCATTCAACATGGTTTTCTTTGGGACACGTTCACATCTGCCGCTACTTTTGAAGAGGGTCAGGGACTTTTTGAAAAGAAAAACGGTACGTTTTTGGTTCAATAGACTTCAACCTAGAATCTGTAAAAAAGCATGTAGTGTGTTTTTGCCGCGTTTTGCATTTTTTTTTTAATCTGCCCAACAACAAATTTGGCCAGATGAAAAAAGCATAAAAACGTAAAACGCATCAAAAAAAGCACAGCAGAAATGGATCACTGTGAACCAGGCCTAAAATAGAGTTAAACACAAAAATGGGATAGGAAATGGTCTTTAATATAAATAGACTAAATATAAGTTATTACAATTACTGGGATGTTCTTATTAAAGTCACTTTTGTTTAACAGGAAACTGGGAAGGAGAAGTATGAAAAGGATCTACCAAATGAGCTATCAGCATTTGAAAGGATCCTTTCTAAAAATTCTAATGGAACCAAGTTTCTGGTGGGAGACAAGGTAACTCAACAGCTAACATCAGTAAAGTAAAAGATCCGAGGAGAGGAACTATATGGGTTTAATTGGTATTGCTGATGTTAAGTCCACATACTGTATATCAGAACACCTAATAAGCACAAGAACACCAGACCCAAACCACATAGATGATTTTTAGCAGTGTAACCAAAAATCACCTATTGCACTGGTGATGTATTGAATGAATTATTGCTAAAAAAACTTCCAAGAGTGTGGTCACAATTAGTAATTAGCCAAACATTCTTGTTTAGATTTTGGAGAAGGGAGAAGGAGATGGCACTAAGCATGCTATAGAGCAGGGATATGCAATTAGCGGACCTCCAGCTGTTGCAGAACTACAAGTCCCATGAGTAGGGATGAGCCGAACACCCCCCGGTTCGGTTCGCACCAGAACCCGCGAACGGACCGCAAGTTCGCACGAACGTTAGAACCCCATTGACGTCTATGGGACTCGAACGTTCGAAATCAAAAGTGCTCATTTTAAAGGCTAATTTGCATGGTATTGTCCTAAAAAGGGTTTGGGGACCCGGGTCCTACCCCAGGGGACATGTATCAATGCAAAAAAAACTTTTAAAAACGGCCGTTTTTTCGGGAGCAGTGATTTTAATGATGCTTAAAGTAAAAAAAAAAAAGTGAAATATTCCTTTAAATATCGTACCTGGGGGGTGTCTATAGTATGCCTGTAAAGTGACGCGTGTTTCCCATGTTTAGAACAGTCCCTGCACCAAATGTCATTTTTAAAGGAAAAAATCTCATTTAAAACTGCTTGCGGGTTTAATGTCATGTCGGGTCATGGCAATATGGATGAAAATCAGTGAGACAAACGGCATGGGTACCCCCCAGTCCATTACCAGGCCCTTTGGGTCTTGTATGGATATTAAGGGGAACCCCGCACCCAAATTAAAATAAGGAAAGGTCCCTATATACTCTGAACAGCAGTATACAGGCGGTGCAAACAAGACAGGGACTGTAGGTTTGTTGTTAAGTAGAATCTGTTTGTAATTTTGAACATTTTTAATGTGTTTAGCTCCAGCCAAAAAATCTTTTCTAAGCTTTTTGGAAAACATAGGGAAGGGTTATCACCCCTGTGACATTTGTTTTGCGTCTTTCCTCCTCTTCAGAAGATTTCACCTCACTTTTTTGTCCCAATGAAAAATGTTTTTTGAAAATTTGTGTTTTTTTGTGGAACAAGGATTGGAAAGCATCAGTGGAAAGGAAAAATTGTTTTCCCATATTAACTCTTACAGGAGAGAATTTCCCTTCCTTAGGGGTAGATTTCATCTCACTTCCTGTTGTCTCCTTCCGTTTGCAAGTAGGAGTCGTTTGTAAGTTAGATGTTTGAAAGTAGGGTCCTACCCTATATACTCAGCAGAAATTTGGGCCTTAGGTGTTGCTGTGGCCAAAACACTGTAAGCCCTCACAGGGCCCTGCTGTGAAATATTAGATCAAGAATTGTAATTACATGCCCCTGTTGAACAGGAGCTGAAAAATTAGGCCTTAGGCACTGGTGCTGGTGCCACAACACTGCAACCCCTCACAGACACTCTAGTTGGAACGCAGGAACGAGCCCTGCTGCAAAGTATTGCATCAAAAATTGTAATTACACGCCCCTGTTAGACAGGGGCTGAAAAATTGGGTCTTAGGCACTGGTGCTGGTGCCACAACACTGCAACCCCTCACAGACACTCTAGTTGGAATGCAGGAACGAGCCCTGCTGCAAAGTATTACATCAAAAATTGTAATTACACGCCCCTGTTAAACAGGGGCTGAAAAATTGTGCCTTAGGCACTGGTGGTGGCGCCCAGAACCAAAAATGTTCTTACAAGCTATCAGCGTGATGATTGAGGAGGAAGAGGATAATTACTCAGGGATAGTCACTCAGCATCAGCATAGGCAGTCTTTGAAGGGATCTGAGATTTCAAAAAAAATTATTCGGTTACATCTGCATCAGGTGCTTGGTAGCTGGTGGTGATCCAAGACTGATTCATTTTTATGAAGGTCAGCCGATCGACCGAGTCGGTGGACAGACGCACCCTGTGATCGGTTACCACGCCTCCAGCAGCACTGAATGTGCGTTCCGAAAGAACGCTGGATGCAGGACAGGCCAGTAGCTCAATTGCATACTGTGCAAGCTCTGGCCAGTGATCCATCCTCAAGACCCAGTAACCCAGAGGATTTTCGGTGGGAAAGGTGTCCAAGTCTGATCTTGCCCCTAGGTATTCCTGCACCATGTAAAACAGACGCTGGCGATGGTTGCTGGAACCGATCATACCTTGGGGCTGCGGACCAAAAAATTGTCTGAACGCATCGGTCAGACGGCCACCTTCTCCACCGCTCCTTCTTTGACTGACCGAAGCCTCAGCAACACGTTGTCCAGAAACAGGAGTTTGTAACCTCCCAGTCTCTGGGAACGCGTTGCACAGACCTTTCTGCAAGGCCTCCCGAAGATGTTTCATCCTCTGCTCCCTCTGCGATGGCAAGATAAGGTCCGCAACCTTACCCTTGTAACGTGGATCAAGGAGGGTTGCCAGCCAGTATTGGTCCTTCTCCTTGATACCACGAATACGAGGATCCTTACGCAGGCTTTGCAGGATCAGGGAGGCCATGCAGCGTAGGTTTGCTGAGGCATTCGGTCCGGAGTCCTCTGGGTCACTAAGGACAACAACGTCCGCAGCCACCTCCTCCCAGCCACGTACAAGTCCATGTGTTCCTTGGGACTGATCCCTTAAAGACTGCTGATGCTGAGTGCCAGGCTCCACCTCCATACTGACACAATCTTCCTCCTCCTCCTCCTCCTCCTCCTCCTCGTCCTCTTCCTGTGTGATCGGCGGGCACGCAGGAACACTGTCTGGATAAAGGGGGCCTTGAGAGCTAAGGAAGTCCTCCTCTTCCTGCCTCTGTTCTGCCTCAAGTGCCCTGTCCATTATCCCACGCAGCGTGTGCTCCAACAGGTGGACAAGGGGGACAGTGTCACTGATGCATGCACTGTCAGTGCTCACCATCCTCGTGGCCTCCTCGAATGGTGACAGGACAGTGCATGCATCCCTGATCATGGCCCACTGGCGTGGGGAAAAAAAACCAAGGTCCCCTGACCCTGTCCTGGTGCCATAGTCGCACAGGTACTCATTGATGGCCCTCTGCTGCGTGTGCAGCCGCTGCAGCATGGCCAACGTCGAGTTCCACCTGGTGGGCATGTCACAGATTAGGCGGTTCTTGGGCAGGTTAAACTCCTTTTGGAGGTCCGTCAGCCGAGCACTGGCATTATATGACCGGCGGAAATGCACACAGACTTTCCTGGCCTGCCTCAGGACATCCTGTAAGCCCGGGTACCTGCCCAAGAACCGCTGCACCACCAAGTTAAGGACGTGAGCCAAACAGGGCACATGGGTCAGTTGTCCCTGTCGGAGGGCAGAGAGGAGGTTGGTGCCATTGTCGCAAACCACCATTCCTGCCTTAAGTTGGCGTGGCGTCAACCACCTCTGAACCTGCCCCTGCAGAGCTGACAGAACCTCTGCCCCAGTGTGGCTCCTGTCCCCCAAGCACACCAGCTCAAGCACCGCATGGCATCTTTTGGCCTGCGTACTTGCGTAGCCCCTTGAACGCCTACGGAGCACCGCTGGTTCCGAGGAAGAGGCCATGGAGGAAGAAGAAGAGGAGGGGGTGGAGGAGAGAGGTGTGTCACAATCAGCATTTTGGAGGCGTGGTGGCGGAACAACCTCCAACACTACTGCACCTTGTCCTGCATCCTTCCCAGCTGCCAGCAGAGTCACCCAATGCGCCGTGAAACTTAAGTAACGTCCCTGTCCATGCCTGCTGGACCATGAGTCAGCGGTAATATGCACCTTACCGCTGACCGCCCTGTCCAGCGAGGCATGGACATTGCCTTCCACATGCCGGTAGAGAGCCGGAATCGCCTTCCGTGAGAAAAAGTGGCGTTTGGGTACCTGCCACTGAGGAACCGCACATTCCACAAACTCACGGAAGGGGGCAGAGTCTACCAACTGAAAAGGCAGCAGTTGAAGTGCTAGCAATTTTGCCAAGCTAGCATTCAACCGCTGGGCATGTGGATGGCTGGGAGCAAACTTCTTTCGGCGGTGCAGCAGCTGGGGCAGGGAAATTTGCCTGGTACAATCTGACGTCGGTGTACCAAAAGCAGATTGCCCATAAGTACTTGGCTGTGACACACCTAATTCTACACCTTCATTCCTCTCACTGCAGGTCGCAGAGAGGACTGAAGGTCTAGTGGGGTTGGAAATCTCAGCTGATGAGGAGCAAGGAGAGATCGTCTTTGTTCTTTGGTGTGGGTCTTTTAGATACGCTTGCCAACGAACTGCATGGCAGGTCAACATATGTCTGGTCAAGCATGTGGTACCCAAGCGGGAGATGTTTTGGCCACGCGAGATACGCTTGAGACATATATTGCAAATAGCAGCGGTGCGATCTGATGCACTCGTCTCAAAAAAGGCCCACACCAAAGAACTTTTTGAATAACGCGCAGAGACTGCAGCGCCCTGCACATGTGGAGCTTTGGGGTGTGATGCAGTCAATGTGCTGCCCTTAGGCTGGCCCCTGGAGGGCATCCTGCCTAGTTGGTGATGTGCCACCTCCTCCTCCTCCTCCTCCTCCTCCTCCTCCTCTCTCCTATCAGGCACCCACGTTGAGTCAGTGACCTCATCATCCCCTCCCTCCTCATCACTGGAGCAAACCTGGCAGTATGCTGCAGCAGGGGGAGCATGACTGCCAGATTGCTGTCCTTCTTGGGCACCCCCTCTGTCCGTGCTCATGTTACTGCCTTCATTGAGCTCAGTATCATCATCAGAGCCTTCCAAACGCTGGGCATCCTCCTGGAGCATGTACCCAACACTGTGGTCAAACAGTTCGAGGGAATCTTAATGAGGACATGGTGGAGCTAGGGAAGGAGTCACTGATGACATTGAGCTGAGGGAAGAGGCCGCTGCTTTGCCAGACAAAGCACCCTGGGCATGGGTGAGAGAGGATGAGGAGGATGAGGACGGCTTGGTCATCCACTCGACCAAGTCTTCCGCATGTTGCGGCTCAACACGGCCAGCTGCCGAAAAAAAGGCCAAGCGTGTCCCATGGCCACGTGCTGATGAGGATGCACCGTCTCCACGACCAGCACTAGACACAGAGCCTGCTTGCCCTCTCTTATTGGCTTGTGACTGTCTGCCTCTCCTTCTTGGCCTTCCAGACATACTAATGGCCTGTAGCTGCACTAAGCTGGGATAGAACACCTGTAATTTTCTTCAGGTAGCTTTATATACTGTAACCAGACAAGCCTGCCTGTCAGTAGGAAGATAACAGGAACGGATCTAGCTGAACACTGTGAGCAGGACGTACTGCACTAAATGTATATAGCAGGAACGGATCTAGCTGAACACTGTGAGCAGGACGCACTGCACTGAATGTAAATAGCAGGAACGGATCTAGCTGAACACTGTGAGCAGGACGCACTGCACTGAATGTAAATAGCAGGAACGGATCTAGCTAAACACTGTGAGCAGGACGCACTGCACTGAATGTAAATAGCAGGAACGGATCTAGCTGAACACTGTGAGCAGGACGCACTGCACTGAATGTAAATAGCAGGAACGGATCTAGCTGAACACTGTGAGCAGCACGCACTGCACTGAATGTAAATAGCAGGAACGGATCTAGCTGAACACTGTGAGCAGGACGCACTGCACTGAATGTAAATAGCAGGAACGGATCTAGCTGAACACTGTGAGCAGGACGCACTGCACTGAATGTAAATAGCAGGAACGGATCTAGCTGAACACTGTGAGCAGGACGCACTGCACTGAATGTAAATAACAGGAACGGATCTAGCTGAACACTGTGAGCAGGACACACTGTACTAAATGTAAATAGTCTAGCTGCCTGACCGTGGTACTAATAGGATCAAAAAGAACACCTGTAATTTTCTTCAGGTAGCTTTATATACTGTAACCAGACAAGCCTGCCTGTCAGTAGGAAGATAACAGGAACGGATCTAGCTGAACACTGTGAGCAGGACGTACTGCACTAAATGTATATAGCAGGAACGGATCTAGCTGAACACTGTGAGCAGGACGCACTGCACTGAATGTAAATAGCAGGAACGGATCTAGCTGAACACTGTGAGCAGGACGCACTGCACTGAATGTAAATAGCAGGAACGGATCTAGCTGAACACTGTGAGCAGGACGCACTGCACTGAATGTAAACAGCAGGAACGGATCTAGCTGAACACTGTGAGCAGGACACACTGTACTAAATGTAAATAGTCTAGCTGCCTGACCGTGGTACTAATAGGATCAAAAAGAACACCTGTAATTTTCTTCAGGTAGCTTTATATACTGTAACCAGACAAGCCTGCCTGTCAGTAGGAAGATAACAGGAACGGATCTAGCTGAACACTGTGAGCAGGACGTACTGCACTAAATGTATATAGCAGGAACGGATCTAGCTGAACACTGTGAGCAGGACGCACTGCACTGAATGTAAATAGCAGGAACGGATCTAGCTGAACACTGTGAGCAGGACGCACTGCACTGAATGTAAATAGCAGGAACGGATCTAGCTGAACACTGTGAGCAGGACGCACTGCACTGAATGTAAATAACAGGAACGGATCTAGCTGAACACTGTGAGCAGGACACACTGTACTAAATGTAAATAGTCTAGCTGCCTGACCGTGGTACTAATAGGATCAAAAAGAACACCTGTAATTTTCTTCAGGTAGCTTTATATACTGTAACCAGACAAGCCTGCCTGTCAGTAGGAAGATAACAGGAACGGATCTAGCTGAACACTGTGAGCAGGACGTACTGCACTAAATGTATATAGCAGGAACGGATCTAGCTGAACACTGTGAGCAGGACGCACTGCACTGAATGTAAATAGCAGGAACGGATCTAGCTGAACACTGTGAGCAGGACGCACTGCACTGAATGTAAATAGCAGGAACGGATCTAGCTGAACACTGTGAGCAGGACGCACTGCACTGAATGTAAACAGCAGGAACGGATGTAGCTAAACACTGTGAGCAGCACGCACTGCACTGAATGTAAATAGCAGGAACGGATCTAGCTGAACACTGTGAGCAGGACACACTGTACTAAATGTAAATAGTCTAGCTGCCTGACCGTGGTACTAATAGGATCAAAAAGAACACCTGTAATTTTCTTCAGGTAGCTTTATATACTGTAACCAGACAAGCCTGCCTGTCAGTAGGAAGATAACAGGAACGGATCTAGCTGAACACTGTGAGCAGGACGTACTGCACTAAATGTATATAGCAGGAACGGATCTAGCTGAACACTGTGAGCAGGACGCACTGCACTGAATGTAAATAGCAGGAACGGATCTAGCTGAACACTGTGAGCAGGACGCACTGCACTGAATGTAAATAGCAGGAACGGATCTAGCTGAACACTGTGAGCAGGACGCACTGCACTGAATGTAAATAACAGGAACGGATCTAGCTGAACACTGTGAGCAGGACACACTGTACTAAATGTAAATAGTCTAGCTGCCTGACCGTGGTACTAATAGGATCAAAAAGAACACCTGTAATTTTCTTCAGGTAGCTTTATATACTGTAACCAGACAAGCCTGCCTGTCAGTAGGAAGATAACAGGAACGGATCTAGCTGAACACTGTGAGCAGGACGTACTGCACTAAATGTATATAGCAGGAACGGATCTAGCTGAACACTGTGAGCAGGACGCACTGCACTGAATGTAAATAGCAGGAACGGATCTAGCTGAACACTGTGAGCAGGACGCACTGCACTGAATGTAAATAGCAGGAACGGATCTAGCTGAACACTGTGAGCAGGACGCACTGCACTGAATGTAAACAGCAGGAACGGATGTAGCTAAACACTGTGAGCAGCACGCACTGCACTGAATGTAAATAGCAGGAACGGATCTAGCTGAACACTGTGAGCAGGACACACTGTACTAAATGTAAATAGTCTAGCTGCCTGACCGTGGTACTAATAGGATCAAAAAGAACACCTGTAATTTTCTTCAGGTAGCTTTATATACTGTAACCAGACAAGCCTGCCTGTCAGTAGGAAGATAACAGGAACGGATCTAGCTGAACACTGTGAGCAGGACGTACTGCACTAAATGTATATAGCAGGAACGGATCTAGCTGAACACTGTGAGCAGGACGCACTGCACTGAATGTAAATAGCAGGAACGGATCTAGCTGAACACTGTGAGCAGGACGCACTGCACTGAATGTAAATAGCAGGAACGGATCTAGCTGAACACTGTGAGCAGGACGCACTGCACTGAATGTAAACAGCAGGAACGGATGTAGCTAAACACTGTGAGCAGCACGCACTGCACTGAATGTAAATAGCAGGAACGGATCTAGCTGAACACTGTGAGCAGCACGCACTGCACTGAATGTAAATAGCAGGAACGGATCTAGCTGAACACTGTGAGCAGGAAGCACTGTACTGAATGTAAATAGCAGGAACGGATCTAGCTGAACACTGTGAGCAGGACACACTGCACTGAATGTAAATAGTCTAGATAGAAGATAACAGGAACGGATCTAGCTAAACTGAATACAGTGTATATATATATATGCAACACCTGGGATGCATATATATACACAATACACTGTAAGTGCAGCTAACTGACTGACTGTTCTGCCTAATCTATCTAACTCAAATCAAATGACACTGTCTCTCTCTCTCTCTATCGCTCAGCACACCGGAACACACACTACACAGGGCCGCCGTGCAGGCGGCCTTATATAGTGTGGGGTGTGTACTAAATCCCCTGAGCCATAATTGGCCAAAGCCACCCTGGCTTTGGCCAATTACAGCTCTCTCTACTGACGGCGCTGTGATTGGCCAAGCATGCGGGTCATAGTGCATGCTTGGCCAATCATCAGCCAGCAATGCACTGCGATGCCGCAGTGAATTATGGGCCGTGACGCGCCACACGAATTTGGCGCGAACGGCCCATATCGTTCGCAATTCGACGGACGGTCGAACAGCCGATGTTCGAGTCAAACATGGGTTCGACTCGAACACGAAGCTCATCCCTACCCATGAGGCATAGCAAGATTCTGACAGCCACAAGCAAGACACCCAGAGGTAGAGCATGATGGGACTTGTAGTTTTGCAACAGCTGGAGGTCCGCTAATTGCATATTCCTGCTGTAGAGGAAGCAATAGTGTTGATTTACTAGAACTTGGAAGTGCAAAATCAGGTGCAGCTCTGCATGGTAACCAATCGGCTTCTAACTACAGCTCATTCAATTAAGCTTTTAACAAAAAACCTGGAAGCTGATTGGTTTCTATGCAGAGCTGTGCCAAATTTTGCACTCGTCAGTTTTAGTAAATCAAGTGCAATGTGACTGGATATTTTAATGATCTGTCTGACCTGTGTCCACTGAGCATTGGCCTGTCAGTAGCTGCTCCATAGAGATGACATAACTGCTTGATCTGGCCAGATTAGGCACCTTTATACATACACTATATTGTCAAAAGTATTGGGACACCTGCCTTTATACACACACACATGAACTTTAATGGCATACCAGTCTTAGTCCGTAGGGTTCAAAATTGAGTTGGACCACCCTTTGCAGCTTCAACTCTTCTGGGAAGACTGTCCACAAGGTTTAGGAGTGAACGTTTGATTATTCTTCTAGAAGCGCATTTGTGAGGTCAGGCATTGATGTTCGATGAGAAGGCCTGGCTAGTAGTCTCCGCTCTAATTTATCCCAAATGTTGAGGTCAGGACTCTGTACAGGCTAGTCAAGTTCCTCCACGCCAAACTCGCTCATCCATGTCTTTATGGACCTCGTTTTGCGCACTGGTCCAAATCATTTGGTGGAGGGGGGGATTATGGTGTGGGGTTGTTTTTCAGGGGTTGGGCTTGGCCCCTTAGTTCCAGTGAAAGGAACTCTGAAGGCGTAGCATACCAAGACATTTTGGACAATTTCATGCTCCCAACTTTGTGGAAACGGTTTGGGGATGGCCCCTTCCTGTTCCAACATGACTGCGCACCAGTGCACAAAGCAAGGTCCATAAAGACATAGATTAGCAAGTTTGGGGTGGAGGAACTTGACTGGCCTGCACAATTTCTTTCATTTCTTTTTTTAAAGTTCTGACTTCAACCTGATAGAACACCTTTGGGATGAATTAAAGCTGAGAATGCGAGCCAGGCCTTCTCGTCCAACATCAGTGCCTGACCTCACAAATGTGCTTCTCGAAGAATGGTCAAACATTACCATAGACACTCCCAAACCTTGTGGACAAGCCTTCCCAGAAGAGTTGAAGCTGTTATAGCGATTATGTGCATGTAAAGGCAGGCATCCCAATACTTTTGACAATATAGTGTGTATTAGCCAACTTCAGTCCCTTTTTGTCCTGGTATGGATCAGCGGAAACGGACTGTTTTTAAAAAGAAAAAAAAAAATGATTCTTATCATTGTAAATGATTTCCCAAATAGACCAAAATACTGTGAACATTTTTAATGGTCTTTGTAAGATTTAAAGGTATAGAAGAATGGGGCAATTGTGACTCAATTGGCTGGAGTGTGTGGTACTCATTTTCTATTTTAACCATTTCAGCTATTTTAACCATTTCTGTTACGAACCTGTTTTTAAAACAGTAACTTTGTCATTACTTAAGATAACAAAGTAATGTATTATTTTTTTCTTAGGACAAATAAGGCTTTCTTTTGGTGATATCGTCTTACACAACTTATTATTATTTTTTATGCAATCCATAGACAAAAAGTGTAGCAAAATTTAAAATGTATACACTTTTTTTTTTCTACTTTGATCAGTGTTTGTTTTTAAAAAAAAAAAAAGAGAGAGAAATATATAAATTGTAGCATATAATTTGTCCTGTGTCAAATGAAACTACGCTTATGATTCTGGTAGCAAAATAATGCAAAGTAATTCACAAATGAAAAAAGAGAAAAAAGTGAAGTATGGTCAAAGAAGTGTACTTGTGCTCTTGTGTGACCCAAAATCAGCTGACAAAGGACTAACGCCCACTGCCAGCTGTTGGGATCCACCCAGATGCCTGACTGGCAGCTGGCTCATCTTCTCATCGCCCCGCCCTCCGCTCCCACCCCCTCTTCAGCCTGGCGCTCCAGTGAGCACTGGAGGGGCAGTGCAGAGAACAGTGGCTGACCGTGCTCAGAGCGAACTGAGATTTGAGCGATAAGTGTTCATGTGATCGCTCATTTCTCAGGCTTGGAGCCAGTGGGGGACAGCTGCAGCATCAGACTGATGCTGCAGCGTAGAGAAGAGTAGTTTTTTTTTTTTTTTTTTTAGAATCCCTCACTTTTCCTTTAATGTCACACTAAAAAATGAACATAATGATTGTAAAAAAGCTTAAATTTTAATTGTTACAAAATAGAAATAAACAAGAAAATCATTAGGGGAAATAAAAAGTTAATGGAAGAAGTGAAAGTCAATTAGGACTGTTTAGGAAAAACAATAGGTTAATGGGGAGTTAAATAGAAACAAAAATGTGTTTTTATACTTGTTAGGTTGTTTTAACTGATATCCTAAACAGATTGAATCTATCCCTTTTGATCTGCAGATCAATAAAACAGAGTCGATACAAATGTAACAATGTTACACAGCAATTTCTGGCTATCCTGGTGACAGCTGGAAATTGCTAGCTACTGCCGGTGTCTTGTCGAATACTGTCCCCCATCCAAAAGTGTCCGCCCTGTACTGCGCAGGCGCAGTACAGAGGACAAACGAGAGCCGAAAGTCTCCGAAGTTCAAAAGCTGATCGTCAGCTGTACACGGCGATTGCGCTTTTATTCTTACCCTGTGTCCAGGTTCATTTCCTACTATCCAAGTGGACATAGAGTAAGAACAAATAGATGCCGAGCGCAGCGAGGCTGTGCCCGAAGCATGGCGAGCGAAGCGAACCCATGAGGGGCCCTCTTGCAAAGCCATCACTAATAAGTGCCCAAGCGCCGTGTACAGCTGATGGTCAGCTGATCAACTTCGGACACTTTCAGCATCTCCTTCTCCTCTGTACTGCGCCTGCGCAGTACGGGGTGGACACTATCTGATAGGAGGACACTTCTCGTCAGAACACCGGTACATAAAACTAGGACAAAAACCAACATTTTGCTATGCAGAGGAGTAATGAAGTCCTACAGACACTCTATTCTCAGGACAGGTGATCTCTCTCTCCTGACACTACAACTGTCACACAGCCAACACAGTGGTTGATGAATTCGGTGGCCGGCCAGTACAGAGCCTGATGAGGATTCAGAGTTCACACACATCAGTTCCCAATCAGGGCTGCACCCTTGGAATTGACAGCAGGCAATAAGGGGATTCAATAGGCAACAGACAGCCTGCTATTGGCTATTGACCCTCCCATTGCTTTTTTTCAAATACAAGGGGAGCAAATAAGATGGAGAACTAGCCCTTCATCTTCCCCTGGACGTCCTTCATTGTCACCTCAATATCTTCCCGGACTGTCTGTCTGCATTCCCCCTCCTCACTGCATTCAAAGACCGCATTTCATCACGAAGCAACCTCAGTGAATATCTGAACTCCGAGGACTGTAAAAACAGACCATTTTTTCCAAAACAAGGTTAAATACCACTGGACCATGTTGACTTACCATACAGAAGTCTACCTCATATATTATCTAGAGTAAACCATGTCATGACTAAGGGATGTGTCTAAAGGTGAGGCTCCCGTGTATACCTGTAATTCTAAATTTCTTCCCCTTTTACCCACCATTGACCACACGACACTACTCCTCTGGAGTCGAATGGCCATAGCACCCTTAACATCCGTATCACCCCTTTATTACCCGGCAGTGTAGTATAAGTTAGATCGGGAGGGAGGGTGGGAATTCTTCTACCGGCGCTCTCTACTCTCCAACTGACCACCGGAATAACTCCACCCCCGTCTTATATCTAGCTCCCCCCACTGGGCCACCTCCTCTCCTAATTTTCCTGCCCTAAATTACTACACCTCACCGCCCCACCCTAGTCATGCTGGCCCTCCTCCTAGTGTTACTTTGGCTCCGGGCCATTACTTGACTAAGGGATGTGTCTAAAGGTGAGGCTCCCGTGTATACCTGTAATTCTAAATTTCTTCCCCTTTTACCCACCATTGACCACACGACACTACTCCTCTGGAGTCGAATGGCCATAGCAGCCTTTTATTACAACAAAATAAAATACAAAAATACTTTGAACATAACTTAATGCCTAATATACAATCTTATAAAACCTTTTATAACATTTTGTAAACAATTTCACCACTGAAACTTTACTATTAACCTTTTTGATCTAAGGGTCCTTGAAGGCACATATTAATGTTCTTACACCAACTAGTTGTATCGGTATACCCAAAAAACGGCCCCCCGCCGTGTAATTACGAAAGCTCGGGGACAAAACAGCTACTTCCTGCCAGATACAACTTCCTCCAACATTGTTTCCATACAGGGAAAGGACCCCAAAAACTCAGTGGGGCCCAAACCCCCCTAAAAAACCTCCATTATTTCTCAGCACCTCCTCCAAGGACCCCATAGACCTGCCGCTGCTACGACAATAAATTCCCCACCTTCATCACCCTTACCACCTTAAACCAACCACCCTTAACATCCGTATCACCCCTTTATTACCCGGCAGTGTAGTATAAGTTAGATCGGGAGGGAGGGTGGGAATTCTTCTACCGGCGCTCTCTACTCTCCAACTGACCACCGGAATAACTCCACCCCCGTCTTATATCTAGCTCCCCCCACTGGGCCACCTCCTCTCCTAATTTTCCTGCCCTAAATTACTACACCTCACCGCCCCACCCTAGTCATGCTGGCCCTCCTCCTAGTGTTACTTTGGCTCCGGGCCATTACTTGACTAAGGGATGTGTCTAAAGGTGAGGCTCCCGTGTATACCTGTAATTCTAAATTTCTTCCCCTTTTACCCACCATTGACCACACGACACTACTCCTCTGGAGTCGAATGGCCATAGCAGCCTTTTATTACAACAAAATAAAATACAAAAATACTTTGAACATAACTTAATGCCTAATATACAATCTTATAAAACCTTTTATAACATTTTGTAAACAATTTCACCACTGAAACTTTACTATTAACCTTTTTGATCTAAGGGTCCTTGAAGGCACATATTAATGTTCTTACACCAACTAGTTGTATCGGTATACCCAAAAAACGGCCCCCCGCCGTGTAATTACGAAAGCTCGGGGACAAAACAGCTACTTCCTGCCAGATACAACTTCCTCCAACATTGTTTCCATACAGGGAAAGGACCCCAAAAACTCAGTGGGGCCCAAACCCCCCTAAAAAACCTCCATTATTTCTCAGCACCTCCTCCAAGGACCCCATAGACCTGCCGCCACAGCACACGGACGTGACGCCTTACGTGCGTGTCGCCCTCCAAACCATAACCGCCCGGTGTACACCTTCCTGCAAAGCCAGCTGCCACAGATCCAAACCGATCGCATTCAGGTGTACACCGTCCGATCTCAAAAAACGCCAGGTTTCTTCTTCCAAATCCCGGTGCCGCACTGCCAAACCGCCATTATGAACGAAAAATTTCGCCACCGCTTTATTGACCTTTATCCTCGCTCTGTTCAGGCCTGCAACAGAGCGAGCCAAACGCCAAGCCGTCCTGGCCACGATATCCGACCAAATAAAAATCGTATCCGGAAAAAAGGATTGCAATCGGAGCAGATCGAATTTAATATCCCGTATCAGCTCTCTCGCACAACGAACCCCCAAATCATTACCCCCCGCATGAATCACAACCACATCCGGGGAGCGGTCAAGACAGGCAAACTTATGCATCTCAGGTACTACCCTGGACCAGAGCATGCCCGGAATCCCGATCCAGCGTACTACCCCCTCCCCCTCTGATAGGCCCAACATCCTGCCTCCCTTCCTAACATCCGCCCTCCTGGCACCCCAATACACGTACGAGTGTCCCAGGATCCACACCAAACAGGAGTCCGAACCTGAAAAACATGGAGAACAAACAAAAGGAAGACAGAGAGAAAAACAGACATGTCCTACATTCCTTAACTACTAGAATCCCCTGGCTTGCCCAACAAAAATACTATCTTCCATCAGTAATTTTTTTCGCCACAACAACCCCCACCCACCCAGAAGGATTAAGCCACTAAAGTAGGTGAGGACGAACATACAACTTGAACCTGGATGATTCCCACCTGCCAATACCTTTTACCACTTCCTCATCCAATCCCCACCGAACCGCTTCCGTGGCTGCACCAATGCGGAACGAGTGTGAAGAGTAATTCTCTGCATTGAAACCAGCGGCTATCAGACTCTTTTTGAAAACCGCCTGAAACTGGAAACGAGAAACCGCCCTACCATCTTCATGTCGGAAGAAAACCCCCGCCCCTCGAGGCCTAATTGTACAAAATTCCCCTATTGCCGCAACCGGACATACAGGAGAACCCGGGATCCTATTCAACTCAACCCATTTTCCTTTCCCGCATTGGTCCGTCTTGGACCTCTTCAAAAATATCCCCAACTTATCCCCACTTAGTAAAACATCCTGCACTTCCAACCCGCCATTGCCCCTTCTGTTATTACTCACCATTTCACCTATCCGAAACGCCCCAAAAAAGGCCAACACAAAAATGGCCCTAAACAATACCCGCTCAAATCGTGAAAAACAAACAACTCCCAGCTGTTGGACCACCTCTCTTAAAACCTCGAACGAAACTGGGCGTCTTCTGTCGGCAGCCGTTCGACCAGCGCGATAACCACGCATAGCACGCCGAACCCTGAAGACCTTAGTCACATCTCTTTTCCCAGCCAACTGAAACATGAAAGCCAACCCAGCCATCTTACTAGACATCGAAGAAGCTGACACTCCCTTCTCAAAATTCCTGCCTATAAAATAGAGTAACAAATTAATCCTACCTTCATCATTTTGACTGGCCCCCGCTTCCTCTACCAAAGCCTCCCATTCCTTCCAAACCTTACTGTACTTAGCCCACGTAGCTGCGGATACCGATCGATGCATTAACTGTTGAGCGATGGCAATGCGATGCTCCACAACCTCTCGGGACAGGGAATCCCGAACGCTTCCGCTCCCGGCACCAGTTGACGAAACTTGTCCCACTGGAAACGAGACAACGCATCAGCCACAGAATTATCCACTCCCGGAACATGAATAGCAGTAATACAGCAATTAATACACAAACAACGTAATACCAGGTGCCTTAGTAAGCGCACAACTGGGGGGGAAGACGCAGTGTTATTATTAATGGCTTGTACAACACCCAAGTTATCACAGTGAAAACGCACCCGACGATTCTCAAACTCTGCTCCCCAAAGCTCCACCGCTAGAACAATGGGGAACAATTCCAAAACCGCCAAGTTGCGTATCAGTCCGGCCTCTTTCCAAAATACCGGCCATTCCCCCGCGCTCCACTTCCCCTGAAAAAACGCCCCGAATCCACATGATCCCGCCGCGTCGGTAAACAGTTCCAAATCAAAGTTTGAAACTACCGTACCCATCCACAAAGAGCGGCCATTGTACGTAGCCAAAAACGAATCCCATACCTTCAAATCCTCCTTATGATCCCTACTCAATCGAATAAAATGATGTGGAGCCCTGACCCCTGCCGTGGCGGCAGCAAGGCGCCTGCAGAAAACCCGCCCCATAGGCATGATGCGGCAGGCAAAATTCAATTTGCCTAGCAACGATTGTAAGGACCGAAGTTGTACCTTCCTAGCCCTCAACGCCACGGCCACTTCATGTTTTAAACCATCCAATTTGTCCTGCGGCAATCTACATTCCATCGCTACCGTGTCTATAACTATCCCCAAAAAACTCAAAACAGTACTTGGGCCTTCCGTCTTGTCTGGAGCCAACGGAACCCCAAAAAACTCAAACAGCTGCTGAATCGTAGCCAGCAATGACGCGCATATCAAACTCCCTGCTGGCCCTATACACAGAAAATCATCCAAATAATGGATGACGGATGACAAGCCGGACACATCCCGCACAGCCCATTCTAAAAAGGAACTAAAGTGTTCAAACAGCGAACACGAAATCGCACACCCCATCGGCAAACACCTATCAACAAAGAACTTTCCTTGCCAGCAACACCCCAACAAACGACAGCACTCTGGATGGACAGGCAAAAGGCGAAAAGCAGCCTCAATGTCTGTTTTTGCCAACAATGCGCCCTTACCCAGACGCTGGACCCATGCGACCGCCGTGTCAAACGATGTGTAAGACACTCTACACAAATCAGGGTCAATAGAATCATTTACTGAACCCCCGCGTGGGTATGACAAATGCTGAATGAGCCGAAATTTGTTCGGCTCCTTCTTAGGAACCACACCTAACGGGGAAACAACCAAATCCGGCATTGGGGGCAACTCAAACGGGCCCGCCATGCGCCCTAAAGAGACTTCCTTGAACAATTTTTCTGTAACAACACTAGAGTGCTCCGTAGCGGACTTCAAATTTTTTGCCATAGGCGGAACCACGCTAAGCCCGCTACTCAACCTAAAGCCGTCCGTAAAACCTAACTCTAATAGCTTTGCTGTTTCTTGATCAGGGTACCGTCTTAGAAAAGGGGCCATCTTTTCTACCATCACTGGTGTCTTCCCTTTTTCCAGCATCACCCCCTTTTCCACGACCTTGCTTAAAACACCGGGACTGAGAGTGTGACCCTCCACATGTGGAACACTCATGTCGAAATCGACATTTCGCCCCAAACTTACAGGTACCGGCGTTGAACTGCCAGCAGAAACCCATGCGACCGCCGGCCGGTTGTCCGGCCATAGCCGAACCCCCGGCCCCACCCTGAAAGGGAGCTGAAGAACTTCTTGGAGATGACATTAACTTCATCCAAAGACTAATGTCCTTATGGTCCCATCGCAATGCAGGGCATACCGCCTTCCTCTGCCGAAATTGCTCATCATAGCGCAACCAGGCCGTACCACCGTACACCCTTTGCGCTTCACCAATGGAGTCCAGGTAGCAGAAAAGAGCCGAGCAGTGCTCAGGCGTTTTTTCCCCAATAACGCTTGCCAAAATCGCAAACGCCTGCAGCCAATTTGAAAAAGTATGCGGTATTAACCGGTAACGCCGCTTCTCCTCTTCCTCTTTTTTGCTCTCGTCCGGCTTAACTTTGTCCAAGTTGAACTTCTCCAAGGGCAACAAGGAGAATAATTCAACGTACTCCCCCTTCAAAATGCGCTCCCTCACTTCTGCCTTTAAATGAGCGCCCAAGGGCCCCTCAAAGCAGACGTATACCTCACATTTTGCAGCATCAGCCAAGCGCACACCGTCCAAACCAGCTGTCCCCTTACCCACCGGCACAGCCTCCCCAACTGTCGCTGCAGCACCCGCCACCACCATCGTTGGTGGCGTTACTGGAGTTTCCGTCCCTGCCCCAGCAACTGCTGCGCTACCCGGTATACCCAATGCAGGGGCCACCCCCGCAGCTTCCTGCGGTGTAACTGTGTGGGCCGATGCCCATGCCGCCACTGGAGAAGCGCTTGCCACCGGCCGCTGACCAGCCTCACAGCGCGCCAGCACTTCCCGCAAACCCGCCAGCAATGTCTGTACCACCCCTACGTCCTGCAATCCCATAGACATGGAACTACCACCTTGCCCCAAACTACCTAAACCACCCTGAGCCCCTAACATATCTACACCACCACCAACAACAGACCCCCCTTTGTTAGCAATAGCAGGAGACAAAGACAACACAGAAAGGGGCTCACCTGGCTGCCGCTGCCTCACTGGACATCCAGCCGCGATCCCCACTGCACGCGCCGCCTCTGGTAGTTCTTCCTCCACACGATCGTCCAGCTCGCCCTCGGACAGACTGTCCTGGGAACTCCCAGCCTCTCTCCGCGCTTCAGTCGCAGGCCGCACATCCGGATCCACCGCCGCCGTTGAGCGCCCCGCAGTGACGTCATCAGAGTGCGCCGCATCGACACGTGTCTCCACAAGGCTAGATAGCTGAGCCCTAGGCCGGGCAGGGGGAGCCCGCCTGGCCGTGGATCTGGACCGAGTTGCCTCCAAGTCCCTCCGATCATGTGGGGCAACTGCCGAACTCCTCTTCCGTCCCCTCTCCTGTGGAATACGGGTCCCGGCCGTTCCTACCCCATAGCCGTCACCCGCCGAGGCCTCTCTCCCTCGCCGAGCTCCCCTTAGGCCAGGCTGAACGCCCACCACGGCAGCCGCCATGCTTGTCACAGTTTTTGCAGGGGGGGCGGTACCTGATGCTGCAGCGCCGTCCGTCTCATGAGTCCGACGCGATCGAGCTCCCCTTCCGTCACCGCTTGTCGCAGCCACCGCTGTTTTTCGCTTGGCCGGCGGAGTCCGCCCTTCCAGTGCCAGGCTCCCTGTACGATCTGTTTCCGGGCTGAAACGCTCAGGCGGCCTAGACCGCCTAGCACGTGTGCGGCCCGGAGGAGGGGGGCTGGTGGGTGGAACAGAGGAGGACTGGCTGGGGCCTTGTAAAAGGCTAGCCACCGAAGCCTGCAGCCATCCTGTGCCTCTGGCCTCCGCCTCCTCTCTCAGTTGAGATAAGATCGTCTCCAAGTCACCCATGCTGGAAAGTGGAGACCGTGTCGCAATTCTTCTACCGGCGCTCTCTACTCTCCAACTGACCACCGGAATAACTCCACCCCCGTCTTATATCTAGCTCCCCCCACTGGGCCACCTCCTCTCCTAATTTTCCTGCCCTAAATTACTACACCTCACCGCCCCACCCTAGTCATGCTGGCCCTCCTCCTAGTGTTACTTTGGCTCCGGGCCATTACTTTCCCCTTGTTATGCCATTAAACAGTACATATGCATAGAGAATGTTTTGAGCTCTTTATTGCTCCCTTTCTCATGTGGCAGTACTCTAGCAATCCCTAGATGGCAGCTATGAAGCCCTGTGTAAAAATGCACTTCACTGTCATCAGGGATCGCTAGAGAACTGTGACATGAGAGAGAGCAATAACAAGTTTACAACAGCCTCATTGCTGGGATCGGGATCTCCTAGTAACCCTAAATTTTTGTGATATTATTTTTTTTTCTTTATTTTTTTTCTTTAAAAAATAAAACATTTTTCATTTTCACCCTGGTTTGTACTTTACATATTGTGATATAGGCTGCTATTTTTATTATAGATTTTAATACTTATCGTTAGTAATTTAAGAAAAGCACTCCACCCTGTAACAAAAAATGTTAGCTGCAGTAGCCTCCCCTCCTTGTTGACCAAGTAGAAATAAAAACTAATACTCCTTAAAATCTTAGTAAGATTGGCAATAAACTATACAGTTTTCCTTTAGATCTACCAAAACCATATAATATGAGGCCAAACCTAAACACTTGCAATTTGTAAGCAGTCAGGCAGGCCCTTGCACTACATAAATGAAGGTAAATCTAAAGTTGTATAATGTATGGCCAGCTTAAGTCAACTACAACGCCTTAAAATCTTAGTAAGGCTGGCCATGCATTATACAATTTTCTTCTACAACTTCCTATAGATTTACCAAAACCATATAATATGAGGTCAAACCTAAACACTTTCAATTTTGTATGCAATCAGGAAGGCCCTTGCACTACATAGCTGAAGGTAAATCTAAAGGAAATTTAACAAGAAAATGGTATAATGTATGGCCAGCTTAAGTCAACTACGACTCCCTTAAAATCCTAGTATGTCAATACAGAGGAAAAAAGGGCTCAGTCAGATGACTTTAGAGCTTAGGCATGGGAACAAAGTACACAGTGTTCTCAACAGATATATCACCATATATTTTACTGCATTCCAATTCATAAAAGAAGTACATTTTGTCTTCAATGGGACTCTTTTCACATTAATGTTTCTTGTTGCAGTGCATTGTGGAAGCATCCGTATGCTGTATTTTGGTTGTATTAACCTGTATTTTACCAGCCTATGCGACGCAATGATTATTAAGGCATGTTAAAGTGCTAATATGTGCATCTCTGGTGTGTACCCACCATATCAGAAGGTCTGGATTTCTGCAAAGCCAGCATAGGCCATAGCCATGGCACCCAGAAGTGGCACACAGCCAAACACACATCATGTTGCTAGCTATTAGTAAAGCATCCCATGTATAATACCAAGCTGCAAACTTCTGTTCTGTCTGCCAGTGCAGTATGGCCAGCCCTTATTGTTGCTGACCCTCCACAGTTATGGTCAGTTGTGGCCCGCCGATTAGGGGCGCAGGGGTGCCGACCCCCAATCTACATGCAGGGCGTCAGACACATAGATTCCAATGGATTTTTCTTTTTTAGAAGCGCATATGTCATCAAAAAAGAGTGGGCTTGGGGCGCAAAGCACTTCGCCCTGAGTCCACCCAGTGGGGTGACAACAGCAAATTAAAATTTGCTATTGTCTTCCTGATTCTCCTCCCAGCCAATCAGGAAGCGGGTGAGACCCGATTGGCCGAGAGGAGAAGCGATCGTATTGGCCACCGTGCCGGAAAAAGTTGGAGGGAAGCCGCCGAGAAGGAAGCCGACCTGCAGCCCGAGACGCAGAAGAGAAGGAGACACAGGAAGGAGCCGAAGGTGCCCGTGACCTAGATGAGGTAATGAGGCAAGTGTGGGGCCAACTGACTGGGGGGGCCTCGTAAGTGCGCCCCCCCCCCCAAATATACAGCACCAGCCGCCACTGGTTATGGTATTTTTTGCTGGAATTGTGCACTTTAGTTTTACCAAATGCCGACCAGCGCACAACGATATACGTCAGCACAATGGCACAGCAAATTGGCGTACTGGTACGTCGAGTTTTAATCACGGCATTGTGGGTGCGCGCGCACCCGCCGCGGTCACGGAGTATGCACACGCCCACAATGCCGCGATTTAACCGCCCAGCCGTGCCATCGTATGTCGTGCGCTGGTCGGCATGTGGTAAAACTAAAGTGATGGGGGCCCACAATCTTGTCACGGAGCGGCAGAACGGGGAGATGCTGATGTAAACAAGGCATTTCCTGGTTCTGCCTAGCAACATGAGAGAGATCTACTGCTCCCTGTCATCGGGTGATCTCTGTCATGTTCTAGTGAGGCAACCCCCCCCCACAGTTAGAATCACTCCCTAGGACACACTTAACCCCTTGATCGCCCCATGGTGTTTAACTCCTTCCCTGCCAGTGTAATTTACACAGTAATCGGTGCATTTTTATAGCCCTGATTGCTGTATAAATGACAATGGTCCCAAAATGGTGTCAAGTGTCCAATGTGTCCGCCATAATGTCGCAGTCACGATAAAAATCACAGATCGCCGCCATTACTAATAAAAAATAATAATAATAAAAATGCCATAAATTTATCCCCTATTTTGTAGATGCTATAACGTTTGCGCAAACCAATCAATATACGCTTATTTTTTTTTTTTTATATATATATTTTTTGGGGCTATTTATTATAGCAAAAAGTAAAAAATATTGCTTATTTTTTTGTTTATAGTACAAAAACTAAAAACCACAGAGGTGATCAAATACCACCAAATGAAAGCTCCATTTGTGGGGAAAAAAAGGACATCAATTTTGTTTGGGTGCAATGTCGCATGACTGCGCAATTGTCAGTTAAAGCGACGCAGTGGCGTATCGCAAAAAGTGCTCTGGTCAGGAAGGGGGTAAATCCTTCCGGGGCTGAAGTGGTTAAGGTGTACAATTTTAAAAACTGAACTGCCAGTAGAATAGGATGACCACTTGTTCAACTCTTCCAGTCTTTTGATCTAGGTGTTCTAAATGACCAAACTGTCCCTTTCAGCCTCTCTGTTCTCAAAACCAGTGTGTCCTATGTGGTTATAATAACAGTAAGACTAATAATAATAATAACGTACGTCGAGGCGGTACTTGGTCACGCAATTACATCACATCCAGCCTCCCGTGGTTGTCTGTCTGTCATGGGTGGAACGCACGCCGCTGCCGGGATCTGCTGGGAACTTTTTGGAGCAGGTTACCCATTGACAAAGATACGCTTTCCAGCCTCAGTGCCGGGCGATGGCACTTTTTATGTGAGTAGCCTTTTGGCTATGTTTGTTTTTACTTATTTTTACAATAAATGGTGTTACACTATGTTTGGTTCCTCTCCATCTGTTTTATATCCCTTACTTGAGACCCTGTGATGTGAGGACAGGAGTCCGGTCCACCTTTCTCCATTGCAGCAAGCATTATCTTGCTAAAGCCTATTTGACCTTTTTTTCATTAAATCGGTCAACTCCATCTGGTAAGCTGACACCCGTTCTATGAGCACTTTTGTTTGGGTGGTTTTCAGTGACGGTGAAGGGATTCTGCTGTTCATGCTGTGATGTCAAGATCCAGACAAGGATTTCACTTCAATTATTTATTTATGGACTTTCATGTTTTCATTTATAAACCACTTGCTGCGGTTTTGTCTTGTCTTTTAATATGCTCACTCGATTTACCAGTATTGTGACCACTCGTTGTGGTATGGTTGTTTAGCAACACTTTGTACTATCACTTTTAATGGTTGTAGTCATATTACTTATTTTTATTCATTTTGGTTCACATAGGCAGGCTGGTATATTGTGAAATATATATAAGAATTTTATTATTTGTGTCTATGACATGGTTTATATATATCCTGTTTTTTATATATATTCAGCGCTCCCCACTATTCTTCTTTTTTCAAATTTTGATCAATGTATGGCCAGCTTTAGGTCCCATAGAGATAGAAAATGAAGAGTCATCAAATTCTGAAAGGAAAAAACAGCAACATGGTAAAATCTGTAAAACTAAAATGTGCAAATGTTATACCTATGGAACACATTGGAGTATGTAAGCCTAAACTTACATGATTAGGGCTGCAACTAACGATTATTTTCTTAATATATTAGTTGGCTGATTATTGTTTCAATTAATTGGATAAACACCCCCAAAAAGGTGTGGTGCATAATTTAGTTAATATGTAAAGTTTAAAAAAATACAATTTATTCTTAATTCTTATCTATATTAAGTAACCAGTTATATGGTTATTGAACAAAATATCTAGTCTACTCTGAGAATAACAGAAAAGATAAATTATATATATATATATATATATATATATATATATATATATATATATATACTTACTGAGATAGATCTGGTAAATAACATCAGACTCAGAGATAAATGCTTTTTTTTTTTTTTTTCTTTAAATAAAAATGTTTAAAAAAAGACCCTAAACACTGTTTTGCAAATCTTCAGACAGGATTGTATTAGAGTATAACAGACTTCCCTGTCATAGACAGGTAGCTTGATACAAGATACCTGTGCCTGCTGTCACTAATGCCGCGTACACACGGTCGGACTTTTCGGCTACAAAAGTCAGACGGACCAAATCTGGCGGACAATCCGATCGTGTGTGGGCTTCCCCGGACTTTCAGCAGACTTTTCCAGTCGCAAATCTGACAGACTTTAGATTTTGAACAGGCTTCAAATATTTACGCCGTAACTCCGCCGGACCCAGAAATCCGCTCGTCTGTATGCTAGTCCGACGGACAAAAACCCACGCTAGGGCAGCTATTGGCTACTGGCTATCAACTTCCTTATTTTAGTCCGGTGTACGTCATCACGTACGAATCCGTCGGACTTTTGTGTGATCGTATGTAGGCAAGTCCGTTCGTTAGAAAGTCCGTCGAAAGTTTGTCGGATGGGCTTTCGGACTTTTGTACCCGAAAAGTCCGACCGTGTGTACGCCCCATAAGACATATAGTAGCAGCAGCAGCATGCTTATTGTATCACCTGTCATGATGGGGTTAAAAAAACAAAAACGAGCCCTTTATAGTACAAAAACTGCAGAAAATCACTACTATAAGGGGTTAATTTATACCGTGAAAGTGATAACTTATATCATAATAATATTAATAATAATAATGATAGGATATACAGGATAATTTACTTCAGTCAGACATGAAGCTACATGAAAGGTGTGTGTGGGGGATAAAAAATCCTTTATATTAAAGGCTGAGACTTTTTTGCATGAATATAAATACTTTAAATTTAATTGTAATGTCTTATATTTTATAATCGATTATGTTGATTGGTTGTTTCAGCCCTATATGATGCTAGGGAATGGGATATACACCAATTAGCCATAACATTATAACCACTGACTGGGAAAATGAGTAAAATTGATTATCTTGTCACAACGGCACCTGAAAGTGGATGAGATATATTAGGCATCGCGTGAACATGTTTTCCCTGTAGTTGACATGTTGAAAGCAGAAAAAAGCGAGCAAGTGTAAGGATTGGAGTCACTTTAAAGCGGAAGTAAACCCATCCATAAAACACATGCCGGAAATGTAACACTCCCATTGGTTGTGCTCTCAACCAAACTGTCAAACCATCCAATGGCTGGCGTCATAACTGCTCACATGTGCAGCATCATGGCAGTTGTAGATTAAACAGAGGCAAAGATGGCAGCTTCATTGGCTGAAACTGATAGGGGGGTTTACTTTAACAAGGGCCAAATTGTAATGGCTAGAAGACTGGGTTAGAGCAACTTTAAAACTGCAGCTCTTGTGGAATGTTCCCAGTCTGCTGTGGTCAGGACCTACTAAAAGTGGTCCAAAGAAGGATAACTGGTGAACCAGTGACAAGGTCAGGGAAAGCCAAGGCTCACTGATGCACATGGGGAGCAAAGGCTGGCCCAAGTAGTCCAATAAACTTGCTACTTTAGCTTAAATTGCAGAAAAAGCTAAAGCTGGTTCCAATAAAAGTGTCAGAACACACAGTGCATCACAATTTTTTGTGTATGGGACTATGTAGCCAGAGACTGGTGACTAGTGAGGGACCAGGTACCCATGCTGACCCATGCCTACAGTGGGCAGGTGAGCATCAGAACTGGACCACAGAGCAAAATAAGAAGGTGACCTAGTCTGGTGAATCAAGTTTTTTTTTTTTTTTTTTTACATTATATGGATGGTCGTTTGTCGAGTCCTTGCCTCAATGGTCAGGGCCGTTTTTGGTGGCAAATGGGTGGCCTACTCAATATTAGCTGGGTGTTTAAAATGTTATGATGGGTGATTATAATGTTTTGTCTGATCAGTGTATAAGACCTATGCTGTCTGTTGGTTATACACATATCTGCTAATTGAAAGCCTTTAGCTTCTGTTGTGGAAATATTGACCTTCATATTTATATCAAGAGGCTTCAAGCAGTGGTGGCTGGTGCTCAAAATATTTTGGGGGGGGGGGGGCGCAAACAAATTGAAAATTCTAAAAAAAAAACATCAATTGCAGCCTCACTGTGCCATCAAACGCAGCCACTGTGCCATCAAATACCGCCACCGTACCATCAAATGCAGCCACTGTGCCCATCAATTGCAGCCACTGTAAATGTGCCCATCAAATGGTGCCACCGTGCCACCAAAGCAGCCACTGTGCTCATCAATTGTAGCCAATGTGCCCATCAAAAGCTGCCACTGTGCCATCAAATGCTCCCAATGCTGCCACTGTGCCATCAAATGCTCCCACTGTGCCATCAAATGCTCCCACTGTGCCATCCAATGCTCCCACTGTGCCATTCAATGCTGCCACTGTGATCCCCCCGCCCGCTCGCCATCTGCCCGGAACTTACCCTGTCTCGGTGGGGCAGTGGGTGATGGCGAGCGGTGTCTTCCATGCGTCTTCTCCCCTCCATGTGTCTTCTCCCATCCTCCTCTCGTCCTGTCCTCTCCTATAATTGGACGCCTGATAGGCGTCCAATCACAGCACCTGACGTTTGAGAAAATCAGGCGACCAGTAAAAGACCTGGCAACCTGATTGGCTGAGAGGCGGGTCAATGTTAGCAAAGCAAATTCCTTTGGCTTTGCTAACATTGAGCTGAGTGACAAGGAACGCACAGCGTTGCACTTCTCACTTTTTTGGACACCTATTAGAGCCTACGGCTCAAATCAGGTGCTTCCAAAAAACACCCCCACCGCTGTAATTCAGGTGCCCGGTGACTGAAAAGGGGTCGGGCACCTGAATAGGGGGTGTCAGCAGTGACCAGAGATAAATTCATGCAATGCATGAATCTATCTATGGTGATTAGAGAGTGACTGGGGGGGGGGGGGGGGGCGGCGCTCCTGCGCCCTTCTGGACGCACCGTTACTGGCTTCAAGGGAACCATTGTGAGGACTTTCTAATTAAATTACCATGTCCCTTTAGATAGATAGATATATATATGTGTGTGTATATATATGTTTTTACAGGAAGATGATGTACAGGATATATTTTATGATATTATGATGAGATATGGGCCCGGATTACAAGACTTATTTTTCCTGTTTCTCAAAAGCTGTTTGATGCCTTCAATAGTCAGGTGATAACTAAGTTACCCTATTGTTTGTAGAGATGGCCATATCAGACGTTGTGTCTCCACTTGGTCTTGAGTCCTTGATATGCTAATTTCAGAACTGGTTATATTAAGATCAAAGTGGGCTGACTGTTTTAAATCAAGAGATAGACTTAACAAATGTAATCATTTTTCAGAGAGGCACCGAGTAGAGTGTAATACTAATGTGAGATGCATGATGGCCAACTAGACTTGAAATTACAGCCAATCAGAATTTGTCGCAACTCTGGACCAATGACAAGGTTTCGGGGGGTAGAACCTGGATGGGTGGGAGTAGGTGCAGTGGGGGTATAAAGGTAGTACAGAGAGCTACACATGGCCTCCTTCTCTCGGTGTGCCCCCCTGCAAGCTTAGTAACATAAAGTCTCTGTGTATTATATTTCCATTACTGTAGTCCCTTTACTTTCTTTGTGTGTAACTTAAATTACCTTTGTCCATTGGCCAAACTGTATTTGTAACATCACAGCTTCTCTGTATTTGTATTATCTAGGTTATATTCAGTAATATCTGATTATTCTAACATTTCTTTTCTGTAAAAATAAATTAGATCTTTGTATTTTAGCACCATTATCGTTTCCTTATTGATTTCATGGGTTATAGCTACAACCGCATTGGTTGATTCTTATATAGACAAGCTTGTAATCACTTATGATATATATCGTTAAGCGTATAAGTGAGGTAGGTAGAAATCACCATTACAGATGGTGCCCCGTGTGAGGAAGTTTAACGTTTGGGTGATTGTGATTTCGTGTGTGGAAGACAGAGCTGGTCTATACAGTCCTAACTCCAGTTTTTTGTATGTCTTTTGTTTTTACCTGTTTCCCGTCTAAATACCCAGACTAACAAACTTCTCAGAACTTTCCTTTTTACCTTTTGTCTATTCTAATACTTTGATAAGACTGATTTTCCTTTTTACCTTTTGTCTATTCTAATACCGTATATACTCGAGTATAAGTCGTTTCGAGTATAAGTCGAGGCCCTAATTTACCACAAAAAAAATGGGAAAAACTTATTGACCCGAGTATAAGACGAGGGTGAGAAATGCACAGCTACTGTAAGTGAAAAAGAGGGTCAACAATGCCCATTTGCATGCCTCACTGTGCCCATTTGCAGCCATAGGTCCCCCGAACTTCAAATTTGGTAGTTAAGGGTTCCTAGATACCCCCTAGCCGTAGCCAAAATTTGGGGTCTCTGAACCCAAAGGGTCCCAAAATTACATTGCTGCAGATGGACACAGTTGACCGAATTTGGGGTCCCGTATCTCGGGGCCACTTAGTGCTAAGAACCCCAAATTTGGTATGCAAACCCAGTGGAACTAGCCCCATAAAATATCTAAAGCTGGGGTTTCTAGCACCAAGTGGCCCCGAGATATAGGGCTCCAAAAATCGGTTCAGAAAATGTCAAGCACTTTTCTGCAGCAGAGAATGACATTTTCCGAACCTACTTTGGGGCCCCGTATCTCAGGGCTACCTGGTGCTAGGAACCCCAGCTTTGGATATGTTGTGGACCTAATTCCACTGGGTTAGCACACCAAATTTGGGGTTCCTAGCCCTAAGTGGCCCTGAGATATGGGGCCCCAAACTCGGTTCAGAAAATGAAATTTTTTGCTGCAAAAAAATGCTGACTCGAGTATAAGTCGAGGGGGGTACTTTCAGCACAAAAAAATGTGCTGAAAAACTCGACTTATACTCGAGTATATATGATACTTTGATGAGACTGATTTTGAGTAATACATAAAATGAAATTGTAAGTGCGAATGATAAGGGCTCTGTTTGGAATCTTGGAGGCAGTAAAAAAAGATATGTGCCTATCTGCAAAATGCAGTGCCAATTGACCTTTTGAATGGAATTAGGTCAATCCCTGTGATTGAAATCTGGGGGGTTAGAAAAAAACTATATAATGTTTGGGGGTTCTAAGTAATTTTCTAGCAAAAACTTTAACTTGTAAACACCAAATCTCAGAAAGAGGCTCGGTCCTTGAGTGGTTAAGGAGAAATCATTCCAAACAATGCTTGAACGTAAGGACAAGCAGAAACCATCACAACCCCCAACAAGTGGTGACAGCGATTTCCAGAGAGACAAGGTGCAATTGTCAGGACTTTATGCAGTTGCCCAGTCCTGGCCAGCAGAGTGCTCAGGGGCTGACATGAACTGTCACCTTTCAGTGGCTGACAAAAATGGAGAGCCACAACACAAGTCTGATACTCCAGTAAAATTTGAAATACAGGGGGATTGTGATGCACGGGAAAAGGAAGAGGAAGGCAGAGCAGCAAGGCATGGAAAGGAAATGGCCCTGCTGGCATTAAGGGAGGAAAGTCTCCAGGCAGAAGGGACATTTTCTGTCCCTCTGACGGGAGAGTATGTGAAATTAAATTTCACTGGAAGAAGCTGTAGTAAGCGCATGGGAAAAACTCAGATAATCTTTACGGCTGGGTGGTTAGCGAAACTGTATGAACATTTTAAAGTGCTAAACACATCCCTAATGCCGTGTACAGACGATCGCACATTCCGACAACAAAATCTATGTTTTTTTTCCTTCGGATGTTGGCTCAAACTTGTCTTGCATACACACGGTCACACAAATCTTGTCGGAAATTCCGATCGTCAAGAGCGCGGTGACGTACAACACGTACGACGAGCCGAGAAAAATTAAGTTCAATAGCCAGTGCGGCCCTTCTGCTTGATTCCGAGAATGCGTAGAATTTTGTGCATCGGAATTGTGTACACACGATCGGAACATTTTCTGGATCTCAAATTTTGTTTCCCACGAAAAATGTCCGATGGAGCCTACACACGGTCAGAATTTCAACAACAAGCTCCCATCGAACAATTCCCGTCGGAGAATCTGACCGTGTGTATGCAGCATAAAAGAAGCGCTAGAAATAACCAAAGGTAACATCAGTACCTTAGAAGCTTCTATGTCAAATTCTGAGGCTATCCACTAGCAATTAGTACTAGAAAACCATAGATTACAGGAGGACGTTCATCAGTTGGAAAAAAGACTGAAGGATGCAGAAAGTGGAGTGAAATCATTATCTATCTGCTGCCAGGAGCAGTTGGCTCACTTCTCAGATAGAGTGGATAATGAAGCAATGGATTTGGGTATGTCTGAATTCAAGGTGACATCCTCCACCCCTAAGGTATGTACGAACAAGAATAAATCCCTGGAAGGTAAGAGCTCTTTGCCCCTATATCTTGTAAACAGCCAAGACTAAGTTGTAGCCATCCCACTTGTAGCCATCGAACATTCTCAGTCATCTAAACAAAGCCGTTTGTTAAGAGATGCTGTAACACTTTAGATAAGATCAAATGTCACTTATATGGGTTATTTGGTCAAATATCTAAATTCTGTCTATCCAGTCCCATTGAAAAAAGTTGGTAAACATAATCCATATAGGACCACAAGATGTGATTTTGAAGTGCACTCTGCACGCTCCGCCACGTGGCCTAGCTCTAAGAAGCATGGACCTAGGTCATGGGTCCCATTCCAAAATCCTAATGGGGAGTACACACGGTCGGACTTTTCGACCGGACTGGTCTGACGGACGCCGACAGACCAAATCCGGTGGACTATCCGATCGTGTGTGGGCTTAACCGGACCTTCAGCGGACTTTTCCAGTCGCAAATCTGACGGACTTTAGATTTGGAACATGCTTCAAATCTTTACGTCGTAACTCCGCCGGACCCAGAAATCCGCTCGTCTGTATGCTATTCCGACGGACAAAAAACGACGCTAGGGCAGCTATTGGCTACTGGCTATCAACTTCTTTATTTTAGTCCGGTGTACGTCATCACGTACGAATCCGTCGGACTTTGGTGTGATCGTGTGTAGGCAAGTCCGGTCGTTAGAAAGTCCGTCGAAAGTCCGTCAAAAGTCAGTCGAAAGTCTGCCAAAAGTCTGTCGGACAGGCTGTCGGACTTTTGTAGCTAACAGGCCGACCGTGTGTACACGGCATAAGAATGTGTCCATACAGGCTGAGAATGGGCTAATGAAATGGAATGGATATTTGAAAGAATTTCAACCTTACAAAACCGCTGTTATGGGTTTAAGAAGAAGTACAGGTTATTATAGAAAACATGCTGATATATATTATGCCTAGTGTTCGTCTTTAACTACTTCAGCACCGGAAGGATTTACCCCCTTCCTGACCAAAGCACTTTTTGCGATACGGCACTGGGTCGCTTTACCTGACAATTGCGCGGTCATGCGATGCTGCACCGGAAAAAAATGTGCGTCCTTTTTTTCCCACAAATCGAGCTTTCTTTGGTAGTATTTGATCACCTCTGCAGTTTTTATTTTTTGCGCTATAAACAAAAAAAGAGCGACAATTTTGAAAAAAAAGCAATATTTTTTACTTTTTGTTATAATAAATATCCCCCAAAAAATATAAGAAAAACTAATTTCTTCCTCAGTTTAGGCCGATATGTATTCTTCTACATATTTTTGGTAAAAAAAATCAAAATAAGCGTATATTGATTGGTTTGCGCAAAAGGTATAGCGTCTACAAAATAGGGGATAGATTTATAGCATTTTTATGTTATTAGTAATGGCGGCAATCTGCGATTCTTATCATGACCGCGACATTGCAGCAGACACATCGAACACTTTTGACACTATTTTGGGACTAGTGACATTTATACAGCGATCAGTGCTATAAAAATGCAAATGTGTAAATGACACTGGCAGGGAAGGGGTTAAATACTAGGGGGTGATCAAGGGGTTAACTTTGTTCCCTCACTGTGTTCTAACTGTAGGGGGGATGGGCTCACTAGAACATGACAGAGATCACTGCTCCTGATTACTGGGAGCAGTAGATACTTGTCATGTTACTAGGCAGAACAGGGAAATGCCTTGTTTACATAGGCATCTCCCCGTTCTGCCTCTTCGTGTCACGATCGTGGGCAAACGGCCGACATGGAGTCCACGGGTTAAAGGGAACATACAGGTATGCCCATTTTCCCAGTCGTGCCATTGTGCCGACATACATCGTCGTGCGCTGGTCGGCAAGAGGTTAACCAAGCTAATTGCTAATTGCTAACATAGCTCCCAACTGTCCCTGATTTTGAGAGACTGTTCCTGATTTGGAACAACGTCTATGTCCTGCTTTCCTCCTCATTTGGCCCTCATTTTGGTCTGATCTATAGTTGTATATAAAATGCACTTTTTGGATTTCAAAATGTGTTTCCTAGTGCTAAACCTTTCATCCAATTTCTAAATTGCCGCATTTGTAAATTCCAAGAGCTAGTATAAAGGAATAGTAGTGGTAAAAAGAAGCACTTGTGGGTTTAACGGATAATTATTTTGTATATTTCTCCTTTAAGGGGGCGTGGCAGTGGGTATCCTATGCCTACATACTTTTGCTAATAGGTATCCCTCATTTCCATCTCAAAAAGTTGGGAGGTATGTTCTCTATACTCCTCTACTGCATACACTTGCCGTTATCATACCATCTACACCCCTGTACTGCACATACTGCCTGCCATCATACCCTCTGCACTCCTTTCCTGCACCTACTTCCTGCCATTATACCACCTGTACTCCACACCTGCACATACCACATGTCATCATATCCTCTGCACTCCTTTCCTGCACATACTTCCCTTAAAAAACATCTACTCTCCTCTTCTACTCATACTTCCTGTAAAAATATCATCTACACTCAGAGCCGATCCTGGTCGGGTGTGCCGGGTGTACCGCACCCAGGCGTCGCAAATGAGGGGGTGCTGAAGTGCCAGAGTGCTCCCCTCCCTCCTCCTCTCCTTGTGTGTGTAAATAAAATACTTCCGAACTGTCCCAGCTTTGGGGCAGCGGGTACAGCTCATGGCCGAATCTAGGGAGATGCACTGTGCCCGCCCTCCCAGGCAACACCTATCAGGATGAAGATTGTGCCTGGGCAGAGTTGCTAAACATCAGTGAGAAAAAAAAATGTTAGGTCGAGGCGGGGCACGGGCGGGACAGACAGGCTGGCTGGCTGCACTAGTGAGTGTTGATTTCCCCTGAAGCCAATCCAGCACACTCCCCCTTTCTGCAGAGACGGGACAGGAGAGGAAAGAGATATTGATTTGCTCCTCCTCCTTCCGCCCCTCTCCTCTGTGTCTGCCCTGCCCCCACTCCAATCCCAGGATACTTAGTACTGTGCCCCAGAAATTGGTACTGGTGGGAAATTTGAAGCAATGGAGGAGACACATCCATCTGAGTGTATGATTGCCACATCCATTGTCAGAGCCTGCAGAGACCAGCCTGGGGTAAGTAAGTTCTGCAATACTACTGGGCTCTCCCCATCTCCATCCCTTCTCTCCTAATCTAGTACTTAGGACCGGTGGCAGTGTGTCCATTAGGGGCGCATGAGTGCCGCCCCTTCTCTCCAGCCACCCCCCCATGACTAATGGATAGATTCATGCATTGAATGAATCTATCCATGGCCGCCGCTGCCGTCCCCTATTCGGGCGTTCATCCCCTTTTCGGACACCTTACTCCTGAATTACAGCAGCGGGGGTGTTTTTTTGAAGCCCTGAATGGAACCATAGGCTCTAATAGGCTTCAAAAAAGGTGAACTGCGAGCGCAAAGCATTGCGCTCGGAGTCCACCCAGGTGTGTTAGAAAAGCAAATGAATATTCCCTTTCCTAACACTGACCCGCCTCTCTGCTAATCAAGTGCGCAGGTCTGTTACCCATCACCTGACTGGCTGAAAGCACAGGTGCTGCGATTGGACGCCTATCAGGAAGAGGGGAGGAGACACATGGAGGACACAGGAGCCGCTGTCTGACCCGCTGCAATGTCCCACCACTCGGTGCCGTCACCCGCATGCCTGGCCCACCCCCGAGACAGGGTAAATGCCGGTCTGATGGCGAGCGGGCAGGGGAGTGGCACAGTGGCACTATTTGATGGGCACAGTGGCAGCATTTGATGGGGCAAAGTGGCTGCATTTGATGGGCACAGTGGCTGCGTTTGGGCACAGTAAGGCTGCAATTGATGTTTTTTTTCCAGAATTTTTCAGTTTGTTTGCGCCCCCAAACATTTTGAGCAGCACCTGCCACTGACTTAGGACTAATGAACTCTGGAGTAAGGGCACCCTCTGCCAGGCTCTGATGTAAGAGGGCACCCTCCGCCAGGCTCTGATGTAAGAGGGCACCCTCCGCCAGGCTCTGATGTAAGGGGGCACCTTCCACCAGGCTCTGATGTAAGAGGGCACCCTCCCGCCAGGCTCTGATGTAAGAGGACACCCTCCCCCAGGCTCTGATGTAAGAGGGCCCCCCCCGCCAGGCTCTGATGTAAGAGGGCACCCTCCGCCAGGCTCTGATGTAAGGGGGCACCTTCCGCCAGGCTCTGATGTAAGGGCACCCTCCCCCAGGCTCTGATGTAAGAGGGCACCCTCCACCAGGCTCTGATGTAAGGGCACCCTCCGCCAGGCTCTGATGAAAGGGCACCCCCCCCCCCGCCAGGCTCTGATGTAAGAGGGCCCCCCAGACCAGGCTCTGATGCAATAGGAAACTCTGATGTAAGGGAGGACTGTTCAGAATTTTATTGTAAGGTGGTGGTACTCTGATGTGAGGGGGAAGTTTGATGTATGCTGGGTACTATGCTGGGGAGGGTGGAAGGCTGCAAGGCTGCAATCTCCTCATGCTGTGTGTGGAGGACTTGTGGCAGCCCACTCTGCTGGGACTTGTAGTGTCCTCTGTGGGGGACTGAGATATGACAGCATCCTATGCTGGGACCTGTAGTGCCCTCTGTGGGGGACTGAGGAAACTTCAGTCCCCCACAGAGGGCACTACAAGTTTCAGCAGAGGATGCTGCCATATCTCAGTCCCCCACAGAGGGCACTACAAGTCCCAACATAGAATGCTGCCATATCTCAGTCCCCCACAGAGAGCACCACAAGTCCCAGCATAGTGGGCTGCCATTCTTCAGTCCTCTGTAAAGGGGAGAAGTTAGTATTATGACCACACCCATGCAAAGGCGCCAGAAATACTTCTTCACATAGGCACCTGTGACCCTAGGATCAGCCCCGTCTACACTACACTCTTGCACATACTGCATGTCATCATACCCTCCGCACTTCTTTCCTGCAAATACTTCCTGTTATTATACCATTTTCTTTCCTCTCATGCACATTATTGCTCACCCACATATTATCTGCACCTCTTTCCTGCACATACTGCTTGTTGTCATATCCTCCACACTCCTCTTATTTTCATGAGTATAGAATTCATCATTATGTTTTTGTGATCTGCCCCTGACCTTTTTCAATACTTTACCTTATGTGTAGGACACACTATCATACCTCTATTTGTAGAAAGAAGACTATGAAATGTGATATTTTTCAGACAGTGTTCTACCCACATCTGAACCAAACCCACAGGGGGAATCAATAGAAAACAAAAGGCATGGCAGAAACTGTTTATAGTATTTTGGGCTACCATGCAACAGTACCCTGACCACCTTCTTCCGTTGTGATCTAAGCTGCTTGGGGATCAGTGCTTTCAGGGGTCAGAACTGCCTACCATAAATCCCTAGGTATAGAGCATGCTGCAGTGTTACGTTTTACCCAGATTAAGCAGCTGCACCTGACTTTACTAGTGTCAAAGATCAGTAACATAATTCTACTGGCACAGAAGATTGGCAATAGGCAGTGTATTAAACTCTGAAATAGGCCCAAGTTTTCATCCATTTTATTTCCAAATCCATGGTTTACATTATTAGATAATATCATGCACATATTCCCAGCTTCCTATCTCTTACTGATTTTTTTCCATCCTGACTCAGGGATCTGTATAAACAACTACCGATGCCATATGCTAGTTTCTATACATAGACAAGGCTCTCATAATTGGACAAGGCAAATGTGCAATAATTAATTTATTTGGCTTCTGCTACTATTCTGTGTTTGTAGCTATTTATCAAGCATTATAGCTGAAGTTTAGGTATGTTTTTTTTTTTTGCATAGTTTTATTACTTCAGCTCACATCACCCTTCTAGTCAGGGCCGGCGCTACAACTAGGCAAACTAGGCAGCTGCCGAGGGCACACTGCCTCCTAGGGCACAGCCATGGCTCTGCAGCTGTGATCACACACCAAGGAGGAGGAGGAGATTTGCAGTCGCTCAATTGGCCTCCTCTCCTCCAGGCAGCAGCCCTGTCAGCTCTCTGCCCACCTCCCTCCCCGGGGTGATGTAAGGAGGATTGGAGGAGCAGGGCAGGCAGCATCGGGGACAGAGACAGCCTTGATGGATAGACCTAGGCCTGGACTGGCCATAGGGCAGACGCCAGGCACTGGACCACTTGTCCTGGTGGGGCCCAAAACTAAGCTTCTCCTGCAGCCTGCCCCGCTCATCCAGCCTCTCTGCGGCCGGCCGGTGGAACCCAGAGAATAGCTGGCCTGTCATGGGGGAGAAGCCTGTAGGAGACCCCATCTCCTGATCTTGGGATGTTAATATACGTCATTTCATGGGTGCACACACGCAAAGCCCTTATAGGTCATCAGTTTAGTGTTATGCAGGAGTTCTGGTGCTGGAATTATTGAATTAAATTTGATTTCTTTTTTTTAAAGGGGGCAAGCTGCACACGACAAAAAACCTTCACTCTCAGCATTCTGACAAAGGCAAAAAAAAGTGTAAGTAACTGTCTCTCAGTTCCTAAGTGTAGCATATCTGGTCATTAGTGGGCGTCGCTATTATGTCAGAAATCACCGGCAAGGAGACCAGACACGTAGCTACACCCAGAAACTGAGACCAAACAACGTAAAAAAATTCTTAAAGTGGTATTTATTATTAGTGAACACACACCAATAAACATACACAGCAACCAGTGAAAACATAAACCACTCGAGCAAACAAGAACAAAAATAACTAATAAACCTAACTATATAAAATATATGTACAATATAAGGGATAAAGATAACAGGGATGCAGGGAAGGGAATCACGACTGGGTACAGGAGCAGGGAGCAGGAGCGAGGCAGAGGGGGGTGCAGGAAGGATTAGGCTACAGGAAGCACAAGGATCTGGTAGCAAGGGCACAATCAACAGGATAGAAATGCGCTGGGGGGAAGGGAGGAGCAGCCTTAAATATTCACCTGGATGGCAGCTGAACCCTGGTACCACTGATCATTCCAGCCTGCTGGCTCTTGGGAGGCACCTGCTGGTGGACACTGGATGCTGGTGATGAATGAAACTCTTTCAGGAAACTCCCTCTGGATCCTGGCTCTGAAAAATGGTAACTGGCGTCCCCCTGCACCACACTGCGGCCTACCCGGATCTGAAGTGCAGGCGTCGCTGTATAACCTTGAACAGCCTCTGGTCTGCTGGGAAAGAGAAACAATGTTGTCCGCAGAGGTCCCTCCAGGTGCAGCTGAACGGCTCCCTGCAGTGTAGTCCATAAATCAGCAGCAGCTCACAATGACACAGAGCTCCAGCCAACAAAAGAGGGAGCTAACCCCACATTAATAACCCTGCAAAAATGTCTCTGAATTGCAGGCATAATAGCCAGCTCCTGGCTACACATAGTTTCATAGTTAATCTGGTTGAAAAAATACACAAATTCATCCAGTTCAACCAACATCAAAAAAGACCACACACAAATAGGACTCCCCATATATATCATCCTATACCCACAGTTGATCCAGAAGAAGGCAAAAAAAAACACAATAAAGCATAATCCAATTTGCTCCAGCAGGGGAAAAAACCCTTCCTGATCCCCCAACAGGAAATCGGATATTCCCTGGATCAACTTTACCTATAAATATTAGTATCCAGTCAGTGCAGGGAAGTTATTATATCTTCCACATGCAAGGACAGAACTTGTTGCCAACAACAAAAGGATTCTAGCTTGCAGGATAACTTGGGGACTCTTAAGCCTTGTACACACAATCGAATTTTTGTCAGGGAATTGTGTGATGACAGACTGTCTGCCTAAAATCCAACTGTTAGTACGCTCCATCAGACAATTGTTGGCCAACTTTCCACCAACAAATGTTGGATGGCAGGCTAGTAAATTTTTGGCGGACTACGGTCTGTTGTCAGATTTTCCTATCGTGTGTACACAAGCTCGGAATCAATGCTCACCAAACACGACATTAGCAGAAGGTGCCCAAAGGGTGGCGCTCAGGAGCTGAAATTCCACGTCACTACGTTCGTGTTTGTTGGCCGAAAATTGTGTGCCGTTTGTACGCAAGACAAATTCACAGCACACGCCCTTCGGACAAAAGTCTAATGCTTTGTCTGCGGAAAATCCGATCGTGTGTACGAGGCTTTAGAAGTGTGTGGGAATAACTTAGCGGATACATAGCCCTTAGGCCTCTTGCACAACGGAGTAAAAGCCACCACATTTTTTACTGATCTGAACACATGTGTATTGCTGTCTATGGAGCAATGCACACAGATGCATAAAGATCAACAATACAGCAGTGAGTACAGAGCTGTAAAAAAAAGATAAAAAAATTGGAACATTTTACATTTGAGTTCAGTAATTTACATGCATACATGTATACATGCTTACATGTATACATGTGTATATTGCAAGACTAAATGAACACAGTTGTAAAAAAAAAAAAAAAAAAAACACAATTACATTTTTTCTTTTATTTAGGGACTGAATGCAGCTGCATTGTTTTCAATGCAGACATTCACACAGGTGAGTACTAATATGCAATGTGTTAAGTTCCGTAAACATCTGCATCTGAGGAGATGCATTTAGATGTATACGAGGTGCAGGTGTTGGGAAAAAAAAAAAAAACAGGACAATTATATGCATTTAAAAAACATATCTAAAAGCAAGCAATCACGCAGGAATTGTGTGCTAGAAAAAAAACATGCATAATACAATCAGTAAATTTTTATGCCCATGTGAACATAGCTCAACACTGGCAACTAGAAGAGAATAAGGATTTAAGCATGTATCCGCATATACACATTTATGCGTCTATACCTGTGTACTGTATATGCAAGCTCTTTGTGCAACATTTTACTCAGGATCTTTCTGTCAACAAGATCCTGAGTTTAAACGTCAGTAAAATGATTACATCCATGCGCAAGAGGCCCTAGAGAGAATTATACTGCATGCTAGGGTTGTATCTGCCTGTGTGTGTCCAGCCAGCTAGAATTTGAGTGAGTGGTAGTTAGTGATATTTTAGGCTGTGATAACATTAGTGTCAGTGTGTGCGTGCTGTTTTAGGTTGCTACCTATGTCCGAATTGAGTATCATTGGCTTCTCATAATAATGTAGCACCTTTGTCCTAAACAGGGCTGCTAGTTTAGCTGTGCTAGGTGGTAGCTAGCTTGGCTAATTTGTAGTCTATTGATAAAATGGGTTTCTCCTAAGCCTGGTGTTAACTGTGATTTCTCCCTTTTGTCAAAAGGTGGCACTGTTACCTTTGACATCAGTGTAATGAATTATTGTGGATTCAGGTTATGAGTGTGTATACTTCTCTTAGCCAATCAGCAGGAGTTTCTTTGGCCACAAGGATGCTGGGAGAAGCTTTTTATTCGGAGAAGGTCAGGTGATCAGGGTATTTTTCCACCCAAGCTGCGGCCTTGGAAGGCGTGTGTGGAGCAGCAGAGGTGTAGGCCTGAAGCCTGGGGCTCGCCACGTGTGTTAGGGGCTCAGTCGGAAAGACTCTGGTCATTGCCAGGAGGCATGGGAGAGGAGGTTGCCAGAGGGTCAATCACTCTTGTTGCCGGAGGCATGTGTAGAGAGATGGAGTTCTGAAGGAGTACCAGAGGAGACTCTTCATCAGCCGGGGACTGTGAAGTGGCTGCGAAAGCTTCAGGACAGAACTCATCCAAGGAATCCAGTGGGTAGCTGTGAGTTAAGCTTAAGGAATCCAGCAGGTAGCTGTGAGTTAAGCTTGAGGAATCCAGTGGATAGCTGTGAGTGGAACTTGTTGCTATAAGAGACAGCAGTTGCAACAAAATACAGATTGCTGAATTCAGCTTAAAGGCCCTTTTTCTGTATAGCTGTCTGCCTATTCTAATTTTGTCTAAGGAGTCTGCCAAGCTATAGCATTTGCCTAAGGGTGTCCTGTGCCCTACCCCTCTCTAACACCGTTCCTGTTAAGAGAAATAAAATCTCTTTTCTTTATTTTTAACAGTGACTGGCGACCATCTTTTCACCTTGCACAACACCCACCATGCCAAGGAACCTGCACCCTGGGGAGGAATGTCGGCCCTTCTGACCTCTGGGGGTTGGGGAGGTCGCTACAATAATCTGAGGCTGTGTGACAGAAGGTGATACCTCGCACATTGTCTGGCATCCCTTGTACTTAAACCTTCTAAACCCTTGTCCAGGAACACTAAAGAATGGAAGTCCCTGGATTATATTAGCAATTAACTTATTGACTGAAGCGGATCCTCTCTGGGTTGCTTTTTTGTTCCTGCTTTAAACAAATCAAACTAGTACCTACAGTGGGGACAGAAAGTATTCAGACCCCCTTAAATTTTTCACTCTTTGTTATATTGCAACCATTTGCTAAAGTCATTTAAGTTCATTTTTTTTTCCTCATTACATGTACACACAGCACCCCATATTGACAGAAAAACACAGAATTGTTGACATTTTTGCAGATTTATTAAAAAAGAAAAACTGAAATATCACATGGTCCTAAGTATTCAGACCCTTTGCTGTGATACTCATATATTTAACTCAGGGGCTGTCCATTTCTTCTGATCATCCTTGAGATGGTTCTATACCTTCATTTGAGTCCAGCTGTGTTTGATTATACTGATTGGACTTGATTAGGAAAGCCTCAGAGACAGAATTGTGGCAAGGCACAGCTCTGGCCAAGGTTACAAAAAAAATTCTGCTGCACTTAAGGTTCCTAAGAGCACAGTGGCCTCCATAATCCTTAAATGGAAGATGTTTGGGATGACCAAAACCCTTCCTAGAGCTGGCCGTCCAGTCAAACTGAAATATCGGGTGAGAAGAGCCTTGGTGAGAGAGGTAAAGAAGAACCCAAAGATCACTGTGGCTGAGCTCCAGAGATGCAGTCGGGAGATGGGAGAAAGTTGTAGAAAGTCAACCATCACTGCAGCCCTCCACCAGTTGGGGCTTTATGGCAGAGTGGTCTGATGGAAGCCTCTCCTCAGTGCAAGACACATGAAAGCCCGCATGGAGTTTGCTAAAAAACACCTGAAGGACTCCAAGATGGTGAGAAATAAGATTCTTTGGTCTGATGAGACCAAGATAGAACTTTTTGGCCTTAATTCTAAGCAGTATGTGTGGAGAAAGCCAGGCACTGCTCATCACCTGTCCAATACAGTCCCAACAGTGAAGCATAATGGTGGCAGCATCATGCTGTGGGGGTGTCTTTCAGTTGCAGGGACAGGACGACTGGTTGCAATCGAGGGAAAGACGAATGCGACCAAGTACAGGGATATCCTGGACGAAAACCTTCTCCAGAGTGCTCAGGACCTCAGACTGGGCTGAAGGTGTACCTTCCAACAAGACAATGACCCTAAGCACACAGCTAAAATAACGAAGGAGTGGCTTCACAACAACTCCATGACTGTTCTTGAATGGCCCAGCCAGAGCCCTGACTTAAACCCAATTGAGCATCTCTAGAGAGACCTAAAAATGGCTGTCCACCAACGTTTACCATCCAACCTGACAGAACTGGAGAGGATCTGCAAGGAGGAATGACAGAGGATCCCCAAATCCAGGTGTGAAAAACTTGTTGCATCTTTCCCAAAAAGACTCATGGCTGCATTAGATCAAACGGGTGCTTCTACTAAATACTGAGCAAAGGGTCTGAATACTTAGGACCATGTGATATTTCAGTTTTTCTTTTTTTTTAAATCTGCAAAAATGTCAACAATTATGTGTTTTCCTGTCAATATGGGGTGCTGTGTGTACAATAATGAGGAAAAAATTAACTTAAATGATTTTAGCAAATGGCTGCAATATAACAAAGAGTGAAAAATTTGAGGGGGTCTGAATACTTTCTGTCCCCACTGTATATTATATATACATATTAACAGAATCTACCTTCTCCTATTTCAACCAGTGTACTATAACCACAGTGTCCCTCCCCTCTCTTCCTTTGTTAGTGAAAGTCATAAAGACTCAGCATACAGTTTTCAATAAAAACCTGTCAGACAGTCAAGCTTTTAAACCAGCATACTGGTCAATCAAGACTAACAACAGTAAGTAAATATGTCAAGGGGCATAATAGAATACCCAACTCTTTTACTTTTGTTTCTGTTTTGTGACCTAGGAGATTTTAGGACTAAATCCATTTTCCTTGTATTGTTTTTTTAAGCTATAAAGTGGGAGTTTTTGATGTAGTGCAGGCAGTTTTTTTTATATATTTATTGAGTTTTTACAATGACAAAATAGGTACAGACATGCCGTAATTTACCCGTAATCAGTATAATGAAAAAGCTGCAAAGTGATGCAACAATATGAAATAAAACCCTCAGGAGTAGAAGCAGAGTAATACGCATGTAAGTGGTGATCAGTTACAAAGGATCATATAATAGCATTCGTGGTAAACAGGGCTACCTATTAGGGACATATGAGTTAGGATAGGCCAGTAGTCCCCTAACAACTCAGGGTCTTATGGGAGAGAGAAATAAAGGGGCTCCTTAGGAGCTGGTAGTTTAAGTTTATAAAATAACCACACAGACCTTAAGCGCTAGAAAAGACAGTCATTGGGGGATTATCATGATGTCATAACCAATAAAATAAAAAATGACTGGAGACCAGTGCAGCTGTCAACTTTTAGGCTGTCTGTTTGTGCATAGTTTAAGTTTGCCTAAAGAGTTGGTAAGTTCCTATTTCAGATTGTAGGCAGTTTTAATGGCTACCCTCCTGAGAGTAAATGGTAGTAGGCGTAGACACATGCACAAGTACCTGACCTCATATGGCTAAAATACATTTTAGCATGGGTTAGGTCCAGTTTGGCCACATCAAGAAATATTCAAGTGAAAAAAACTCCACATTTACCATAACAAAAAAAAAAGTTTATAGAATACAACTACCAGTACAATACAAGTACCAGTAAAGCCTAGAAAGTTACTATTATAAAAAAAAAAAAATATTTAATATACAATGTAATAACACACAACATACCCTAAATACATTGTAAGTTAAAAAAAAACCACATGATCAAGATACTGAAAGAATCAAAAAGACAGACATCTTCCTTAAGGAGTAACTCCACTTTTGTTGGGAAAAAACATTCCTGTCTGGGTGATCTATGTACATTGCAGGTATTTTAACCACTTCAGCTCCAGAAGATTGTGCCCCCTTCATGACCAGGTCAATTTTTGCTATTCAGTACTGCGCTACTTTAACTGGTATTTGCGCGGTCAGACAACACTGTACCCAAACAAAATTTATATCATTTTTTTACACACCTAGAGCTTTTTTTTCTTTCTTCTTGTTTTTTATACAGTACTACCAATGGCAGCAATCCGTGATTTAAAAAAGGACTGCAATAGTGCGGCAGTCAATCTGACACTAACTGACGCTGGGGGGAACTGAATAACTGCCACTGACATCACCAGTGACATTAATACAGTGGTCAATGATAATATAATACACTATCACTGTACTAATGACATTGGCTGGGAAGGGGTTAACATCTAGGATGATCAAAGGGTTAAATATGTACCTAAGCAATATGTGTATATGATGACACCAATTCCTCCAACAGAGTGATGAATGGGAGATCCTGATAAGAAACAAGCTCACCAGATGATGTTGCCATTCACTCTCATGTTTGGAAAACAAACTCAAAGATTAAATTGAACAGCTGCTGTAAAACGCCACACTCGGTTCACATGCCCAGATTTGACGCCACATGTAGAAAATAGAAGGAGAAATGGAGCCTCCATTAGTATAAAATACACAGTTATATATTTATGTTTTTCATCTTTTGTCATGTATGTGTAATGTGTGTAAAGTCTGCTGTTTTTTACTAATGATCTCCAAGTTTCTCATCCCTGCTTTGCAGAGATGAAAAACACAGAGATCATTCCTTGTGTACAGAACTCTGTGTTAAATGTCAATACAGAGTTCTGGGCTGTGAATGTAAACAGCCGATCAGCATGTCTTGGCTGTGAATCATTGGAGGCGGGCGTGGGGGGTGGGTATGTGCCTTAAACCCAGAAGTAGGCAGCGACCTTTGCCTACAGCAGACATATGCCCACAGTGCATTGCAGGCAGGCAGTCAACGAGTAGCTAAACTTTGGTGCAGATTCCTACCTTTTTTAATTCTGAAGAAATAGTTTGTCTGTCTTCATGGGAGTGATTTTAGATTTTAGAATTATCCATCAGCTGCTGCACCTGCGGGGTTCTAATGAGGAAAGTGGCAAGGTCTTTATCCCTTTAGATGTGATTCTTCTTTGGGGGTATCACACCAATAATGCAATTTTTGTTGCAGGGGATGCCCAACATCTGACTTGAATCATAGTGCAGACACCTGGGAAAATCAGAGCCAATCACACAAGCAGGACATGATTTTCTAGGGGTGATCTGTACACCATCTATAAAAAGACCACCTCCAGGTAGCCATATTGCATTGCATTTTATAGAAAATTACTGTGCTGCAGAGTGAAAAGGAAAGACCATTTTTAATAACATTCAATTACAATATGACGTGCGTAGCAATTGTATTCACTATATACTGAATATATATACACTCATTAGCCACTTTATTAGGTACACCTTCTTAGTACCGGTTTGGACCTCCTTTTGCCTTCAAAACTGCCTTAATTCTTCGTGGTATAGATTCAACAAGGTGTTGGAAACGTTCCTCAGAGATTTTGGTCCATATTGACATGATAGCATCTCGCAGTTGCTGTAGATTTGTCAGCTGCATATCCATGATGCGAATCTCCCACATCCCAAAGGTGCTCTATTGGATTTAGATCTGGTGACTGTGGAGGCCATTGGAGTTTCAATACAGTGAACTCATCAACAAAAATGTGTTCATATTATTAAAGTGTTGAAAAAACTGTATAAAAGGTAATTAGAACATTTGATAAAACAACCCAATCCACATACACAATATAAACTTGCTACAGCACAAATATATTTTACCAGCCCGGCTCAATCCACTTACACAATATATACTCCTCCCACAGACACCCACCGCTCGCGGTCAGAGGATGCAGTCGAATCGAGCTGGTAAAACATATTTGCACTGTAGCAAGTTCATATTGTGTTAGTGGATTGGGTTGTTTTATTGAGTAAATGGTTTTAATGGTTTTATGCTAGGTGTTCCCTTTTTCTTGTATAACACCCCTTTGTTTGGAGCATGGAGTTTACCGTTGTTGATCATTTAAGACGGTTTGGTGGAAATATTCCCGGTGCCCCTGAGTTTATGAACTGCCATTAGGCCCGATTCATACCTATGCAGGTTGCAGTTTGCATATTGCAGGTGCATTTTGCTCTTTTCAATACACGCTTTTACTCCATTGAAGTCTATGGAACCAAAAACCAGAAGAAAGTCCCTTGCCCTTTCCATAAAATGCACATATGTGAACTATATCCTTAGGAAACCATGTTAAACGTACTGTAGTGTGATTCTGCAAAACTGAAGACGCACTAAAAAATGCATCGGTGTGAACCAGGCCTTGGTGGCAGGGGCGTTGCTAGCTCTACAAAAGCTAGAGCCCATAGCAGCGAAGTAAAGAAAGTCATATGCTTGGGTGGGCATACACATGTATATAATGTGTGTGTGTGTGTGTGTATATATATATATATATATATATATATAGCTATAGCTATATCACTATATCGGGGTCCCCAGAGAGCCCCCCCTCTTGCATCAGGGTCCTCAGAGAGCCCCCCTTGCATCAGGGTCCCCAGAGAGCCCCCCTTGCATTGGGGTCCCCAGAGAGCCCCCCTGCATCGGGGTCCCCAGAGAGCCCCCCTTGCATCAAGGTCCCCAGAGAGCCCCCCTTGCATCTGGGTCCCCAGAGAGCCCCCCTTGCATCGGGGTCCCCAGAGAGCCCCCCACTCACATCAGGGTCCCCAGAGAGCCCCTCCTTACATCAGGGTCACAAGAGAGAGGGCAGGCAGTGAGAGATTATATAATCTCTTTGCTGCCCACGGCTGCATGGTGAGGGTGGAACAGTGGTGTTGCAGGGTGGGCGGTGAGAGATGATGTCATCTCTCTGCTCTCTCACTCTCTCGCTGCCTGCCCGCTCTCCCGTGCTGCCCACTGCACTCGCGTCCCAGCTGCAGAGAGGCCAGCGCCTGGTAGTGGGCCACAGCCCTGTGTTTGGGGACCTCTGCAGAGACTCGGGGCTATGGGCCCCAGATTGGGGGCTATAGCCCAAAAAGCCACCCCCTAGCAACACCACTGCTTGGTGGTGAATGATTTAGCAAGATTTGGTGGTGGTTCTAAAGCCCCATACTCACTACAGTAAAACCTTGGTTTGAGAGTAACTTGTTTTGAGAGCGTTTTGCAAGACAAGCAACATTTTTTAATACACTTTGACTTGATATACAAGCGATGTCTTGATATACAAGTAGCGTCATGTCACAACTGAGTATAAAAGAGAAGAGAGGCGCCTCTAAGTGTAGCAATATGGTTACATTTAAGGAAGGTACAACATTTAGCAACATATCGCTACACTTAGAAGCGCCTCTCTTCTCTTTTATACTCTGTAGCTCCTGCTGGATTTTGCTTCTAATCCCCTCGTGGAGGCTGCCATTTGTGGATGGACATTTTATGGTTACATAACCTGGTCACATTGGTATAATCTTTTAATATGGACTATAAACTGAAAGACCTATGAATAAATGGTTGTGGAACAAATCATTTGAGTATCCATTATCTCTTATGGGGAAATCCTCTGATATAAAAGTGCTTTAGATTACAAGCATGTTTCTGGAACGAATTATGCTCGCAATCCAAGGTTTTACTGTATTAGATTTTCTGAAGATTTTTGTCTTCAGAATTACCAAAACCATGTAGTGCAAGGGCTTGCCTGGTTGCATACAAATTGAAACTCTTAAGGTTCGACCTCATATTATATGGTTTTGGTATATCTGAAGACAAAAATCTGCAGAAAATCTAATAGTGTGTATGGGGCTTAATACTGAAAGTGGAGCATGTTATCTGCTTGCTTGGATATAGGATTTTTAGCCTTTTTCTTCATGTTGCATGTGGACTTTTGAAGAATTTTTGAATGCACGGAACACTTTATTTAATTGAAGATATTATATGAGCTGTTATTAGATTTATTTTTAATTATATTTATGATATAGAAGAAGCAATGGACACTTTTTTTTAGTTTTTTCAACCCCCCTTTTTTTAAAATATATGATCACGTTTTTTTTGTATGGTTTGTTGTCACACATTATATGTAATGGTGATATATCGCTGTCTGTATGAAAAAATTAGTGCCATACCTTGTGCCAATTTAAAAACAAAAAATAATGAATTAAACTTAAGTCTTAGGCTACTTTCACACTGAGGTGTTTTAAAGGCGTTTTTGCACTAAAAATAGTGCCTAAATAGCACCTATAAACTGCCTCTTCTGCAGCCCCAGTGTGAAAACCTGAGTGCTTTCTCACTGGAGAGGTGCTCTTGCAAGACGGGAAAAAAAGTCCTGCAAGCAACATCTTTGGGGTGGTATGGGAGCGGTGAATACACCACTCCTAAACCGCCCCTGCCATTAAAATCAATGGGCAGCGCTGCCAAAGCGCCTGCAAAGTGATTTGGCAGCTGCACTTTTCGGGCGCTTTTAACCCTTTCCTCTGGCCGCTAGGGGGGGTTAAAAGTTAGCGGCCGAAAAGCATCACTATAACAATGGTAAAGCGCCGATAAAACTCCCCCCGCCACAGTGTGAAATTAGCCTAAAAGACAGTGTTCAACTGTCATTTCAGCTTGTTGCAGTTGCTCTGATATAGCTACAATCACCTTACTATTTGAACAACATAGTATTTTTTTAATATTAGTAAAAAAGCTAAATAAATTTTGTGTTAATCTAGAGTTTCTCTAATTTGCTGCCAGTTTCATTTGGATAAATATCGTGGTAGATATCTCAATATATTTGGCTAGCATTACTTTTAAAACCCTTTCTATGTAAATAATTATATTATTTTCTCTTGCAGTGCCTTAATTAGTTTTAACTTATTTCCCTGTAAGAGGTAAGTTGATGATCTATACAGGTTACACTCACATTCCATAACTAAATTACCATGACCAGTACTACTGTGAAAGTGAAGATTTTGCTTAATGTGGCGTCCTTTTGGAGGTGACAAGCCAAAGTATGTCTCTAGGCAAACCTTTTTTGTTTTGTTTTGGATATGGTTGGGAAAGTTTAGACCCACAGATTATTTTTTTTTATTTTTTATTTTTTGCTGTCTGTGTGTACGCCTACCTACCTAGTACCTAGTGTACTTAGCGTTAGTAAGGTTATAGGCTGTTGTGGGTGGAGTCCTAGCCGAAATAAGTATGGGAACACATTACCCCTAACATACATAGTGTAAGTCTGTAGCCTGGAAAGGAAAGGGCCCTTCGGGGCTAAGCTGTCAAGAGAGTCGGGATGGGGCCCAAAAAAAGGAATCACAGCGGAGAGGTGGGAGAGATGGCTGCATTTTCTGAGTTCAAGTTTAGTGCACTGATATATACTGTACTGCTGACTGCTGGTCTGAAGTATGGAGTTAAAAAAGCTACTGTACGGAGTTGTGGACCTTTTGTTTCACAGTAAAAAATGTTAAAAGGTTACTTGTGTGGACATTCCTTCATTCATGAAGATGGACCTCAGGCTAGGAGAACACAAATGCTGCCATGGAGGTGGGCCTCAGGTCAGAAGAATGTATGTAACAATAGGATGGAGTTTCTCCCAAAACACTCAAAAAAGTGTGTGTGTCCTCTAATGGGACTTTAAATTTGGGTCACTGGCAGATTGGTAATAATATATAAAGTGAGAAAAAGTAGTAATTAAAAGAATATATTTATTGTAGAAAAAGATAAAAAATAACTATGACATAGCAAATTGAACGTCTAAAATAGATGCACATTCATGGATGTAGTGATTGGATCCAAAACATTAACCAACTCTATTGTGAAATTGTAAGCAATAGAAAAAACCCAACGTTTCGAGGTATTTGAAGGTAAACCTCTTCTTCAGGAGTGATAGGTTTAGTGACGACGAAATTTATGTCTATGGTTAGAAAAGAAAAAGGACAGAATTTGTAAACATATACAATGCATTAGAAAATTACTGTATTTACAACAACAACGCCTTATTGGTCATATGTGTAATAATCAAGTTATACAAAAAAAAATGTATAGGGAATTACCATGTATGTTACACAAAGGCTTTCAAAACTTTACAGCATCCAATGGGAAATCGGTCAGCCACAGCTCCACAACGGCCAGGAAAAAGGGGCAAGAAGAAAGCAGGGGCGGGAAAAGAAGGGAGAACAGAGGGGGAAAAGAGGACCAAGATAGCAAGGAGGAGCCCCCAAGAGTGGACACAATATCCCTCAGGTGGACAGGGATCCCCAACAGTCACAGCAGTTCCAAAAAGGGCACCTCCAATGGCGCACGTCTCCACTCTGTAAAGGGATGAGACAGGACCAATTCAAAAGAAATGGTCCACCACCGCTCACAATCACTAGAAAAAAATACAGAAATAAATTGCAATGTAAAATAGCCTATATTATTTTCATTAACTAGTGACCTCTATGAATACATTTTAGACATGCATAAATCTAAAGAGCAGTGTCTACAGGTGAGAGCACACCTACCCAGAGTCCTGGCTCTCAGTTGTATATTCACAGATCGAGGGGAGGGGGGGCTCTTTCAGTCAGTCAGAGATACAATGAAGGTTAAATTAAAACCTCCTTCTGGTGTATCAAACCAGGCTTTTGGATCTGAGGAAATCAAACACAGAGATGATCTCTGGCAGAACGGGGAAATGCCTTGTTTACATAGGCACTTCCCTGTTCTGAGGCTCCGTGACACTATCGCCGCTGTACGCGGCGGGCGCGTGCCTGCTAGCCCCGGCTCTTAAAGGGGACGTACAGGTACGTCCATTTGCCCACCGCTGCCATTGTGCCGATGTACATCGGCGTGCGGCGGTCGGCAAGTGGTTAAAGACCGCCCACCGCATATATACGTAATTTCGTGCAATAGATACTGTGCGTGTGCCCATTGGACAGAGGGGGAGCCAATCAGCGCAGGACCCGATGTCCGCTGGCCACCCGCTATCATTCCTCAGAAAAGGAGAACATTGATCTGCCTATGTAATTAAGGCAGATCGCCATTCTGACAGGGAGGACACAGATCTTCTGTTCCTGCTAAGTAGGGTTACAGGTCTGTGTGTTCACCCAGTCAGTCCATCTACCACACAGTTAGCAAGCACCTCCTAGAGACACACTTAACCCTTTAATCGCCCCTGGTGTTAAGCCCTTCCTGCCACTGTCATTAGCACAGTAACAGTGCATATTTTTAGCACTGATCACTGTAATAATGTCACTGGTTCCCAAAAAAAGTGTCAAAAGTGTCAGTTAGGTGTCCCATTTGCCTGCTGACAAGCAAAGAAAGTGTTTCCACCGCTCAGGCTGACACTGACCCAGGTGTAAGTAGAAGTTTCAGAGCAGAAGAGCTCCAGGTGCTGGCTGAATGCTAGGCAAAGCAGGCTTGAATGGAGGAGAAGATTTGGATGCCGCACACCGGATGTAGTCAAAAATCTTCACTTTATTGAAAAAATGGGATCATCAAAATAACAAGACTGTCATGCAGAAAGTACAGGTAAGCTGACGCGTTTCGCACTCAGGACTGAGTGCTTACTCATAGCTAACAAATATTAAAAAGACAAACTCTTATATAGCTCAATGTGGTATCACATGATTGCCCAATTAGATGGTCATTGAGTCTCAGCTGGAAGCCGATTTAATGAGGTCTCGGCATCTGCTGGCTATTTGGTGTGTTGACTGATTGAGAAATGTTTTCAAAACCGTGGCATGTAAATAGATGACAAAGAATGTGAAAAAAGATGTGTATAAGTACATGTGTAGGCAAAAAATATATATGTGTGTAAATATATATGGTGAATCTTATCAACGAACGTGTATATAATAATGAATATACTTCTATAACGTGCATATATAAAAGGTGATAAGTATAAAAAAAAAAGGGATTACTATTAGGTGAAAGGAAAAAATGTGTAAAAAATATTTCTCATTAAAAAAAGAGAAAATATATTGATAAAAATATTCAGACAACGTGCAAAGTAAATGTGAAGAGTGAATGTAATTCACAATTAATTCGCAATTTGCAGTTGCTTAGTAAATTACACCATTTACGATGGGAGAGTGGATATAGGTGGATCAGTTGTGATGTCACCAGTCTCTATTCTAGCATCCCACACAATCTGGGTATACAGGCAGTTGCTTGGGCTCTCAAAGAATCAGGCAGATTTTCTCTCATTTTACAAGATTTTATTTTACAGGCATTAGATTATTTACTCACACACAATTTCTTCATGTTTGATGGGGGCTATTATCTCCAGAGATGCGGGGCCTCTATGGGCACCAAATTTTCGCCCTCCCTCGCCAACATCTTCATGGGTTGGTGGGAGAGGTCTCGCATCTTTGGAAGTGATAGCCCCCGCAGACTAGATACGGTTTTTTATTGCCGTTTCATTGATGACCTCTTGTTTATTACATCAGATGCAGATGCTGATCTAGGAACCTGGCTTTCATATTTCAACAACAATGATCTTAACTTGAACTTCACAGGCACCTTACAACCTCACAGCATGGACGTTAAGCTCACTGGTACAGGCAACTCCATCCATACCACCTTATATAGGAAGCCCACTGCTGGGAATGCCCTACTTAGAGCAGATTCAGCACATCCCAAACATACCATACGAGGTGTTCCGTATGGACAATTTTTGAGGCTCAAACGCTTGTGTAGCACCCCTGAAAGTTTTCACAGAGAGGCACACAGTATGGCCCAGCGTTTTAGAAACCGGGGGTATGGTACAGCTCTAGTTAATAGAGCACTTGACAGAGCCAGTACCATCCCTAGACATACATTATTACAAGATAAACTTCACATCAGCCCCCCTTCCATTAACATCCCAGTATTTTCTACACCATACAGTGCAGAATTTAACCAAATTAGGAGAATTGTCACCAAATACCTTCCCATCTTATACAATGATGCTGCATTTAACAATATACTGTCCAAAGGGATTAAAGTGGTCTCCCGCAGGGCTCCCACCCTGGGGAATTCACTTTCACCCAGCCTAGTAGTATCTGAACAAAGGAAGGCCAACTGGTTAAATTTTAAGGGTAACTACAAATGTGGCAAAAAAGGATGTAATTACTGTAGTCACATAAAAAAGGGCAAGCAGGTTCAATCTTGTACAAATGGCAAAGTTTTTAATATCGCCTCATTCATAAACTGCAACACCCAGTTTATAATATATGTGATTACTTGCGATATTTGCCAGATTCAGTATGTCGGGCGGACAACACGCCGCCTCAGGGACCGTCTATATGACCATTTATACGATATTGAAAAGGACAGATTAACTAACGTGGCAAAACATTGGATTTTTGTACACCAGAAAGACGTTACAAGTCTCCATATCCAAGGTATAGAGAAAATTGTCACCCCCACTAGGGGAGGAGACAGGTTCCAACTGCTTTGCAAACGCGAAGTTTATTGGATATTCTCTTTAAATACGAGAATTCCTTTGGGCCTCAACTTTGAATGGGATGTTTCCTATTTTTATGAGTAACTTTCCTATACTGCTTGAACATGGTCATAACACCTACACTATCATGAGTCCTTATAAAGAACATTTCATGTTCATTTTTTAAATTTTCACGTTTTGTCAGCCATTCTCTATTTCCTCTTGTTTTGTGTTCCGGTCAGATGGTGCCAAAATAGGAGTTTTTTCCATCTACTGACCATTGGGGCCCATGTACAAACATACCCAATCTTATACATGAATATATAATATTTACCACCTTGATTGGTATATATGCCCGACAAGTTCCCCTACTCTGCATACTCAGTATAGTAACTATGGCAGAGCAGGAATTCCCAGGGAACCATGGCCAATAATAGATGTTTGCAAAAGGTTACATTAACAATAGCAATATACAATATCTTTTATTGTTTCGCGATATCCATCATGTTCGGGTGTTTTATATACCTGACTAAAGTACAAGCTAATTTTACCTGAGGATGCATATCGCGACAATATTGAGATAAATAGTTTTATTCTATTTCGTTCTCCACACATTTTTGTGTTATTATATCTACCTTTTTCCTCGTTTTCTTTTGATAAATATTCATGATTTGTATCATGAGGTTTCACAATTTTATTTTATTTCATTATTATTACTTTTATTCTAGCTCATTCTTCATCAGATAGATATATATCGAAATTTTCATTGTCCTATACATCTTTCTAGTTGTGTAGGAAACACCTGATATATATATTAGGTTTTTACGCAATATGTTTTCACACTTTTTTACTTTATTTTATTTTATTCATTTTCATTCATTCACATTTTGTACACCTTGTTGTCCATATATATATTTTTTTGGACACCTTGGGATCATAATTCAGATATATTAAGCTTATTTATATGTACATAAGCTGACATACATTGTATCGTTTGTGTTCAGTGCTTATTTTGCGAGTGTAATGTTGCAATATGAATATGTAGTTGTTTCTCTTTAGAATGCAGCATTATAACATTTCTTCTTATCGTCTCTATAGATTGGATTCACACCGATCATTATATGCCTGTTTTCATCTGTTTCACTTGCCGGTGTCAATATATGAGCATTGTATTAGTGGACTCATAAGATGTATTATTCTAATATGTTTTGTTTGAAGGTCTTGGCATTTGCTGACACACATATACTGAGACATGCTTTTATATGAGCCACCCGAGATGGATCACAAACTAACATATTTTGTCAGTCTACTGGGACCCTGCATATATCACTGCCATTTGACCAGATCAGGGCAACCCTGATCAGCGTGATTTTATGTCTTCGTATCCCAGCCTATAGTACCTTACTTGTTTTTCATTTGTCCCTTTTTGTGATCCCTTAATTTGGGTGACTGGCCGAGACCTCTACCAACTTTATTACCATCACTATAATTCCATCTAGACATTTAGTGTGACACAGATTAGCGGCGTTCTATTACCTTGAAAACCGCTGCTTCATTCCTGAAATTCCACACACACCCTGCTCTCGGCCAGGCTCATCATTTAGAATCACTTCGTTACAAGTCAGTCTACTGGGACCCTGCATATATCACTGCCATTTGACCAGATCAGGGCAACCCCTATCAGTGTGATTTTATGTCTTTGAATCCCACAGTTTATTTCTATTATTATAGGGCCCTATATGTACCTTGTTATCAACCGCGGGCATATCACGCATTATTTCAGGTCACATTGCTCTATATTTCACCTGTATTATTCCGGCTTATTATAGAGAGCTTCATCCACTTCACCGGCATATCATAGAGAGCTTCATCATATTTATACATTTTGTTCACATATAGTTTTATTACATTCACTCTTCACATTTACTTTGCACGTTGTCTGAATATTTTTATCAATATATTTTCTCTTTTTTTAATGAGAAATATTTTTTACACATTTTTTCCTTTCACCTAATAGTAATCCCTTTTTTTTTTATACTTATCACCTTTTATATATACACGTTCTAGAAGTATATTCATTATTATATACACGTTCATTGATAAGATTCACCATATATATTTACACACATATATATTTTTTGCCTACACATGTACATATACACATCTTTTTTCACATTCTTTGTCATCTATTTACATGCCACGGTTTTGAAAACATTTCTCAATCAGTCAACACACCAAATAGCCAGCAGATGCCGAGACCTCATTAAATCGGCTTCCAGCTGAGACTCAATGACCATCTAATTGGGCAATCATGTGATACCACATTGAGCTATATAAGAGTTTGTCTTTTTAATATTTGTTAGCTATGAGTAAGCACTCAGTCCTGAGTGCGAAACGCGTCAGCTTACCTGTACTTTCTGCATGACAGTCTTGTTATTTTGATGATCCCATTTTTTCAATAAAGTGAAGATTTTTGACTACATCCAGTGTGCGGCATCCAAATCTTCTCCTCCATTCAAGCCCATTTGCCTGCTGCATAGTTGCAGTCCCGCTAAAAATCACTGCTCACCATCATTACTAGTATATATAAACAAATAAAAATGCAATAAAAATACCCCATAGTTTGTAGACGCTATACATTTTGCGCAAACCAGTCAATATACGCTTATTGGGATTTTTTTTTTACCAAAAATATGTAGCAGAATAATTTCTGGCCTAAATTGATAAAGAAATGTAATTTTTAACATTTTATATTGGGTGTGTTTTATAGCAGAAGGTAAAAAATATTGTTTTTTTTTTTTCAAAATTGTCGCTATTTTTTGTTTATAGCGCAAAAAACAAAAACAGCAGAAGTGATTAAATACTACCAAAAGAAATCGCTATTTGTGGGAAAAAAAGGCATCAATTTTATTTGGGTACAGTGTCACACGACCATACAATTGTCAGTTAAAGTAACCCAGTGCCATATTGCAAAAAATGGCCTGGTCATTAAAGGGGTAAAACTTTCCGGGGCTGAAGTTGTTAAACATGCTTGGAATAAACCTATATCTATACTCAGACTAATACAGCAATCAAGACAAAAAATTATTATTGTAAAAGGAAATAAAAACATCCCACCCCAGCTGAAAATTAATAAAACAAAAGCTTACGCGATAGACCACTTAACCACTTAAGCCCCGGACCATTTTGCTGGCCAAAGACCAGAGCACTTTTTGCGATTCGGCACTGCGTCGCTTTAACTGACAATTGCGCGGTCGCGCGACGTGGCTCCCTAACAAAATTGACGTCCTTTTTTTCCACAAATAGAGCTTTCTTTTGGTGGTATTTGATCACCCCTGCAGTTTTTATTTTTTGCGCTATAAACAAAAAAAATAGCAACGATTTTGAAAAAAACGCATTATTTTTTACATTTTGCTATAATAAATATCCCCCAAAAATATATAAAAAAAATTTTTTTTTCCTCAGTTTAGGCCGATACGTATTCTTCTACATATTTTTGGTAAAAAAAATTGCCATAAGCGTTTATTGATTGGTTTGCATAAAAGTTATATCGTTTACAAAATAGGGGATAGTTTTATGGCATTTTTAATAATAATTTATTTTTACTAGTAATGGCGGCGATCAGGGATTTTTATCATGACTGCGACATTATGGCGGACACTACGGACATTTTTGACACATTTTTGGGACCAATGTCATTTATACAGCAATCAGTGCTATACAAATGCACTGATTCCTGTGTAAATTACACTGGCAGTGATGGGGTTAACCACTAGGGGGCAGTGTAAGGGTTAAGTATGTCCTGGGGAGTGATTCTAACTGTGGGGGGGCGTGGCTATGTGTGACACGTCACTGATCTCTGCTCCCGAGCACAGGGAGCAGAGAACAGTGACACTGTCACTAGGCAGAACAGGGAGATGCTTTGTTATATTAGCATCTCCCCGTTCTTCCACGCCGTGAGGCTATTGTGGGTATTCCCGCGGTGATCGACTCCCGGTCCCGGCCGGCGGCGCGCATGCGATGGCATGGCGGCAAATTTAAAGGGACGTTCGGGTACGCCCATTTGCCCAGCCGTGCCATTCTGCTGACGTACATCGGCGTGCGCTGGTCGGGAACCGGTTAAGCTGGCCATAGATGTATCATTTTTTAATTTTTTTTTTTTACAAAAAAAAACAACAGGTTGACCCATCCACCTATTCAAAGGTGTATGGAGGAATCCTCCCCGCTGCGCTATTGTATTCTCACAGCGGGACTTCTCTGCTGTCAGAATTCACTGATCAGTTCTACAACAGATTAGCTGCAAGTGCTGATGGAGTGAATATGTATCAACAGTCCCCCTTGAGAGGATGTTGACTCAAACTTGTCTTGCATACACGCGGTCACACAAATGTTGTCGGAAATTCCAAATGTCAAGAACGCGGTGACCTACAACACGTACGATGAGCCGAGATAAATGAAGTTCAATAGCCAGTGCGGCTCTTCTGCTTGATTCCGAGCATGCATGGAATTTTGTGCATCGGAATTGTGTACACACGCTCTGAATTTCCGTCAACAAGTTTTGTTGTCGGAAAATTTGAGAACCAGCTCTCAAACATTTGTTGTCAGAAATTCCGACAGCAAATGTCCAATGGAGCATACACATGATCGGATTTTTCGACAACAAGCTCACATCGAACATTTGTTGTCGGAAATTCCGACCGTGTGTACACGGCATTAGGCTGGTCATACATTATACAATTTTCTTATTCCATTTTCTTTTGATTTACCTTAAGCTTACACGATAGACCACTTAAGCTGGCCATAGATGTATCATTTTTTTTTTTTAATAAAAAAAGCAACGGGTTACCCCATCCACCTTTTCAAGGGTGTATGGAGGAATCCTCCCCAATGCGCTATTGTATTCTGACAGCGGGACTTCTCTGCTGTCAGAATTCACTGATCAGTGCTACAACAGATTAGCTGCAAGTGCTGATGGAATGAATATGTATCAACAGTCCCCCTTGAGAGGAATCGATCATTAGTGCATCTCCTCTCGAACAAGAAGGGCCATAGATGGATTGAAATTTGTCCGGTCCCTTCTGAACCAGAAACATTATGATCCATCTATATCCAGCCTTAGGCTGGCCATACATTATACAATTTTCTTATTCCATTTTCTCTCGATTTACCTTCAACTATGTAGTGCAAGGGCCTGCCTGATTGCATGCAAATTGAAAGTGTTTAGGTTTGACCTCATATTATATGGTTTTGGTAAATCAAGGAAAATTGTACAAGAAAATTGTATAATGTATGTTCAGGCTTAGTCCTTTTCTGCTGTCACTCTTCTATGGTCCTTCTTTCTTTTTTTTGCTTTGTGTCCAGTAGGAGAGATATTCTTTAATTTCGTGTCTTGGTGACAAATGTTGAATAATGCAAATTCCCCACATGGGGTCATAGGCAGTGCAAAAATCTGACAGGGTTTCTAACTGTCCCCTACTCTTTCCACAAGTTTGAAAAAAAAAAGTTTTTGCTAGCGATATAGCAATATTTTATACTATGCCATGTTTGAAAAGGGAATTCCTTTTTAATTCATTATTATTAATGATTATTTCTGTTTATTATAACACATTTAAAAGCTCTTTTGGTTTCTTACCTGATACTTTTTTCTAATATGAGACATATATATATTTACAGGGAGAGGAGAGCCCACGCGGCTCCAACTTGCAGACCAGGGAATTTCCTGGACAGAGGATGAGGTGCAAAAGCAGGATTGGATCTCAGACAAAAAAGATCTGAAGAAAAATGCAGTGAGACACAATGCTGTTCAGTTTGTTAGGGGCGATTTTCTAAAACTGCACTAAATATTTTACAAAAATTATGAATAAACGGTGCATCCATTTTATTCATCACTGGTGCATGTTCTGCCTGTTGGCATCCTGTGTATAAAGCAGAAGACATTGTCTCTCCAATGAGACAGGAAAAGGATGTCAGCCTCCTTCTTCCTTGAAAGTTTATAAGATTTTGGGATTGCCAGGTGCAGGGGGAAGAATGCTTGTGTATGCAAATGAGCACAATGCTGAAGAACATTCTCAAAGAAACTTGAGTTCTTAACTTTCTCAAGAGGCAGCATTGAGAGACAGTGCCATCACCAGGTCCTATAGGAAGAAGCTGTAGGCTAGGTTCAAGGTAAGAATTTCTTCCTTTTTTTCTTGCAGAAAGTTTTGAGTTTGGTGTTGACTTAGATCACTTCTTAAGTCTTTATAAAAGTCTCTGATTTCGAATTACATAAAGCCAGAAAAGTCATTCAATAACTTAAGCTAGCAATAAAGGGTATCACTTAAAATCCACATAGCACTGATTGCTGTATAAATGACAATGGTCCCAAAAATGTGTCAAAAATGTCTGATGTGTCCGCCATAATGTCACAGTCACAATACAAATCGCTGATCGTCGCCATTACTAGTAAAAAAAAAAGAATAATAAAAATGCCATAATTCTATCCCCTATTTTTTAAACGCTATAACTTTTACGCAAACCAATCAATAACCAGTCTATGTCTGGATAGTTAAAATCCCCCATTATGATAACACTTCCCATCCTTGCTGCTAATGCAAATTGTGATAAGAGATCTGTCTCCCCTTCCTCCCTCAGGTTAGGGGGGCTATAGCATACTCCCAGTATTATTTTCCCCTTAGCTTCATCCCTTTGGAGCTCTACCCATAAGGATTCCATCTCCTCCCTAGCTCCTTTAGTGATGTCATCTCTCACATTCACTTGTACATTATTCTTGATATATAGGCATACCCCTCCCCCTTTTTACCCTCTCTATCCTTGGGTATACCCTTGAATGTTTGCCAGTCAATCCTGAGAGCTGTTGAACCAGGTCTCTGAAATTCCCACAAAATCCAAATCGTCCTCGTACAACAGTATCTCTAGTTCACCCATCTTGTCCGCCAGGCTCCTGGCATTGGTGAACATGCCACGTAGTTTAGACCGGTCGCATATTATCCTCTTATTGGATATTCCGCGGTTGCAACTAGGACTTGCTACTATACTTACCTTGGGTTTATGTGCTTTGATCAACCTACCACTAATGCTCCCAATACTACCCCACCCTATCTCTACGTCTGGACCCACCCCCCCATCGCCTAGTTTAACAGCTTTGACAGCTGTTGACTCATCAGTTGTTAAGGGCACCGTGGCCGAATTCCCAGCCCACTCCTTAACAACAAAGCTTTGCCCAATCAAGGCTTAGAATGCACTGTGCACTGCAAATTCATGTGTTCTCTGAACGGGTGAACAGGTAATGTTCAGGCCAAACTTTTGCTCAGCCCGAACCGTTCGCCCAACTCTAATCACTAGCTACTGGACCCCTTCATGTAACCAGTTTTCAACCCATGCACATTTCATCAACTCCAACAGACCTTATTTTTACATAGTTTCATAGTTAGGTTGAAAAAAGACACAAGTCCATCTAGTTCAACCAAAAAACAAAAAAAAAAAAAAAAAAAAACAATCTTGGCACAGCCGTTTTTGCAATGTGGTGCGCAAATATTGGGCCGCTCGGCACCAAGAGGCCACATATTTCCATGCCATAGGCGCCAAGAGGTTAAAAGTTTGAAATAGCGTCCCAAAGCACCCTCCAAATGTTGAGGGCAAGCAGCCTGGTATGGTTCAGGGTGGGGGGTGTGGCGCTCCTGAACATTTGGGGAGGACCCCATTCTTTTTTTTTTTTTTTTTCGTGGAGTTCCCCTTAATATCCCTACCAGACCCGAAGGGCGGCTGACTAAATGCTTTTTTGCCCCACTGTAAATACCAGCGTCAGGCAGTTTTAACTTTCTAACAGTAGTAAAGCTAATAAACATTGCTTTTTAGTTAGCTGTTATGGGTTACTACACATACTTTCCCCACTAATTTGAAATGACATGCAAAAATGAATTTTGTGTAACGAACAGTTTAAATCGAGGTTTTACTTCTTGCAGGTGTCGCTGGCAGCAATGAGCAGGAGAAAACAATTGCTGAAATGGTGAATGATGGAGTGGAGGATCTCAGAATGAAATACTATAAGTTTTTATTTGTAGAGAATATGGGTATGTCCCAATAAATGCAATGAAATGAAAAAGATGACTGTGATATCAGTTGTGTTTGTAATAACTGCTCCAGAATCGGATGTCAGAGAATATTGCTAAATATTGTAGCAAACTCTGTTACCTTAAGCCAAGCAGGCCAAGTGGTACTTGGGTGCCCCAGGGCTTAATACACAGTTTTATGGTCTCAGGCCAAGAGGCACAACATACTGAGGGGTACATATGGTCCTCAGGAATTTGGCATGGACTGATGTTGCAGCAGGTGTGTAGCCAGTAGCAGTAGGCATGCAATGTGTAGCCAGGAGCAAGGCATGTGGCAGTCAGTAGCAGGGCATGTGGCAGACAGTAGCATAAATAGAGATAAACTGAGGTCAGGGTAGGCAGCAGACAATAGGGTAACCCAGGGATAAGCTAGGTAGGGTTTAGAATCGAGTGTCAGAGTAACAGAGTACAGTTTTCATTGTAGTAAGTTCTATCACAAGCCCAGAGCCGGGCTTGTGATTTTTAAATAGAAAACCTAAGGAGTAGCAGCCAATCAGAGAAGAGAAGATAGGCAGCACTGACCTGCTGTCAGTAACACAGTCCAAGGTAAGTGCCATTGCTGGCCAGTAATAGAGGAGGGGGCTTTGCTGTCCAGCAACCAATGTGCATGTTAGGGATGTGACAGTGGCTGGGCAATGGTAGAGATGGAGACAGGCAGTGTTGAATCCTGTTTAAACATTTTTCATTATAAACTCTCTACTGCATATTTTAGGTGAGCATGTTTAATGGGTAGCACCCTGTTTTATAGAATTTCTAGCATAAATTATGTGTGCCTCAGTACAGCATGACTGACTTGCTAGCAGAAGGATCAAGGAGGCCACACATCCACATAGTTATTTTCATATAATGTAGCAGTTAGAACTAAACTCAGAAGCTGTCAGAGTACAATAAAAATAAATAAGGAAAAAAAGCAGGTCCTATGACCTGTCAATTCCATGTTAACAAATATCCTCCAACCAAAAGGTTGTCTCTGCTGCTTTAAGCCAGTGGTCTACAATCTATGGCCCACAGGCCACATTCAACCAACTACAAGATTTGATCTGGCTTGGAAATAGGCTCAGTGGCATATCCTCAAAATGCACTAATTGAGAATTAAGGTCAGAAGAGGCTGCCTATGGTCTCCACTTCTGATGTAAAGGGGGGGCTCTAATGGGGACCCTTATAGAAGGGGGGAATCTGATGGGGACTCAAATGTAGGGGGACTGGTGTTTTTATGTTTATTTTTTTTAGCCTATAAATATTTGTAAAATATATGATGTGCCCCTTGTACTGAAATGGTTGGAGAACCCTGGTTTAGGCAGTCAGTAGTCAGTAGGATACTACAGTCTGTATTCTATATTCTATGAACGGGCTATAAAATGCAGGCTGCAGTACTGAATACACCAGCAGAGTATAACAATAATTTCATAAATTGGTCCCTTAGTTTTGTAAAGTACTGTAAATAAAACAGGATTTGATTATTATTTTATTTTCTAAAATATATAGTTTTACCTTTGTACTTCGTACCTTTTTTTTCTTCCTATTCTCCTCTTACATCCTGTGGACTTTTTGTATGAACTTATGAATTATGCTGTAATCATTAGAACTTGTCAATGGACTGCTTGCAGGAAAGGGTGACAATGTTGTAGGGTACGGGATGCAGTGTCACCTGCATGCGCCAGTAATTATTTAATTGAAAGCATTAGAACTGGGACCCTATTCCTAGGTGAATGTGGATAGTAATTGTTGTGGACACATTGGGAAGAAAGTTAGAACCTATGTACAGTTTTTAATACTGCCTGGGGTCTTGTTGAGTAGATTTCTTTTCACTTTATGTCCTGGTGACTATCAAAAAAGATAGAAGATGAAGGAAAATCTACAATGAGGACACAAACAACAACTAAAGGTTGTCAGGGTTCTTGTCTTCCACCAAGGATTAGTGTTTTTATTGTTGAAGTGTTTCTATTGCAGATTTTCCCCTCACTACCTGTCATGGCAATAATACAGTATGTCACCAGAACTTTAAATGGGAGGAAGCCTGCTCAAAGTAGCTACACATAGCAGAAACTGATTGAGCATATACTTAATTTTCTGAACTGTCTAAAAAACTGGTTGGAGATATGTTTTAAGATGCATGTAGTGCTGTTATGTGTAAAAGCTCCCTATATGTGGCCAAATAATCATTATAGTTAAAAAGCATTGGTAATCACTCTGACATCTTCTTGCAGGAGGAAAACAAGGATAAGTACCTTGAGGAATTGTCTAATCAGTTGGGTTATTTTGAAAAGTTTCTGTCAAAAAATGCGAATGGCACCAAGTTTCTGGTAGGAAATGGGGTAAGTATAATTAACTATTCTTAGACATAGTGGTGGATCTACAGATTTCTCTGGAAGTGAAGAATTATTGGCTAGCCTGGTCTGTATCTTGAACCTCCCAGACTTTATCAGAGGGTTGGGTCTATTTGACACCACAAAGCTTCCAAGGACCCCAAACACCTGTAAAGATTATATATGATATTTGGACTCCTACTAAGTTCTACTGTTTGGCTTTAAGGCTAAAAGACCATCTTCTATAGCAAATAGATGTTGATTCTCAGTGGTGCCACCAACACTTAGACCCCTTACACACTGAGGCAGTTTTCAGGTGTTTAAGCGCCTTCCATTCATTTCAGTGTGTCTTTTCACACTGGGGCAGTGCAGTGGTGTATTTAGGTTTTGTGCTGCCCTAGGCCTGACTAAACGCATGCACCTCCCTAATTTAAATACGACCCACCCCATCCTGCCGAGGCCACACCCCTTCCTGTTTAAGACCCACCCTATTATCTGTAAACAACACCCCTTCCTCTTTAGGCTCATTTGGCACCTTTCAGGGGGGAACGGGTACCTGTTTCTGACAGGTACCCTTCCCCACTTCTGGGAGACTGCGCTGTCCCCTCTGAAGTCTGCCCCCCCTCCTCCTTCCTCCGCTGGGCCATTCAGAAAGTGCAACGCGCTTCGCGCATGTGCAGTATGCGAACCGGTCGGTTTCCCTTACCATGAATGATAGTGGCAAAACCCGAGAGCCAATCCGAAAATCGGCTGAGGTGTCGACATCGCTGGATCCCTGGACAGGTACGTGTCCTAATATTAAAAGTCAGCAGCTACAGTATTTTTAGCTGCTGAGTTTTAATGCTATCACAGGGAGGGGGGTCTCACTGTGCCCATCAATTGCAGCCTCTCTGTGCCCCATCAAACGCAATCACTGTGCCCATCAAACGCAGTCACTGTGCCCATCAAACGCAGTCACTGTGCCCATCAAATGCAGCCACTGTGCCCCATCAAACGCAGTCACTGTGCCCATCAAATGCAGCCACTGTGCCCCATCAAACGCAGTCACTGTGCCCATCAAATGCAGCCACTGTGCCCTCAAACGCAGCCACTGTGCCCATCAAATGCAGCCACTGTGCCCTCAAACGCAGCTACTGTACCTATCAAATGCTGCCACTGTGCTATCAAATGCAGCCACTGTGCCCCATCAAACGCAGTCACTGTGCCCTCAAACGCAACCACTGTACCCATCAAATGCTGCCACTGTGCTATCAAATGCAACCACTGTGCCATCAAATGCAGCCACTGTGCCCATCAAATGCAGCCACTGTGCCCATCAAATGCAGTCACTGTGCCCATCAAACGCAGTCACTGTGCCCATCAAACGCAACCACTGTACCCATCAAATGCTGCCACTGTGCTATCAAATGCAACCACTGCGCCATCAAATGCAGCCACTGTGCTATCAAATGCAGCCACTGTGCCCATCAAATGCTGCCACTGTGCTATCAAATGCAGTCACTGTGCCCATCAAATGCAGCCACTGTGCCCATCAAATGCAGCCACTGTGCCCATCAAACGCAGCCACTGTGCCCCATCAAACGCAGCCACTGTGCCCCATCAAACGCAGCCACTGTGCCATCAAACGTAGCCATTGTGCCATCAAACGTAGCCATTGTGCCCTCAAACGCAGCCACTGTGCCCATTAAATGCTGCCACTGTGCCCTCAAATGCAGCCACTGTGCCCATCAAATGCTGCCACTGTGCTATCAAACGCAGCCACTGTGCCCATCAATTGCAGCCACTGTGCCCATCAATTGCAGCCACTGTGCCCATCAAATGCAGCCACTGTACCCCATCAAACGCAGCCACTGTGCCATCAAACGCAGCCACTGTGCCCATCAAACGCAGCCACTGTGCCATCAAACGCAGCCACTGTGCCCATCAAATGCTGCCACTGTGCTATCAAATGCAGCCACTGTGCCCATCAAATTCTGCCAGTGCCCATCAAATGCTGCCAGTGCCCAGCAAATGCTGCCAGTGCCCATAACACTGATATACTTTATTAAATCATTGTACCTGCTGTCCTGGGGGTTCCCCTCGTGCTCCTCTCTCTCCTCCTGATGTCACAGCCCCAGGACCGAGGAGACGATTCACTGCAGGAAAGCAGTGCAGGGGAGGGTAGGCGGAGCTTAAGGCTCCACCTGTCACCTGTTGCTTATGGGGGCGCGAGTGACACACGCCGCCCCCCCGCATGAAAGAAAGCCCCCCCACCCGTCTGGCTGATTCCCGGCTCCCGCTGCCGCCTCCCGCACACTTGCAGCCCACGGCGGCCGGCTTTCTGTAGCGGCGCTGCTATGTATGGGCGTGCTTGTCAGAGAGTAGGGGGGCGTGAGATACACGCCCCCACCCTCTGCCAAGCACGCCCATACACAGCGGCACCGCTACAGAAAGCCGGCTGCCATGGGCTTCAAGTGTGCGGGAGGCGGCAGCGGGAGCCGGGAATCAGCCAGACGGGTGGGGGGGCTTTCTCTCATGCGGGGGGGGCGGCCTATTTTGCCGCCCCCCGCAAACTGCTGTCCTAGGCCTAGGCCTTGTCGGCCTAGGCCAAAACACAGCCCTGGGGCAGTGTGCTTGTGGGAAGTTAGGAAAAGTCCTGCAAGCAGCATCTTTGGGGCAATTTGGAAGCACTAGCACCCTAAAGCACTGCTAAAATGAGCAGTGCTTCAGCGCTAACGCGACCGTGGCTCAGTGTGAAAGGGGTCTTCACTGAAAACAAAATGTAAAAAGAGCACAACAGTAATAAATAACAGCATTCATTTGGGCTTTAACTATAGTGTGTAAATAAATCGGTCTTCTGGGACCCTGGCCTACCTTTCATCAAAATTTTATTTTTTGTTTCTACAGATTACATATGCTGACTATCACTTTGTGGATGTTCTGCAGTGCAATCTAGATGTTTCTCCAACATGCCTTTCTGCTTTTCCACTACTATCAGCCTACCTGGAGCGAATTCTCAAGTGGCCAAAACTTAGCGAGTACTTGAATTCTGATGGACGCAAGAGACGCCCCATCACCCCTAAGCACAAGTGAATAGGAAGTTCACAAAACCCTTAACATGCTTTCTAGTTTTAGACCCCATTCACACTGGAATGTATTTCACCTTGTTTCCCTATACCTGACTACACTCAACATGCAGAATCCTATTGTTTCTATCTCTGTTAAAATGTCTATGCTCAGTTACCCTATGCTAGATGTTCAGAAAAGTAAAAGAGCCAGGAAATCACCAGCAATATGCTCTACTCAGGTGTGAATGCAGGCTTAGGCCCTAAACTGCATCAATGCCAACATACAAGAATCTATACCATACTTTTGGAGAAATCACACCAATTCCTAATAAGTGCTGTTCCTTCCTGAACTGAAGAATTGGGGTTGTCCTGTGAAAAACTGTAAATGTGAAAATGATGGTAGGCAGTCTCAGTTGGTCTAAAATATTTTGTTCTCTACAATTTCATTTTTACTGCGAATATAAATTTCATTTATACAATATACTGTATGTATGGTATTGAAATATTAAACAACTACATGAAATTATATTATGAGTGACAGTTATTTTCTTTTTTGTTCACAACAGTACATACTGGTAGCAGCTGTTTTTCGACAGTTGATTTTCAGGTGATTAACTGCTTGTTAAGAATATGTAATAGTTTAAATGTCAATAGCTTGGCCACTATCACAGTTAAATGATAAAAGAACTATCAAGAACAATGGCAAAACTGGTTCTGTACACTATTTACAGCACAGTCCAAGGAAGCCCAAATAATTAAGAGTTACAGGGAGGTTTCTTCTAGACAATTTGTTTCAGTCCAAATTCAAATTCCGACAAATTTTTGGTTATTCAGATGTATCCAAATCTCTGAATAGAATAGTAACCAATTTCTTTGAAATTGATTAAAATTAGTTTTGCCTATTAAAGTGGTGTTCCGGCCGAAATGATACTTTTTAAATAAAAATACCCCTATAATACACAAGCTTAATGTATTCTAGTAAAGTTAGTCTGTAAACTAAGGTCTGTTTTGTTAGTTTATAGCAGTAGTTTGTTATTTTATAAACTTACAGCAGGACGTGGCCATCTTAAGTGTGGGCATCTGAAGCCAGACTGTATTTCTTCCTGGATCTCATCCTTGCAGATCTCGCACATGCTCAGTGCAGCACAAGCAGTTTAATAGGTTACAGGTCAGGTTTCCATAGCAACGGCAGTATCAGAGGAAGTTGCCGCCCCACATGCTCAGTGCAGCACAAGCAGTGTAATAGGTTTCAGGTCAGGTTTCCATAGCAACGGCAGTTTCAGAGGAAGTTGCCGCCCCTTCCCAGAAGGCATTGCAAACAGGAAATGATGGGATGGGCCGCGGCCAGGGAGGAGGAAGTGAAAAATGAATACAGCAGAAATACAGTAGGTGCGGAGAAAAAAAATAAAAAAATATCCAATTTGTTTACAGTGCACAGTTTAGTGAGGGATGCTGAAGAGTTGTAAAAGTGGGTGGAACTCCACTTTAAGTTTCTAACAAATTCTAAATTTTCAGAACGATTAGAATTCGGATTGATCGAAAAATGAACAAATTCTATGTGAAGAATAACTGGTTGTTAAGCCGCAGTCCGGGAAGGCCTTCTGCCACGTCCTAACAACTGATGATTTATGAGCTGTCAGCTGGCTTCCCTACTGACAGCTGAAATGTAAAGAAAATAAAGAAAATTCAGAAAAATTCAGAAAAAAATCCAGACCAGATCCTTATCCGGGCATGCAGCCAGGCAGGTCAGAAAAGGGGAGAAGGGTGAGCGAGCGCCCCCCAACTCCTGAACCATACCAGACCACATGCCCTCAAAGTGGGGGGGGGGGATGCTTTGTCCATACCAAGCCCTTTGAGTCTGGTATAGATTTTAAGGGGAACTCCATGACAAAATTGAAAAAAAAAATCAAAATCCATACCATAGATCTTAAGGCATAGATTTTAAGGGAAACTCCACGCCAAATTTTTTAATAAAATTTGGCGTGGGCCCCCCCCAAACTCCAAAACAGACCCTTTTCCGAGCAAGAAGCCTGGCAGGCCAGGATGGGGGGGGACAAGTGAGCGGGCCCCACCCTTCTGAACCATACCAGGCCGCTTGCCCTCAACATGGGGAGGGTGTTTTGAGGTCCCCCCAAAGCACCTTGTCCCCATGTTGCTGAGGAAAAGGTCCTCAGCCTTGGAACCTTGGCTGGTGGTTGTGGGGGTCTGCGGGCAGGTGGCTTATCTGGATCTGGAAGCTCCCTTTAACAAGGGGCCCTCCAGATCCCGGCCTCCTGTTTTGAATGAGTATTTGGTGCCCCTATAGTACCCCTACCCATTCATGAAAAATGCGTAAAAAGTGAATAAAGACAGTAAACACGTTTTTGACAATTATTTTTAATAAAAGATAAACTCGTCATAGTGTAAAATCTCAAACTTTAATATAAAACTAAAAAATATTGCACTTACATCAAGGAGTTTAAAAAAAAAACATGTATAGAACAAGCCGGCCGGCTGTAGCAAAGATGCCTGTCACTCTGTGATCACATGTAGCGTGGTGATGTCAGCATTGTCTCTCCACCGATGCATTTCATCAAAGGACGATGGCAGCTTGTGACGAAATGCAATTGCTATTGGAACACCTCCTTCATCAGATAGAGGCCCTGGCTGAGGTATTAGCCACAAGTGATTGTGTCCTTCCATAATAGGAGGTCCCCATCAGCTGGAAAGCGAGCATTTTTTTGCAGTGGAGGTTGCACTTTTATCCGTGGTGGTGGATGCTAACATCCTTTTGGAAGGACACATACATTGTGATAAATTATACTCATAAAAAATATAATTTCAAAATTATCCCAAAAGTGAATTGCTTCTCCTAATAGGATAGCTAGTGAGTCAACATTAACACCAATATGAACAGTGAACGAAGTCCAAATTAAATAGTATGGACTTCGTTCACTATTCATATTGGTGTTATTATTGACTCACTGGCTATCCTATTAGGAGAAGCAATTCAATTTTGGGACAATTTTTAAATGATATTTTTTATGAGTATAATTTATCACAAAGTATGTTTGAGAGTAGCACAGATCTATTTACCACCAGTGTGACTGTGCAAAACTAAAAGTTGCTGAGAGAGAGAGACATGCAGGATGTCGGGCTGCATCAGGAAAGTGCTGTGTTTTTGCTGTGTGTTTTGCATGTTTGCTTTGCTTTTTATTCATGCAGGGCATTTGCTTTTGATATGTGTGATGGACAAAAATTATTGCTAACTACGGTAATTGGAAGAAAGCAGGTTCAGGTCAGAGGAAGTCCAACGCAAATGAAGTAAAAGTCTTTTTCAGGAAATTATGGGCTGAGGATTTCCAGACCTAATTACACACAAAATTCAAAATATCACATAATTTGTAAGCTGATCATGTTTACAATTATTTACAAAAAGAAGCAGAAAACGTAGATGTGGCTATCAATACTGACCTCATGTGTTGCGCATTTCAAACAGGAGAGATCATAACTCAACAAGTAAAAGGAAACTGAGACGCTAAAAAAGCGTCATGAAACCAGAGCAGGGTGGAAATAAACTGTCCACATGAAACCCCCGTATATGAAAAATACCTCCCAAAGGGGGGCCGGAGCAGTCTCGAGGGACAGACCAACACGGATCTAAGTACATAAAAGTACAGGGGAGTAATGAATAAATCATACTGCAAGACATAAACTGATGCACAAAATACTATATAAACAAAGGAATGCTCAATACAGTTGTCCAAATATAAATTGGTAAGCATACCTATCGCTTTGAGATTTATGAGTTATATCTTACAATGCAGAGATTCTTTTCAAAGACCCGAATCACCTAGCAATGGCTACTAGAGTTGAGACAGGGCTATACCGCAGATGAAACTATGAAAACATCCCATGCTTAAAGGTTAATACATCAGGTGTAGAGGAAATGGCTAAACAGCCAAACCTAAAATCAAAAATAGTAGGCATTTATATTACACAGGGAATCCCATCATTGCAAAAGGTACTGTGCTCTTTTGACTGATGTCAGCAAACCCCAGCACTGAATCTTACCTAACAGATGTCATAGGTACAGCGGTTCCCCAGGTCTCCAGAATGAAGCAGGGATCATAGTGGACCAGAGGGCTTTTATATAGTGGCCATGATGGGAAGGGGGTGTGGTGAATAAAATCCACCTGTGGCATTCCCTAGATAGCGCTCCAGGATTGGCCCCCCTGAACTCCTGAGCGGCGTGGCATTGTGCATGGTGTGTGGTGCGTGGCGTTGGGCCACTTCCAGCTGTCTGTCTTTGGACTGCTTTCTTACATCATGTGTTTTAGTTTTATTAAATTTTTGCATTATATCCAAATCCTTCATCCTAGACATAAATATAAACGCCACCATAAAAAACCTCTTACAACTGCAATATCCTTTTGCATGGGCCGACACTGACATCTCTTACCTGGGCATTAAACTCCCAAGAAACACTAAAAGCCTCTATTCAAGTAATTTCCCTCCACTACTCCAGACTATACAACAAACATCACAACAAATAGCAAAACACGAACTTTCTTGGACAGGAAAGCTTGCGGCCTTTAAAATGATATGCCTCCCCCAAATACTTTACTATTTCAGAACCCGACCAATTCCACTACCCGCCACATTTTTTAGATCCCTACGCACAATGTACAACAAACTCCTGTGGAACGGTAAACGTCCCAGGTGTGCACATAAACAACTGGTTAAACACAAGCAAGTGGGTGGCACGAGCTCTATAGATTTTGAAGATTACCATCTAGCAGCCATTTTGGCCCAATTACCTTGCTGGTTCCAACCATCCCCAACTACGCTATGGGGGCAAATTGAATGCTCCTCAATCACAAGATCACACTTGAAAACCTGGTTACTGAGTACCCCATTGGGCTCACCGATCCCAAAGTCCCTATCTCCAACTATTAAAGCATCGGCGCAAGCCTGGAAGAAAATGTCCACTTCAATGAACCACACTCCACATGAACCACAAACACATATCCCTCTAGCCACCTTGAAACATATAACACCTGAACTATCAATAACCTCATGGACACATAAAGGTATAGGGTCCCTACAACATCTACTGCAGGACAACTCCCTCAAACCATTCTCCCAACTGCAATCTGAATATGCAATACCCTCATCTGAACATTTCACCTACCTCCGTATACAACACTGCCTCAAAATGGTCCCCCTTCCTCTGTACAGCATCCACCCCAAGACTTGGGACTATCTCACCAACCCTAACACAAATCTCAGAGGAATCTCATACTTCTACAACTCCCTCCACCAAAAACATACCTTCACCAAACTAAAACCACACAAGAAATGGGAAATTGATCTAGAACACGAATTCACAGACAATCAATGGCATCACGCCTTCAAGTCAATATATAAGGCCACGAAATGCGCGGCCCTTTGGGAATTGGCGCAAAAAATTTCTCTGCGTTGGTATATGACCCCTGCCAGAATCGCGTCCATTAATCCTCAAATGCCCAACACATGCTGGAGATGTAACGCATCCCCAAGTGATCTTCTTCATGTTTTCTGGTCATGCCACCTTCTTAAAACGTACTGGGATAGTATTTTCCAGTTAATCTCTCACATCACCCACATCAAAACTCCCCCCTCCCCAGCACTTGCGATCCTGAATCTTACTATTGAAGACCTTCCTCACCCCTTTAGAATAGTGACCACCCACGTCCTGTTGGCAGCTAGACTCAACATAGCTAGACACTGGAAGACGGCCACACCTTTAACCCTAACCCAAGTCGTCGACTTGGTATCATTACACTACAGCTATGAACATACATCTGCTTCTGACACAATACATTATACAAAAATACAATCCAGCTGGCAACCATGGACCACCTGGACTAGACACTGCGCAATTCACGTCTAAGTTACTGCAGTACAACCCCTTCCTCTTGACCGAGCAATACTAAGAATAGAGTAAGTTTACATGCATATTTTCAACTGGTAACCTTCCAAAATAACTTTTTTCTTTGGAATGTAACAAAATTAGATGGTCCACTTCACTTCTGTGGCTCTAGAGATCCCACATGGGGTGTCACACTAGTGAAGTGGACCAGTCACGATTACAAATATTACCAATGTTAGTGATACTGGTTATTATGTACTTAATGCACTAGTTTATTGTGTATGGACAAAGTTGTACTCTACCCAGTATGGAGTTATTTTCAATGCATTGTCCACTCATACGTCGATGCACGACGTACAATGTTCAATTGTACAATGTATACTCTGTGAAAACTAATAAAAATTATTGAAGAAAAAAAAAATTTTTGCATTATGTCATTTACTCTTTGTAATAAATTTGTAATTATTTTCGTGAATCCCATATTGTTCTGAGTGTTCATGGTCCTGTAAAGTCCCACTCTTTGAGGAACCCTGTTTTTACATATTGATATGCGTGATGGTGCTTTAGAAAGCTAAATGGCATTCAGTCGGAATGTAATTTTAGTATCACTGTCCTTGAATGAATGCCGCCCTCCATCCCTTGAGTGATGCTTACTTTGTTAAATAATTACTTATTTTTTTCACAATTGGTTTTAAGCTATTTCTATTTCTCTCATTACAGGCTTACCTTGACTCCAATACTCACACATGATCATACATTTGTCTGCTTCCATTTCTGATTTGAGGCTGCAAACATAGACATGTCTTGTATGCTATGCTACAGACTCCCATATAGAGCTACAATTAGAGGTCACTAGGAGGGTCTACTGGAATGCCTTAAGGGTCTATGAGTTGTTTTTTTTTTCATGTAGGGTCTATGAGTCTTTAAGTTTACTCTGGTTTAGTAGAGTGCAGAACGGAAAAAAAAATGTTTCTTTTAGTTTTGTATATTCGTTATGTTACTAATTTAGTTTCATTTCAGAATTTGTTTAGTGTAGTTTCGGAATTCGTAAAATTTCATTTTGTTTTTGTTAGATTTCGTTTAGTAATTTTCTAACAAAATCCAAATTTTTTGAACGATTTGAAGTCGGATAGGTCAGAAAATGTTTGACCGTTTTGAATTCTGTACGAAGAATAGCTGGTTGTTAGGCTGCAGGCCGGCTGGGTATTAGCCACAAGCGATTGTGACCTTCCATAATAGGAGGTCCCCATCAGCTGGTAAGTGAGCATTTTTTGCGGTGGAGGTTTCACTTTTATCCTTGGTGGTGGATGCTAACACCCTTTTGGAAGGACACCTATTTAGTTTGGACTTCGTATACTGTTAATATTGATGTTATTATTGACTCACTGGCTATCCTATTAGGAGAAGCCATTCACTTTTGCGACAATTTTTCAGTCATATAATATATAGTACAATTTATCACAATGTATGTTTGAGAGTAGCGCAGCTCTATTTATTACCATCTTTAATTACTGTGTATATCGCGCAGGAGAGTTTCTGCTTTATTAGGATTTGTATTTTTAGCACAGTGTTTTCTTTTATAATAATAATTTTAAAAATTATCTTTTCTCTGCTGTACTATCACGGGCCAGAGGTATCATCCACTGGCACAATAATTGGATGTACCTACTCATCAGAGAATCTGACCTTTTTTGGAACTGTATCCTGGTGACTAGGGATGGGCTTTATGTTCGGGTCCAACATTAGTTTGACTCGAACATTGGCTGTTCGCCCGTTCGCCGAATAGCGAACAATTTGGGGTGTTCGCGGCAAATTCGAAAGCCCCGGAACACCATTTAAAAGTCTATGGGAGAAATCAAAAGTGCTAATTTTAAAGGTTAATAGGCAAGTTATTAAAACGTGTTTGGGGACCTGGGTCCTGTCCCAGGGGACATGTATCAATGCAAAAAAAGTTTTAAAAATGGCCATTTTTTCGGAAGCAGTGATTTTAATAATGCTTAAAGTGAAACAATAAAAGTGTGATATTCCTTTAAATTTCGTACCTGGGGGGTGTCTATAGTATGCCTGTAAAGTGGCGCATGTTTCCCATGTTTAGAACAGTCTGAGAGCAAAATGACATTTCTAAAGGAAAAAAAGTCATTTAAAACTACTCGCGGCTATAATGAATTGTCGTTCCCGGCAATACACATGAAAGTATTTGAAAAAAACGTCATGGGAGTCCCCCACAGGGGAACCCCGAAGCAAAATTTTTAAAAAAATGCATGGAGGTCTCCCCAAATTCCATTCCAGGCTCTTAGGGTCTGGTATGGATTTTAAGGGGAACCCCGTGCCAAAATTTAAAGAAAAAATGGCGCAAGGGTCCCCCCAAAAATCCATACCAGACCCTTATCCGAGCATGCAACCTGGGAGGCCGCAGGAAAAGAGGGAGGGACGAGAGAGCGCCCCCCTCCTGAACCGTACCAGGCCACATGCCCTCAACATGGGGAGAATGGGGACAAGGACCTCATCCCCACAACCCTTGCCCGGTGGTTGTGGGGGTCTGCGGGTGGGGGGGCTTATTGGAATCTTTAACAAGGGGACCCCCAGATCGCGGCCCCCCCTTGTAAATTGGTAATGGGGTATAAATGTACCCCTACCATTTCACAAAAAAGGGTAAAAAATGTTAAAAAAGACAACAGATGGTTTTTGACAATTCCTTTATTACATAGTTACATAGTTAGTAAGGTTGAATAAAGACACCAGTCCATCCAATTCAACCTCAGTAAGTGTGGGTGCGTGTCTACAATTATCCCTATTTATTTAAGGTACCCATTTAGCGCTGTCAATTTACGCAGCACTCCACACATACATCGCACACTCACATTACCCTCAAGGAGCTCACAATCCAAGGTCCCCAACTCACATTCATATACTAGGGCCAATTTTGGACAGAAGCCAATTAACCTACCAGCATGTCTTTGGAGTGTGGGAGGAAACCAGAGTACCCGGAGGAAACCCATGCAGGCACAGGGAGAACATACAAACTCCAGGCAGGTAGTGTCCTGGTTGGGATTCGACCCTTTTTACTGCTAGACGAGAGTGCTACCCACTACACCACTGTGCTGCTCAAATTGCTGCCTTTATTAATGTCTTCTTCTTTCCCCGCTTCTTCTTCTATCTTCTTCTGGTCTTCCTTCGGTGTTCTTCTTCTTCCTCCATCTTGTTCTTCCCCCGCTTCTTCCTCTACTTCTTCCTTCGGTCTTCTCCTCCGGCATCTTTCTCTGGCTTCTTCCCCGCTTCGACCTCCGGACGATCCGCCTCATTGGGAGGCTCCCGCTGTGTGAAGCTTCTGTTCTTGTGACAGCTCCTATATAACTGAGGGCGGGGCCACCCAGTGACCCCGCCCCCTTTGACCCACGGGGAAAGCCATAGGTAAGTCCCCGTGCATAAGAGGGGGCAGGGTCACCAGGTGGCCCCTCCCTCCGTTATATAAGAGCTGTCACAAGAACAGAAGCATCACACAGCGGGAGACTCACATTGAGGCAGATCGTCCGGAGGACGAAGCGGGGAAGAAGAAGTTGGAGGAAGATGCCAGACAAGAAGACAAGAGGAAGAAGCAGAGGAAGATAGAGGAAGAAGCGGGGGAAGAACAAGATGGAGGAAGAAGAAGAACACTGAAGGAAGACCAGAAGAAGATGGAAGAAGAAGCGGGGAAAGAAGGAGACATTAATAAAGGAATTGTCAAAAAGCGTCTAGTCTTTTTTAACATTTTTGACACTTTTTTTGTGAAATGGTAGGGGTACATTTGTACCTCATTACCAATTCACACAGGGAGGGGCCGGGATCTGGGGGTCACCTTGTTAAAGGGGGCTTCCAGATTCCGATAAGCCCCCCGCCCGCAGACCCCCACAACCACAAGGGTTGTGGGGATGAGCCCCTTCTCCCCATCAACATGGGGACAAGGTGCTTTAGGGGGCTACCTCTACCAAAGCACCCTCCCAATGTTGAGGGCATGTTCCCTGGTACCGTTCAAGGGGGGCGCTCTCCCGCCCCCCCTCTTTTCCTTCGGCCTGCCAGGTTGCGTGCTCAGAGGGTCTGGTTTGGATTTTTTGGGGGGACCCCCACACCATTTTTTTTAAATTTTGGCACGGGGTTCCCCTTAAAATCCATACCAGACCTGAAGGGTCTGGTATGGATTATGAGGGGGACCCCCACGCCATTTTTAAAAAAAATTTGGCGTGGGGTTCCCCTTAATATCCATACCAGACCTGAAGGGCCTGGTATGTAATTTGGGGGACCCCCCCACATTTTTTTTTTGTTTTGGTTCAGCGTTCCCCTGTGGGAGAATCCCATGCCGTTTTTTTTCAATGACTTTTATGTGTATTGCCGGGACCGACAATTCATTATAGCCATAGTAGAGTAGTTTAAATGACTTTTTTTCCTTTAGAAATGTCATTTTGCTCTCAGACTGTTCTAAACACGGGAAACATGTGCCACTTTACAGGAATACTATAGACACCCCCCAGGTTCCAAATTTAAATGAATATTATACTTTTATTGTTTCACTTTAAGCATTATTAAAATCACTGCTCCCGAAAAAACGGCCGTTTTTAAAACTTTTTTTTGCTTTGATACATGTCCCCTGGGGCAGGACCCAGGTCCCCAAACATTTTTTATGACAATAATTTGCATATAAGCCTTTAAAATTAGCACTTTTGATTATTCATGTTTGTGTCACATAGACTTTAACGGTGTCCACGTGTTTGAACACATTTTTTGCCTGTTCTCATGTTCTGCTGTGAACCGAACAGGGGGGTGTTCGGCTCATCCCTACTGGTGACTCATAGGTGAGAATTTTAGGGAGATGAATCAGTCTCTTGACCCTCTGTTCTCTGGGCTCAGGTGTATCTTAAGTAGAAGGCTGCATTACAAGCTCAAGGGTTATGGAGAAAGTATTTCCACCTCACTGGTCTTTTCAACAGATGTCTCCACCTGCTTCTATTTCTACTTTGACTCATACATTTGGGTTCTCAAAGCGAGGTAAGGGGTGGTTTCCTGAGTTGATCCACATACTCTTTGTGGGTTGCAGTACATGTGCAATCAATAATGATGCCGAAGACCAAACTCATTGGCAGTCGGGCCTTTTAACTAAACTTGAGAATATAGGAATAGTACCAGATCATATGGTTTTTTTTACTGTTGTGGGCATGTACAACCACTGAAGTGTATCTTCTCAAATTCTGCTTCTTCTCTGTTGTGAAAGTCCCAAGCATATTAAGGAGAGTGTGATTTAACCGTGCTGACTGTGGGTCCCCTTGTGGATGATAGGGGATTGTCTCTGACTTCAGAATCCCTAACAGGTCCCAGCAACTGCTTAATGAGTCTGTTTTCAAAGTCTCTGCCGTGATCTAAATGGATCATTTGAGGCAGTCCATAATGGACAAAGAATTTTGGCACCAGCTGAAGCAGTTTTTCACCAGGAAAGCCTAGGCAGAGCAGATGAAGTGGTCAGTCACCACAAGGATGCTCACTTGTATCAGGCTCCAAGAACAGAATATCAGTGCACACCACCTTCATTTAATCTTGACTTTGGAGGTGGTCCATTGAGGATGCTCTGGAGGGTACAGCCTTCCTTTGTAGATTGTAGACAGGAATTGCAGTAGCTCTCAACTTCAGTCCTCATACAGGGTCACCCTGAAAGCAGACCAGAATGTCTTTTTTCCACTCTGCATCTCCACAGGAAGTTTCTTGATCTACTTTTGTGTCCAGTAAAAATACTCCTTGGAAAATTTGAGTTTAGAGGCTGAATGGACTTTAAGGGTACTCACGTGGACAGCAACACATGAATAGTCTAAAAATATTGTTTTATTACAACAATCAGATAAAACATACACAATGTTGTGCCAAATCAAACATAATAAAACCGCTGCCTATTTAGTGGCTAGTTACATAATGACTCCAAACTGATTCTCATGGTCTATCACATTGAGTTTATCCGTATCTTCTCAAGTCACAATGACAATCATAATAGAGAAGATAAAGTACCATATGTATAATTAATGTTTGGACATGAAGATCCAGGTATGGAGTTGTGTAAAAGCTTACCCATCACCCATGGAGGTTAACAACGTGGAATGCCAAGAGGCATGTATATGAATCCCATTGTGGGGTCGGGTCCAGTGACGTCACCCACCGTCTGCAGCATACGGGCGTCGCCAGGCAGGAGCCCTATATAAGGGGGTACTGTCTGTGTGTCCTGTCGCTGATGCATTGCTGAGGGACATTTTGCCTCTTTCTATTTGGTGATCCATAAGGTGAGCTGTGGTGATGCAATGTATTCTGTTGCATATTTTCGTGGACACATAATACGTTATGGGTGCAGCCCTTTCGTGCCCTATAGTAATGGCTTTTATATGTATATATTTTGTTATCTTTCTAGACTTGTTTGTACTACTGTTATGAACATGCCTTAACCTAGGAACTGTGAACCACTATTGAAGATCATTTCAGTGAGAGTTACCTTTCAAGCGTAACTCCACTTTTATTGAGAAAAAGCATTCCCCTCTGGGTGATCTATATACATTGCAAGCATTATAACAATATTTGTTGCAGATTCCTACTTTTTGTAATTCTGAAGAAATCCAAGTGTGTTTGTCTGTGCCTCTGTACTGAGTGGGTCTAATGGGAGTGTTTTCATAATTAACTGTCAGGTGTGCAGCTGCTTGGCACTAATGAGGAAAACTGCTGGACCTGCATCCCTTTAGACATGCTCCTATTGAAAGTATCTCTCCAAAAATGACATTTTTGTTGCAGGGGATGCCTGAAATCTGACTTGTATCTTAGGCAGATTTCTGGGCTAATTTGTGAGCCAATCACACAAGCAGGAAATTATGTTTCTGGTGAGTGATCAGTACAAACTCTGCGTACAGAACACCTCCAGGTAGCCATATTGCAATGTATTCTCAGAAAATTACAGTGGCTGCAGATTGAAAAAGAAAGGTAATTTATAATAACATTCAATTACAATATGATTAGTGTCGCAATTATATGTGCTATATTGTTTTTTCTTTATTTGCTATTTTTTCCGCCACAAAAGTGGATTTACCCTTTAAGATCTATGGAACTTTGACGTGGTGTGTATTAAAATGCAAGGTTAACGTTTTGGCCTTTTAGTTGTTTGCTCTGGTTCTCTTATTAAACATTTTATACCTAATAGGCAGGATTCATGTGCCCCTTGCGTTAGTGCTCCCATACCCGCCAGGAGAGACGTGCCTCTTCCACATGCTGTTAACCTTCATAGGTGAAGGGTAAGCTATTACACAACTCCATACCTGGATCTTCATGTCTGAACATTAATTATCCATATTGCATAGTTATCAACTGTCCCAAACTTTCTGGTACATTCCTGGGATTTAGACCTTTGACTCGCTTTTAGCATTTCCCGGGAAATGTCCCAGGAAATCTGTGGTTTCCAGTTTTTTCACTGGTGCTGTTGGAAAGGCCGTGGAGCAGGGGATTGGCGGCAGCTCAGTTTTTATTGGCACCCTTCCGCCTGGCTCCACCTCTTGTTTGTTCCCCTTGGCCAGTGACTTGTGTTACATGAGAGCTGGTCTACTGTAATGGCGGCAGAGACTCCGCTGCTGGGACACCTGATGAAAGGGGCGGCTCCACTGGGGAACACCTAATGTAAGGGGGCTTCACTGAGGGACTCCTGATGTAAGGGGGCTCTACTGGGGGACACCTGATGTAAGCGGGACACCTGATGTAAGGAGGGACTCCACTGAGGGACACCTGATGTAAGGGGGACACCGCTGGGGGACACCTGATGTAAGGGGGACACCGCTGGGGGACACCTGATGTAAGGGGGACACCTGATGTAAAGGGGCACTGCTGGGGGATACCTGACATGGCAGGGGGACACCTGATGTAAGGGAGACACTGCTGGGGGACACAGGGACACCTGATGTAAGGAAGGGCTCCACTGGGGGACACCTGCTGAAGGAGGAACACCACTGGGGATACCTGATGTATGGGGGACACCGCTGGGACACCTGATGTAAGGGGGACTCAGCTGGGGCACACCTGCTGTAAGAAGGACTCCACTGGGGGCACCTGATGTAAGAGGGTCTCCTCTGGGGGACACCTGATGTAAGGAGAGACTCTGCTGGGAATGCCTGGTATAAAGAGGGACTCTGTTGGGCATGCCTGATGTATGGAAGGACTCTGCTGGAAATACCTGATGTAAGGAGGGACTCTGCTGGGGACACCTGATGTAAGGAGGGGCTCCACTGGGGGACACCTGATGTAATGGGGACTCTGCTGGGAATGCCTGGTATAAAGAGGGACTCTGCTGGGAATGCCTGATGTAAGGGGGGGCTCCACTGGGGACACCTGATGTAAGGAGGGGCTCCACTGGGGAAACCTGATGTAAGAGGGGGCTCCACTGGGGGACACCTGATGTAAGGGGGACTCTGCTGGGAATGCCTGGTGTAAAGAGGGACTCTACTGGGAATGCCTGATGTATGGAGGGACTCTGCTGGGAATGCCTGATGTAAGGGGGGGCTCCACTGGGGACACCTGATGTAAGGAGGGGCTCCACTGGGGAAACCTGATGTAAGGGGGACTCCGCTGGGGGACACCATATGTAAGGCGGATTCTGCTGGGGGACACCTAATATAAGGAGAGACTCTGCTGGGAATGCCTGATGTATAGAGGGACTCTACTGGAAATGCCTGATGTATGGAGGGACTCTACTGGGAATGCCTGATGTATGGAGGGACTCCGCTGGGGGGGACACCTAATTTAAGAGGGGCTCCGTTGGGGACACCTGATGTAAGGGGGACCTCACTGGGGGTACCTGATGTATGGGAGACACCGCTGGGGGACACAGGGACACCTGATGTAAGGAGGGGCTCCACTGGGGGACACCTGATATAAGGGGGCCTCACTGGGGCTACCTGATGCAAGGGGGACACTGCTGGGGCACCTGATGTAAGGGGGACTCCGCTGGGGCACACCTGCTGTAAGGGGGACTCTGCTGGGGGCACCTGATGTACGTGGGAGTCCACTGGTGGACACTTGATGTAAGGAGAGACTCTGCTGGGAATGCCTGGTGTAAAGAGGGACTCTATTGGGAATGCCTGATGTATAGAGGGACCCTGGTGGGAATGCCTGATGTAAGGAGGGACTCTGCTGGGGACACCTAATGTAAAGGGGGCACCTGAAGTAAGAGGGACACCGCTGAGGGACACCTGATGTAAGGGGGGCACCACTGGGGGAGACCTGATGTAATGGAGACACTGCTGGGGGACACAGGGACACCTGATGTAAGGAGGGGCTCCACTGGGGGGACACCTGATGAAGGAGGGACACCACTGGGGATACCTGATGTAAGGGGGACACCGCTGGGGCACCTGATGTAAGGGGGACTCAGCTGGGGCACACCTGCTGTAAGGGGGACTGCACTGGGGTCACCTGATGTAAGAAGAGACTCTGCTGGGAACGCCTGGTATAAAGAGGGACTCTGCTGGGGATGCCTGATGTATGGAGGGACTCTGGTGGAAATGCTTGATGTAAGGAGGGACTCTGCTGGGGACACCTGATGTAAGGGGGGGGCTCCACTGGGGGACACCTGATGTAAAGGGGACTCTGCTGGGAATGCCTGGTGTAAAGAGGGACTCTACTGGGAATGCCTGATGTATGGAGGGACTCTGCTGGGAATGCCTGATGTAAGGGGGGGCTCCACTGGGGACACCTGATGTAAGGAGGGGCTCCACTGGGGAAACCTGATGTAAGGGAAACTTCGCTGAGAAACGCCAGATGTAAGGGGGATTCCGCTGGGGGACACCTGATGTAAGGGGGACTCCACTGGGTGACTCCGCTGGGGGACAGCTGATGTAAGGAGGACTCCGCTGGGGGACACCTAATATAAGGAAAGACTCTGCTGGGAAGGCCTGATGTATAGAGGGACTCTACTGGGAATGCCTGATGTATGGAGGGACTCCGCTGGGGGGGGACACCTGATGTAAGAGGGGGCTCCACTGGGGACACCTGATGGCATCTGGTGACACGCTCGAAGGTTCCCACTGATTCATGGCGAGTTGAACTATTTAATTTTATATTACAATGTAATAATAGAAATCCTGTCTCATCCTTTCCCTCTCTCCCTCATTTTCATCTCTTCTCCTTCACCTCCCCCTATATCTTCCTCTTTTCTTTCCAAACAACCCCCTCCCCCCTTCTTCTTTTCCTTATGTTCTCCAGGACTTCCTGTATTTTTTGTACTCATGCACACAATTTCAGACTTTCATGCTAACTAGAGACTAACTATTACCTGACATATATATTTACTCCATTACAGTGAGCATGCCTCTAAAGATTTCTTCACCTTCAGAATGCCCTCCCTTGTGTTCTTTTTACTCAAGCACACAATTTTATACTCTTAGGATTTTTTATATGTTAACGTCTCTGATATATATATCCATATTTATACCCATATATTCTTATATTCTACTCCATATATTCTATTACAGCGAGCATGTCTTGCAAGACTCATGGCTGTCACTTTGGTTCACATTTTTCTTTCATCCCCTTGCCACACCTGCCCCGCGCCTGGCCTTGGTCCTCTTTGCTGCGGTCTCCGTCCCTTCAGCTCCCGGGGGAGATCTTTCCCGCTGACCCTCACTTGGGATCAGACTCTGAAGCCAACCGTCCAACCAGTAAGTATGGGATCACCAGTTTTGGCCTCATGCCTTTGTTCTAATCATAACCTATATTTCAATAAATATTTTACTTGTCCTTTTCAGACACCAGATGTACACATCAGCCCCTGATGATGCGAGTAGAGCTCGCGAAACGCGTCGGGTTAGAGATGTATCATGTATATCTGTACTACAAATACTTTGTGATATTATATCATTATGGCTATGTTTAGAGGACTATTATGCTATGTTGCTGCTCTTATGAAACTGTTATTTATGATCATGTTTTATATTGGATGATGTTTATACAAATAAAATTTGTTACCTCCCTTACACATCTTGTTGACCTTGTGATCATCATGGACATCTCACTCAAAGTCCCACGGGCGATAGTCTGTTCCTAATTAAAAATAAGACTCCACCTGCAGACAAAAAAGTGTCCCTATAATTTTTTTTACAATGTTGGCAACTATGATATTGTACCTTATCTTCTCTATTATGACTGTCATTGTCTCCTTATATATAATTTTTGCTCTCTAAAATACTATTGAGGAAGCGGATATTGCTGCAAAACATGCTGAGAGGATACGGATAAACTCTATGTGAAAGACCATAAGAATCACTATGGTATCACCATCTAATTATCCACTAAATAGAGCAAGGTTTTAGTGGCTTTGATTTGGCACAACATTGTGTATGTTTTATCTGATTGTTGTAATAAAATAATATTTTTAGTCTATTCATGTGTTATTGTCCATGTGACTACCATTAACCACTTGACCTCCGGAAGGTTTACCCCCCTTCATGACTAGGCCATTTTTTGCAAAACAGTACTGCATTATTTTAACTGACAATTGCGTGGTCCTGCGACGCTCTACCCAAATACAATTTTTGTCCTTTTTTCCCCACAAATAGAGATTTCTTTTGGTGGTATTTGATAACCTCTGCGGTTTTTATCCTTTGTGCTATAAAAATCTAATTTCTTCATCAATTTAGGCCAATATGTATTCTGCTACATATTTTTGGTAAAAAAATCCCAATAAGCGTATATTGCTTGGTTTGTGCAAAAGTTATAGCGTCTACAAACTATGGGATATGTTTATTTTTTACTAGTTACGGTGACTTATAGCGGGACTGCAATATTGTGGTGGACAAATTGGACACGTAACTGACACTTTTTGGGGACCAGCAACACTAATACAGTGATCAGTGCTAAAAATATACAGTGTCACTGTACAATAACACTGGCTGGGAAAGGGTTAACATCAGGGGTGATCAAAGGGTTAACTTTATGCCTAGGTGCCTAGGTTGTGCTTACTCATTGTAGGGGAGGGGCTTTGACTATGGGAAGGCAAAGTGAATGCAGTTTGAAAAGAAAAAGTAATTTTTTTTATAAAATTAAAAGCGGTAGTTAACTGACAAAAAAAAATTGCAAAAAAAGTCCCCTGCAAAATAATAGCAAAATGTGCTATTATGAAAGACTTACCTTAGAAAACCCTCCAGCAGTGCACTGTCACCGCTGACAGGAATTCCATCTTCACCTGGTCTCCCTTCCGGGTTAAAAGCTTCAGTTGTTTGACTAGTGGAGCCACGATTACGTCACTCCCATGCATGCGCATGGTAGTCACGGCCACGGGATGGCTCTCTCAATGGATGGCATGCTGTCAATTGTGAGCACAGTGTGCATGCGCAAGTGACGTCATTAGCTACTACTATAGTAAATATCTCCTAAACAGTGCACGTTTAGGAGATATTTACTGTACCTACAGGTAAGCTTTATTTTAGGCTTTCCTTTAGGTACAAGTAAACAAGGTAGGCTTTACTACCACTATGATTACCATATGGCTTGTGTGTTAATTGTATATGCTATGTTATTTATTTATTTATTTTCGCTATATTTTTTTTCCCACAAAAGTGGAGTTATCCTTTAAGAAAGCTCTATGTGAGGCTACCAAAAGCCTTGAGAAAGGTGGACACACCCCTGAAACACATTGCCTAGAATTGCCCTAGGTTACTGTGTCACAGCACAGGTAGTAGTGGGTGGATACACATGTAAGCTGGGCTCTAGCTGCTGTCATTGGGGTGAGTGCATTTCTGGATCCTGGTCCTGTCAGCAATTTGGAGGTGGAGTAGGAGAACTGAGCTGTCATCTAGCAAGAACCACTGGCCCCAGTGATTGCATCCCTCTGTATTGTTGTGTCCAAACTCCTTTATCTATACTAGAATGTGAGTGCAATGCCACATCTGGTATTTTATGTATTAAAGTGTATTTAATTGCACTAGATCTGTGCACTTCCTTCTCTCTGGTTCTGTTACACACTCCTGTCGATGCCTTTTACACTCATGACATGACATGCACTATTTGCATTGCACACTCAGGACCCCTCCACTCCAGACTGTAGCACACTGTGCATCACACATTCCTGAGCGCTGCACTTTATGACTTGGACTGTACATTATCAACTCTTAACCTCTGCACCCTGGACTCTGTGTTGTACATTACATACTCTGAACTCTGCGCTCTGTACGTTACATATTCCTATCCCCTACTGTTCATGCAATGTGTTAATAGCCAGAATTTGCCGCAAATCCTAACAATGCCACTGCTCTCCATTGAGAACCATTTGGCAATCCTTTTTTCACAAAATAAAAAGGCATGCCCCCACCTTCCAAAGATACTAGACCAACATTCCAGGTATATAAATGGAACTCCCTTGGCTAGAGGGCAAACAAAATAAAGCACCCCTTCTATGCTAATGCCAGCCTATAAAAAAAGAGAAAAAAGCCCTAGTATTAAATACAAGAAGATTAAAACGCAGTGGATTGGGGGAACTGCTGGAGGAGCATCATTTTAAACAATCACTCATCCATATCGTTAAATGACAAAATAATCTTCTTTACCCAAAAAATAAAAATAAATCATATTTAGAAGTTTGCTTGCATTTCAAATGAAAGATCCCCATCTAGTGGTCTTTATACACATTTCAGCTATAAAGCTTAGCGTAAGAATATAAATGTATTATTATAGCAGACTTTATCCCATAGGGTTTGAAACCTTCTTCATATTAAGTGTCAGTTTACAAGTATTAGACTACCAGTGAATAGGGATGAGCTTCGAGTTCGAGACGAACTCATGTTCGACTCGAACATCGGCTGTTCGCAAGTTCACTGAACAGCGAACAATTTGGGGTGTTCGCGGCATATTCGAAAGCCGCAGAACACCCTTTAAAAGTCTATGGGAGAAATCAAAAGTGCTAATTTTAAAGCCTTATATGCATGATATTGTCATAAAAAGTGTTTGGGCACCTTGATCCTGCCCCTGGGGACATGGATCAATGCAAAAAAAGTTTTAAAAACAGCCATTTTTTCGGGAGCAGTGATTTTAATAATGCTTAAAGTGAAACAATAAAAGTGTAATATTCCTTTAAATTTCGTACCTGGGGGTGTCTATAGTATGCCTGTAAAGGGGCGCATGTTTCCCATGTTTAGAACAGTCTGACAGCAAAATTACATTTCAAAGGAAAAAAGTAATTTAAAAGTACTCGCGGAATATGAATTGTCGGTCCGACAATACACATAAAAGTTCATTGATAAAAACGGCATGGGATTTCCCCACAGGGGAACCCCGAACCAAAATTTAAAAAAAAAAGGCGTGGGGTTCCCCCTCAAAATCCATACCAGACCCTTCAGGTCTGGTATGGATTTTAAGGGGAACCCCACGCCAAAATTTAAAAAAAAATGGCGTGGGGTCCCCCCAAAAATCCATACCAGAACCTTATCCGAGCATGCAACCTGGCAGGCTGCAGGAAAAGAGGGGGGATGAGAGAGTGCCCCCCCTCCTGAACCGTACCAGGCCACATGCCCTCAAAATTGGGAGGGTGCTTTGGGGTTCCCCCCAAAGCACCTTGTCCCCGTGTTGATGAGGACAAAGGCCTCATCCCCACAACCCTTGCCCGGTGGTTGTTGAGGTCTGCGGGCGGGGGGCTTATCAGAATCTGGAAGCCCCCTTTAACAAGGGGACCCCCAGATCCCGGCCCCCCCGTGTGAAATGGTAAGGGGGTACAAAAGTACCCTTACCATTTCACAAAAAAAGTGTCAGAAATGTTAAAAATGACAAGAGACAGTTTTTGACAATTCCTTTATTTAAATGCTTCTTCTTTCCATCTTCTTTCTTCTATCTTCTATCTTCCTTCGGTTTCTTCCTCCATCTTCTTCTTCTTCTTCCTCCGATCCTCTGCTTCTTGCTCCGGTGTTCTCGTCCAGCATCTTCCTCCGAGGCGTCTTCTTCCCTTCTTCATTCTCGGGCCGCTCCGCATCCATGATGGGAGACTCCCGCTGTGTGATGCTTCTCGTCTTCTGACGGTTCTTAAATAACAGAGGGTGGGGCCACCTGGTGACCCCGCCCCCTCTGACCCCAAAGCACCCTCCCAATGTTGAGGGCATGTGGCCTGGTACAGTTCAGGAGGAGGGGCGCTCTCTTGTCCCCCCCCCTCTTTTCCTGCGGCCTGCCAGGTTGCGTGCTCGGATAAGGGTATGGTATGGATTTTTGGGGGGACCCCACGCCATTTTTTAAAAAATTTTGGCACGGGGTTCCCCTTAAAATGCATACCAGACCTGAAGGGCCTGGTATGGAATTTAGGGGGACCCCCACGTCATTTTACACCCTATTTTTAAAAATTTTGGTTCGGGGTTCCCCTGTGGGGAAATCCCATGCCGTTTTTATCAATGAACTTTTATGTGTATTGTTGGATCGACAATTCCTATAGCCGCGAGTACTTTTAAATGACTTTTTTTCCTTTGAAATGTCATTATGCTGTCAGACTGTTCTAAACACGGGAAACATGCGCCCCTTTACAGGCATACTATAGACACCCCCCAGGTATGAAATTTAAAGGAATATTACACTTTTATTGTTTGACTTTAAGCATTATTAAAATCACTGCTCCCGAAAAAACGGCAGTTTTTAAAACTTTTTTTGCATTGATCCATGTCCCCTGGGGCAGGACCCAGGTCCCCAAACACTTTTTATGACAATAACTTGCATATCAGCCTTTAAAATTAGCACTTTTGATTATTCATGTTCGAGTCCCATAGACTTTAACGGTGTTCGCGTGTTCAAACAAATTTTTTTCCTGTTCGCATGTTCTGGTGCGAACCAAACAGGGGGGTGTTCGGCTCATCCCTGCCAGTGAACATTAAAGTGCCATAGCCGTATCGTTTTTTGCAATTTTTGCATGCATAGTTGTAATGCTAATGGCAAGGTAAATGAATTATTGTTAGTTAATATTTATATTTACTAATAACCTGAACTTAGGCTCCATTCACACCCATGCAGGTGCAACGGAGTAAAGGTAGCATGTTTTTGGACAATCTTGCTTTATTCCACACATCGCATTTAGGGCAGCCTATTCAATTCAATAGATAGCCCTAGGTGCCAAAAAATTGCACAGAAGACGTGCATGGCCCTTTTTTAAAATAATGTTGCAGCAAAACACATAAAGTTACCATGCCTTTTGGCACACATGAAAATTAACATGTTAGCAAGGTGTTTTGGGGTGCCATTAAGATCTAAAAATATGGGACCGCCATACCGCCATGCCGCTGCAGAAGGGATGTGCCTTTTCTGTGCGTTGTGGTAACATGCGTGATTTTGTATTGCCGCAGCACACAAATGGGTATTTAGCCAATTTGGCAAATGTGAATCTTGAATATAGTCCCTTATCATACCCTTCAAGAGTTTATATACTATTGATGTTAGGCTAACTGGTCTGTAATTCCCAGGGAAGTATTTTGGGCCCCTTTTAAATATAGGTGCTACATTGGCTTTTCTCCAATCAGCTGGTACCATTCCAGTCCGTAGACTGTCAGTAAAAATTAGGAACAATGGTCTGGCAATTACTTGACTGAGTTCCCTAAGTACCCTCAGGTGCAAGCCATCTGGTTCCGGTGATTTATTAATGTTAAGTTTCCCAAGCCTATTTTAATTCTGTCCTCTGTTAACCATGGAGGTGCTTCCTGTGATGTGTCATGAGGAAAAACACTGCAGTTTTGGTTACTGAAGCCCCCCGATTCCCTTGTGAAGACTGAGGAGAAGAATAAATGCAATACCATCTTCCAAACCTTTGTAACCAGATGTCCTTCCTCATTCTTTATGGGGCCAATATGGTCTGTGCTCCCTTTTTTACTGTTTACATACTTAAAGAATTTTTTGGGATTTTTTTTGCTCTCTTCCACTATGTGTCTTTCATGCTCCATCTTAGCCGTCCTTATTGCACCCTTACATTTCTTATTGCATTCTTTATAAAGTCTAAATGCTGATGATGATCCCTCAACCTTGTATTTTTTTGAAGGGCTTCTCCTTTGCTTTTATATGCACTTTTACATTGGAGTTAAGCCATTCAGGACTTTTGTTCGCTCTTTTAAATTTATTACCCAATGGGGTGCATTGGCTAATGCCCTTATTTAATATGCTCTTAAAGCAAACCCATCTCTCCTCCGTGTTCTTTGTTCCTAGTTTAGGGAAGTTGGCTTTTTTGAAATTCAGTGTCTTTGTATTCCCCTTATGTTTCCTATTTGTGTGATTTATACTGAAACCAATTGACCTGTGATCGCTGTTACCTAAATTGCCCTGTATTTCCACATCCGTGATCAGCTCTGTATTGTTGGTAATCAGTAGATCCAGTAACGCTTTATTTATAGTTTATGTATCTACCATCTGACCCATAAAATTGTCCTGCAAGACATTTAGGAACTGGCGAGCCTTAGATGAATGCGTGGTTCCCTCCGCCCAGTCTATGTCTGGATAATTAAAATCCCCCATTATGATAACACTTCCCATCCTTGCTGCTAATCCAAATTGTTATAGGAGATCTGTCTCCCCTTCCTCCCTCAGGTTAGGGGGCCTATAGCATACTCTCAGTATAGCATACTCCCAGTACTCCCCTTAGCTTCATCTCTTTGGAGCTCTACCCATAAGGATTCAACCTCCTCCCTAGCTCCCTTAGTGATGTCATCTCTCACATTCACTTGTACATTATTCTTGATATATAGGCATATATGTCCTCCCCACAATCCACAGTAGTCCTCTTTCTCTCTGTGGCAGCATATAGTCCTCCAGATGGCCAGTGCTTTGTCTCTTTCTGGCCACAGCCACTCTTGTCCTTTAGGGCTCTTTCACACTGGGGCTAGTTTTAGCAGCGCTTTACCTCTGTTTAGGCGTCGCTTTTCTGAAGGCTAGCGGGACGCTTTTAACACCCACTAGCAGCTGAAGAAGGGGTTAAAAACTCCTGTGATGCAGTGCTTCAGAAGCGCTTTTCAGGTGCTTCAGAAGCACTGCCGATTCATTGCAATGGGCAGGGGCGTTTTGGGAGCGCTCTATACAGCGCTCCCAAACCGCCCCAAAGATGCTGCTTGCAGGACTTTTTCTAATGTCCTGCAAGCCCACCGCTCCAGTGTGAAAGCACTTGGGCTTTCACATTCGGCGGCATGGGAGGCAGTTTTCAGGCGCTTTACAGGCACTATTTCTAGCACTAAAACGCCTGAAACTGCCTCAGTGTGAAAGGGGTCTAACAGCTTGAGAGGAAGAGAAGAACTGCAGGGCAGCAGCAATAGTAGCACAGTCCCTGCTGCCAGACAGAGCAGAACTGTGGACCAGGGACTACATTTGCTAATGCATTGTGTATTATATGCTTTTTCTTTCTTTTAGAAATATGTTTTTCACTGTTTTAACTCATTTTTGCATCTCAGTGCTGCTGAGCTGAAGCTTTTTTGCAATTACTTTCTGTCTTCATGCAAAAGTAGAATTCCAGTCAAAATCTAAATACTCCCTCCCCCCTCCTAACTTCTATTTTGACGAAAGTCAGCCATACATGGATCAAAATTCATCCAGTTCAGCAGGCACTGGCCAAATTTTGATCCATGTATGACAGACATCCCAACCTGCAAAAACTAATTTCAAGGAGGTGGCAAACTCATTTCAGGGAGGTGGGCGTGGCTTAAACCATGCTACATATTGGGCGTGGCTTAAATGGGGTGTGGTTTAATAGAGTCTGAGATGACTTACAGCGGAGGGTGTGGAGGGTGGTGTCAGTAGGGCAGTGGACGGTGTCAGTAGTTCTTTATTTTTATTATTATTTTTTTACAATTGTATTTTTTAAATGATTTTACAATTTCCTTTTTTTACAATTTTGTTGTTTATTACTTTCTTTAAATCATTTTTTTAAATATTTTTTTCACAGTGCTTCTGGGGAAGAAGGTGGGGAGTATGTGGCAGTGATGTTGTCAGTAGGGCAGTGGACGGTGTCAGTAGGGCAGTGGATGGTGTCAGTAGAGCAATGGACGGTGTCAGCAGGGCAGTGGACGGTGTCAGCAGAGCAGTGGACGGTGTCGGCAGGGCAGTGGATGGTGTCAGTAGAGCAGTGGACGGTGTCAGCAGGGCAGTGGACGGTGTCAGCAGGACAGTGGATGGTGTCAGTAGTTTTTATTTTTACATATTGTTTTTTTAATTTTTTTTTTTCACAATGCTTTTTGGGGGGAGGGGGTTGGGGCAGTGGACAGTGTTGGTAGGGCAGGGGGTGGTGTCAGTAGTTTTTTATTTTATATATTTTTTATAATTTAATTTTTTATAATTTTTGTTCACAATTTTATTTATTTTGAAATATTTTTTGCATTTTTTTTAAATCAACTCTGTGGGGAGGGAGGCTTTGGTGAGATATCAGGGGTCTAAACAGACCCCTGACATCTCCTCTTTGAGACATGAAGATTCCTCCATCCATCTCGAATGTGTGGATGAGGGAATTGAATCAGATTTTTCATTTAACCCGCTGGTTGAATGGAAAAAAACTGCTTCCTGTGCGTTATGCACTCATGTTCCCTGTGCTCTGTGCATTACACACTCCTGACCCATATGCTCTATGTCTTAAAGTGGAGCTAATTTGTAAATTTTGAGTGGGGGGGGTGGGAGCAGGTACCTTGTTTGGGTAAGTGTCCTATTATTAAAAAGTCAACAACTACAGGATTTGTAGCTGCTGACTTTAAATTTTTTGTTACAGTCAGATGAACCGTTGTTCTGTGCAATATGCACTCATGGTTTAAGCCCCTCCCACTGTTACCATAATTTTGCCACACACACCATTCACTTAATCTTATTTCTCTGTCCCCAGGGCTGAACCCCCAGGAAAAAAAAAGATCTACGGCCCTGAGGGTCGCAACAGCCCTCAAATAAAATGCATGTAGAGTCATGTTGGTCAATCCAGGCCAATCAAACTTAGCAGCATAGAGTCAATAGAACCTGGTGGGGTGGTAGGGAGAAGATATCTAAGATAATCAATGGTAGACTTGTCATTGGACAGAAGACCCTCAGAGGCAGGCAGGTTGTTGGGCACAGGATGTCCAGAGGCAGGCTGGGAATCAGGCAGAGGCACATCAGGCTGGGCAGTGGCACAGGTATCGGCATAGTCCAGCTGGGCAGCAGGCTTGGCAGCAGATGGTAGGTCACCCACAGCAGGCAGCAGCATGGCTGAGGAATGGACACCATCAAAGGCGGCATCAGCATGGAGAAGGAATGGACACCATCGGAAGGTGGCATCAGCATGGAGAAAGACTGGACACCATCAGAAGGCAGCATCAGCATGGAGGAGGAATGGACACCATCAGCAGGTGGCCTCAGCATGGAGGAAGACTGGACACCATCAGCAGGAAACATCAGCATGGAGGAGGACTGAATCACATCGGCAGCAGTCATCAGCATGGAGAAGGACTGGATCGCATCGGCAGAAGTGATCAGCATGGAGGAGGACTGGATTACATCAGCAGCAGTCATCAGCATGGGGGAGGACTGGGCACCATCAGCAGACAACATAGATAGGGGCAGAGTTGTAAGAGAAGGAGAAAAATGTTGTTTCTTTTTGGGCTTGGATACTGAGTCCTGCACGTAGTTGCATTGTGCTGACCAGAGTGTACTGCTGATGGGAAGGTACAGTACTTTCCCCAATACTGGGGAAAATAGAGGGAAGACTAGCAGAAGTACAGGAAGAGGCTTGAGACGTTGCTATGGTAACGGTACTGCAGAGGGAGCTTTCAATGGATTGCATTCAAAGGAAGTGTGATTACTGGTGGCAGAGTTCTGATCTACAGGAAGTAAGAAACACTCAGTAGCAGCAGAGGTTGCTAAGGGTAACAGAGGAACAGATTCTTCATCTTTAGCAGCAGATCTGACTTTATGTGACTCATCTAGCACTGGGGATATGATCTATGACCAAGCTTGTAGCAGAGAGTGAACTAAAGTTAGTTTGTCTCTCCCTTGCTCACATTGCTTAATTAAACAGTGCACACCAGCAATGCAATCCAACACCACCTGTTGTAAATAGGCTGAATACTGCTGGGAAAAAGAACCTGCACAATGTTTTCACCAAAAATCCAGCCTGGTGTATAGTAAATGGAAGAGTGAAAACATCACGGCCCTGAGAGATACACTGAAATAGTAGCTCAGAACAGACCTGAATCAGGGGTTGCACGTTACTAAGGGAGAATCTGCCCTCAACAGCTAAAGCATGTGCTGTCAGAATGCTTCCCAACAGCTCCTCCTCAGTGAGATCCTGCCAAAGTGAATGACACAAATCTTTATCCCCTACCGCAAGCTGCACACAACAAATAACCTTTACTCTCAGCATTCTGACAAAGGTATTTTCGTTATCGTTTTAGCAAACGATAACGAAAGTGCAGAATCTGAAAAACGAAAGATCCGACATAAACAAATGCTTTATTTTCATTTTCGTTGCTACAACAGTTCGATATAGATAGGAAATTCGACATGATGCTGACAATAACAATCTGTGTCCATCAAACCTGTGGTCTAATGTGCCTAACCTTAACTCTATTAGTCCAAGATTATTCTACATAGAGAAAAAAGATTCGACATAGAGAGAAAAGATTCAACATAGGGGAGAAAAGATCACTGCTGGAATTGGGTGGGGGAAGTAAAATAAAAATAATGATGATGATGAATGTTATTGGCCGATTGTAACCAAAGAGGAGGAGCAGTAAAATAGCTAGAACTAAGTACATATGTACAGCCAACTTACTTTCATTTATGATTTGAGAGAGACACACACACTGAATCATTTCAGAAGACAGTCAATCTTAGCTGGTCCGTTTGTCAGAGAACCTGAATTATTTAGCAATCAAGCATAAGCACAGCAGCAGAACAATAGTGAAGCAAGCTACAGTTCAACTTAACTTTTTCATAATAATCTGCTGCTATTGTTTTAGTGCTGTGAACTTGATAGTGATACTAGTGTTGCTAGTGTTGTGATAGCCTCAGAGGCTGCCCATGTTGTGTGTGTGTGTATCACCAGTCCATTTTCTGTTTGAACTAAATACATTCAACATGAACGACGAAGATTCGACAAAGCAGCGAAAAACATACAAACGTCGAAACTTTGGCTTATGGTGTCTGTTGAAAGCTCTAAGGAGATTCGACGGAGTAGCTAAACTATACGGCGTCGTACAGTTTAACTGCTCCGTCGAATCTTCTTTGAACATTCGACAGACACCATAAGCCTTCAATGACAGATTTGACCTTAATTAAATTGGATTTTCGGACAAATGCAATTTTTAACGAAAAACAAAATAAATAAAAACTAATTCTGGTAGTAACTAAATAAATGTATTTTTCCGACGAAAACGAAATTCTGAAACGAAACATTTCAGTGTGCACATGTCTAGTAGCTACACCCAGAAACTGAGACCAAACAAACAACGTATATATCTTTAAAGTGGTATTTATTATTAGTGAACACACACCAATAAACATACACAGCAACCAATGAAAACATAAACCACTCCAGCAATCAAGAACAAAAATAACTAATAAACCTAACTACTAACTATATAAAATATACAGTACCGTATGTGCAATATAAGGGACAAATGTATCAGGGATGCAAGGAAGGGAATTACGACTGGGTACAGGAGCAAGGAGCAGGAGCAAGGCAGAGGGGTGCAGGAAGGATCGGGATACAGGGATCACAAGGATCTGGTAGCAAGGGCACAATCAACAGGATAGAGATGCGCTGGTGGGAAGGGAGGAGCAGCCTTAAATATCCACTTGGCTGGCAGCTGAACCCTGGTGTCACTGATCATTCTAGCCTGCTGGATCTTGGGAGACACCTGCTGGTGGACACTGAAGTTGCAGCAAACAGCTCAGAGTAGGACAGTGCCACCAGCAGCTCAATCCTAACAGATGTAGGTAATGAATAAAACTCTTTCAGGAAACTCCCTCTGGATCCTGGCTCTGGGAAATAGCATCTGGCGTCCCCTGCACCACACTGCAGCCCACCCGGATCTGAAGTGCAGGCGTCGCTGGATAACCTGGAACAGCCTCTGGTCTGCTGGGAAAGAGAAACAATGTTGTCCGCAGAGGTCCCATCTGAATGGCTCCACACTGTGTAGGCCATAAATCAGCAGCAGCTCACAATGACACAGAGCTCCAGCCAACAAAAGAGGAAGCTAACCCCACATTAATAGCCCTGCAAAAATGTCTGAATTACAGGCATAATAGCCAGCTCCTGGCTACACATAGTTAGATAGTTAATCTGGTTGAAAAAAGACACAAGTCCATCCAGTTCAACCAACATAAAAAAAACACACACAAATAGAACACCCCATATATATCATCCTATACCCACAGTTGATCCAGAGGAAGGCAAAAAAAAACACAATAAAGCACAATAAAGCATAATCCAATTTGCTCCAGCAGGGACAAAAACCCTTCCTGAGGCTCAATTCACATCTATGCATGTTGCTTTTGAGCGTTGCTGCAGTGCTTTTTGCGGTGCTTGCCACGTTTGTGGACACGTGTTTTTTACCTCGATTTTACCGTGATTTTGCAGCGATTTGCGTTTTTTTTACACTGTATATAGCCGGTTGCTAAGGAGGGGGCCGGAAAGACGGCCTTAAGAATCGATGAGTCATCAGTTGTATGATCATGTGTGAGTATTGCAGTCAAGGTAAGCCTGTACAAAGAGAAATAGAAATTGCTTAAACCCAATTATGAAAAAAAAGAAATTGCAGGCTGCTATTTCCTAACTCCCCTCTGAACTCCCCTCTCCTAATTCTCTGTTCTATTGATACAGTAGCTTTAGTAATGTCCTGTAATGTAACAATGTGCAAATCTGAAGATCTTATTTCTTTTTTTTTGCATGTTCAGTCCATTCTTGTAGAAAGCTTAAAGGGCAAGTGTATCTTTACTAAAGTTGTCCTTTAATTAATGCCACCATTAATGAAGCCCCATTCATTCATGTGGTAGGGCTGTACTCTGCTGGAGGCCACCATGAAATCTGCTTTCCAATATGAATTACTGAGGCCATGGAAAACAAATACAGGAAGAATAGGACCTGGCACAGATGTTTTTGATAGAAAGGCTGTGTAGTGCCCGGCAGGGCCACACATGGAATATTGCTGGAATGGTGGTGGGGGAAGCAAGCACCACTCAAGGGGTGGAGGACGGCATTCATTTAAGAACAGTGGTACTAAACAGGGCCATCTTTAAGGCAGGACAAAAGGGGCAGCTGCCCTGGGCCCTGTCCTTGTTGTGGGGCCCAAAGCAGCAGCCTTATACTTGTCAACTATCCTGGTTTAAATTCCCTTGACCTTTGAAGTTTTAGTCCCGTGCTGTGTTCCAATATCTCAGTGTGAAGTGCTGTTACTAATGCTGCCCATCTCTGCCCTACTGCTGTGTACAGATGACTCACCTGCAGACCCTGTGTTTATATGTAAATAACCTGTATTGATATGCAAATAGCGGCCGGATTCATATGTAAATAGCTGCAAACCAGCAGCATGCATATGTAAATAAAGGCGTCATTCATATGTATATCATGCCCCCCTGAGGTCATATCCACCATCACCTATACTGAATGCTGCCCACTGGGGAGATAAAGGGGCATACTTGAAAATCCTGCCTGCAACTGTGCTTATTAAGCCTAACATCAGCCTGTTCTGTTGTGCAAAGGTAAGCAAATTGTGGGGTGGGGTGGGGGGGTGGGTAGTGTGGGATGTGAAGAGGTAGGCAGAGAAAGAAATACAGTTTAGGGTGCACAGGTGAGCAAGGAGGGGATGTATAGAGGTAAGGAAGGTGGGTGCAAAGATGGGCAGAGGAATGCAGGTAGAGTTAAAGGGGAGGGGGAGTGGAGAGGATGGGGGAGGTTTGGGGTGCAGAGGTTAACGGGGGTTTAAGGATGCAATGGTGTACCGACGGTGGATAAAGATGTAGGTCACGTGTAGGGCAGCCCATTCATTTCAATGGGCTGCTCTATGCACTAGAAATGCGGAAATAAGTCCCTAACCCTTTTTCAAAATCACACGGTGCCAAGGCATATGTCAACAGATGCGTGAGGGTGTCATTAACAATTAATGGCACTGCTGTATATCTGATAAAGGGCAGCACATTTCTGTGGTGTCAGGAAAACGATTTTGCATGCATTCCCAACACACAAATGTGAACGCAGGCTCAATGTCTCAGTGGACAGTGTAAATCTTCTCATTACATTGGTGCTTGGTGTATAATCCTTTCATTCACATTAGTGGTCGGTGTGAAGGTTCCCCTTACATTAGTGGTCAGTGTAAACCCCTATTACATTGGTGGCCAGTGTTGAAACTCCTCTTTATATTGGTAGTTGGTAAAAAAATCAGCATTGCCATTAATCACGCCCTCCCCTCCCCCCAGCACTGCCACTGATCCCAGGCAATGGCGTCCCTAGGGGGGGCCAGAGGGGGCCCCTGACCCCCCCCCAACATTATGCTGTGCCCCACCATGTGCCCCCCAATTTAAAAAAAAAATTTTTCTTTGCAAAAAGACAATGTCTTTTTGTTTGCATTCGTAGCAGATGCGCCGCATCTTACTCGGTGGAGTAACACAGTATCTATTGAGAGGGAGAGCATCCCCAGTCAGCTCCTGTGGGTGATTCCTCCCCCTCCCTCTGCTCGCTGACACTGCATAATGCGAGCGCTCACACAACCACGGCCATCCGATCTGCTCCTTCCCCTGCATCCTCATTGGCAGGAAGAAGAGTGAGTTGCAGGAAGGACTCCATCAGGACTCTCAGTTACTGAAAAAACAGACTGATTTCTCCCGTCCTTAGGACAGGAGAACCAGCCTGTAAATTCCAAGAGATGCCAGACCAGCTCTGTCAATAGCAGGGGCAGGACAGCAAGAAGAGACTGGGGAACCCCACAGTGGCAGAACACCAGGGCCCGGTGGCAAGACAACCTTTGCAACCCTGATAGTTCTCCCACTGCTTTGGACCCTTATATTTTCTTGGTATGCTGGTGACATCTATCTCCAGGGAGCTCACTGCAGTAAAGGGCCTCAGGATATATATATATATATATATATATATATATATATATATATATATATATATATATATATATATATATATATATATATAAATAAAATTGCATTTTATAGTTGCCCCCCCTACTTTTGTCCCTGTGCCCCCCCCTAAATATTAAAGCTGGAGACGCCACTGATCCCAGGAGTTCTAGGACCCCTAGGAGTTTTCTGTCTATTGATGGGTCCGCTCACATCCCCAATCCATGTTGTGCAGGCAGTGAGGAAATGATGTGCTGTAACCTCTAGCAACCAATCGGTGACCAGTATAACTGCACAGTAATCTCTAGCAACCAATCAACAAGCAGAAATCATGTGCTGTAACCTCTAGCAACTAATCAGTGAGCCGTAATGTGTATTGTAACCTCTAGCAACCAGTCAGTAAGCGGTAATGATATGCTGTAACCTCTGGCAACCAATCGCAATGGCTGCCTGGTCTGATGCAGTAAACTGATTTTGAGTCTAGCTTCCATTTTTTTGTATGTCTCAGAGCAGGTTGAGAGCGAAATTGCATGGGGGGAGGGGCCCAAGAAAATTTTTGCCCAGGGTCCAATCAATGTTAAAGATGGCCCTGGTACTAAAAGTACACTCTGACTAAATGACATTTAGCTTTCTAAAGCACCATCATGCATATCAAAAGCAAATGCCCTGCATGAGCAAAGTGATTGTAAATGCAAAACACACAGCAAACAACACAGCCCGACAGCCTGCATGTCTCTCCCTCTGCAACTTTCCGTTTTGCACAGTCACATAACTCTGATACTGACAGCAGAAAGTACCCCATTTCTCCAATCTACACATGGCTGTGGTATCATAAACCGTATTATTTGGGATTTGGGCACAGTTGTATCTTTTCTCTGGTGGCAAATAGGGCTGCGCTACTCTCAAACATACATTGTGATAAATTATACTCATAAAAAATGTATTCGAAAAATCGTCCCAAAAGTGAATTGCTTCTCCTAATAGGATAGCCAGTGAGTCAATAATAATACCAATATGGACAGTAAATGGGGATGGGGACTTCCTATTATGGAAGGTCACAATCGCTTGTGGCTAATACCAAGCCAGGGCCTTTATCCGATGAAGGAGATAGCCTAATGGCAACGCTCACCCAGTATGTATTCCATAAACCAAGGCACGGCTGTACTCGTGTCGGTGATTAGGTCCAGAACTCTCCACAGAGCTTGTAGTGATGAGTTCCTCTCTGAGTGATGTACTCATAGATCCCTCAAAAGAGATAAAGTCACCATAGTGTAAAATCTCAAACTTTCATATAAAACTAAAAAATATTGCACTTACATCAAGGAGTTTAAAAATAAGCAATTATACAAATAATATAATTTAAAAATTGTCCCAAAAGTGAATTGCTTCTCCTAATAGGATAGCCAGTGAGTCAATAATAATACCAATATGAACAGTGAATGAAGTCCAAACTAAATATTGGTGTTATTATTGACTCACTGGCTATCCTAATAGGAGAAGCAATTCTCTTTTGGGACAATTTTTAAATTATATTTTTTGTATAATTGCTTTTTTGTATAATTTTTTATGAGTATAATTTATCACAAAGTATGTTTGAGAGTAGCACAGCTCTATTTACCACCAGTGTGACTGTGCAAAACTGAAAGTTGCAGAGAGAGAGAAAGAGAGAGAGAGAGAGACAGAGAGAGAGAGAGAGAGAGAGACATGCAAGCTGTCGGGCTGCAGCAGGGAAGTGCTGTGTTTTTTGCTGTGTGTTTTGCATGTTTGCTGTGCTTTTTATTAATGCAGGGCATTTGCTTTTGATATGCATGATGGACAAAAATTATTGCTAACTAATTGAAAGAAAGGAGGTTCAGGTCCACATCCTCAATACAATATGTAAAAACAGGGTTCCTCAAAGAGTGGGACTTTAGAGGACCATGAACACTCAGAACAATAGGGGATTTATAAAAAGAATTACACATTTATTATAAAGAGTAATTGACATAATACAAAAATTGAAAAAAACTAAAACACATGATGTAAGAAAGCAGACCAAAGACAGACAGCTAAAAGAGGCCCAAATCGACTGTCAGGGAGACAGAGGAAATCCAACGCAAATGAAGTAGAAGTCTTCTTCAGGGAAAAATGGACTGAGGATTTCCAGATGAATACAAACAATCTACAATATTAATATGAACATAATTACACACAAAATTCAAAATATCACATAATTTGTAAGCTGATCAACTTTACAATTAGTTACAAAAAGAGAGCAGAAAATGTAGATGTAGGTATTAATACTGACCTCATGTGTTGCATATCTCAAACAGGAGAGATCTTAACTTAACAAGTAAAAGGAAACCGAGACGCTAAAAAAGCGTCATGAAACCAGAGCAAGGTGGAAATAAACCATGTCCACATGAACCCCCCCCCCCCCGTCTGATAAATGCCTCCCAAAGGGGGGCCGGAGCAGTCTCGAGGGACAGACCAATACGGATCTAAGTACATAAAAGAACAGGAGAGTAATGAATAAATCATAGTGTAAGACATAAACTGATGCACAAAATACTATATAAACAAATGAACGCTCAATAAAGTCGTCCTAATGTAGACTGGTAAGCATACCTATTACTTTGAGATTTATGAGCATTTTTTGCGGTGGAGGTTGCACTTTTATCAGTGGTGGTGGATGCTGACATCCTTTTGGGAGGACACCTATTTAGTTTGGACTTCGTTCACTGTTCATGTTCATGTTATTATTGACTCACTGGCTATCCTATTAGGAGAAGCCATTCACTTTCGGGACATTTTTTCAATCATATAATATATAGTATCATTTATCACAATGTATGTTTGGGAGTAGCGCAGCTCTATTTACCACCATAGTTAATTACTGTGTATATCTCACAGGAGAGTTTCTGCTTTATTAGGATTTGTATTTTTAGCACAGTTTTTTCTTTATTAATAATAATAATTAAAAAAAATATATATTTTCTCTGCTGTAGTATCATGGGCCAGAGGTATCATCCACTGGCACCATAATTGGATGTACCTACTCATCAGAGAATGTGACCTCTTTTGGAGCTATATCCTGGTGACTCATAGGTCAGACTTTTAGGGAGATGAATCAGTCTCTTGACCCTCTGTTCTCTGGGCTCAGGTGTAGAAGGCTCCATGACAGCCTCAAGGGTTATGAGGAAAGTACTTCCACCTAACAGGCCTTTTCAACAGATGTCTCCACCTGTTTCTATTTCTACTTTGACTCATACATGAAGTTTGGTTGGTGGGCCTTCGGGTTCTCAAAGAGAGGTAAGGGGTGGTTTCCTGAGTTGGTCCACATAATCTTTGTGGGTCGCAGTTGATGTGCAATCAATGATGATGCCAAAGACAAAACTCATTGGCAGTCGGGCCTTTCTCCTAAACTCGAGGATATAGGAATAGTACCAGGTCATATGGTATTCTGTACTGTTGTGGGCATGTACAACCACTGAAATGTATCTTCTCAAATTCCGCTTCTTCTCTGTTGTGAAAGTCCCAAGCATGTTAAGGAGAGTGTGATTTAACCGTGCTGACTGTGGGTCCCCTTGTGGACGATAGGGGATTGTCCCTGACTTCAGAATCCCCAACAGGTCCAGCAACTGCTTAATGAGTCTGTTTTCAAAGTCTCTGCCGTGATCTAAATGGATAATTTGAGGCAGTCCATAATGGACAAAGAATTTTGGCACCAGTTAAAGCAGTTTTTCACCAGGAAAGCCTAGGCAGAGCAGATGAAGTGGTCAGTCACCACAAGGATGCTCAATTGTATCAGGCTCCAAGAACAGAATATCAGTTCACACCACTTTCATTTAACCTTGACATTGGAGGTGGCCCATTGAGAATGCTCTGGAGGGTACAGCCTTCCTTTGTATACATTGTCACCATGGTCACCCAGAAAGCAGACCAGAATGTCTTTTCTCCACTCTGCACTCTCCACTCTCCACAGGAAGTTGCTTGATCTACTTTTGTGTCCAGTAAAAACACTCCTTGGAAATTTTGAGTTTAGAAGCTGTATGGACTTTAATGGTACTCACATGGACAACAACACATGAATAGTCTAAAAATATTATTTTATTACAACAATCAGATAAAACATACACAATGTTGTGCCAAATCAAAGGCACTAAAACCGCTCCCTATTTAGTGGATAGTTACATAGTGATTCCAAAAGCTGATTCTCATGGTCTATCACATTGAGTTTATCCGTATCTTCTCAAGACACAATGACAATCATAATAGAGAAGATAAAGTACAATATGGATATTGCAATGTATTCTCAGAAAATTACAGTGGCTGCATATTGAAAAGGAAAGGTAATTTCTAATAACATTCAATTACAATATGATTAGTGTCACAAATATATGTGCTATATTATTTTTTCTTTATTTGCTATTTTTTTTCCCCACGAAAGTGGAGTTACGATCTATAGAACCTTGACGTGGCGTGAATTAAAATGCAAAGTTAACGTTTTGGTCTTTTAGTTGTTTGCTCTGGTTCTCTTATTAAACAGTTGATACCTAATAGGCAGTATTTATGTGTCCCTTGCTTTAGTGCTCCCATACCCACCAGGAGAGACGTGCCTCTTCCACATGCTGTTAAACTTCATAGGTGATGGGTAAGCTATTACACAACTCCATACCTGGATCTTCATGTCCAAACATTAATTATCCATAATGCATAGTTACCAACTGTCCTGAATTTCCTGGGACATTCCCGCTTTTAGCATTACCTGAGAAATGTCCCGGGAAATCTGTGTTTTCCATTTTTTTCGCTGCTTCTAGAGTGAAATGTCTCCACCGGCCGCCATTTTACAGAAAACCATGATGTAAGGAGGACACCGCTGGGGGACACCTGATGTAAGGGAGACACTGCTGGGGGACATGGGGACACCTGATGTAAGGAGGGACTCCACTGGGGGACACCTGATGTAAGGAGGACACCACTGGGGATATCTGATGTAAGGGGGACACTGCTGGGGACACCTGATGTAAGGGAGACATCGCTGGGGGATGCGGGGACACCTGATGTAAGGAGGGACTCCACTAGGGGACACCTGATGTAAGGGGGACACCACTGGGGATACCTGATGTAAGGGGGACACTGCTGGGGGCACCTGATGTAAGGGGGATTCCACTGGGGCACACTTGATGTAAGGAGAGACTCTGCTGGTGGCACCTGATGTAAGAGGGACTCCACTGGGGGACACTTGATGTAAGGAGAAACTCTGCTGGGAATGCCTGGTGTAAAGAGGGACTCTACTGGGTGTGCCTGATGTATGGAGGGACTCTGCTGGGGACACCTGATATAAGGGGGACTCCGCTGGGGGACACCTGATGTACGGGGGGACTCTGCTGGGGACACCTAATGTAAGGGGGTCACAACTGGGGGACACCTGATGTAAGGGGGACACCGCTGAGGGACACCTGATGTAAGGGAGACACCGCTGGGGATACCTGATGTAAGGGGGACACCGCTGGGGGCACCTGATGTCAGGGGGACTCCGCTGGGGCACACCTGCTGTAAGGAGGACTCCGCTGGGAACACCTGATGTAAGAGGGACTCCACTGGGGGACACCTGATGTAAGGAGAGACTCTGCTGGAAATGCCTGGTGTAAAGAGGGACTCTACTGGAAATGCCTGATGTACGGAGGGACTCTGCTGGGAATGCCTGATGTAAGGAGGGACTCTGCTGGGGACACCTGATGTAAGGGGGGCTCCACTGGGGGACACCTGATGCAAAGGGGACTCTGCTGTGGGACACCTGATGTAAGGAGAGACTCTGCTGGGAATACCTGGTGTAAAGAGGGATTCTACTGGGAATGCCTGATGTATGGAGGGACTCTGCTGGGAATGCCTGATGTAAGGGGGGCTCCACTGGGGACACCTGATGTAAGAGGGACTCCACTGGGGGACACCTGATGTAAGGAGAGACTCTGCTGGAAATGCCTGGTGTAAAGATGGACTCTACTGGAAATGCCTGATGTACGGAGGGACTCTGCTGGGAATGCCTGATGTAAGGAGGGACTCTGCTGGGGACACCTGATGTAAGGGGGGCTCCACTGGGGGACACCTGATGTAAGGGGGACTCTGCTGTGGGACACCTGATGTAAGGAGAGACTCTGCTGGGAATACCTGGTGTAAAGAGGGATTCTACTGGGAATGCCTGATGTATGGAGGGACTCTGCTGGAAATGCCTGATGTAAGGGGGGCTCCACTGGGGACACCTGATGTAAGGAGGGGCTCCACTGGGGAAACCTGATGTAAGGGGGACTCCACTGGGGGACATCTGATGTAAGGGGGACTCCACGGGGGGACACCTGATGTAAGGGGGACTCTGCTGGGGGACACCTTATGTAAGGGGGACTCCGCTGGGGACACCTAATATTAGGTGAGACTCTGCTGGGAATGCCTGGTGTAAGGAGAGACTCTGCTGGGAATGCCTGATGTATGGAGGGACTCTACTGTGAATGCCTGATGTATGGAGGGACTCTGCTGGGAATGCCTGATGTATGGAGGGACTCTGCTGGGAATGCCTGATATAAGGAGGGACTCCGCTGGGGGGACACCTGATGTAAGGGGGGTCTTCACTGGGGACACCTGATGTAAGGGGGACTCTGCTGGGGACACCTCATGTAAGGGGGACTCTGCTGGGGACACCTCATGTAAGGGGGACACCCTGATGTAAGGAGAGACTCTGCTGGCAGCGCAAGGTGTAAAGAGGGACTCTACTGGAATGCCTGATGTATGCAGGGACTCTGCTGGGAATGATTGATGTAAGGAGGGGCACCACTGGGGACACCTGATGGCATCTGGTGACACGCTCAGGGCTCCCACTGATTCATTATGCATTATGGTGAGTTGAACTATTTAATTTTATATTACAATGTAATAATAGAAAAAATGTGTTTCAATCATTCTGACACAATAAAAAACCATGGTGCCGGGATGATTGAAGTGCTAACACCAGGTGCTTGGAATATCTTTATCTGCTGATTGTTAAACTTTCTGAAATACACATATTTCTGTTGTGGTGTAGGATCTGAGCCTGCTTTCCCTCCATCCCTCTTTCTTTCCTTCATTCTCTCTCTCTCTTCCTCTCCATTTCTCCTTTTCTTTCTCTCTCCATCCCTCATTCATCTCAGACTCTAACCACCCCCCCTTTGAGTCACGCCCCATTTAGCCATGTCCATGTCCAATATCTAGTTTAAACCACGCCCATTTTTGCAGTGGAGTTTCTTTCCCCTCACACCAACAAATGAATGTCCCACCCCCTAATTAAAATTAGACTCCCCCTGCAGACAAACAAAGTGTCCCTATAATTTTTTTTACACTGTTGGCAACTATGATATTGTACTTTACCTTCTCTATTATGACTGTCATTGTCTCCTTATATATAATTTTTGCTCTCTAAAATACTATTGAGGAAGCAGATATTGCTGCAAAACATGCTGAGAGGATACGGATAAACTCTACGTGAAAGACCATGAGAATCACTATGGTATCACCATGTAATTATCTACTAAATAGAGAGAGGTTTTAGTGCCTTTGATTTGCCTTTGATTTGGCACAACATTGTGTATGTTTTATCTGATTGTTGTAATAAAATAATATTTTTAGACTATTCATGTGTTGTTCATGTGAGTACCATTAACCACGTGACCTCCGGAAGGTTTATCCCCTTCATGATCAGGCCATTTTTTGCAAAACAGTACTGCATTAATTTAACTGACAATTGTGCGGTCTCATGGTTTAGGAGGATTAAGTCCACGCCCCACACTATATAAGGCCACCTGCACGTTGGCCTCGTGTAGTGTGTCGGCGTGGATGGAGATAGAGTGTCATTTAGACAGGCAGGCAGGCAGGCAGATTATTCGGTTAGCTGCAGTGCATTTAATATATATATACAGACATATGTGTATATATATATATATATATATATATATATATATATATACCGTATTTATCGGCGTATAACACGCACTTTTTTCCCCTTAAAATCAGGGGAAAGTCACAGGTGCGTGTTATACGCCGATCCCCTGCGATCCGGAGCTGTTACAACTTCAAAATCGCGGACCGCGATTTGAAAATGGCGCCGCCGGCGCCGAAATACACAGAGCCGGTCCTCGGCTCTTTCCGGCGGCTTTCGTTCACTTTCGGCTCCACTCGTAGTCCCGAGCGGAGCTATCCGAACCTACTCGGCTAGGTTCGGATAGCTCCGCTCGGGACTACGAGTGGAGCCGAAAGTGAACGAGAGCCGCCGGAAAGAGCCGAGGACCGGCTCTGTGTATTTCGGGGCCGGCGGCGCCATTTTCAAATTGCGGTCCGCGATTTTTGAAGCCCAGGATGGCAGGGACAGGGATCGAAGGCTGCACTGGGGCAAGGCTGCACTGGGGAAGGCTGCACTGGGGAAGGCTGCACTGGGGAAGGCTGCACTGACATGGCTGCACTGACAAGGCTGCACTGACAAGGCTGCACTGGGGAAGGCTGCACTGGGGAAGGCTGCACTGACATGGCTGCACTGACAAGGCTGCACTGGGGAAGGCTGCACTGAGAAGGCTGCAATGATGGGCATTTAAATGTAAGTTTTTTTCCCTTCAACTTCCCTCCTAAAAGTTTTTTTTTCCTTAAAATTCCCTCCTAAATTGGGGTGCGTGTTATACGCCGGTGCGTGTTATACGCCAATAAATACGGTATCATAAGTACAATATCATAGTTGCCAACATAGTATATATATATATCCACTGTATCGAGTTTAGCTAGATCTGACTGCAGTCTGTTCCTGGTGTACCGTTTCTAATATACTTCAGGCAGGCAGGCGATTCAGTTAGTTGCAGTGTATTTAATATATATACAGTCAGGTCCATAAATATTGGGACATCGACACAATTCTAATCTTTTTGGCTCTATACACCACCACAATGAATTTGAAATGAAACGAACAAGATGTTCTTTAACTGCAGACTTTCAGCTTTAATTTGAGGGTATTTACATCCAAATCAGGTGAACAGTGTAGGAATTGCAACGGTTTGTATATGTGCCTCCCACTTTTTAAGGGACCAAAAGTAATGGGACAATTGGCTGCTCAGCTGTTCCATGGCCAGGTGTGTGTTATTCCCTCATTACCCCATTTACAAGGAGCAGATAAAAGGTCCAGAGTTAATTTCAAGTGTGCTGTTTGCATTTGGAATCTGTTGCTGTCAACTCTCAATATGAGATCCAAAGAGCTGTCACTATCAGTGAAGCAAGCCATCATTAGGCTGAAAAAACAAAACAAACCCATCAGAGAGATAACAAAAATATTAGGTGCGGCCAAATCAACTGTTTGGAACATCCTTAAAAAGAAAGAACACACCAGTGAGCTCAGCAACACCAAAGACCCGGAAGACCACGGAAAACAACTGTGGTGGATGACCGAAGAATTCTTTCCCTGGTGAAGAAAACACCCTTCACAACAGTTGGCTAGATCAAGAACACTCTCCAGGAGGTACGTGTATGTGTGTTAAAGTCAACAATCAAGAGAAGACTTCACCAGAGTGAATACAGAGGGTTCACCACAAGATGTAAACCATTGGTGAGCCTCAAAAACAGGAAGGCCAGATTAGAGTTTGCCAAACAACATCTAAAAAAGCCTTCACAGTTCTGGAACAACATCCTATGGACAGATGAGACCAAGATCAACTTGTACCAGAGTGATGGGAAGAGAAGAGTATGGAGAAGGAAAGGAATTGCTCATGATCCAAAGCATACCACCTCATCAGTGAAGCATGGTGGTGGTAGTGTCATGGCGTGGGCATGTATGGCTGCCAATGTAACTGGTTCTCTTGTATTTATTGATGATGTGACTGCTGACAAAAGCAGCAGGATGAATTCTGAAGTGTTTCGGGCAATATTATCTGCTCATATTCAGCAAAATGCTTCAGAACTCATTGGTTGGCGCTTCACAGTGCAGATGAACAATGATCCGAAGCATACTGCGAAAGCAACCAAAGAGTTTTTTAAGGGAAGGAAGTGGAAAGTTATGCAATGGCCAAGTCAATCACCTGACCTGAATCCGATTGAGCATGCATTTCACTTGCTGAAAACAAAATTGAAGGGAAAATGCCCCAAGAACAAGCAGGAACTGAAGACATTTGCAGTAGAGGCCTGGCAGGGATGAAACCCAGCGTCTGGTGATGTCTATGCGTTCCAGACTTCAGGCTGTAATTGAATGCAATGGATTTGCAACCAAGTATTAAAAAGTGAAAGTTTGATGGATGATTGTTAATCTGTCCCATTACTTCTGGTCCCTTAAAAAGTGGGAGGCACATATACAAACTGTTGTAATTCCTACACCGTTCACCTGATTTGGATGTAAATACCCTCAGATTAAAGCTGAAAGTATGCAGTTAAAGCACATCTTGTTCTTTTCATTTCAAATCCATTGTGGTGGTGTATATAGCCAAAAAGATTAGAATGGTGTCCATGTCCCAATATTTATGGACCTGACTGTATATATACAGATAGTCTCGTATATATATATATATATATATATATATATATATATATATATATATGTAGCAATTACCCCCCGAAGGAGCTGCTGATATTGATCGGGCCTGTTCTCTGATTTTTTACACCCCTTTTAGATCTGTTTCAATCCCCTTGACACAGCTGTAGTGCAGTGTAATAATGATGCTAATACAATATATATATATCTTTACCTGGGTGTTTGGTGCTCCACCTACAGGAGAAAAACAACACTGCATACAAGAATTTGTGGTTAACCAGAATTACTTCTTTTACTGAAGTGATATTAAAAGTAATTACAGCAACTATGCGGTCACACAAACGTAATGTGAAAGCACAGTGGATATTCACAACAATCTTAGTACACAAATATACGCATATATATATATATGGTAAAGCAAAATGGTTTGGGACTTTGAGTGAGGCATGGGGCTGTGCCTCCATCCCGAATACAAAAGAAAATAAGGGGGGGGAGGCCTAAGGCCAAGTGGGACTTTGAGTGAGGCAGTAGACAAGTTGGAGTAGAATAAAAAATGTGTACAAGTTTATTGGTGAGAAATTCCAGATATGCGACACATATAGAGGGTTAGGTGTGCATGTGCACAAACTCTAACCTGCAATCAATGCATATGTATACAGTCAATCAAGAGTATATCTAACCATGTATAGTTGTTACAAATGTACACTGTGCAATAAATACATATAAATATATACTGGGGGGGCACAAAACACTTGATGAAAGAAGTGAGTGAAAAAAATAAAAAATAACAAATATAGGGGTACGTCAAAGAGTTGGTAAATGTCAAATCCAATAAAAAGCCCAATGGCTGCATCCTTGGTGCCCAAAATAAAATAACAAGGTACATCTGGTTTCATCGTGAGTACCCAGAAATTGACATACTGTCCTTTCTGGTTGTATTTATATTTATTTTTATTTATTCATTTTTGATGGTTCCATACTTTGTAATTTCAGAAACTCTATAGCATCCGCCCCTGAAGAAGTGTATTCACAGAAACGCGTCGGCACCAAGGATGCAGCCACTGGGCTTTCAATTGGACCTGACATGTACTAACTATTTGATGTACCTTGTTATTTTATTTTGGGCACCAAGGATGCAGCCATTGGGCTTTTTATTGGATTTGACATTTACCAACTCTTTGATGTACCCCTATATTTGTTATTTTTTATTTTTTTCACTCACTTCTTTCATCAAGTGTTTTGTGCCCCCAGTATATATTTATATGTATTTATTGCACAGTGTACATTTGTAACAACTATACATGGTTAGATATACTCTTGATTGACTGTATACATATGCATTGATTGCAGGTTAGAGTTTGTGCACATGCACACCTAACCCTCTATATGTGTCGCATATCTGGAATTTCTCACCAATAAACTTGTACACATTTTTTATTCTACTCCAACTTGTCTACTGCCTCACTCAAAGTCCCACTTGGCCTTAGGCCTCCCCCCCTTATTTTCCCATATATATATATATGATTTTCTTGAATAGATCCCCTATTAGCGTGTCTCCAGGTGGGACTAGTGTTCAAAGTGAAATTGTCGTAACTCCGGACACCTTCCCACCTCCAGCACACTGTAGCAAGTGCAAAGACACAGGAATATAAATACTCTACAATATAGACACTAGGGAGATCCCCCTGCTTTGACAGTACAGTCACTCTACATTTATGACTAAATGCGGAGCCCTGTGATGGAAAAAATAGTCCAGTGGTCTTCAGTCTTCTGCTAGCTAAGAAAATCAATGATTGTAATCCACAAGGTTTCCCTTTGGCCAATTGCTCAGTGCAAGGTGGTGCACAAAAGTAATTAGAATCAGGCAAATTGATTGAATACTCTTACTTGAAAGGAACAAACATCCAGTATCAATTCCTGTATGTAGAAATCTGATTGTAAGTCTGTGCAAATGGGATTTTCCCAATTGAATTGTTCCGTGGGACTATCAGTCCCAGCAACACTTTGTAATAACTCTGAATGTGTGTAGTGTGGAACAAACTTCTGGGCGTTAGCCCTCTCACCGCACTGGATCCGGACAGATGGGTGTCTCCGCTGTATGGAGTTGCAATCACACCGTTACACTGTTCCGCTTATTGATGACTGGGAGTCCTCAGTTACCTCCCTCACGGGTCTCCAGAACGATCACTCCAGCACACTGTGATCGATGGCAGGATCGCTGGCTGCTGTTCCACTTCTTCACAGGATAGGCCGCAACTCTGTGAGACACACACACCCACAGAGTCCTGCTGCCGGCCACGCTTCCCAGGAACAAGAGGCCTAAGATGGCCGCTCCCAGCTTTTTTATAGTCTCCCCACAATGCAGTTCTTCACCCTGAGATTTGTGGGAGTCACTGAGCATTGTGGGTAGGTCAAGTTAATGTCCAGATGTAAACAAACAAAATACTTCCATGTCAAACTCTTGAACAATAAAAGAAATACAAAGGTGCTGTAATTATATATTTTGGTCGCTAGATGGCGCCATTTACCAACTTATTAACCTTACAGCATCACAACTAGAAACAAATATTGTCAGCACTACATATATATATATCCACTATATCCAGTTTAGCTAGATCTGACTGCAGTCCATTCCTGGTGTACTGTTTCTAATATACTTCAGGCAGACAGGTGATTCAGTTAGCTGCAGTGTAGTTAATATATATACTGTATATATATCCACTTAAGGACCAGCCTCGTTTTGGATTTTAGGTGTTTACATGTTTAAAACAGGTTTTTCTGCTAGAAAATTACTTAGAACCCCCAAACATTATATATGGTTTTTCTTCTAACACCCTAGAGAATACAATGGCGGTCATTGCAATACTTTTTTTTGCACCGTATTTGTGCAGCGGTCTTATAAGCGCACTTTTTTTGGAAAAAAATCACTTTTTTGAATAAAAAAATAAAACAACATTAAAGTTATCCCAATTTTTTTATATTGTGAAATATAATGTTACGCCAAGTAAATTGATACCCAACATGTCATGCTTGAAAATTGCGCCCGCTCGTGGAATGGCGTCAAACTTTTACCCTCAAAAATCTCCATAAGGGACGTTTAAAAAATTCTACAGGTTGCATATTTTGCACTACAGAGGAGGTCTAGGGCTAGAATTATTGCTCTCGCTCTACCGGTCGCGGCGATACCTCACATGTGTGGTTTGACCACCGTTTTCATATGCGGGCGCTACTCGCGTATGCGTTCGCTTCTGCGCGCAAGCTCGTCGAGACAGGGGGGTTTTAAAATTTTTTTTTTTATTTTTATTATTTATTTTACAATATTTTATTTATTTTTACACTGTTTAAAAAAAAAAATTGTGTCACTTTTATTCCTATTACAAGGAATGTAAACATCCCTTGTAATAGAAAAAAGCATGGCAGGACCTCTTAAATATGAGATCTGGGGTCAAAAAGACCTCAGATCTCATATTTACACTAAAATGCAATAAAATAAAAAAAAAAAGTCATTTAGAAAAATGACATTTGAAAAAATATGCCTTTAAGAGGCGTGGACGGAAGTGATGTTTTGACGTCGCTTCCGCCCAGCAGTGTCATGAAACGAATGAGCGCCATCTTGGCCTCACTCGTCTCCAGACACACCACGGCACAGGACGCGATCGCCTCCGCCGCTACCGACGGCTCCGGTAAGCGGCGGAGGGCACCGGATCGCGGCGGGAGGGGGGGGGCCTCTCCCGCCACCGATAAAAGTGATCTCGCAGCGAATTCGCCACAGGGACCACTTTTATCTGAAAGCCGGCCGCCGCACGAAAACTGGGATACCGGGGTTATGGCAGCTAGCTGCTGCCATAACAACGATATCCCCGTTCAAACTTAGGATGTACATAGTCATGCGGCGGTCGGGAAGTGGATATATATATATATATATATATATATATATATATATATATATATATATATATATATATATTGTAATATTGGGGTATTTAGCTCAGTGACAGATGCATCTTCACGTAGTGAGTCACAGCAGTCAGTTATCAGGTTTGAGGGCATGGCAGCCCATTTTTATTCACAGGAACAAAATAAAAGTACAATACAACCAAAAATGCCAAGCCTCCTGGCTCCTAGGCTTACTTTACCTTGCCGTTCCCCACTGAACCAGCCTACTCCTGGCCTCAACAGAACTCTCCAGACCCCTGGGTTTGCTTACTGTCCCCCAGACTTCAGGACTTCCTTCAGCCCCCTTGGACTTGCTAGTCGCCTCGGCTCTCCCAGCCTCCCAGACCCTTCTCTGGTCTCACAGGCCCTTCTAGCCATCCCAACCTTCCCAGTCCTTCAGACACCAAGTCCCCTCTTACCAGGGATGTAGTCACACACAGGGCAGACAGCTTTTCAGACACAGGTCTGTCTTGCAGCAGCAAGCTCCACACACTCCACCTTCCTCCACTCTCTGCTCTCACTAGCCCCTCGTTATATGGGCTGTGTACACCTGGGCACACACCCTGCTTGCTATCCATAAGACATGGACACAGGGTTAGAGATCCCACCCAAGTCTCTGCAGGATCTCCAAACTACAGAGCCCCATTGGAATATAGCAAAACCTGGAGAAAGCTGCCAACACAGTTTTCTCCCTTTAAAAGCTATGCTCTGTAGCACTGCAGTCACCTGACATGCAAACTCTGTGTCCATTTTCCATCCCTTTTCACAGTGACAGGGACTCTCACTATTACATATCCCCCCCCTTTGTTTCGATCCGGAGGGAGGAACACCAGCACCCGTCATGGTTGGGACACCTCTGTGCTGGCTGTCAGCCACGTAGGCCCAAACTTTTTTTCGGGTGCGCTTCCAGGTACGTTCCACCCTGGATCTTAACAGGGTCCTATATTTTCCCATCCTCAGCCTTCTCCCTCTTCTTTTTGGGTCCCTGGGCTTATTCATTTTTCTTGGGGAAACTCTGCTTTCCCTGATTCTTCCTTTCAACTCACTGACCTCAGCTTTAACTTTCACTATAGGTCCTAATACCTCTCTCTGGTTGTCCACGGCAACCATATCATTATTAACAGCACCAATCATTAGCAGATCACCAATTTTGAGATCCCAACTTCCAATACCATCAGCTTTTTTCAGAGTTTGTTAGGACCCGTCCTGAGGAGGGACCACACACAGGCGAGTGACTATGCTCCATGGAACTATCACCAGGCTCCTAACATATAACACTGACCCAAGCACAAATCATTCCTTACTGCGACAATGCCAACTGGTGTACACATTACATTGCTACAGCAACCAATACCTTCAGCACTTTCTCCCACAGTGTCTCCGGGTACCTTAACCTGTACCTTTTGGCCAGTGACAGAAAGCATCTCCACTACTGCCGTGTCCATTCTGGGCCCTTTCTTGTCATGAGGTCTAGCAGGTGAGACAGTAACTGCGCCCTCTACTGACCACTGCTCAGCCGCACCTCGGACCACACCAGCAGAGATGTTCTCAGTCACTGCACCAGGCAGAGAGACCTCTGATATCTCCAACAGTTCCCCTGAGTGACTTCCATACCAATCAACAACTGGAAGTACCCTCACAGGGAATCGAGAGATCCTGTGCCAAATGGTTAATAAACATTGGTTCGGAGCTTAAAAATATTCCAGGTTGGCAGCAACGGGGGAGATGGAAGGAGAGGACGTGAGGACGTAGCGTCCATCACAGAGGGAGGGGCCCTAGAGTGTATGCCGGCCATCGAGGCGAGGAGAGACGCCGAAGCCGCGGGAGAACCACAGGTACATAGTGGGATGAGACACTCGGTCCCCCCGCAGAAAGAACAACAGTGGCATTAGACTCAAAGCACTGTGGGAGGGAGCGCGGAAAGGAAGAGCAACCAGGAAGCGGCTGATACACAGCGCCGGGTAATGACAGTGGACTCAGGGAGACTCTGAACTCCCCCCCCCGCGCCGTTGGGGACCCTGTTCACCCCCCCGCACCAGGCCGAATAACAACCCCCCCCAAGAAAAAAAAAAAAGGGCTGTAAGTATACTCCTTGATCCAGGAGAGAGGAAGGAACAAAATAAGGAAGGACAGAAACTAAAGGTAATCTTTACAGATCTTATAACATAATGATGATGATATGCTTGAACTTTTAACGAGCGGGTCCTCGTGGAAACATAGCCATACACCGGTATACTCCTGAGTACTAAGGTATGAATACCAGAATATATGATATATGATATTGAACAGAAATATATGTCCGGAGGACCAGTGTTCAAAGAAGCTATAAAGAGTGATCAATGTGGTCTCAGTAACATGTACGGGTCTGCCTAAAATTGTTTGGACTTAGAAAAGGGGGTACAAACTGCACTAGGGGGTGAAGCATTGTCAACTGGATAGAAACTTAGCGGCATAGATTGGAGCTAAGAGTGACTGGCGGTATAAGGTTTGGAGACTATTACACACAAAACAGGAGGAGAGACCGAGCAATAGCGGCTATAGAGAAGCCTATCTAATTAACGGTGGGACTGTATATGCACTCATAGGACTGTGCCAGAAGGACTGGCAGACTGGGTGATGCATTACAAAATCCTGACCAAATAGGCACATAAGGAGGGGAAAAGGGGCAACCCCAGACATTACACTTTACCTCAAGCCACCACCGTCACCCCCCCCCATACTTCATACACATTTTCCCCCCCCTGCGCTTAAGAACCATGTCCCTTCACTGAAGTGGAGGGTAGATTGGAAATTAAAAGCTGGGGAAGCGAATAAGAGGGACAAGAAAGAGGGAAAAAATGAGTAAAAGTTCAACTAAAGTAACAAGGGGGAACCCCCCTAAGTTCCCGAAAGATAAACCAGTGGTCAGCACATTAAAACAATACATGATACAAGGAGCCAGCCCAAGCCAGCCCAAGGTCTATGGATACTGAAAGACAAGGTCAAAACAAAGTAGGAAAAAAAAAGGGGGTGACCGATAAAAAAACAGGAGAGACCCCAGAACATTCCAGATAAGATTTGTCCATAGAAGGTGACCAGGATCTCAGTGGAGCTGAAGGCGGCCCACCCGGGACACCCCCATTAACTAAGGGAGAGATGAGCTAGATGCTCCTGAGAATGGAAAATTCAATAAAAAAAGAATTTCAAAACCTGAGAGAAGATCTGGGACATTTACTGGTAAGAGTGGAGATCACGGAAAAAATTACAGAAGAACAAAAACAAGAAATAGAAAATCTCAGACAGCAACTTAGAAGAACACAGCAAAATCAAAAAATAATATTATATAGAATGGAAGACCAGGAGAACAGGAGTAGACGAAAGAACATCAGGATTCACTCAGTTCCAGAAAAAGAAGGGAAAGATCTGAAGAAAATGATTAACATTATTTGGACCCCTGTTAGACAGAGGAGGAGAGGACCCCTTAAAGATAGAGAGGGTACATCGAGTGGGGTACGCCCGGGACTCGAAGACAGAGCGACCGAGGGACATTATTGTTAGATTCAGCTTCTATGAAGATAAATCTGAAATCTGGAAGAACCTGAGAGGAAAACCACCTATAGTAATCGAGAGAGTGGAAATTCAGATTTATGCAGATCTGTCTCAGGATACTCTGTCAAGAAGAAGACTACTTAAGCCATTATTGGATATATTGAAAACACAAAATATTAAATACAATTGGGGATTCCCGGCCTGTCTGAATGGACATAAGGGAGGAAGATCTGCCAGACTATGTTTCCCAGAAGACTTAGAAGAATTCTGTAAAAGATTAGATATAAAAGCACCAGATCTTCCAGGCTGGATGACAGAGGATTAAGGGGACTCTAACAGGAGGACTGTCCTATAGAATTGGGTTAATAGGGGGGGGAAGGTTTTCTCGGCCTGGGGGGGGGGGGGTGAGGGGAGAGAAGGATAACTACAGAAAAAAGGAAATTGAGGCCATGTCAAAGAGTAAAAAAGGCCAGGCTGGGCTACCGCACTACAATAGCCAACTTAAGGAGTGGGGTGGAGAGGTACATTCGGAGCACCACCTTAGGACATAGGGATTCAGAAAGGGCTCGGCGGTGACCCTGGACGACCTTAGGGGCCCTGCGGGGCCAATGGGGGTAGGGGGATGGGAGGGGGGAGGGGGGAGGGAGGAGAAGGAGGGGGAATATAAGGTGCAAGTGGGAAAAATTGAAAAAACAAGGGGAAAAACTCAAACTAAGCTAGAGGAGCATAACAAACACAATAAAAATGACAACACTTAAATTTCTGACATACAATGTAAAAGGTCTGAACTCTCCCTCTAAAAGATACAAAATATTAAAAGAACTGAAGGGATATAGGGCAGGAGTAGTGTCATTACAAGAAACCCATTTGACACACAAATCGAATATCAGATTGTGGTCTAAGGATTTTCCAATGTGGTTCTATGGAGATACAATCTCCAAAAGAGCAAGAGGAGTAGCAATAGGAATAGCTAGAGACATACAATTCAACTTAGAAGAAAGAATGCAGGACACAGAGGGAAGATTCCTCTTTTTAAAGGGGACATTGGGGGAGTTGGAATGCACTATAGTTAGCATATATGCTCCGAACAAAAATACAGGAAAATTTCTGATAGGTACACTGGAGAAATTACTAAACTTTAGGAAAGGAGGTCTGATTGTAATGGGAGACTTTAATGTGTGTCTGGAGCCAGCGGTGGACAGTATGTCTGGGGTGCAGGGGACGAACAACGAGCAGCTTAGAAGGGTTAGACAGAAGCTTTATGAGAACCAATTGGTTGACATTTGGAGGATAATGAATGGTAGATCAAAAGATTATATGTTTTACTCCCCTGTACACCAGACGTACTCGAGGTTGGACTACATAATGATAGACCACGGATTGTTAGAAAGGGTCGTAGATGTAAAAATAGGAATAACCACACTATCAGATCATTCCCCCGTAGAAATGGAAATGCGAATCTCAGAGACAAGCCCCTTTATGGAGACTAAATGAGGACCTACTAGGAGATGAGGGTGTAGCCCAAAGGGTGGAAGAAGAACTGAAACAATATTTTAAGATGAATGAAACAGGAGACGTCTCGGGGGCTATGGTCTGGGAAGCCCACAAGGTGTATATAAGGGGAATATTGATAAAAGAGGGAGCCAGGAAAAAAAAAGAAAGGAAAGCTAGAATGAGAAACCTTACGACAGAAATATTTAACATTGAACAAGAACATAAAAAACAGAGAGGACAACAAAAAGAAACACACCAAAGGCTGATAGACAAACGGGATGAACTGAAAAGTCTGATTGATCAAGAAACAAAAGAAAAATTCTTCCTAATAGAGAAAGAGAGATATTACCGGGGGGATAAGACAGGGAAACATTTGGCTAGAATGTTAAGGGAAAAAAAACCCCGTAATTTCATTGGAAAGATCTAGTCCAAACAGGGTTCAATGGTTTATGAGACAAAGGGAATAGGAGAAGTCTTTAAAAACTTTTACAAAGAATTGTATGAAGGAGATCAAAAGGGAGGACAGAAAAAAGAAAAAAAGGAAAGTAAGATCAGGGAATTTTTAAAAAAAGCAGGGATACTTAAGATCCAGGAAAACGATAGGGAGGCTCTAGAGGAATCAATCTCGGAAGAAGAAGTAAGGGAAGCGTTATCTGAAACAGCACAAGGGAAAAGCCCAGGGCCAGACAGATTTACTGTATATTATTATAAAAAATATAAAGATATCCTGACTCCGAAGATGTGTCAGTATATGAACGGGCTGGGAAGGGATTTCGAGTTGAGTAGGGAAGCACAAACAGCATTGATTACGGTAATTCCAAAGGAAGGGAAGGATGCTACCCTTTGCTCCAGCTATAGACCAATATCGTTGCTAAATGCAGATACAAAGATCTATGCAAAAATATTAGCAAAGAGGATGAAAGGACTAATGAGTACAGTAGTCCACCCGCATCAGGTAGGGTTTGTAGCGGGAAGAGAGGGAAGGGATCATGGGGTGAGAACCTTGCTTCTCCTCCAGAAGATAAAGGAGGAGGGGACCCCCGGTCTGCTTCTGTCGAGCGACGCTGAAAAAGCGTTCAACAGAGTAGACTGGGGGTTCATGTTCCAAACTCTAGAAGAAATGGGAATAGGCCCAATGATGCTGAAAAGAATAAAAATTCTATATAAACAACCAAGAGCAGCAATTAAGATCAATGGGGGAATCTCCGAATTTTTTGAGATGAGGAGGGGGACAAGACAGGGGTGCCCACTGTCCCCACTCTTTATTCTATCGTTAGAGCCGTTCCTTGCAACAATTCGCAATGACCCTGAAATCAAAGGAATTAAGGTGGGAAATGAAGAACACAAATTATCGGCATTTGCCGACGATGTACTATTCTATATAACTAAACCTGAGAAAACATTGCCAAAGCTGATCAGAATAGTTAAGCAATATGGAGAGCTAGCAAATTTCAAAATTAATACAGGGAAATCAGAAGTTCTAAATATAAATATAGGAAAAATAGAGGAGGATAAGTTGAAGCAGGAATTTCTATTTCCCTGGAAAAAAGAGATAAAATACTTGGGAATAAAACTAGCTAACTCATTGGAGAAAATATATAAAAGGAATTATATCCCCCTATCGGATGAAATTAAGAAAGAAGGAAGAAAGTTACAGATTAGACCAATATCCTGGACAGGACGTATAAACGCTATTAAAATGACCCTGCTCCCAAAGATTACATATAAATTCCAAATGTTACCTATAGGACAATCATCATACTACCTCAGAAAACTTAAAACAATATTAACAAACATCATCTGGAAAAATAAGAAACCAAGGATATCCTTAAAGATATTAAGGCAAGAGAAAAAAAGAGGGGAACTAGCAGTGCCGGATATTATAACATACTACAAAGCAATAATTTCATACAGAGCGATAGAATGGGCAAGGGATAAACAAGAAAAAAGATGGGTGAACATAGAAAAATTTTACAGTAAGACACAGTTAGGAGTAATTATATGGAATCCCCCTCAACATAGAATGTTAGATGAAAAAACACATGTGTTAACACGGGTGGCACTTAGAATATGGGATACAATTTATAAGCAGATAAATAAAACCTATAATTCACCATTACTAAGATTAAAAGACAATGAGTTTTTCACCCCGGGAAAAGTGAGTATAGGGGGAAATTGGATAAAAAATGACAAGGTGGAACTAAGGGAGATAATTAATAAAGGAAAAATTAGGACACTTTACGAACTGCAACAGAACACAGAAACATGGGTGATAAATGGATAGAGGTATTCACAATTAGAAAGGTTTGTTAAAAAATTACCACAGCCAATAAGATCAGGGGAGCAACTGACGGGGCTGGAAAAATTATGCACTTTGGAAAGCACAAAAAACACTGTATCAAAATTATATAAATTATTACTAGTAGAGGAAGAAATAGAAAGGCCCACGTATATAAAACAATGGGAGAAAGAGTTGGGGACACAGATAGAGCCAATCACATTAAAAAAGATTATGAACCTTACCCATAGTTCGGCGACTGATGTAAAAACAGCTGAGATGAACTACAAGTGTCTAGCGAGGTGGTATGTAACCCCAGATAAGGCCAGTAAATATCAAAAAGAGATGTCGGCAGACTGTTGGAGAGGATGTAAGGAGACAGGCACAATGGCACATCTTTGGTGGAAGTGTCCGAAGATCCAAAAATATTGGGAGAAGGTTTTAAGTATGGTCAAAGAGATTACCGGAAAAGAGGTGAAAAAAGAGCCATGGATGGTGCTCTTCCACGGCATTGATGAGAACGAGAAACAATATAAAGCCTCGTTAGTACCACACTTAATTAATGCAGCAAGAAAATGAATCCCAAAAAACTGGAGGGAAAAAGAAAGTCCACAGATTTGGGAGTGGATTAATGCCGTGGAGGAAACCTACACCATGGACAGGCTCTTTGGTAACAAAGAAGAAATAAGTGAGGGGAGGAAAGATAAATGGAAGTGTTGGAGAGAGTTTAAAAAAACATGGAGTTATGCAGAAAAAATTAGGATTTAGTAGAGTTATTAATGGAAGGTGAACTTGCACAGGGGGAGGGGGGAGGGAAGGGGGAGGTATAGTTTAAATTATTAAGGAATAAAGGTAGTTGCAACAATATAATAAAGGTTGAATTTTTTCAAATAAATACTATTTCCGGGAGGGTGAGGGTGAGAAAAGGGTATACATAGTGACGGGGGGGATTAAAATATTTGTTGGGAATTGTAACCTTTCCACGCCTCGCTTCCTATATTCTTATATTGTTATGAAAATGAGCCACAGTGATGTGAAGAACAGGAAAAGAGAGACGTATATGAACAGAAAAGTTGATTGTTGTCTTACTATATAATAAACTGAGTGGCAAGAAAACAATAACAAAAAATAAAAATAAATAAACATTGGTTCCACCAATTCCACTCTTGGGCAAGGTTTTCCAGCACCACCTGTATCACTTGGCTCCACCCATTGGTACTACGCAGGACCACCTGGTCCGACCGCGATGGAGACACCCAAGTGTACAGTGAGTGTGTTTTTGCCAACTTCAGCATTTCAAGTAAAGTTTCCGTTATGTCTATACATTGCATGTCTAAATTTGTGACCTCTTTAGGGACCTTTCCCTCCTCTGAGACATGGAGGGGCTCATCCACTGTAGTCTGAGAGGTTGAGACCTTGGAAGAGACCTCCACCTCCTTGGAGGTACCCACCATCACTGCCTGTTGCTCCCCTGGAGCACTGTCAGCCACATGTCTCCTCTTCCCCTCCAACTGAACAATGAGCCTCTGCAGGTCAACAATAGTCACATTGTCACCTTGACACTTGCTATTACAGAGCCCCATTGGAACATAGCAAAACCTGGAGAAAGCTGCCAACACAGTTTTCTCCCTTTCAAAGCTATGCTCTGTAGCACTGCAGTCACCTGACATGCAAACTCTGTGTCCATTTTCCATCCCTTTTCACAGTGACAGGGACTCTCACTATTACAATATATATATATATATATATATATATATATATATATATATATATATATATATATATATATATATATATATATACAGATAGTCTCGTATATATATATATATATGCAGGCTGTTCCTGATGTACTGTTTATAATATACTTCAGGTGGTGTACACAGTACCGTGCACCCATAGTGCAGTTGCTACTACTTTTCTGGTGGTGTACATAGTACACAATACATACAGTGCACCCATAGTTGCTATTAGACTTCTGGTGGTGTACACAATACCGTGCACCCATAGTGCAGTTGCTACTACTTTTCTGGTGGTGTACACAGTACACAATACAGTGTAGTGTGGTGTTGCAAAACAAAATCCCCATCATGTCCGGAAGGCCACCAAGGAGAGGCAGATGCTCACAGGCCACTAAAAGAGGGCAAGCAGGCTCTAGGTCTACAGTCCACAGTGCTGGTCATGGACATGGTGCATCTTCTGCAGGTGCCTGTGGGGCACACTTGTCCTTTTTCTGCTCCTGGGACAGGGGTAGAAAAATTGGGCCTTTGGTGGTGGTGGTGCCACAACACTGTAACCCCTCACAGATACTCTTGTTGGGTGCAAGAATTTATGATTAGATCAGAAATTGTAATTACATGCCCCTGTTAAACAGGGACATACAAATTGGGCCTTAGGCAGTGGTGGTGGTGCCCTAAACCAAAAATATTGTTGGAAGCTAGCATCATCAAGGTTAAGGAGAATAGTCACTCAGCATAGGCAGTCTTCAAGAGATCCCACATCCATAGAAAAATCAATCAGTTACATCTGCATCAGGTGCTTGATAGCTGCTACTGATTCGAGACTGATTCATTTTTATGAATGTGAGCCTTTTAAGGGAGTCTGTGGACAGGCACACACTAGGATCCTTTGCAAACCCCCCAGCAGCACTGAATGTGCGCTCAGAAAGAACGCTGGATGCAGAACAGGCCAGCAGATCAATTGCATATTGAGCAAGTTCTGGCCAGTGGTCCATCCTCAAGACCCAGTAACCCAGTGCATGCTCTGTTGGAAAGGTCTCCAAGTCTGCTCTTGCCCCTAGGTACTCCTGCACCATGTAATGCAGACGCTGGCGATGGCTGCTTGAACCGATCAGACCTTGGTGCTGAGGACTGAAAAATTGTCTAAAGGCATCGTAGGGTCCACTACCTTTGCGGTGCACTCCTGACCCCAACGGTGTGCATCTGTCACCTGGCCTCAGGTGACTTAACAGAAGCCTCAGCAACACGTTGTCCAGCACCAGTAAATGGTAACCTCACAGGGTCTGGAAATTCATTGCACAAACCTTACTTCAAGGCCTCCTGAAGATGTTTCATCCTCTGCTCCCTCTGCGAAGGCAGGATGAGTTCTGCAACCTTACCCTTGTAACGTTGATCAAGAAGGGTTGCCAGCCAGTAATGATTCCTTTTCTTTGATACCACGAATCCTAGGCTCCTTACGCTGCATGGCCTCCCTGATTCTGAAAAGCCTGCGAAAGTTTGCAGAGGCATTCGATTCTGAGTCCTCCTGTCACTAAGGATCACATGATCCTCCCATCCACGTACAACTCCTTGGGTTTCTGGGGACTGAAAACAATCCCTTGAAGACTTCTGCTTAGTGCTATCCTCCACGTCCATGCTGACACAATCCTCCTCCTCCTCCTCTTCTTCCTGTGTGTTTGGTGGGCCTGCAGGAATAAAGGGGGCCTTGAGAGGTAAGGAAGTCCTCCTCTTCCTCACACTGTTTTCTGCCTCAAGTGCCCTGTCCATTAATCCATGAAGCGTGTGCTCCAACAGGCAGAAAAGAGGGACAGTATCACTGATGCATGCATTGTCGCTGCTCACCATCCTCATGGCCTCATCAAATGGTGACAGAACAGTGCATGCATCCTTGATCAGTAGTCACTGGTGTGGTGAAAAGAAGCCAAGCTCTCTGACCTTGTCCTGGTGCCATACTCACACAGGTACTCATTGAAGGGCCTCTGCTGTGTGTACAGCCGCTGCCGCATTGCCAACGTTGACTTCCACCTGGTGGACATGTCACAAATGAGACGGTTGGTGGGCAGGTTGCATTCCATTTGAATGTCAGCCAGCCGAGCACTGGCATTGTATGACCGTTGGAAATGACCACAGACTTTTCTGGCCCGCCTCAGTAGATCTTGTAAGCCTGGGTACCTGCTCAGGAACAGCTGCACCACCAAATTCAGGATGTGTGCCAAACGTGGAACATGGGTCAAGTGTCCCTGTCGGAGGGCGGAGAGAAGGTTGGTGCCATTGTTGCATACAACCATTCCTGGCTAAAGCTGGCGTGGTGTCAACCACCTCTGAGCCTGCCCCTGCAGAGCTGACAGAATCTCTGCCCCAGTGTGGCTCATGTCCCCTAAGCAGTGGTTTAACCTTAACCTACATAGAGGGTTCTTTACGGTAAGAGCTGCAAGAATGTGGAATTCCCTTCCACAGACGGTGGTCTCAGCGGGGGGCATCGATAGTTTCAAGAAACTATTAGATAAGCACCTGAACGACTGCAACATATATACAATGTAATACTCACATATAATCACACACATAGGTTGGACTTGATGGACTTGTGTCTTTTTTCAACCTCACCTACTATGCAACTATGTAACTCATGCACCACATGGCATCTCTTTGCCTGAGTGCTTGCCTAGCCCCTTGAACGCTTACAGAGCACCGCTGGTTCAGACAACAAATCTGCAGAAGAGGCCATAGAGGAAGAAGAAGAGGAGGGGGTGGAGGAGAGAGCTGTGGCAGAATCACTGCTAGCATTTTGGAGGCGTGGTGGTGGAACAAGCTCCAACAATACTGAACCCTGTCCTGCATCCTTCCCAGCTGCCAGCAGAGTTACCCAGTGCTCTGTGAAAGAAAGGTAACATCCCTGCCCATGCCTGCTAGACCATGAGTCTGCAGTAATATACACCTTACTGCTGACTGCCCTGTCCAACAAGACAAAAACATTGCCTTCCACATGCCGGTAGAGAGCTGGAATGGCCTTCCATGAAAAGAAATGGCGTTTTGGAACCTGCAACTGAGGTACAGCACATTCCACAAATTCACGAAAGGGGGCAGAGTCTACCAGCTGAAAAGGCAGTACTTGCAGTGTCCTAACACACAGCAGAGCACTAACCTCACAGATATCCTTTGCTGTTGAGTCTGTATGCTCCAGCTGTTTGCTCTCCATGAATATGAGCACATCCATCCGCTGGGAAACGAAGCATCACCATCCATCTATGGTTGCTCCAGATGAAGCCATTGGAACAGATCCTCCCACCACCAATGCCTTCCATCAAGCACCCTGAGGATTGATCCAAATGCCCGATTAACATACCGCCGTATGGCTGAGTGTGTTTACCACTTCTGGTAAGCGTATCCATTTCTTCTGCCATCATAGCTGTATGTGGACCTTGAGCACATGAGGACAACGGTTTCGCTTTACCTATTGGTTGAAAGGCATCATTCACACATATTCCCTTTTTTTTCCATGATAAATTTATTTTTTGTATTTTTTCCATTTATTGAAGAACACTTATTTTACCATGGACATTATTTTTTAGTTATTGGAGATTGATTTTTCACTTTATTTGTTTTGGTTTATAGTTGCTTTGTATTTTACCATCAAGCTATTAGCAACTTCACATCACTTCCGGGGTGATATGTTATCACCTCGCTTCATATACTACTTATTAGCGCTGCATTTATATTCATTTGTATTTCATTGCACAGTTTTCTATACTGTTGATGCTGGCTGCTATCACTTTTATATTTTGTTGTTTGTAGTAGCGCAACTTTACTTTTTTTGTTAATTATGGGAAAGGTCTGCATTTTACTTGTAATAAATATGTTTGCAGATTAATGTTTTCAGGAATATACTCTGTATTCCTTCATGTAATTCTCTTTTTCTAACCTAATATTTTCTTCCTTGGTGTAGACCATAGATAGATGGTTGTGTATTAGATAGACTTTCAACTACTCACCAATAAATGTTGTTATTGTGTTAAAGCTTTCATTCATTGTCAAAGAACTCTCATTTAACCCAAATCATATCCGAGAGATATTAAATCTCAAATATAGTATATGGGAAAAAGACTGCATGGGAGGTCGTCATATGTCTGGTCAAGCATGTGGTGCTCAAGTGGCTGCTGTTGTGGCCACGCTTGATCCGCTTTAGACATGCAAACAGCAATGGTGCGATCTGCTGCACATGTGTCCAAAAAGGCCCACACCAAGGAAGTTTTCAAAATCAGTGGGGAGTCAGCAGCGCCCTGCACCTGCAGAGCTCTGCGGTGTGATGCAGTAGGGTGGCTGCCCTTAAGCTGCCCCCTAGAGGACATATTGCCTCGTTGCAGTTGTGCCTCCTCCTCCTCCTCCTCTATTCTATCAGGCACCCAAGTAAAGTCAGTGACCTCATCATCCCCTCCCTCCTCGTCACTGGAGCAAACTTGGCACTATGCTGCAGCTGGGGGAACATGACTGACAGTTTCTTGTCCTTTTTGGGCACCCCCTCGCTCTAGGCTCACGTTACTTCCTTCCTCAACCAGGGAACCAACATCGGAGCCTTCAAATCGCTGCGCATCCTCCAGCAGCATGTGCCCGACACTGTGGTCAAATAGTTCGGGGGACTCCTCCGTGCATAATGGTTGGACTACGGAAGGAGTGACTGTGGACAAGGAGCCGGTGGAATAGGCCGCTTTGGCAGCTGTATAGGAAGGAAAACTACTCTGCGCCTGGGTGACAGAGGATGAGGAGGATGAGGACGGCTTTGTTATCCACTTCACCAACTCTTCTGTATGTTCTGCAACACGGCCAGCAGCAGAAAAAAAGGACAAGTGTGCCCCACGGCCACCGGCAAAGGATGCACCATGTTCATGACCAGCACTGTTGACTGTAGACACAGAGCCTGCTTGCCCTCTTTTAATGGCCTGTGAGCATCTGCCTCTCCTTGGTGGCCTTCTGGACATGATGTATATTTTGTTTTGCAACACCGTACTACACTGTATTGTGTACTGTGTACACCACCAGAAAGGTAGTAGCAACTGCTCTACGGCTGCACTGTATTGTAATTACAATTTTTGATCTAATATTTCACAGCAGGGCCCGTTCCTGCACTCAACAAGAGTATCTGTGAGGCTTTACAGTGTTGTGCCACCACCACCAACACCACCGCCACCACCACCTAAGGACCAATTTCTCTGCCCCTGTTTAACAGGGGTGCGTAATTACAATTTTTGATCTAATATTTCACAGCAGAGCCTGTTCCTGCGCTCAACAAAAGTATCTGTGAGGCTTTACAGTGTTGTGCCACCACCACCACCACCTAAGGCCCAATTTTTCTGCCCCTGTTTAACAGGGGCATGTAATTACAATTCTTGATATAATATTTCACAGCAGGGCCCATCCCAGCACCCACCAAGAGTAACTGTGAAGGCTTACAGTGTTCTGGTACCACCAACACCTAAGGCTCAATTTTCCGCAGAGTGTATAGGGCAGGCGGTATAGTACATACAGGCAGTCCCCTATTTTCAAACATCCGACTTACAAACAACTCCTACTTACAAACAGCGAAGACAACAGGAAGTGAGAGGAAATCTACCCCTAGGAAGGGAAATTCTCTCCTGTATGTGGAAAAGAGATTTAGCCCCAAGGATATTGCAGACACAGAGAGGAGTACAGTAAGGGTAAACCCAAACGTTGTATAAAAAATATATATTTTATTGATACAAAAATTACATATAATACAAAAATCGCTATACAAAAATCACCTAAAAACAAAAAGCAATAAAATGAAACACCTGATACTGGGAATGAAACAGCCGCTAAGCTTGGAGCACACCACAAATCAAGACAGGAAGTCAGACTGGTGAGGCATGTGTGCCAAGAAACCCAACATGTTTCAGAGAGCAAAAGAGGGATTTTTTATGTATATTTCCTTCTTCAGGGGTTAGAAATAACGTGTTACTTCATTTCTATTGGAAGAAAAACTTATAGGGGGTAGTATATCAATGGTGTGATAGCATGTATTTACAAAAAACTGATTGATTATAACAACGATATGGTACATGTAGTGAATAAAGTGAAGATAACTTGTACTTACATATCGGTGTTTTATTTTAACAATACACATCAGTAGACAAAGCATCAAGCCTTGGGTATTACTAAACTGTATTTCCAAAGTATGTGCGTATATGAGGAAATCACTCCCATGTGGTTGAAATGTAAGCTGGAAAATCGCAGCTAAATAGATGGAAACAAGACCAATGGATGCACCAAAGCGGTCCAACAAAGCTCACGAGGATATCCCTAACAGGTGGAGACGGACATCTAATGGAAGATAAATTACTGTCTAAACGATTGTGTGAGTAGATATTGCTACACAGCCAGGAAACGCCAGGGATCCCTGTGAATGTCCATTCACTTTTACACTACAGGTATTGGCAACCATTTACTTCTTTTTATTTATAATTACTTCCTGTATTTTTATAATACAATGTCTTTCTATGGGCAGTGACGCTTTTATGTTCACCTAACCCAATAGAAGACTGCCAATGCATGTAGTTATATTATTATCTTCCTCTTCCTTATTTTCTACGTTTCCTTATTTTATTTTCCATTAGATGTCCGTCTCCACCTGTTAGGGATATCCTCGTAAGATTTGTGGACCGCTTTGGTGCATCTATTGGTCCTGTTTCCATCTATTTAGCTGCGATTTTCCAGCTTGCATTTCAACCACATGGGAGTGATTTCCTCATATACGCACATACTTTGGAAACACAGTTTGGTAATACCCAAGGCTTGACGCTTTGTCTACTGATGTGTATTGTTAAATGAAAACACTGATATGTAAGTACAGGTTATCTTCACTTTATTCACTACATGTACCATATTGTTGTTATAATCAATCAGTTTTTTTGTAAATACATGCTATCACACCATTGATATACTAAACCCTATATGTTTTTCTTCCAATAGAAATGAAGCAGCACGTTATTTCTAACCCCTGAAGAAGGAAATATACATGTCCTAAAAAATCCCTCTTTTGCTCTCCGAAACATGTTCTTGGCACACATGCCCCACCAGTCTGACTTCCTGTCTTGATTTGTGGTGTGCTCCAAGCTTAGCGGCTGTTTCACTCCCAGTATCAGGTGTTTCATTTTATTGCTTTTTGTTTTTAGGTGATTTTTGTATAGCGATTTTTGTATTATATGTAATTTTTGTATCAATAAAATATATATTTTTATACAACTTTTGGGCATACCCTTACTGTACTCCTCTCTGTGTCTGCAATATCCTTGAGGCTAAATCTCTTTTCCAAATGTTCTTATTTAGGAGTGTTGGGTTCCCCATATACCCCTGGTTGGTTTCCACTTCTTTCTTTTCCTTTTCTGTTCCAAATTACAAACAGATTCAACTTAACAACTAACCTACTGTCCCTATCTTGTTTGTAACTCGGGGACCGCCTGTATACTGCTGTTCAGAGTATATAGGGCCTGGGGGCCCCACGCCTTTTTTTTTATTTGGGTGCAGGGTTCCCCTTAATATCCATACCAGACCCAAAGGGCCCGGTAATTGGCTGAGGGGGGGGGGGGGGACATTACATTACAGCTGCAAGCAGTTTTAAATTACTTTTTTTTCCTCTAGAAATGTCATTTTGTGCAGGGAAAATGCACCACTTTACAGGCATACTATAGACACATCCCCAGGCATGATATTAAAAGGAATATTACACTTTTATTGTTTCACTTTAAGCATTATTAAAATCACTGCTCCCGAGAAAACAGCCGTCCTGAAAACTTTTTTTTGGATTGATCCATGTCCCCTGGGGCAGGTCCCGTGTCCACAAACACTTTTTATGACAATAACTTGCATATTAGCCTTTAAAATTAGCACTTTTGATTTTTTTTCACATTCGAGTCCCATAGACTTTAACAAGGTTTGCGTTTTTGCACAAATTTTTGGTCTGTTCGCATGTTCTGCCGTGAACCGAACCGGGGGGTGTTCGGCTCATCCCTAGTTACCTGTATGCCTAGGTTGTGCTTACTCACTGTGGGGGAGGTGCTTTGACTATGGGAAGGCAAAGTGGATGCAGTTTGAAAAGAAAAAGTAATTTTTAATAAAATTAAAAGCAGTAGTAAATGGCCAAAAAAGATTTGCAAAAAAAGTCCCCTGCAAAATAATAGCAAAATGTGCTAGTATGCATCGCATACTAGCACATAATGAAAGACTTACCTTAGAACACCCTCCAGCAGTGCACTTTCACTACTGACAGGACTTCCATCTTCACCCAGTCTCCCTTCCGGGTTTGCAGGCTTCAGTTGTTTGGCTGGAGGAGCCACGATGATGTCACTCCCATGCATGCTCACGGGAGTCACAGCCGCGGAATGGCTCTCTCAATGGATGGCATGCTGTCCATTGTGAGCACAGTGTGCATGCACAGGTGACGTCATCAGCTGCTACTATAGTAAATTTACTGTACCTACAGGTAAGCCTAAAATAAGGCTTACCTGTAAACAAGATAGGCTTTACTATCACTATGATTAACATATGGCTTGTGTAGTAATTGTATATGCTATCTTATTTATTTATTTATTTATTTATTTATTTATTTTCGCTATATTAATTTCCACAAAGGTGGAGTTAACCTTTAAGAAAGCTCCATGTGAGGCTACCAAAAGCCCTGAGAAAGGTGGACACACCTCTGAAACACATTGCCTAGAATTGCCCTAGGTTACTGTGTCACACTCAGCACAGGAAGTGGGTGGATACACATGTAAGCTGGGCTCTAGCTGCTGTCATTGGGGTGAGTGAATTTCTGGATCCTGGTCCTGTCAGCAATTTGGAGGTGAAGTAGGAGGACTGAGCTGTCATCTAGCAAGAACCACTGGCCCCAGTCATTGCATCCCTCTGTATGCTTGTGTCCAAACTCCTTTATCTATGCTAGAGTGTGAGTGCAATGCCACATCTGGTATTATATGTATTAAAGTGTATTTAATTGCACTAGATCCGTGCACTTCCTTCTCTCTGGTTCTGTTACACACTCCTGTCGATGCCTTTCACACTCATGACATGCACTATTTGCATTGCACACTCCTGACCCCTCCACTCCAGACTGTAGCACACTCCTGAGCGCTGCACTCTATGCCCTGGACTGTACATTATCAACTCTTAAAGCGGGGGTCCACCTAAACCGCCAAAAAAAAAAAAATATTAAAAGCCAGCAGCTACAAATACTGCAGCTGCTGACTTTTAATACATGGCCACTTACCTGTCCCAGGGTCCAGTAATGTCGGCAGGCGACACCGAGAACCCGCCGCCATCCTAGGTGAGGGAGTCAGGAAGTGAAGCGTTGCGGCTTCACTTCCCGGTTCCCTACTGCGCTTGCGCGAGTCGCGCTGCGCGTCCCAAGTGGTCCCCGCTCTCTCCTGGGAGCTGTGTGTTTCCCAGGAGACAGCGCGGAGGGACAGGAAGAGGCATAGACTCCTATGGGAGTCTATGCCGGAAGTGGGTGCAAATACCTGTCTTAGACAGGTATCTGCACCCCCCTCTCCCCTGAAAGGTGCCAAACGTGACACCGGAGGGGGGGAGGGTTCCGAAAAGCGGAAGTTACATTTTTGTGTGGAACTCCGCTTTAACCTCTGCACCCTGGACTCTGTGCTGTACATTACATACTCTGAACTCTGCGCTCTGTACGTTACATTTACGGTCCCCTACTATTCATGCAATGTGCTAATAGCCAGCATTTGCCGCAAATCCTAACAATGCCACTGCTCTCCATTGAGAACCATTTGGCAATCCTATTTTCACAAAATAAAAAGGCATGCCCCCACCTTCCAAAGATACTAGACCAACATTCCAGGTATATAAATGGAACTCCCTTGGCTAGAGGGCAAACAAAATAAAGCACCCCTGCTATGCTAATGCCAGTCTATAAAAAAGAGAAAAAAGCCCTAGTATTAAATACAAGAAGATTAAAACGCAGTGGATTGGGAGAACTGCTGGAGGAGCATCATTTTAAATAATCACTCATCCTTATTGTTAAATGACAAAATAATCTTCTTTACCCCAAAAAAATAAAAATCATATTTGGAAGTTTGCTTGCATTTAAAATGAAAAAACCCCATCTAGTGGTCTTTTTATACATTGCAGATATAAAGCTTAGTGTAAGGATATAAATGTATTATTATAGCAGAGCACACTTTATCCCATAGGGTTTGCAACCTTCTTCATATTTAGTGTCAGTTTTACAAGTATTAGACAACCAGTGTACCAGTGAACATTAAAGTGCCATAGCCGTAAAAAAAATTTTTTGCAATTTTTGCACGCATAGTTGTAATGCTAATGGCAAGGTAAATTAATTATTGTTATACTACCATGTGCACACACAAACCATGTTATATTTACTATTAACCTGGACTTAGACTCCATTCACACCCATGCAGGTGCAACGGAGTGAAGGTAGCATGTTTTTGGACGATCTTGCTTGATTCCGCACATCACATTTAGGGCAGCCTATTCAATTCAATAGACTGCCCTAATCTAGCACTAATCTGAACATCCAAATCCAGGAAAAGGTTTTCACTTGTAATTTCAGAAGCTGATGAAGGTTTACCAACATCAGGGTCTTCACTGGCAGTCTCAAGAGTTAACGAAGGTTCACCAACATCAGGGATTGGTAACAATTCACTAGAAAAGTCCTTCAGCCTTGGGTCTGTCCACCCCCTCAAAAGGTGGCAATGTCTTGAACTCTGGTCCAAGAGACCTACGAATCATCTTATTTGTCTCCATTGATCGTTGAGGTACCATCTTACCTGTTTCTTTTGGGCATTGGGGTACCATTTTAGCTGTTTCTTTTGGCCGTTGGGGCACCATCTTAGCTGTTTCTTTTTGCTGTGGCGGCAATGCTTTATAAGCTTCCATCCCCTTTTCCATCCTCTTCAAAGGGCTGGCTATTGAGCTGTCTTCGGCGGACCACGACCAGAAAGGCACATTCACCATCTCATCCTCCTCTTCTTCAATCCTCCTTCTTCCTGGTGAGGACACTGGACTTGAGGACACTGGACTAGAAACCTGAGAAAACACAATCTTCTCCAAACTCCTCATCTTCTTCGTCTGTCATATCAGCTGCAGTCAACATTTCCTTTTGTGAGTGGGTTCAAGGTGGAGTTGGCTTTGGGGAAGGCTGAGGAGGTGCTTGAGGCACCCTCACTGCATCCGATAGTGGTAACAAGTGATTCCTGTGCCACATCTTCAACGGTCCCTTCTCTCCATCCGGTCTGAACTGATACATGGGTAAGCCAGGGAGTTGTTTACACACATTATAGGGCTGTGGCCTACAACGATCCACCAGCTTATGTTTTTCTGGTACCCCTAGATTTTTCAGTAACACTTGGTCACCCGGTTGTAAGTCCTGGATCTTTACTCTCAAATCAAAGTTTCGTTTATTCTGAGATTCTCTGGTAGAAACATGCTCCATAGCTTTCTCATAGGCTTGTTGTAAGTTCTTCCTTAAACGGTCCACATAACCCTTATATGATGTTAAAGGGGTGTCATCAAGGGAGGTGCCAAAAGCCAGGTCAGCAGGAAGACAAGCCTCTCTTCCAAACATTAGGCGGCAGGGGGAGTAACCAGTAGCATCACTCTCTGTGCTATTGTAAGCATGCACCAGTGCTGCTATATGATTACCCCAATGCTGTTTCTTTTCTGGGGTTAGAGTTCCCAACATGTTTAGCAAAGTCCGATTGAGTCGTTTAGGTTGAGGGTCTCCTTGGGGGTGTTACGGTGTAGTACGAAACTTCTTGATACCCAATAGGGCACACAGCTGATGGACTAGTCAACTCTCAAACTCTCTTTCTTGGTCCGAATGAATTTGTACAGGTAGCCCACAGTGCACGAAAAACTTCTCCGCAAGCACTTTAGCCACAGTGCTGGCCTTCTGATCTTTAGTAGGATAAGCCTGTGCATAGCAGGCAAAGTGATCGGTCACAACCAAGATGCTGTTTCTTCCACTTATATCAGGTTCCAGGCACAGAAAGTCCATGCAAACCAAATCTAGCGGCTCCTGACTCTGTAAGTGACCCATTGGGGCTGCCCTAATTGTTTTCCGCTGGATGCAAGTCAGACAAGAGTGACAGTAACTCTTTACCTCTCTTCTCAAATTGGGCCATAAAAATCTATTTCTAATCAAGCGAAATGTCCTTTCTGCTCCCAAGTGGCCATGTTCATCATGTAATGACATTAGGACAGTAGAACAATGTTTTTTAGGGAGGAACAGCTGCCACCTCTCCTCCTTGTCTCCAGACAGGCAACGCCTGTATAACACTCCATCTCTGATTTGCAACCAGTCCCACTCTCTATGCAGAGTCTTTGCACCCTTTATGTGGCTTTTCAGCAACAGTCCGGGATCCTGCTTGTTCAAAGCCTGCAGCACCAAATGACCCAATGGGTCCTACTCTTGGTCTCTCTTCAGATCTCTCTTTGTCAGTTGGGGTAGGCTTTCTCCTCTCACCTGTGTTAATCCACAGTAGCGTCTTGGTATCCCAGATGGGTGGACCCCAATATATTCAGCAGCCACTTCTCCTTTCATCTTCTGGTCCAAGCCCTGACACAAGGCTTGCACTCCTTCAGTTACATAAGTCCATCCCTCTGGGTCTTCCTCCTACCTATGAAACCTGCTGGACAAAGCATCCGCATCTCGGTTCCCAACTCTGGGCCGATACTTCAGACTAAACCGGAATCCTGCCAAAGCTGCTAAACACCTGTGTTCTGTGGCATCCAGTTTTGCCAAGGTTAAGAACTAAGTTAAGGGATTTTTGTCAGTCTTGACAATGAACACAGCTCCATACAAATAGTCTCTCAACTTATCCACCACGGTCCACTTGAGTGCCAAAAATTCCAATTTGTGGACGGAGTAATTCTTCTCCGATGGGGTTAGGCTCCTACTCACATAGGCCACTGGTCTCAATCCTCCATTTTGTTCCTGATACAGTACTCCTCCCAATCCTTCTCTACTAGCATCCACATGCAACTCATATGGCAGGCCAGGGTCAGCGTAGTCCAAAACTGGGGCCTCTGTGAGTCTCTTCTTCAACTGCCAAAACACTTTTTCACATGGAGAGGTCCATTGGCTTTGGATGGACTCTACTTTCTTGCGAGCACCACTCTTCTTGGGTCTGACTCCATCTTCTCCTTCACCGTGACCACTTGCAACTTGGGACCTAACAGTGACCCTAGGTGGTGTCGACAGACTGCGTTTGTTTTGGGCCAGACTGACAAACTTTCTTAGGGGTGTTCTGATAGGACCTGACTGTGGCCCTAGGTGACGGTAAAGCATTGACTCTCCGCGCATGGTTACTTGACTGTGGGGATGTTCAGGCCACTCTTTCCTTTTGTGGCCTCATTCTGGCCCTTCTCTTCCTTTGTTTCCTGGAGCTCTGTTTCTCATTGGGGTTCTCAGTTGGCTCCCTCACTAAGATCCCCTGGAGTTTCCCGCGGGCTGGTCTTTCAACAGTTTCTGTAATAGTTTCACCAATTCCTCCAACAGTTCAGCATTCACTTCCCTTTGTGGACATTGGGCTTTGAAGTGTCTTGGATCACCACACTGGTAGCACTTCCGAATGCCCGTCCGCTCAGCCTGAGCTTTGGCCTGGACTTCCATCACTTGTAACAAAGCTTGTTGTACCTGTTCTTGAATTTGCGCTCCACTTTCTGATGGCTTGTAACTTTTGGGGTGGATTGCACTACAGAGGTCTTAGTGCGCCCCCCCCCACTCAGACTCTTCATTGCTCTCCACCACGCTGGCATCCACCTGAACTGATTGTGCGACTATCTTCTCATTCTTCTGGGGTGTTTTTACCCCCATCAGCTCGGGGTAAGAAGGGGCCTCTCGGGTACCCTTTAAGAGCAATCGGAGCACAAAAGGGTCGTTTGGCCTGGCTCCTTGTAGGATCTGATCCAATTGGACTCTGTCCACCTCCCGGGGGTCGATGCCTTTTTTTAAGATGATCTGGTGCAGGATTAGATCCACCCGGGCGATATATATTCAGACAACTTCTCTCCCCTGCACTGGTAGGTATGCTCAAATTTGTACATGAGATCAGGTAGCTTCTCTACCCTTCCATAAACTTCGTAGAGAGCCTCGATATAGTCCATGGCCTCACAATTCAGTTTCCCCCTCTTTAAGCTTCTGATAACATCCGCTGCTGGACTGCGGAGACTCTCGCTGATGTGTCTTTCCACTCTTCCCAACACATTCCACTCCTCTATGGCTTGCATAGCCTGATCCATCCAGCTATCAAATTCTTCTTCCCCATCTGGTCTGGGAACACGGCCTGAGAAAGTTGGTTACCTCTGATATCCCTGATTGGCGGACTTGTTGTGACTCTGTATCAGGCTGTCAACTAGGCGACTCATGTCTAGATAAAATGAGGCAGGAGGCATCCCCGCCATTGGGCTTCCTGCTGCTGGATCGGTTGCATTTAGACTACCGGCAGTTGGACTGCCTGCGACAGGGCTCCCTGGTGGTGACCTAGGGGACTTCTCACCAGCCCCCTCCGGCAACTGTACTGGGATCACATGGCCATCCAGGCCCCTGGCTAGGTTCACAACCTTCTTCTGGAACACCGCCGGAATACTCTCTTTCCATTCTAGAAGGACATAGGTACAATCTACCTCCAAGTCATGTTTCAGGTCCAAGAGGTAGGACCCCTGTTCTGGGACAGCCTTTCTCATCAAGTGCCATACCTCTCTCTCAACCCCCCGGACTCCTGATAGCCTCAGAACCATAGTTTGTTCCAGCCGACTCCAATACTCCTGGCTCCACTCAGTGGCAGTGACTGGGTCCATGAATTCTTCCACCCTGGATGCATCAACTGACCTGCACGGGTACCCCAGATGGGATATCTCGGTATGACCTCCAAATGTAGCGGTACCCCATGAGGGCTGCTGATTGACTCTATACCCCACTGGCTACCCCGACTCTGCAGATCTTCTCTTACCTCTGACACCTTGGGTTCCATTCTGCAATGTGATGTTAGCAATGAGAAACTCACACAATATCACTGAACCACTAAGAAAAGTTTACTAAAATAAGTAATGGAACACAATGAAGAGCATGAATAAACACAAATTATGATTGGCAACTGTTATCAATTAAGGCACATATACAGAACTTATACCTCTATAGTAAATTTAAGGACTATATGCGAACAGGTGCACAGAGGGAAAAGTACTCAATATCTTCAAAACATATATTAAATACCATAGTTGCCAACATTGGAAAAAAAAATTTCGGGACACTTTTTTGGCTGTAGGCAGAGTCAGCCTATAATTAGGGGGCGGGGCATGTGTTAATAGGCGTGGCATAGGGAAAAGGAAAAATGTGCGTGGTTTATGTGAAACAGTGGGCGTGGCTTACATGGGCGTGGCTAAAATGGGGTGTGGTTAAAGTCTGAGATGAATGAGGGATGCAGGGGGAAAGGGGGAAAGGGGGTAGAGGGAGAGGGATGGAGGGACAGCAGACCCAGATCCTACACCACAATAGCAATGTGTATTCCAGAGTTTATGCATCAGCAGATAAAGATACTCCAAACACCTGGTGTTGGCGCTTCAATCATCCCGGCACCATGGTTGTTATGGTGTCAGGATGATTGAAGCGCATTATTTCTATCATTACATTGTAATATAAAATGAAATCATTCAACTCACCATAATGCAGAATCAGTGGGACCACTGAGCGTGTCACCTGCTACGTCGCCTGCCACCAGATGCCATCAGGTTCTCCCAGCAGAGTCTGTCCTTACATCAGGTGCCCCCAGCAGAGTTCATCCTTACATCAGGTGCCCCCAGCAGAGTCCGTCCTTGCATCAGGTGCCCCAGCAGAGTGCCTCCTTCCATCAGGCATTCCCAGCGGAGTGCCTCCTTACATCATGTGTCCCCAGTGGAGTGTCTCTTATATCAGGTGTCCCTAGTACAGTACCTCTTACATCAGGTGTCCCCAGCGGAGTGCCTAAAATCAGTGCCCCCAGCGGAGTGTTGGCTACAGATGGAGTGTTGGCTACAGTCTAGCTACATCTCCTCAAGAGTGGTGACAAGGGGAGAGAGGTGTGTGGGTGGAGGCATGCTGACTTGGGGTGTTACAGGCTGACTTGGGGAAGGGGTGCAGGCATGGTGGTGACTAGGCCGGAGGGGGTGCAGGCATGGGGTGACTGGGCCGGAGGGGGTGCAGGCATGATGGGAGGGGGATGCAGGCATGGTGTTGTCATGGGGGGGAGGCGGGTGCAGGCATGGTGTTGACATGGGGGGAGGCGGGTGCAGGCATGGTGTTGACATGGGGGAGGGGGTGCAGGTATGGTGGTGACATGAGGGGGAACAGGTATGGTGATGACATGGGGGAGGGAGGCAGGTATAGTGGTGACATGGGGGGAGGGGGCTACAGGTATGGTGGTGATATGGGGGAGGGGGTGCAGGTATGGTGATGACATGGAGGAGGGGGGAAAGGTATGGTGGTGATATGGGGGGAGGGGGTGCAGGTATAGTGGCGACATGGGGGGAACAGGTATGGTGATGACATGGGGGAGGGGGGGCAGGTATGGTGGTGATATGGGGGGAGGGGGCTGCAGGTATAGTGGTGATATGGGGGAGGGGGCTGCAGGTATGGTGGTGATATGGGGGGGAGGGGGTTGCAGGTTATGGTGGTGACACGGGGGGAGGGGAAAGCAGGTTATGGTGGTGACACAGGGGGAGGGGGCAAGCAGGTAGGGTGGTGACATGGGGGGGAGGGGGGAAGCAGGTATGGTGGGGACACGGGGGGAGGGGGGAAGCAGGTATGGTGGTGACACGGGGGGAGGGGGGAAGCAGGTATGGTGGTGACACGGGGGGAGGGGGTGAAGCAGGTATGGTGGTGACACAGGGGAGGGGGGAAACAGGTATGGTGGTGACACTGGGGGAGAGGGGGGAAGCAGATATGGTTGTGACACGGGGGGAGGGGGAAGCAGGTATGGTGGTGACACGGGGGGAGGGGGGAAGCAGGTATGGTGGTGACACGGAGGAGGGGGGAAGCAGGTATGGTGGTGACACGGGGGGAGGGGGGAAGCAGGTATGGTGGTGACACGGGGGGAGGGGGGAAACAGTTATGGTGGTGACACTGGGGGAGAGGGGGGTGCAGATATAGTGGTGACACTGGGGGAGAGGGGGGTGCAGGTATGGTGGTGATACTGGGGGAGAGGGGGGAAGCAGATATGGTGGTGACAAGGGGGGAGGGGGGAAGCAGGTATGGAGGTGACACAGGGGGAGGGGGGAAGCAGGTATGGTGGTGACATGGGGGGAGGGGGGAAGCAGGTATGGTGGTGACAAGGGAGGAGAGGTGGGTGCAGGTATGGTGGTGACACAGGGGAGGGGGGAAGCAGGTATGGTGGTGACACGGGGGGGGGAACAGGTATGGTGGTGACACGGGGGAGGGGGGAAACAGGTATGGTGGTGACACGAGTGGAGAGGGGGGTGCAGGTATGGTAGTGACACTGTAGGAGAGGGGGGTGCAGGTATGGTGTTGACACTGGGGGAGAGGGGGGAAGCAGATATGGTGGTGACACAGGGTAGAGGGGGGTGCAGGTATGGTGGTGACACGGGGGGAGGGGGGAAGCAGATATGGTGGTGACACGGGGGGAGGGGGGAAACAGGTATGGTGGCGACACGGGGGAGAGGGGGTGCAGGTATGGTGGTGACACAGGGGAGGGGGAAGCAGGTATGGTGGTGACATGGGGGGAGGGGGGTACAGGTATGGTGGTGACACGGGGGGAGAGGGGGGTGCAGGTATGGTGGTGACACAGGGGGAGGGGGGAATCAGTTATGGTGGTAACATGGGGGGAGGGGGAGCAGGTATGGTGTTGACAAGGGGGAGGGGGTGCAGGTATGGTGGTGACAGGGGGTGCAAGAGGGGAGCCAGGACCATCAATGTCCCCAGCCAGCGGAGCCCCGGTCCTTCCATGCTGGGCCTCAGCCTATGAAAAGAGTATTGCAGGGAAAGCTCCAAGCCTCCCATGTAAGGAGAACAATATTAGTGCCCCTGCCCATACACTGAGTACACCCCTTCCCCTTATTACTCCTCTCCCCCATTACACTGACAGGCCACAACTACTACTACTCACAGGTCAGTCAGAAAACTCCTAAACAGCCAGGTGAAGCCTCCCTTCTTCCCTCCCATCACTCCCACCATTCCCCGAGCCCCTCTTCTCCCACGGTGTCCACGCTTGGCCGACACTCGGGGGCGGAGGGTGACTGTGGTGGTGGGTGGAGGCTGATCACGTCTTCCATGTATTCAGTGTAGAGCGGGAAGGGGTTGCCAATCCCTGCAGCCAATAGGCTTCAGTGTACAATAGAATTTTCTATTTGTACACTGAAGAGAGAAGCTGATTAGCTGCCCCTCTCCCCTGCACTGAACACAAGGGGAAACAACTCTGTGACTGACTCGTGGAGGTGACGGCGGCCATTTTTGTGGAGCCGTTGCCGTTTTTTGACAAAAACACTCACGATTTTCTCGGGACAAACCCAAAAATTCGGGAAAACACTCGGGACAAGATTAAATCGGGACGAGGGTCCCAAAATCGGGATTGTCCCAGGAAAATCGGGACTGTTGGCAACTATGAAATACCTTCCCACTGAGGCCTCAACACACAGGCCAAAGTACAGTATATGATCTTTACATTCAGAAACACAGTATAAAGTCTAGCATATACTCAATGGCTCCCCCTAGGTTGTAATTCAGAGTTAAACTTATGAGTGTAGCAGCAATGCGTAGGAAAAGAGGAAGATGGCAAAAGTTCTTTTGTACCCTGGATATCTTCAGCTAGCCTGATGTTTAAACTGCAGTATTTGTAATCAACAAAGAAAGAGGAAAAGAAATGACTGCAGGGCAAAAATATATACTGAAGATGTCTTAATTGAAGAAATATCACCACTTGTAGCTTCCTCTTTATATGTGAGTGCAATAACAGTACTGACCTTACAGTGCAGGGGAAACAGACAAGGCCCAAAAGTCCAGCTGTATGATGCCTGTGGAAAAGTAGATTCACTTCCGTGGAACTACAAGTCTCACCAGCAGTCTGTAGAAAGAATTCACTCAGCAATACTGTACTCTCTACTGGAATGGGCAGGTGCCCTCTCACCACAATAGAGACACCAGGAGGGGATTCCGGATAGACCCCAAGGGCTGTAATGCTCGGTCCAAAATCCCCTCCTGGTGTCTCCATCTGGTGAAGATGGCGCCGCCGTGCTGTGCTCTAACTCCCGATGGGCTGAAGGGCAGGGACTTCCAGTTGCTCTGAAGCGCAGGCCGGTCCGCTTGCTAGGATGGCAAGGCTGTACTCTGAGATCCCTCAGAAGCAGGCGATCCGGCTCTCCGCTGTATAGCTTGCAGTCTCTCACTCCTGGTCACACACACAGACCTCCTGCTGGCAGGTGTTGAATGGCATCCAGAGAAGCTGAAAACGGGCCGCGCTGGTCCTTTTATCACTGCTCCCAGCAGGCAGTGCTACACGCTTTACATTGTCTCTCCTGTAGTTCAGGGCTGATCCAGCTAACAGAGTCACTTCCTCCTCCAAACTACATCTCCCACAATACTTTGCTGCATTCCTTCTCAAGGAATAAGGGAAAATCCTAACAGAGCCTGGCAGCCACTAGAGGGAGCCACACTCATTTGAAATAACAACAAGCTGTTCAACTATAATAACTATAGTAGCAAACCCTTGGCTGCACAGGTAAATAAACTTGAATGCAAACACACGATAATTCACAGTAAACCAGTTAGATTTGTTTATTATTTCTGCAGTAAATAAGGTCAACAGTAAAGAAAATGCAGCAGGTAAAGAGATACAGTTATTGTTACACTTTGTTAAGAACAATTAAATGGATAGCCAACTGAAATCCCTTAGTGGTGTGCAGGGCTTTTTTTCTCAGAGAATAGGTGCAGGAACTCAACCATGCCCGCCACACATACACATACCTGCCAAATGGCATCAAATAGTAGCTCTTCCTTCTGCATACAACCCCTCCCTCCACTGCCCTCATCTTCTCCCCCCTCCTTAAAAGCTGCACCATCTGTCATATTTCTTACCTTTGTTGCAATATTAAGCTGAAGAACCTATCCGGCTGTAGTACCTCCTAGCATACTATACTATACTACAGTCACTTGCAAGGGAGATCATGCAGTAGGAACATCAACAACAGGTCACCAGGGAAAAAATGGAGACCAAAGAGGGTGCAGCCTACCAAGCACCCTCTCCTGCCCATGACTGCTCTGAACCCTGGGCACCTGTTCTGTATCTCCCTTGTCCCACTCAGTGGGATCTGCGCAGGGGATCTGACCTGTGGGAGCTTGTCACGGAAAGTCCCACACTCTGCTTGAGTGCTTCCGCCATATACCACTTCCTCCCAGTCTGTATAAAGATATCAGATATTCCAACCTCTCTGAGCACAAAACAAGGCGACACTTGCTTGTTGCTAACATGAACTCTTTATTCAGAACCAGAATACTGTCTTATATACAGGAGAAGATGAGGTTCCACCCTCCTGCTCATATTACTCTAACAATACAAACGTAACCTAATTAACCTAATTAACATGAGCTAATTAACTAATCCTTTATACAGCCTAGGTGACTGAGACATGACCTTTTGCCCAGATTGAGTTAATTATCACAGGACATTTTCCCACAATAGCAGCAGCTCCAATAGGAGTCGTCCCGTCTCCTACATTGTATAGAGAACAACGTGATCAGCTCATTCAAATAACATAAACACAGGTAGTTGGAGTTGATGACACCAGCATCTCCTCACAGTATGTGTCCCAACAGTATGAATCAGTCTTATCAGCAGGGGGCTGCTGGAGGAATCCCCCTCCCTCTTCAGGGACACAAATCCCAAATGACCACAGCAAGGAGTCCCCAACAGATTTAAACAACATACAATATATACACGACTGAGTCCGATTAGTACAGTTCAGACTGGATTTCTAATTCACATCACAAAGAGTATTGTTCCATTGAAAATCCAGGGCCCATAATCAAAAGGCAAGAGGCTAGCATTCAGTCCTCTCCAACAGCCTCTGTCCCGGCTAGGTCTGTCACATTTCTCCCCTTTCGGCAGGAGACTAACACAGGAGAAGACCCCAGACGGGTTGACTCCGAAGTTAGTCCATAGTTCCAGTCCTCTACTGCCTGTACCCACACAGTACCCCAAACAAATTGTTCCAAACAGAGTATTACTCACCCAGCCAACCTCTGCCTCTCTCCGAGAACATATCCGTCGCTGGGGAGAGGCTCGGACTGGCCCTTCTCCCTGGAGTCCTTTCTGCCAATGGTGAGAAGACAGGGGGACTGGGCTCACTCCATCCTGCTGTTGGGGATCTCGGCCGACTGCCCAGAATCCCTGGGGTATACAAGTGGGGACTGAAGCCCCATCCACCGACACCAGATCAAGCTGCAGTTGTGAGGTGATGACTGCATTCTCTCCTTGGATCCTGATCTGCAGCTCGCGATAGACTGCCACCTCCTCACCTTGGGCCTCCACAATTGCTGCAGGTGTGGGACAGAGGTCTTGGACCCTCTGTCCGGTTGCCAGCACTTCTGCTGGGGGTTTGCCAGGTGGTTCCTCCTCTACAGAAACGTCTATTAAATCCCCAGTCTCTGGAATTGGTAAAAGTGTGGGACAGAGGTCTTGGACCCTCTGTTCAGTTACCAGATCTTCAGCTGGAGAAGTTTGTTTTAACTCCATAGATGCTGCTGGCAGAAAATCACATGTCCCTGTCAGTGTTGTGGGAGAAAGGCCGACTACCTCTTCTCTCAAGAAGGCCGAAGCCACTGTTGGTGCTGGGCAGAGCACAGTGAACTTTGGCCCTGATAGCAGCTCTTCTGCTGGAGGCTCATCAGGTTCTTCTTCCTCAGCAGAAAAGTCTATCAAATCCCATGTCTCTGCAACTGATGTCTGGGGATATAGGTTCACCATCTCCTGTCCATGAAACCCAGAAGATGCTATCATTTCTGGGCAGAGGATAGCAGAGCTCTGCCCTGTTGTCAGCACTTCAGGTTTGGGGACGGCAATCTCCGGATTTTCCACTGCCGATTCTCTGGCATGCTGCTGAACGTGTTCTAGCAGTTTCCTGTATGCCCTTTCCAGATGCTGTTCCTTCCTTAGCAAATGGTCCAGATCAGGTTTAAACTCTGAGACCCCTGCAAGACCGAGCATAGCTTCTCTATATTCTCACAGGTCCTCAAGGTCAGGTTCCCCTTCATCGCCAAACATAAAATGATCTGTAAGGCTCTCCCACAGCAATCCAGGGCCTCCAAAGTCATATCCTTCCGGAGAGCATTCTGTTGTCTCCCCTAAATATCCCTGCTCTGCGTGCCATTGCAGAGCCCGATAACGATTGTTCAGCTCTATCTCCTGCTGGACCAGCCTGTCCAACTCAGTCACCCATTGCTCCTGGGGCCGCTCTCCCAGGAATGCCATCTGCAATGCCCGTTGGTCACTGGCCCATTGCTCTTGGGTTGGAAAGCACTTGCCCTGTTTTATACCAGCGAGCTTAAGGGCTCCAATCCAGAGCTCCACCCGAATCTGCTGCCTGAGCTCCAGGTATTCATCCTCAGACACAGTCCTGGTGTATGTTGAAAGGATGATCCGCAGAAGCCCCGGGAACTCTGATGCCAGGTCCATATCTCTGCTGGGGTGACTGAAGTCTGCTATGCTGATCTTGGATCCAGTTGGAGGTTTGGATGTCCCAGACTGCAGGAAGCTTTCTCGCTGCTTGCCACCAATGTCACGGAACGTCCCACACTCCGCTTGAGTGCTTCCGTCATATACCACTTCCTCCCAGTCTGTATACAGATATCAGATATTCCAACCTCTCTGAGCACAAAACAAGGCGACACTTGCTTGTTGCTAACATGAACTCTTTATTCAGAACCAGAATACAGTCTTATATACAGGAGAAGATGAGGTTCCACCCTCCTGCTCATATTACTCTAACAATACAAACGTAACCTAATTAACCTAATTAACATGAGCTAATTAACTAATCCTTTATACAGCCTAGGTGACTGAGACATGACCTTTTGCCCAGACTGAGTTAATTATCACAGAACATTTTCTCACAATAGCAGCAGCTCCAATTGGAGTCGTCCCGTCTCCTACATATAGAGTATGTATAGAGGACAATGTGATCAGCTCATTCAATTAACATAAACACAGGTAGTTGGAGTTGATGACACCAGCATCTCCTCACAGTATGTGTCCCAACAATATGAATCAGTCTTATCAGCAGGGGGCTGCTGGAGGAATCCCCCTCCCTCTTCAGGGACACAAATTCCAAATGACCACAGCAAGGAGTCCCCAACAGAATCAAACAACATACAATATATACATATATACACGACTGAGTCCGATTAGTACAGTTCAGACTGGATTTCTAATTCACCTCACAAAGAGTATTGTTCCATTGAAAATCCAGGGCCCATAATCAAAAGGCAAGAGTCTAGCATTCAGTCCTCTCCAACAGCCTCTGTCCCGGCTAGGTCTGTCACATCAACTGGTCACCAGGGAAAAAATGGAGACCAAAGAGGGTGCAGCCTACAAAGCACCCTCTCCTGCCCATGACTGCACTGAACCCTGGGCACCTGTTCTGTATCTCCCTTGTCCCTGTCCGGCACTCAGTGGGATCTGCGCAGGGGATCTGACCTGTGGGAGCTACTGGGAGATAAGCTATCACTTGTTACATAGTTACATAGTAGGTGAAGTTGAAAAAAGACACAAGTCCATCAAGTCCAACCTATGTGTGTGATTATGTGTCAGTATTACATTACATATCCCTGTATATTGCGGTCATTCAGGTGATTATCTAATAGTTTCTTGAAGCTATCAATGCTCCCCGCTGAGACCACCGCCTGTGGAAGGGAATTCCACATCCTTGCCGCTCTTACAGTAAAGAACCCTCTACGTAGTTTAAGGTTAAACCTCTTTTCTTCTAATTGTAATGAGTGGCCACGTGTCTGACACAACTTAACAATTATATTTATTATTAAACTCTCTTCTGCGAAAAAGTTTTATCCCTATTGTGGGGTCACCTGTACAGTATTTGTAAATTGAAATCATATCCCCTCTCAAGCGTCTCTTCTCCAGAGAGAATAAGTTCAGTACTCGCAACCTTTCCTCATAACTAAGATCCTCCAGACCCTTTATTAGCTTTGTTGCCCTTCTTTGTACTCGCTACATTTCCAGTACATCCTTCCTGAGGACTGGTGCCCAGAACTGGACAGCATACTCCAGGTGCGGGCGGACCAGAGTCTTGTAGAGCGGGAGAATTATCGTTTTATCTCTGCAGTTGATCCCCCTTTTAATGCATGCCAATATTCTGTTTGCTTTATTAGCAGCAGCTTGGCATTGCATGCCATTGCTGAGCCTATCATCCACTAGGACCCCCAAGTCCTTTTCCATCCTAGATTCCCCCAGAGGTTCTCCCCCCAGTGTATAGATTGCATTCATATTTTTGCCACCCAAATGCATTATTTTACATTTTTCTACATTGAACCTCATTTGCCATGTAGTCGCCCACCCCATTAATTTGTTCAGGTCTTTTTGCAAGATTTCCACATCCTGTGGAGAAGTTATTGCCCTGCTTAGCTTAGTATCGTCTGCAAATACAGAGATTGAACTGTTTATCCCATCCTCCAGGTCATTTATGAACAAATTAAATAGGATTGGTCCCAGCACAGAACCCTGGGGGACCCCACTACCCACCCCTGACCATTCTGAGTACTCCCCATTTATCACCACCCTCTGAACACGCCCTTGTAGCCAGTTTTCAATCCATGTACTCACCCTATGGTCCATGCCAACGCACCTTATTTTGTACAGTAAACGTTTATGGGGAACTGTGTCAAATGCTTTTGCAAAATCCAGATACACCACGTCTACGGGCCTTCCTTTATCTAGATGGCAACTCACCTCCTCATAGAAGGTTAATAGATTGGTTTGGCAAGAACGATTCTTCATGAATCCATGCTGATTACTGCTAATGATATCATTCTTATTACTAAAATCTTGTATATAGTCCCTTATCATCCCCTCCAAGAGTTTACATACTATTGATGTTAGGCTAACTGGTCTGTAATTCCCAGGGATGTTTTTTGGGCCCTTTTTAAATATTGGTGCTACATTGGCTTTTCTCCAATCAGCTGGTACCATTCCAGTCAATAGATAGATAGTCTGTAAAAATTAGGAACAACGGTCTGGCAATCACCTGACTGAGTTCCCTAAGTACCCTTGGATGCAAGCCATCTGGTCCCGGTGATTAATTAATGTTAAGTTTCTCAAGTCTAATTTTAATTCCGTCCTCTGTTAACCATGTAGGTGCTTCCTGTGTTGTGTCATGAGGATAAACACTGCAGTTTTGGTTACTGAAGCCCCCCGATTCACTCGTGAAGACTGAGGAGAAGAATAAATTCAATACATCTGCCATCTCCCCATCCTTTGTAACCAGATGTCCTTCCTCATTCTTTATGGGGCCAATATGGTCTGTCCTCCCTTTTTTACTGTTTACATACTTAAAGAATTTCTTGGGATTTTTTTTGCTCTCCTCCGCTATGTGTCTTTCATGTTCTATCTTAGCCGTCCTAATTGCACCCTTACATTTCTTATTGCATTCTTTATAAATTCTGAATGCTGTGGATGATCCCTCAACCTTGTATTTTTTGAAGGCCTTCTCCTTTGCTTTTATATGCATTTTTACATTGGAGTTAAGCCATCCAGGATGTTTGTTCGTTCTTTTAAATTTATTACCCAATGGGATACATTGGCTAATGCCCTTATTTAATATGCTCTTAAAACAAACCCATCTCTCCTCCGTATTCTTTGTTCCTAATATTTTATCCCAATTTATGCCTTTTAGCAAGGTTTGTCGTTTAGGGAAGTTGGCTCTTTTGAAATTCAGTGTCTTTGTGTTCCCTTCATGTCTCCTATTTGTGTGATTTATACTGAAACTAATTGACCTGTGATCGCTGTTACCTAAATTGCCCCGTATTTCCACATCTGTTATCAGGTCTGTATTGTTGGTAATAAGTAGATCTAGTAATGTTTTATTTCTAGTTGGTGCGTCTACCATCTGACCCATAAAATTGTCCTGCAAGACACTAAGGAACTGGCGAGCCTTAAATGAATGCGCGGTTCCCTCCGCCCAGTCTATGTCTGGATGATTAAAATCCCCCATTATGATAACACTTCCCATCCTTGCTGCTAATCCAATTTGTGATAGGAGATCCGTCTCCACTTCCTCCCTCAGGTTAGGGGGCCTATAGCATACTCCCAGTATTATTTTCCCCTTAGCTTCATCTCTTTGGAGCTCTACCCATAAAGATTCCACCTCCTCCCTAGCCCCCTCAGTGATGTCATCTCTCACATTCACTTGTACATTATTCTTGATATATAGGCATACCCCTCCCCCTTTTTTACCCTCTCTATCCTTGCGGTATAGGGTATACCCTTGAATGTTTGCCAGCCAATCATGAGAGCTGTTGAACCAGGTCTCTGAAATTCCCACAAAATCCAAATCCTCCTTGTACAACAGTATCTCTAGTTCACCCATCTTGTCCGCCAGGCTCCTGGCATTGGTGAACATGCCACATAGTTTAGACCGGTCGCATATTGTCCTCGTATTGGGTGTTTCAAGATTGCAACTTGGACTTGCTACTATACTCACCTTGTGTTTTTGTGCTTTGGTTAACCTACCACTAATGCCCCCAATACTACCCTCTGGAATATCTTCTGGCTATCACTGTCTCTGGACCCTCCCCCCATCGCCTAGTTTAAAAACCCCTCTAACTTTTTGGCCATCTTCATTCCCAGCAGATCTGCACCCTCCTCATTTAGGTGCAGTCCGTCCCTTCTATAGTACCGGTTACCGACTGAGAAGTCGGCCCAGTCCTCCAGGAACCCAAACCCCTCCTTACTACACCAGCTCTTCAGCCACTTGTTTACTTCCCTAATCTCCCTCTGCCTCTCTGGTGTGGCACGATGTACCGGTAGTATTCCTGAGAACATTACCTTGGAGGTCCTTTTCCTCAATTTAGCTCCTAAGTCCCTAAAATCATTCTTTAGGACACTCCATCTGCCTCTGACTTTGTAATCTGTCCACAAGATCCGTGATGTGCCGAACCCGAGCGCCCGGTAGACAACATACTGTTCGGCGCTTCAGGTCTTGGTTACAGATTGCCCTCTCTGTCCTTCTAAGAATTGAGTCCCCTACCACCAGAATCTGTCTTTCCTTTCCCTTTGCTGCCCCCCCACTCTCACTGGAGGAGTTCTTCCCCTGGCAGCTAGGAGAGTCCCTCATCTCCAGCAGTGCTGGTCCCTGACTGGTTACACCAATGTCACTCAATGGAGCGTACTTATTGGGATGCTCCAGTCCTGGATCGGCCTCCCTGGCACTTCCCCCTCTACCCCTCCTGACTGTCACCCATCTACTCTTTGCTAGTGCCTGCACCTCTTTGTCTCCACCCGCCTCTGTGCTGGCCCCTTCCGGCACCTGCCGTGTATGTTCCTGGCTCACCTTTAGTATGGAGGGACTTCTCAGTGCTGACAGTTGCTTCCCCAGATTCAGAACCTGGGCTTCCAGGGAAACAATGTGCTTACATTTTGCACAGCAGTATTCGCCCTCGATCGGATGATCAAGGAACGCATACATGCGGCAAGATGTACAAAGAGTCGCCACTCCACACCCGCCGAGCATCGTACCTATTAAATTTAGTGAGGATTTTTGGATTTTACCCTGTCCAAATTACCTAACAACTAGCTTCCTGGCACTAATACTCAAGACAATACACAGGTACACGACAAGACAATACACAGGTACACAATACACAAGTACTAACGATCCACACACACTACTCAGACAACACTCAGATACTCACACTACACAGGTACTATGACCCCTGTTATAACCTCCTGTTTTAAACTCTTGTTTTTAACTCCCACTTAATCCAGCTCCACTTACACCAAGCTCCACCGCTTCAAACTGAGCACGCTCAGACTGAGTCCTACAACAAGTTAAATAGGCACCTGGGAGCAATTAACCACACCCCTTAATTGATAGACTGATGAAACAAGAAAAAAAAAAAAACGCAGAATGTAAACGCAGAAGCTGGACTTCAGTAATACCAAGTGATAGTGGTGAGCAGGGAGCAGAAGACCTGAGCCAGAGGTGGTGGAACTGAGTTCCCCCTAGTACCTGCTGAAAAAAAGCCCTGGTGGTATGTAACCAATGGAGTTCAACCAATACAGGGTATATGAACCAATACAGGGTCTATGAGGCAACATTCCATCAGTGTAGAAACAAATAATTGTAAGTTTCTCCCTACAGGGGCTTAGTAAAGTGAATAAGGCAAAGGCAATGGTGTCTGCATTGGGTGTAAAGAGGATGGGCTAGTTACCGCTCACAAGTCCCAGCAATATCCCACTCAAGAGAAATGGCGTGGGGATTCGGCAGAAGGCCTCTGCAGAATCTGGGCTCAAGGGACTGCGATCGACCAAGACGTCGCACTGCACTGATGTCCAGCTGGTTCTGGGATGCAGGTGATGAGGGTGACCCCCCAGCTGTTGCCCAACGATTGGATGTTTCTGACAATAGGTGCGCCCACAGCCGCGCTCTCCCGACTCTCCGAGTCACTGCTTTCAGATCCAGTCCTTGGTCCCAAGAGATTGACAACACCTCTCCCCGGGCTATATATCTTCTCTCCCAGTATTCTGTCTTCTCACTCCAGCTGACTGGAACTTTTAGTCCACGATGGTCCAGCTCCCATTCAAAATCGGCTTACCGGACTACCTATCCCAAGATCGTTTGCTCTCCACTTGCAAGTCTTCACTTGCACTGCATTTAGGAAGCTGCAACAGAGTCTATGCTGGGCACTAGGGGAAACAATCTTCCTGTGGTAAACATTGCTTAGTGTCCCCTGTCACTGCAGGTGATTTAGCCAGCTCCTGGCTACACAAGTAAGGCAGCAATGTGCTTGGAACCTGGGTACATATGGTCTTTAAAAAACCCATAATCAGAGAATCATGTGTTCTGCCATTTTGAATGTTATAAAACTCAGCCACATTGCAGATCAACTTTATCTGCAGATACCCAATGCTTCCTGTTATATTTAATACCTGTTCGCCTGATGCGTGTTGTGGTTTCTCCTCCATCACCTTCTACTACTTCCTGGGCATCCCTGTGTGGGTAAACAGGGCCCTCGCATGGCTGTACGCTGTAGTATGCCCATATGAACAAAGTCTTGAAAACACTCCCTCCCCTCCTCCTAAAGTTATCCTGCATACCCTTTGTAAAGAAAGATCTGTGCATTTACCTTTTTTATACCAGTCTGCCCACATGATCATGCAGCTCCAGGTCCCCTGTGTAAGGGAGCGCTCTAAATCAGCTGTGAATTCCTGGAGTTGTGACATCACCCATAGGCTCCCATGGCCCTGCCATTGTCACCGCTCCCTGCTCTCCCCTGCAGCAGCCGTTCACTGACACATGGGTGCGGGAGCTGTAGGATCACGTCAATGGCCTGGAGCAGATAAAAAAAGCTTTTTTGTTAGGCTTTCCTTCCGTGGTAAGCACAACTAAACGCTCCTCTGATAGAATCTGTACAAAAAATATTGCTTGAAGTCAGTACTGAAACAGATTTGTCCAGTGCCCAGGGTAAGGATGCAGAACTGCACCCCCTCTCCCAATGCATGTTGTAGAATGGGTGTGTAGTGGTATCCTCGTAAGAGCTGCTGAGTGTTGTAGTCTGTCTGTCACACTGCCCAGGCAGGCACACACATTTTAGTCACTCCTTAGACAGAAAGCAGTCCTTACACTTATTTTATGTTTTTATTGAGGGGAATAAACTTGGATGGGTATAGGGAAAATTATGAGCTGCCCTGATGATTGAAAGTCAGTATTGGAACAGAACTACAGTATATTCACTCCTGGTATATACAATCTCCTCTCATCCTCCAGCACAACACTTTCTTTCAGACTATCTCACCTTAACACCTCCAGCACATTACTTGCTTGCACTCTCTGGACCAGCTAGCACAGATAGCAAATGCCCTTTGCAGGCAGGGACCGCAGGCCCCTATGGTGTAGTAGAAAATATGGTAGTTCTTAGTGCTAGCTGTCCACAGGGCTACTGAGCCCAGTACCCCATCTTCAGGCCCTCTTGGCTTCAGCTGTCTCTCTCTCCACTGCCCATAACACCACAGTCCATCCTACTGGCAGACTGCAATCTCCTAGTCCTTTCAGGCGTGGCTCCCCAGTTTTCCTGACCGTGTGTTGCACTCACCAGCCCTCCTGGCTGTGATCCATAGTTCCTCCCTGGAGACTTGCCCAGCGGTGCTTCTCCTGCTGTCCTCTTCCTCCTCCTGGCCAGGACACCTCTGTGTGTTGTAGGAGGGTCCCGTCTGCACCCGAGCTCAGGCCCAAGGTACCCCCCCTAGACTGGGGAGCTCCCTCAAAGGCCACGACAGCCCAGCATTCCATCTCCAGCTTCCACCTGATCACAACTCCTCCCCAGCTGGGCTGACCCTGGGTATTTAAGGAGGTCTTCCCCCTGCCAATCCAAGTTGGGGATTGGTCAGGGCTCCTCAGAATACCCCAGGCAGCTCCACCTTACCTCTCCTCCTTCCTTTCCAGAAAACACCAGAACATTCTGAAAAGAAGTGGGAGGCATTGGTGATGGTGCCTGTGAGTGGTCCAGCCCTGCCCTGAGTTACTCCCAACCCAGATCAAATCACACACATCAAATTTACATACTCTTAACAAAAAACCTAAACACTACCACTTCTAGCACACTAGAGGGTGCTACAGGTTTACCGCCCTGGGTCCATTCCCTGGCTTCTTGCTGCAGCTGTCCATGGTTGCCATAAAGTGTGCACTGCACATGGGTTGCCAATTGCTTGCTTTCTAGAAACTAGAAGGCAGTTGCACATGCACAGTTTGTTTTTAAAGTCAGCTGTTGGCAGATGGGTTGGAGAGTGGACATGTTGGAGCACAGTTTGACAGCAGTAGCTGCCAGAGCAGATGTGAAGCTGCTAGGCACTGATATGGAGCTTGTGCTTTACCCCAGTTATGATTGGCCCTATAAATGGCTGGATAAATATAAATAAATAAATATAAATACCTGAGTATTGTCATCTGTCAAAAGATTTATTCGCTCCTGTTAAAATCATCATAGTCATCAATTTAAAAATGACATATTGGGCAAAACACCTTTAAAAACATCTTTCCCACTTCTGTGATATTTCATTCAAGTAGATGTATAAATATATAAACAGTAGTAAAAAGGTATACATTTAATAGTAAGACAATGCTCCAGAGATTGACCCCTGAACTTTATACTAGAGAAGGTCTAAGGGGCAATGATACAATAAGGCTTAATGTACACGGGACGTTCAACAACCTCTCCTGAACGATAGAACTTGACAGATAGTAACCGACGTTAAAAAACGTCTGTTTTGCTGTATTTACATGCCGCGTTTAGGTTTAGAAGCGTTTTTCTCTTTTTTTTTTCTTCAAATAGTCAAAAATTAAAAACTCTTGTAAAAGAAACACGAGTTACTATGCTTACATGTGTTTACACGCGTTTACAAACTGTTACAGGCGTTTGGCGTTTCAAATGCCTCTGAACATCCGTCCTGAACACATTTTTTTGCATTCCAAAAAATGCTTCTAAACTCAACTGCCTAGAAATGACTATAAACAACCCTGTGTACTTGTACTGATAAGATAACATGGAGGAGAGTGCCCGGGCAGCTGAAAAAACACCCAACTGCTCCTAAACATTTGTTTACCAGCAGCAGTGTGTCAGGGCTTGGCTCAGCCCTTCCTTTTCAGAGCTCTGTGCTCAGCTGTCGGTTAATTGCCAGAACTCTTCATTCCACAGTGACTCATCTGGTCTTCATTTCCTGCTCATCAGCTAGCTCTGATAGCTATTTAAACTGCATGGATCAGATCTTCTTTGCCTTCGCCTTGGTCAACATATCCAGACTCTCTCTGCTGTGTTTTCCTGTGAAAGACTTTTGCTTGGCTGACTTTCCTTCTGGTTCCTGATCCTGTTTGCTGCACCCGATTTTGCTGATCTCTGGACTCCTGTTTCTCTGGCTTTGTTTTGACCACCTGTCCTGGTTACCGAACTCTGGCTATGGTACCATTTTACCATTTTATTAAATAGTGTGATTTTTACTGCACATCTGTCTCAGTCTGATTCATGGTTCCTGACAGTAGGCGAAGGCCACAAATTCAGAAGATGCAGGCAATCCACTTGTTGGTAATATTTTTTCCATATTGGATGAGCAGGTCACTTCCTGAACTCTTTTCCTACCTGTCCGGGAGAACGCTTGCACCTGAGGACCTGTAGGGGACAGACCTTAGGTGGCATTGTTTCATCCCCAGCTATCCAGAAGGATAAGCCCCTGGTTCCGGTGACCATTTCTTGGTTTGAGTCGTCCATCGAGATACAGTCTCAAATTGACTCTGGGGCTGCCGGCCTGTTCATTCATTGCTATTGCGTGCCCATGTGACTCCTGAGACTGGTCCAATTCCAAGTAATTTCCTCACCTCATTTCCCGGTGGTTATTGGTTATCCTTGGTTACAGAAGAAAAAGCAAAAAAGGGGTGCCCCAGGGATTTTATGGGCAAGGGATATGATCAGATACAGAGGTATGAAGCGTATATACAAAAGTACAAAATTTATTGGTAGACAAAAATAAAGTTTACATACAGCATTATTAAAACCAAAAAACGATGGTCATATTACAACAATATAGAGCTGAATTCTGAATCAAAGAGCTGGTCTTATGGTAGGAGGCCGATCAATTATATAAAGATTCAGAGATCACAGCATGTTTTGGAAATAGTTAAATTCCTTCTTCAGGGGCTGATTTAATGCAAGCTGTATTGTCTATTAACACAACAGCAAAAGTAAAAATATATTAGAAAAAATCAAATATGTATAGATGTATAACACATGTTGTGATAGTAATGGAAAAGTATAGCAGGCAACAATCTGGGAAACAGTATCGGGGACATAAGGGGACAGGCAATCATGAATCCAAAAATACTTACAGAATGACCATCATAAACACTGTGTAATACGCATCAGAATCCCCTTGGATTAGGGTCTGCGTCTCAAGGTACGGCCATCGTGTGGATCAGTCACATGGAGGAACACTCCGTTTTGGAATAGTATGAGAGCAAGGAGATCTCCAGCCAAATATTGGCAAATTACCAGAGAGGAGTAGTTACAAAAATAAGGTAGAAGAAAGTAGAAATGCTTCTCTGCCACAGATGGGGGGGGGCTGTCTGGCAAGTCCATGAGGACCGTCACAGAGTCAAAGTGGAACCCCTGGGCATAAAAAAGTATAATGTATAAATATAATATATGGGTCAAAGAAATCAGTTTCTACAGATGAATAGAGTGTGCTAGTGAGCACACTTGCAATGTCTGTTCAAATTAAAGTAAAGTACAAAAATAAAAAATATAAAATCAACGTACTTCCAAGAAGTAGCAAAGACCATGTCCCCCTAGGTGATAAGGAGATCCCTGTTTCCCCTGTGGTTCTTGTAACCATTGTCACTACATGGATACTCGAAAAGACACACGTTTGCCCAATGGCTGGATCTTCACTCCCAGACATTTGGCCAACTGCCAGAATATTTTAGTTGTATACCTGTTACAATGTGATTGTGGTTGTTACTATAAAAAAAAAAAATTGTGGAAGATAATTGATCGTCATGTCCTAGCCATGAATACCAGCAATCAGGGCCTACCCCTGGGAAGACATGCGGCCCAGGTTCACCATGGCTGCCTCCTCAGGATCAAAGTCCTGGTGCTGGATCGAATATTTCCGAACCCTCGAGTAGGCGATCTCAAAAAGATTCTTCTCCAATGGGAGCTTAGATGGATTTCAGATTTGAATACCACTGCGCCTCCAGGCCTGAATGAGGCCTTTAACTTTAAACCTTTCTTACAGGGTTTTTCCTCTGGAGGCTTTGAGAGAGATATGTGATCTTGCTAATGCTCATACACTCTCCAATGTTCATATGACCCTAAATTGCCTGTAATGCCAGATTAGGCTCTCCCTCTTTGTTCTTCCTCTTTATCCCTCTGATATTCTTTATTCTATGATTCACTATGTAAAGGTATGTACAGTTGCAATGAAAAGTATGTGAACCCTTTTGGAATGATATGGATTTCTGCACAAATTGGTCATAAAATGTGATCTGATCTTCATCTAAGTCACAATAGACAATCACAGTCTGCTTAAACTAATAACACACAAAGAATTAAATGTTACCATGTTTTTATTGAACGCACCATGTAAACATTCACAGTGCAGGTGGAAAAAAGAATGTGAACCCTTGGATTTAATAACTGGTTGAACCTCCTTTGGCAGCAATAACTTCAACCAAACTTTTCCTGTAGTTGCAGATCAGACATGCACAGCGGTCAGGAGAAATTCTTGACCATTCCTCTTTACAGAACTGTTTCAGTTCAGCAATATTCTTGGGATGTCTGGTGTGAATCGCTTTCACATTTTCTTCTGTTTAGGCCATTCTGTTGTTGATTTACTTCTATGCTTTGGGACGTTGTCCTGTTGCAACACCTGTTCTGTTGAGCTTCAGCTGGTGGACAGGTGGCCATAAGTTCTCCTGCAAAATGTCTTGATAAAGTTGGGAATTCATTTTTCCTTCGATGATAGCAATCCGTCCAGGCCCTGACGCAGCAAAGCAACTCCAAATCATGATGCCCCCACCACCATACTTCACAGTTGGGATGAGGTTTTGATGTTGGTGTGCTGTGCCTCTTTTCTCCATACATAGTGTTGTGTGTTTCTTCCAAACAACTCAACTTTGGTTTCATCTGTCCACAGAATATTTTGCCAGTACTGCTGTGGATTATCCAGGTGCTCTTGTGCAAACTGTAAATGTGCAGCAATGTTCTTTTTGGACAGCAGTGGCTTCCTCTGTGGTATATATATATATATATATATATATATATATATATATATATATATTTATATATGTATAATATGTATATATATATATATATATATATATATATATATATATATATATATATTTTTTGTCCAGATTTTTCCTTCAAAATGTTCTTGACTCATTGTAACTTCTTTGACCATCTGACCATGATCGTGTACCCACTGTGTATTCTATGATGTTTATGTATGCCACATGTGCCAGTTGCTATTTGCCTATATTTTGTATATGATTTTTTACTATAAGATTATTGCGTTCTGTCTATACACCTCAGATCTGCTTGTCCATCTCCACAGGTTCTGCGTCTCATACTTATGTTTTGTTCCATGTGTATGCCCCACTTCTATGTCTGGTTATACCAAAGACATTTGTGGTTAATGCTTGTTGCTTTACCCTCTCTACCTTATACTTTGGTATCTGACGCGCTTGCCAACTGGGTCCTCCGGCACCCCTCGGGGCCTACTTCCTGGGTCTCTGTCCCCATTTCCGCATCCCGGATCTGCATCCATGTGGGTCCGCGCACGTGCGATTCGCACCTCCGGATCTGCATTCGCGTGGGTCCGCATATGCGTGAACCGCAGTTTCCATCTTGCCTGCAGAACTTCTGCCCACACCCCATGTCGGCGGCCCTCTGACGTCTGACCTCACTGCGCCGGCCAACGCTGTGGCGCCGGACGATCGCCGGAGCCGGGGGACCGTCCAGCTGATGGCTTCCCCAGCTGATTAGGCGTCACAGCCGATCAGGGGCATCTCGTCTAACACTTGGACGAGCACCATGGTCAGCTGACGCCTCCTCTCCCCATGATTGGGTTATTCTCCCCTCAGGAGGCGTATACCACTGATCCTACCTACCCTTATATACCCTGCCAGTATCACTAGCAACCGCTACACAGCCAGGATATCCTCACACCTAGGGGGGCACGGTCTTTGCTGCTTCTTGGAAGTAAGTTGATTTTATATTTTTTATTTTTGTACTTCACTTTAAACAGACATTTCAAGTGTGCTCACTGGCACACTCTATTTAAAGCCCTACATAGATGGTTTATTTCAATATTAAGCTTATGTACTTGGCTAACACCATCAAGCTCTGTGCCATTACAGCCTAATTAGTTCATATGCAACAGACTTTTTACATTCTAGACTCTTGATCTGTAGAAACTGATTTATTTGACCCATATAGTATATTTATACATTATACTTTTTTATGCCCAGGGGTTCCACTTTGACTCTGTGACGATCCTCGTGGACTCAGTTGCCAGACAGGAGCCCCCCTCTGTGGCACTTTCTTATTTTTACAACTACTCCTCTCTGGTTATTTGCCAATATTTGGCTGGAGATCTCCTTGCTCTCCTTATTCTATTCCAACACGGAGTGTTCCTCCATGTGACTGATCCACACGATGGCCGTACCTTGAGACGCAGTCCCTAATCTAAGCGGATTCTGATGTGTATTGCATGGTGTTTATGATGGTCATTCTGTAAGTATTTTTAGATTCATGATTGCCTGTCCCCTTATGTCCCCGATGCTGTTTCTCAGATTGTTGCCTGCTATACTTTTCCATTACTATCATAACATGTGTTATACATCTATACATATTTGATTTTTTCTAATATATTTTTAACTTTTGCTGTTATGCTAATGGACAATACAGCTTGCATTAAATCAGTCCCTGAAGAAGGAATTTAACTATTTCCGAAACATGTTGGGATCTCTGAATCTTATATATATAATTGACCGGCCTCCTACCATGAGACCAGCTCTTTGATTCAGAATTCAGCTGTATATTGTTGTAATATGACCATCCTTTTTTGGTTTTAATATTGCTGTATTTATATTGGTTTTAATATTGCTGTATTTATTTTTGTCTACCAATAAATTTTGTACTTTTTTATATACGCTTCATACCTCTGTATCTAATTATATGCCTTGCCCATAAAATCCCTGGGGCACCCCTTTTTTGCTTTTTCTTCTACAATTGGGATGTGGCTCGGGTTTCAGTTTTATAGCCTACAGGTAGTCTCCAATCACAATTTTTCATCCTTGGTTACAGAGGCGCAAACCCTCTTTTGATTGGCTTCGTGCCAAGGTTCTTTCCTGGTCGCCATAATGCAGAAGGACATGTTTTCAGAAAGTGGCTAAGGTCTTGTGCATCTCTTCACTCTCCTCCCTGCCAGGGGAGTATCGCAAATTTAGCGATGTCTTTGACAAAGGTCAAGCCGGTAGTTTGCCTCCACACCGGTCATATGATTTTACAATTGACCTTCATCCTGGTGCCATACCCCCTCGTGGCCGGGTTTACCCTTTGTCTGTCTCAGAGGAAAAAGCCATGGAGGATTATGTTGCCGATGCACTTTCTCGTGGATTCATCCGTAAATCCTGCTGGTGCTGGTTTCTTCTTTGTGAAATAGAAGAGTGGTGAACTGAGACCTTGTATTGATTATAGGGGTCTCAATCGCTTCAAGATTAAGAATGCTTATCCGATTCCATTGATTTCTGATTGACCGCCTCAGAGGAGCAACAGTTTTCCACAAAGCTAGATTTGAGAGGTGCATACAATCTTGTGAGGATCAAGGAGGGCAAGGAATGGAAAACTGCATTTAATACCAGAACTGGCCATTATGAATACCCTGTAATGCCGTTTGGTCTTTGCAACGCTCCAGCAGTTTTCCAGGATTTTATCAACAATGTCCTCCGAGATTTGTTGCAGCTATGTGTGGTGGTTTATTTCAACAATATCCTCATGTTTTCCAATTACCTAGAGAGCCACCACACAGATGTCTGTTGTGTGCTTCAGAGGCTTAGAGATAATAACCTGTATTGTAAATTGGAGAAATGTGAGTTTCATTGTGAACAGGTTAAATTCCTGGGTAAGGTCATTTCCACTGCTGGTTTTCCGATTGATCCAGAGAAACTTTCTGCAATTCTACAGTGGTCCCGACCTGTGGGTTTACGTCCATTGCAATGTTTTCTTAGCTTTGCCAATTATTATCGGAGGTTTATTCGTAACTTCTGATCTCTGGTCAAACCCCTGACTGATATGACCAGAAAGGATGGTAACCCACAGAATAGGTCTCCGGATTCCATTAATGCCTTTGAGAGTCTCAAGGCTGCCTTTGTTTCTGCTCCTGTGTTGGTAAATCCTGATCTTACCTTTTATCCTTGAGGTTGATGCATCTGAGAGTTGGTGCCCTGCTGTCTCAATGTCCTACCTCTGAGAGCGCTATGCATCCTTGTGGCTACTTTTTCAAGAGATTGTCTCCTGTGGAATGCCATTATGAGATTGGGGACAGAGAGTTGTTAGCGATCATTTTAGCCCTTAAAGAATTAAGGCATCTCCTCAAAGGTACCACTGTGCCGGTTCTTATTCTGACTGACTATAAGAATCTCACATGCTTGTCTGAGGCTAAACGCCTCTCTCCCAGAAGGGCGCGATGGGCTCTTTTCTTGTCAAGCTTCAATTACATAATTTCATTCTTACCCAGTACTAAGAATGTAAGGGCTGATGAATTGTCATGACAGTTTTCCTCCGCTTCCAAGATGGAGTCATTCCTGCTACTGTGATTCCTCCCGATCGTATTCTGGCTACGGTTCATACCAGTCTCATTTCACCTTTGAGTGACAGAATTCTTGCCACGCAGATCCATTCTCCTCCTGAGAAACCTTGTGACCTCTGCTTTGTCCCTGAAAATCTTCGCACTGCTGTGCTCCAGACTTATCATTCTCCCAAGGCTACTGGCCACCCAGGGAAGAATCAGCTAATTTGGGCTATTTCAACAACAATTCTGGTGGCCTAGTCTATGCACTGATGTAGCTGCCTTCGTATCGCTAGATCCGTGTGTGCTCAGAGTAAGACACCACGACACCTACCACTGGGCCTCCTTCAATCCATACTCAATGGAGAGAGGCCTTGGACCCACCTGTCTATGGATTTCCTTGTGGAGTTACCCAACGCAACACAGTTATCCTTATGGTGGTTGACCAGTTCTCGAAAATAATTTATTGTATTCCTCTTAAGAAGTTGCCCACATCCAAAGAACTGGCTTCCATTTTTTTTCGGGAGATCTTTCACTTACATGGGCTACCCAAGGTTATCATCTCCGACAGGGGTAGCGAGTTTGTGTCCATGTTTTGGTGAGCCTTTTGTGCACAGTTGGGAATTCAGCTTTGCTTCTCTGCATATCACCCGCAGTATAATGGGGCCGCAGAACGTGTCAACCAATCCTTGGAGCAGTTTTTACATTGGTACATTTCTGACCATCATAAAAACTGGTCAGACCTCTTACCTTGGGCGGAGTTTGCTCACAATAGTGCCGTCAATACTGTTTCCAGATTGTCTCCATTCATGGCGAATTATGGTTTCCATTTTTGCCTGACTCATTTGTACCTCAGGTTATTCCTGGTATTAGTTCCACTTGGGCAGTGGCGGAACTACCTCCATAGCAACCCACGCATGCCCTATGGGGCCCGCAGCTGTGTAGGGTCCGCCAGAGGCAGCTCTCTAATTCGGCAATTGGGCTAATTGAAGAGCCGCCTCTGCTGAAATGTGTGGGGCCTGTGGGTACTGTAAGTATATGTATACTACCAAAAATCCAACTCTACCTGATGGCAGTACTTTCAGGCCCAAACACTTTGCCAACTGTAAGACCAAGGGGGTTGTGTACATGCTCCGGTGTGATTGCAGATGCTTCTATGTCGGGAAGACCAAATTGGAATTCTGGCATAGGGCATACTGCCACATCAGGAGCATGCAGACATGCGACCCCGATCTACCACTGGGGAGACATACTGCCCTGGTTCATCAGGGACTGTTCCCAAAAATCAATTTTTTAATTTTGGATCGAGTGCACCCCAGCTCGAGGGGGGGAGATTGGAATAAGGATCTCCTCCAGCTCGAACTGAGATGGATTTACAATCTGCAGGCGACCAGGCCCCCGGGACTCAATGATACAACATGCTTCAAGCCATTCTTGGAGGGCTTTGACTCCGGGGGTATGGAGAAGTAGGCATACTTCTCAGCATTTGCCATGTTAGCACCCCATGTTGCTTTACTGTTGGATGCAGGGGGTCTATATTTTTCCCCCCCTTATCTGTTCTCACTTTTATGATGGCTTTTGTTGCCCGCATATACACATTTTTTACGTGGGATACCAAATATAAGTTTCCTTTGATATTTGAGGGGCTTGCTTACATCTAATGCTTCTATATTTGTTGGGGATGGGGGCATTAATGTGGTCTTTACCAGATCAGACTCCAAGATTGATACATGAGTAGGTCGGAACCCTGGATGCCTGATCTGTGGCTGTTGTATGGTTTTTTTCTTTCTGTGTAACGACTTCACAATTGTCTTCCATGCTGAGGTTGCATTTGTATTATATCCATACACTATCTTGGTTGTGCATCTCTGCATGCATGAATCTCATGCATGCATGCCATGTTATTATCATTGATTATTTTTTGCAGATTATTTTTTCCTTTTTTTTGTTATGGATGGTATAGGTGCTTAAGCCCACTCTTACTTAGCTGTTGCTATCTTTGTACGCAGACCCGGCACGGCAAGGGTGTCCCTCTCTGGGACACGCTGGGGGGAGTTGCTTTTTGACGCTCCTCCATCCCTGACCTGGATTAGCTTGGCTGTCTCCAGTGCAGGCTTGCCGTGCCGGTGGGAGTGGATGGCAGAGCGCAACTCCGATGCGCGGCGCCATGACGTTTGCCGCTGCCTTGCGTTCCAGCTCAGCTGGCGTGCATGCGCAGTGCGTCTTCGGGGCCGGCGCTTGCGGGGAGGCGTGGCGCGGTCCACACTCAGGGGGCCCATTGATTGGACCAGGCTGAGTGCACATCCCTTTCAGGCTGATAACTATTCAGCTGTTATGACAAACTATAGGTCTCACCTCTGGATCCAGTTCACGGGTATGTTCCCTGTTGCTGGCCCCTACACATTTTGGGATTTGATATACTATCGATCCTAGCAGCTATCACTGCACACTTTGACCGTTTAAATTATTGTCATTTATGGGGTTGTGTCCTTGGTTTCGGGTCCTGAGACGTTTGGACCCCAGCCTGTGCACAAACGCCGCGCCAAACCCTCAGGCGCGGCGTTCTTTAGCATAAATTGGGATTTCCTCTGTTAGGCTGAGTGCACATCCCTTTCAGGCTGATAACTATTCAATTGTTGGGGGTGGGATGAGAGAGCTCAGGGCAATACACATCCTTTCAGCTGATCTTCATTATAATCAGCTGACAGCATAACCTGGTGGATATAAACACTGAGCCCATTCACTCTGATCCTGTGATCGGAGGAGGACGTTTCACTGAAGCTGTGTCCCTGGGCTGACTAAGAAGGTGATTTATAGCAATTTGGGTTATTTTCCTTTCTTTTTTATTTTTATGTTTATTCAAGATGCTGTTTGGCTTTTTTTCCTTATTATTGGAATATACCCACCTACATTAGAATCACCTTTTTTTCTCCAAACCAGGTCTTTTTTACTACCTGTAGCTGTATGGTGCCCAGCCCGGACTCTCAGCCTCTCCCCTCTCCCCTATATGACAAACCATAGGTCTTACCTCTGGATCCAGTTTACGGGTATGTTCCCTGTTGCTGGTCCCTATATATGTGTACATACCCCTTACACATTTTGGGATCTGATACACTATCGATCCTAGTAGCTATCACTGCACACTTTGACTGTTTTAATTATTATTTATGGGGTTGTGTCCTTGGTTTCGGGTCCTGAGACGTTTGGACCCCAGCCTGTGCACAAACGCCGTGCCAAACCCTCAGGCGCGACGTTCTTTAGCATAAATTTGGATTTCCTCTGTTAGGCTGAGTGCACATCCCTTTCAGGCTGACAACTATTCAGTTGTTGGGGGGTGGGATGAGAGAGCTCAGGGCAATACACATCCTTTTAGCTGATCTTCATTATAATCAGCTGACAGCATAACCTGGTGGATATAAACACTGAGCCCATTCACTCTGATCCTGTGAGCGGAGGAGGACGTTTCACTGATGCTGTGTCCCTGGGCTGACTAAGAAGATGATTTATAGCAATTTGGGTTATTTTCCTTTCCTCTTTTTTTTATTTTTATGTTTATTCAAGATGCTGTTTGGCCTTTTTTCCTTATTGGAATATACCCACCTACATTAGAATCAACTTCTTTTCTCCAAACCAGGTCTTTTTTACTACCTGTAGCTGTATGGTGGCCAGCCCGGACTCTCATCCTATCCCCTACATGACAAACTGTAGGTCTCACCTCTGGATCCAGTTCACAGGTATGTTCCCTATTGCTGGTCCCTACATATGTGTACATACCCCTTACACATTTTGGGATCTGATATACTATCGATCCTAGCAGCTATCACTGCACACTTCGACTGTTTAAATTATCGTTATTTATGGGGTTGTGTCCTTGGTTTCAGGTCCTGAGATGTTTGGGCCCCAGCCTGCGCACAAACGCCGCGCCAAACCCTCAGGTGCGGCGTTCTTTAGCACAAATTGGGATTTCCTCTGTTACATCAGTCTTCTACAATACCATCCTGTATGGCCAGCCATTAGGCTACCTTTACATGCACACGGCCTGGGAGACTTTTGTGAAGTTGATTTTATGCCTTGGATACTCTTATAGCATTTGTACTTTGAAAGTGAGTATGACTTTCACACATACCTTCACTGGGTGTGGGGGGACTGTCATCTGCTTTGTGTGTGATGTTAATTACTTTCTCTTACTCTGTAATCCTATAGATGGTAACTCTCACTTGGTGAACCCTGATGAAGGATTCTCTGAAACGCGTTGGTTCAGTGAGACTTATTATATCCCGACTTTTGGTCTTTTCTCCATTGTTATGCTATTTGTATTCTTAACGATATGTACTCTGCTTTTGAAGTATCCCATTGTACATAGTTTCTGTATTTGATTTGTATATTTTGTTAAATTATCTACTTTGTTCGATTTTTGTAATAAAAACTATTTTTGTACCTATACTGTATTATTTATGGTAGTGCCTGGAAAATCCCACCATAGGGGAATTTTTTGGTCTTCTTTTGCTGAAAAATGTCGCCACTGGCGCGGCGTTAAGCTCCGGCCAGCAGCAGGTTGCCTGTGAGCTCCAAGCAGTGGAGAGAGGGGTCGGAGCATGGCTGATTGGCTTCTCCACTGCTACCTCCCTCACTGACACCAGCACTGAGGTAAGAGAGCACCGACACCAGCACTGAGGTAAGAGAGCACCGACACCAGCACTGAGGTAAGAGAGCACCGACACCAGCACTGAGGTAAGAGAGCACCGACACCAGCACTGAGGTAAGAGAGCACCGACACCAGCACTGAGGTAAGAGAGCACCGACACCAGCACTGAGATAAGAGAGCACTGAGATAAGGGAACACTATGATAAGGGAGCACTGACACCAGCACTTTAAAGCTCTTAATATATGTGAGTGTGGTAATCTGCTGTTCAATGGCATTAGTTCATTTTTTTGGGGGGGGGGGGTTGCAGGGGGGGCCCCATACAACATTTTGCTATGGGGCCCTGTGATTTCTAGTTACGCCCCTGCACTTGGGTACAGGTCCAAGAGTCCTTGCAATGTGCCAATGATAGGTACAGACTCCATACTAACCGCAGACGCCTTTTACTGCACTTCTGTCTTAGTCTGATTCATGGTTCCTGACACAGTGTACATGAAGCCTTACAGTCTGTCAGCCTGTAGTAAAGTCTTTCATTGCTGGCCAGCACATTGGGGCCCATATCCAGCATTGGAATACTGAAGATAAGTTGCTCCTAACCTGGGTATGAGTACATGCACTGTGTTCCAAGCAAACAATACTGTTCCTCTTTAATGGAGTGCAGTAGGGATTGGCCAGTGGCCTCTTGCCAACTCCAGGAGTGAAAGCTGGTCTCACTCTGTTCTTCTTCAGCAGCTCAGCATTGTCAGCGGCAGCAGCAGTCTCATATAACAGGAGATGTCTGTTACTCAGTCTCTCTGTGTCCCTGATGCAGTAGCAAAGTGTTCTGCTAACAGCTTGTAGCAGTCTGTCTCCCACAATTTTCTCACTGCATCTGCCTCAAGCTCTGGAATAGACTTTCCCTTTCCTCTCTACAGAACTGTAGTAAAATGCAGGGAAACATAATCCCACCTCCAGTCTGAAAACACAGGTTCATTCTGTCTGGGAACTAGTCCTCCCCACAATCCACAGCAGCCCTCTTTCTCTCTGTGGCAGCATATAGTCCTCCAGATGGCCAGTGCTTTGTCTCTTTCTGGCCACAGCCACTCTTGTCCTTTAGAGATACAGAAAGGGTAGACAGGCAGACCATGTAGTAGAGGGGGAGTGCCACATCCGATAATTAATCCAAAAAATGCAAGAGGGTTCCCCTAAATGGACTTTTAAAGCACTCAAAGATAGTAGAACAGTATACAAAAATATCTATAAAAGTTGTATAACATTTATTGAAAAAACTTTAAAAACAATTATAACAAGGCATTGGTTGTTCATACATCGCATGTATAATATTATAAGGAAGTAAATAATGAATTCTCTTTACACCCAACGAGTTTCGATATATATGTCAAATTCTTCTTCAGGGGTGTGAAGATTTAAGAGAACCTTATCTAAAATGAGGTTAAATTTAGATGTGGCATTCGTTATTTCGGATAATTCGTAACTCATATTCGTAAATTCATATTCGTTACATTCATAAACAGATAAATTTGAAAGGAAATTCCAATACCTATTTAATAGTTAGTTATGATTAGTTAGTTATTTATTATTTTGGATTTTTGAATTTTCGGATTTCCGAATCTTCGAATTTACAAATACCATATCTAAATGAATGGAACATAATGAATTCAATTTTTTCCGAAGTTACAAATTTATTCGAAATAACAAATTTTGATCATAACAATGACCCGAAAAAAAACAAACAAAACAAATGAAAGCAAACAAATTTTTCGGCAGTGCACATGTCTACTCAACAATGATATGAGAATGGAAGAGAGAACGGCCTGTTTGCATGATCGTGACCAACAGATTGTTACAACATGCACCTGGATTGAATTTTCTAATTCTCCCATCAGCCTTTCCTCTGATTTAATGTCTGTAATCTGTATTTCCTGAGACTCCATAACAGTCTACGTGTGGGTTAACCCCACCTCCTCTCCAATGCTATAGGACCCTAGTCCCATGAATTTGAGCTCACAGCGTGAGACTGCGTTCCTTTTTTGTCCTCGTCTTGGAAGGGCCGGAGTCAGGCATGTTGGTTGAGCGGTGCGGGAGCCCAGAGCCCAGCCACAGGCAGGTGAGTGGCTCTCCAGGCATAGTGTCCCAGTGGTGGGGGGCAGCCTGTCCATGCCCAGGAAGGACTTCCCACATGGTGCAGATGCCTGATAAGGCAGAAGATGGTACAATCGCGGTAAATACCCATGGCAGCAGTTTTCGTTTTATTTGTATTGTCCTGCAATTCTTTCTCTCCCTGGTTCTAGTGTTTTTTTGGCCTCTTATGGCGCCCTGGAACGCTTCTGCGTTGAAGGATACCATGGCCACGGGTGAAATTGAACCCTGGTTCGCGCATCTTTGGTGCGTCGGGGACGCGGCGGTCGCGCAGGCGCCCGACGGTTGGTCCCTTCAGCGCAGGGGGAGCGCCGGTGACATCACCAGGGCGGGGATTTTGAAAGGCAGCTGTCAACCCTGCTGCTGTAGGACTCCTGCGGCAGGGTGCTGCAACTTTCCCAGGCCATGCACATCCTGCATCAGGTGGGTCCACCCATACTTGTGCATCACGTGGGGGGGGAGCATCTCTTCCCTCCCCCTCCCCTTTCTGCTCTGTCCTAGCACTGTTGCTTACTGCAGGGTGTGGAATTGTTTTCCCTCCGGGTGCCATGGACAGGTCAACGCCCCCTGTGGCCAGCCCTCACGCACAGGGTGTGTGTAGGTGAGGAGGAGGGGCCAGGAAGGCCCGTGGGCATGACTATTGACACGCGTACTAACGGCATGTCTCTCCTTTTCCTTCCTTTTTTTTGTGTCTGTCAGCCCTTCCAGGTCGGATCACCAGTTTGTGGCTCGGGACGATAAAGACCTTGCCAGGCCGTAACGTCAGCACTCTTCATCCAGGTCCAGGCGCCATGACTTCCCATCTAGGACTCATCAACAGAGGAGATGTTCCCATTCCTCCTCCAGACACTACACCCACTGCCACGACAGATGCTCTGACTGGAGAGCCTGCTGAGGATGTGGGACATGAGTCCTGGAGGGCAAATCATTATGTGACCTATGCTATTCCCAGGCAGTCAGGGAAAAAGAGACTGAAAATCAACAGATGGAGTCTCTAGTTAAGCGTGTGGTGCAGCAATCCCTAAAGGAGTGGGGTGCAACCCACACGCGGAGCCAGTCCACCACTTTATCAGGCTCCCTGGCTGAGGAGGCCCAGGAGGATCCAGGCCTATCCCAGCCTTATGACGCATCTTGGTCTTCGGATAGCAAGATAGAGGGAGATGAATTTGTCAGAGGCTTTGACTTCACCTTTATTTCACCAAGTAAAGCGGTCAAAGAGGACCTTAAGTGGGAAGATCCTTCCACTCCCCCAGCAAAACAAAGGAAATTCTTTAAGCATTTGGGGAAGGAGCGCTCCAATTTCCCTCTCCTTTCAGAGTTGAAGGATATCATTTATGAAGAATGGAACAAAGTGGACAAAAAAAACACCAGGTTATACCCCTTTCAAGCCAGAGGAAGTGAAGCATCTGGAAAACGCTCCCCTGGTAGATGCAGCATTGATGCGATTAGCCAAACATGTCACTCTTCCTTTAGAGGATGCTGTATCCTTTAAGGACAGGCTTGAGAGGAGAATAGATCAAGACCTCAAGAGGATATATGTGTTAGCCCGTATGGCTTGTAAACCCGCTTTGGCCCTCGCGGCCATGTCCAAGGTGATGGAAGCTTGGATAGAAAATGTGGACTCCGTGCTCAAGGGCGCTTCAGAAGAACTGGCTAGGGGCTCGGCAGTCCAGGAATTTAAGCTGGCAGTGGCCTTCCTGGGGGGAAGCTTCTATGGACCTGATCCGCTTGTTGGCCCGGACTATGCTATACTCGGTCACGGCTAAGCGGGCCTTATGGTTGCGCCATTTGCTCGCTGATCCAGCATCTAAGCAAGCCTGGTGTATGATCCTCTTTGAAGTGCCCTCTTTGTTTGGCAACAGGCTAGATAGGCGCCATAGCCCGGTCCATGGGTGGGAACTTGGGCTTCTTGTCCCAGGATAGGCGTCTGCTCGGCCAGAAGAGGCCCCAGCGGAGAAGACGCAGTACTGAGTGTTCAAAAGAAGCACGCTCTTACAGGCCCAGCCGGGATTTCAGAAGGATTTGGAACAGAGGTCAGACACTCTTCCAAAAGCCTGCCAAGAGCCAGGTGTCCAGCGGACGCGAGTCGGCTAAGTCGATTTCAAGATTGGGCCCCCCTAGGCGGGTCGGGTGGGGGCGGGTCTGCTTCTCTTCAGCACGTCTGGGTGGCCTCAATCTCGGACTATTGGACCATTAAGACGGTCTCTACAGGCCACACATGGTCCTTCACCAGAACTCCTCCCCCCAGATTTATTTCTACCCTGCTACCACAGTCAGAAGAAAAGAAACAGGTGTTACTGTCCTATGTGGATTCGCTGATGGCACAGGGAGCCATGGTGCCTGTCCTGAAAGGTGAAGAGTTCCAAGGGGTATACTCCCCTGTCTTCTTAGTGCTAAAGAAAAATGGTTCATGGCGCCCCGTGATAGACCTAACTTACTTAAACAAATTTATAAAACACGAAAGATTCAAAATGGAGACTCTGTCTACCATCCAGTAGGCCATGTAGCCAGGCACTTGGTTAGTCTCAATCGCCTATTTCCACGTGCCTGTAGCAGAGGAATTCTGCAAATACCTCTGGTTCAGGGTCGGGCAAGAACATCTAGAGTTCACTGGCTTCCCTTTTGGGCTTACAACTTCACCTCAAGTCTTTTCTAAAGTTCTTCTGGCCGTGGTGACCCTCATAAGAACCAAAAGGCATATGGTTGTACCACTATCTCAATGACCTCCTGTTACTGTCCCAAGACAAAGAGCAGCTGCTGGTTCACAGAGCTCAGCTCATCCTCACATTACTCGAATTTGGTTGGCTGCTAAACGTAGAAAAAAGCCATCTGGAATCAGTACAGCAGCTGGTTTACCTAGGGGCACAGTTCGACACTGTGGAAAGTACCATCTCTCCAGCCAGCGGAAAGGATCCCAGTCCTACGAGAGAGTGTCATGGGCTCTAACCTTCTCACGTCTGAAGGCCTCACAGTGCCTAAAAATTATCAGCACGATGGTTTCTACGACCCCCATGGTCAATCGGTCTCTGTAGAGGCTACGCCCTTTTCAGATTTCAGGTTTCTCCAGCAATGGAACTCGAGAGACGGCAACCAACTCATTTACATAACAACAGTAATGAGGAACAGCATCTTTTGGTGGCTTCAATGCACAAATCTGCTCACGTGCCACTCCATCGCCCCTGTCTCATGGGTCACGATCACAACCAATGCCAGCGGTGCTGGATGGGGAGCCCTTTTGTAGGTCAGAGCTTACACAAGGCAGGTGGGACCCTCGTCTCCACAACCCGAGCTCGACTGTCTAGGAACTGCGGGCAGCTTGGTATGCCCTTCAGGCTTCCAGTCACCTCCTGAAAGGGGAATCAGTTAATTGAGAATGGACAACACCACAGCAGTCTCCTATGTGAAGAGTCAAGGGGGCACTCGGAGCTCCACCTTGCTCCAAGAAGTTGAGCCCATCATGTCTTGGGCCCAGAAAAACCTGGTCAATATCTTGGTGGTCTTCGTTCCCGGAGTCCAGAACGTCCAAGCGGACTTCCTATCCCACATACAGTTAGACAACAATGAATGGTCTCTTCATGTGGAGATGTTCGAGTGGATCCTGTCCTTGGGAGTCGATCCCGAAGTAGACCTATTTGCATCCCCTTGCAACTTCAAGATCAGGAAGTATTACACTCTGGGCCGTTGCAGGCAGGCCTTTGGAGTAGATGCTCTAACAAATCGGTGGAACTTCAGCAGGGCATATGCCTTTCCCCTGTTCCCGATCATCCTCGGGTTTCTGCAGAGACTCCAAGCAGAAGCACTCAAAATTGTGGTGATGGCTCCTTACTGGCCAAACAGGCCATGGTTTCCCTTCCTGACCCAGCTCAGCTTCTGGGACCCGGCTGGAGACCCTCTAATGCGTGTCAGGGGTAATTTCCACCCTCATGAGCTTGAGAAAGGCAAACACAAGTAAGATCTATGGTAGAATATGGGCCAAGTTCGTTGAGTTTTCATCCTCTATGGGAAGATCAGTCAAAAATGCAGGAATTCAAGACATCCCGGAATTAGTACAATCTGGCCTAGATCTGTCTCTGTCCATCATCTCCCTCAGGGTCCAAGTCTCAGCCCTGTCGGCCTTCTCCGGAACATCATGGGCCATTCACCCACTAATCTTGCAGTTCTTCCGTGGGATGGCAAGACTCAGGCCCTAAAGAAGGCCAAGATTCCCCAAGTGGGATCTTCCCCCTTTTCTTGATTTACTGACTGGACTCGGTACAGCAGGATCCGCTCTGCTTTCTATCAAAGACCTTTCTGCAAAAGTTGCCTTCCTAGTAGCCATCACTTAGGCCAAAAGGGTCTCTGAGATCGAGTCTTTAGGTCATAAAGAACCATTCCTGACCTTCTTTCTGGACCGGGTGGTCCAAATCCCTATGCTTGGCTCAAACCCGAAAGCTGCAACAGTGTTCCATGAGAACCAAGAAATTGTCCTACCTACATTCAGGGCCTCAGGGTCCACTGAAGCTCACCTTTTTTGGATGTAGGGAAAATACTGAAGGAATACCTGCAAGTTACTTCCTCCTATAGACATTCTGACTATTTGTTTATCCTGCACACCGGGAATAACAAAGGGAAGAGAGCTTCGACCAGAACGATTGCAGCATGGATCGTCCAGTCCATCCAGTAGGCTTATAGGGCTAAGGGCTTGGTTCCTCCAGAGGCGGTGACGGCACATTCCACCAGGGGTATGGCGGCTTCCTGGGCAGCAGCCTGGCATGTGGCTCCAGATGTCATTGCAAAGAGGCTCATGGGCCTCAATTATTACCTTTTATGTCACATTATTGCATAGAACCTGCTTCTCTATCACCTGTGAACTTTGGTTTAAGAATCCTGTCGGTTGGCGGGGCAAATGAAAAATGTTTTTGAACAGCATACCCGCCCGTGTGGTTTGGCTAGTTATTTCCCACAAGTAGACTGCCATGGAGTCTGTCAGGAAAACTGAACATTTCCTATTAAATACTTACTGTAATTTTCCTTTCCTGATGGACTCCATGGCAGACGGAGTTCCCACCCATTGGTCAAGAGTTGGCTAGTTACGGAACGCAGTCTCTGAATGGGAGCTCAAATTTATGGCAGTGGGGTCCTAGAGCATTGGAGAGGAGGCGGGGTTAACCCACACGTAGTCTGCTATGGAGTCCATCAGGGAAGGAAAACTACGGTAAGTATTTGATAGGAAATTTTCTGTTATCTTGCATGGTTGCTTAGAGGCTCTTTCACTCTACCCCCTTTTCCCCTCCCTGTTCCTGTCTCTATCCCTCTGTTTTTTGTAACCCTTATCTGACTGTCTGGTTGCTGGGGGAGTGACACTCCTTATTAGGCCTCATGCACACTGGACGTTTTTGGACATTTTTACAGCAGCTGTTTTTTGGCTTTAGAAGTTTTTTTCTACAGTCCATAAACTCCCCATCATGTTATCCTATGTGAAGATAAAAAGGCAATACAGCGCATACATAAATCCTAATAAATTCTAATAAAACAATCAATAAACGTCCATATACACGTTGTGAATGCAGAAAAAATCCAGCAATTCCTCCGGTGACATAAGTGACATGGAAAGCTTGTAGAGTGACTGCAGTGAAAAAGACCTCCACCTTCAGTATTTTTATTCACCTTTTATTATTGCATTTAGAATGCCTGCAGGCTGTGCAATGCCCGCAGGCATAAAAGCCTGAGAGAAAAGAGAATAAACGGTTTTCAGATTGTATGGGGGGATCGACCACTCCTGGGGCTAAGCGATCACGCAATGATGGAGCTTTTTTATATATGAACATCGACGTGGTGGCAGCAGGGGACCCAGCACACGATTCTGCTTAAGGATTGACCAATTTTTTGAGACTAGTTTTTCAAACTGTTGGTGCTGGACATTATAGTTAAGCACCATTTTGAAGTTAGAGACACTAGAACTGGTGTCCTTAACTTTGTCAGCAATCAATGAAGCTCTGTCCATGGCCAAAACCTTCTCAACCTCACTTTTTAAATTGTGTGTATCGTAACCTTTTTCAACAAATCTAGACGTAAGCAACGTGGATTGGGCAATAAAATCACTATCACGTGTACAATTACGTCTAAGTCTGACGAATTGTCCCTGGGAATGTTACAAAGCCATGATTTATGATGGCAGCTTCCCAGAGGGATGTAGGAGTTACGGTCCGTAGGTTTGAGATAATTACACAGTCTAAACCCTTCACTATCTTTCCAGATCTCAAGATCCAGGAATACTATTTTTTCTTTACTAAAACACCAGGACAACTGGATGTTTTTGGTGTTACTATCAAGTTTCTGTACAAAGGCATCCAGACTGGGCTGAGCACTTTCCCAGATCATGATAAGGTCGTCTATGTACCTTTTGTAACACACTAGTTCTGGGGGGCGATGCTTGAACACCACATCTTCCTCCCAGTGGGCCATAAAAAGGTTGGCCACACTGGGAGCAAAACGGGCGCCCATTGCAACACCCTTTTTTTGAAGAAAAAATTGGTTAAACCAAAAGTAATTTTTGGACAAACAAAACCTCAAACATTTCAAAAGAAACTTTTGTGTACCCCTGGAAGGTCAGAGTATAAGGATAGGGCCCATTGGACTGAGGATATGTAATTACTGCAAGCGTACCAGTTGCTGATGTGTGATCAAGTCCTGTATACATCTCCTCCTGCTTATATCGCTGTGAGGGAACTGCTGGTTTGACCTGCCTGATTTACTCAGTGGTCCATCTGTAGAGGTGAGCGGCTTGTGCTACTGAAGGTGGAGGTCTTTTTCACTACAGTCACTCTACAAGCTTTCCATGTCACTTATGTCACCGGAGGAATTGCTGGATTTTTTCTGCATTCACAAGGTGTATATGGACGTTTATTGATTGTTTTATTAGAATTTATTAGGATTTATGTATGCGCTGTACTGCCTTTTTATCTTCATTTATGCTTTTGGGATTTGGTAAATTTACCCTCAGTACTACAGCTGGCTTTAGTTAGGTGTTATGGTCCGCGCTGGTTGATTTTATTTATATATGTTATCCTATGTGCCCATGCACACATAGGCTGTTATCAGCAGTTTTTGGCTGGGACGTTTTTTGGCTTTAAAAAAAACCCAAAACTAGTGGGTTCTGAGGAGTTTTTCACCTGAAAAAGGCGGATCACCAGCGTTTTTTGACGTTTTTGATCCATTAAAAAAATAAAAAAAAACAAAAAAAAATGTGTATGTGTGTGTGTGTGTATATGTGTGTGTGTATGTATGTATGTATGTGTGTGTGTATATATATATATATATATATATATATATATATATATATATATATATACACACACACACACACACACACACACACACACACACACACACACACACACACACACACATATATATATATATGTATATATGTATATATGTATATATGTATATATATATATATATATATATATATATATATGCTATAGCTAAAAAACTCTAATGCCCTGTACACACGATCGGACATTCCGACAACAAAATCCATGGATTTTTTTCAGACGGATGTTGGCTCAAACTTGTCTTGCATACACACGGTCGCACAAAGTTGTCGGAAAATCCAATCGTTCTAAACGCGGTGACGTAAAACACGTACGTCGGGACTATGAACGGGGCAGTAGCCAATAGCTTTCGTCTTTTAATTTATTCTGAGCATGCGTGGCACTTTGTGCGTCAGATTTGTGTACACACGATCGGCATTTAACCGATCGGATTTTGTTGTCAGAAAATTTTATAGCCTGTTCTCAAACTTTGTGTGTCGGAAATTCCGACGGAAAAAGTCTGATGGAGCCCACAATCCGATCGCACTTTTTCCGTCGAAAAATCCGACCGTGTGTACAGGGCATAACGCGGAAATAAACGCTAAAGACTGATATTGCAAAAACATTGAAAAACTATCTGAAAAGCTACTGGCGTTTTTATAATGTTATTTTAACGTCCAGTGTGCATGAGGCCTAATAAGTGGAAATTTAACTATAACTTTGAGTTGTCACTCTTGTGCTATCTTCTGTAAGAAAAATGACAGTTACTTTTTCTGCTGCACTATATCAGGAACATTGGAGACTAAAAGTATTTTCATTCTTCCTCACGGTTTTCTACACTGGACTCATTTGAACTAAGCTTTAAAATCACATAACCACCAGAAAAACAAGATATCGGTTATTCCTGTTACACAACATAGATTCTCAGAAGCAAATCGAGATTCCAAATGACACTATTTTGGCCTCATGTATACAGAGAGGCTGAAAATATGCCCATGCCCAGTGTAAAAAAAAAAAGGGTGTTTGCTTCAAACATGAACTCTTTTCCTAACCAACTTGAACTCTCTTCCATGTCAACTATACTAGAAAATCTTCTTCTTCCAGACTTGCCCCCAACACCTTATCTTCCTGATGTATGCTATTTTCTTCTCTGACACTCACCCCTCTCTTCTGAAATACACAAACCAATAGTCAACAGAACAAAAAGCATTTATTTTAACTCATCAATCGTCTCTAGTAGGTAAAACCCAATATTCTAGTTTCAAAACATATTTCTCCCTTTTTGAGTAGAGCAAGATAAGGCGTAGTCCTTAAATATATTTTTACTAAAATCTGTGCACAAGGTGAGGAGATTTTTCCCTACTTGCAAAATGACCATACAAGTCCACACTGGTCTTTGCAGCTAAACCATTTGTTCATACCTCTGACACTCACCCTTCTCTTGTGAAATACACAAACCAATAGTCAACAGAACTCAGCATCTCTCTCTTACCTGAAGATTGGGAAAAAGCATTTATTTAAACTCAATAACCGTTTCTAGCGAGTAAAATCCAATAAACTAGTTTCAGGATCACATGTTACAATCATTGTCAATGTTTCGGGTATCAATGTTCTTATATGTTCCACCAAATATACCTATCGGTATCAAATCTGTGTTGGAAATGTCAAACATGCCCTGGCACTATGTTGCACGTCTGGTGGTCCTGTACCCCTATCAAAAAATGTTGGGACACAGTCCTTGTGATCATTACTGTAGCCAAGGGTTTGCTAATATAAGGCATTACAGTTATTATGGTTTGCAAATGAGTTTGGCTCCCTCTAGTGTCCTTTAAATGCTGTTAGGACTTTCTTTTAATTCCTGAGAAGCAGGGCTTCAAAGCATTGAGGGAAATGTAGTTTGAAAGAGGAAGTTACATAGTAGGTGAGGTTGAAAAAAGACACAAGTCCATCAAGTCCAACCTATGTGTGTGATTATATGTCAGTATTACATTATATATCCCTGTATGTTGCGGTCATTCAGGTGATTATCTAATAGTTTCTTGAAGCTATCAATGCTCCCCACTGAGACCACCGCCTGTGGAAGGGAATTCCACATCCTTGCCGCTCTTACAGTAAACAACCCTCTACGTAGTTTAAGGTTGTGACGGGAGGGCCCATGGAACTCAGAATACATCTTATGGCTAAGCCACCCTGTGCCATCCTGGCACAGGGTGAGTGAGAAAATATATCTTGGACTACTTAAAATGGGACAGTAATATTTGTCCACAATATCTCCCAGGATGTATGTAAAGACTATTATTGGTTTTGTTGATTCTGAACGCAACCTGTGTTTATGTTAATTGAATGAGCTAATGACATTGTCCTCTATACAATGTAGGAGACGGGACGACTGCTATTATGTTGATATAACTGTGTGAAGCCCGGTGACCACAAGTCTGGGCGAAAGGTCATGTCTCAGTCACCTAGGCTGTATAGAGGATTAGATAATTAGCTCATGTTAATTACGTTACAGTTGTATTGTTAGAGGAGGTTCCAACGGCATATAAAGTCTTGTAATTCTGGTTCTAAATAAACAGTTCTTGGTAGCAACAAGCAAGTGTCGCCTTGTTTGTGCTCACAGAGGTTGGGATATCTGTATACAGACTGGGAGGAAGTGGTATATGACGGAAGCACTCAAGCGGAGTGTGGGACGTTCCGTGACAAAGGTTAAACCTCTTTTCTTCTAATTGTAATGAGTGGCCACGGGTCTTATTAAACTCTCTTCTGCGAAAAAGTTTTATCCCTATTGTGGGGTCACCAGTACAGTATTTGTATATTGAAATCATATCCCCTCTCAAGCGTCTCTTCTCCAGAGAGAATAAGTTCAGCGCTCGTAACCTTTCCTCATAACTAAGATCCTCCAGACCCTTTATTAGCTTTGTTGCCCTTCTTTGTACTCTCTCCATTTCCAGTACATCCTTCCTGAGGACTGGTGCCCAGAACTGGACAGCATACTCCAGGTGCGGCCGGACCAGAGCCTTGTAGAGTGGGAGAATTATCGTTTTATCTCTTGCGTTGATCCCCCTTTTAATGCATGCCAATATTCTGTTTGCTTTGTTAGCAGCAGCTTGGCATTGCATGCCATTGCTGAGCCTATCATCTACTAGGACCCCCAGGTCCTTTTCCATCCTAGATTCCCCCAGAGGTTCTCCCCCCAGTGTATAGATTGCATTCATATTTTTGCCACCCAAATGCATTATTTTACATTTTTCTACATTGAACCTCATTTGCCATGTAGTCGCCCACCCCATTAATTTGTTCAGGTCTTTTTGCAAGGTTTCCACATCCTGCGGAGAAGTTATTGCCCTGCTTAGCTTAGTATCGTCTGCAAATACAGAGATTGAACTGTTTATCCCATCCTCCAGGTCGTTTATAAACAAATTAAATAGGATTGGTCCCAGCACAGAACCCTGGGGAACCCCACAACCCACCCCTGACCATTCTGAGTACTCCCTATTTATCACCACCCTCTGAACTCGCCCTTGTAGCCAGTTTTTAATCCATGTACTCACCCTATGGTCCAACGGACCTTATTTTGTACAGTAAACGTTTATGGGGAACTGTGTCAAATGCTTTTGCAAAATCCAGATACACCACGTCTACGGGCTGTAAGTGACTCTGTTAGCTGGATCAGCCCTGAACTACAATACAAACAATGCAAAGCGCGCAGCACTGAATGCTGGGAGCAGTAATAAAAGGAACAGAGTGGCCATCTTTTGGTCACTCTGGATGCCATTCAATACCTGCCAGCAGGAGGTCTGTGTGTGTGTGACCAGAACACTGCGGCCTATACAGCGCAGAGCAGGATCGCCAGCCTCTGAGGGACTTCAGAGTACAACCCTGCCAGCTTAGCAAGCGGATCGGTGTGCAGTGCCAGGACATCTGGAAGTTTCCTGCATCTCAGCCATCTGGAGGAGCAGTACAGCACGGCGGCGCCATCTTTTCATCAGACTGAGACATCAGGAGGGGAGTCAGGATGGAGCCTCACAGCCTCTGAGTCTATTGTGGTGAGAGGGCACCTGCCCATTTCAGTAAAGTGCACTGTTTGCTGAGTGAGTTATTTACAGACTGCAGGTGAGACATGTAGTTTCACAGGAGTGATTCTACTTATTCACAGGCCACATACAGCTGAACTCTGGAGTTTGTTATTCCCTGTGCTGTAAAGTCAGTACTATATTGCGCTCACACATAAGGAGGAAGTTACAAGTGTCATATTTCTTCAGTCACACAGTTATCAACGTACCATTTATTCTACAGTTTGCTTTCTTTTGCCCTGTTGGATTACAAATACTGCAGTTTAAACTACAGACTAGCTGAAGATATCTGGAGTCAAGAAACTTGTATCATCTTTTGCAAAGCATCACAGTTCTACTTTGTAGTTTGAACATTGAATTACAACCTAGGGGGAGCCCTTGAGTACAGGTTAAATATTGCATTGTATTATTGAATGAAAGTAATATTATATTGCAATTTGGTGTGTGTATTGAGGCCTCAGTGGGAAGGTCTTAAATATAGGTTTTGGAGCATATTGAACACTTGTCCCATTGTACACCTGTCTGCATACACTTCTTACGGTGATAATTAAGTTCACAGTTTCATTTCTAGGCTTGTGGTTATCAACTGTCATATATTGTTTGTGTTCATTCATATTGTTCATTTGTATTTATTATTTACTCTAGTAAACTCTTTGAGTGGTTCCGTGACATTGTGTGAGTTTCTCATTGATAACATCTATTTACAGCATGGAACCCAAGGTGTCAGAGGTAAGAGAGGATCTGCAGAGTCGGGGTAGCCAGTGGGGTATAAAGTCAATCTGCAGCCCTCATGGGGGTACCGCTACATTACCAAAACTACAGGCGCCACTGTTCCTGATACTCCCCAAACTTTCTGTGCTATGGCCCCTTTAACCGCTTGCCGACCGGCTCACGCCAATATACGTCGGCAGAAGGGCACATACAGGCAGATTAACGTACCTGTACATTGCCCTTTAAGAAGCGGTTTTGGGTGCACACGCGCCCGCCGCGACCTCCGCGAGTGTGATCACGGGTCCCGCGGACCCGATGTTCGCGGGGATACCCGCGATTGTCTCACGGAGAGGAAGAACGGGGAAATGCTGATGTAAACAAGCATTTCCCCATTCTGCCTAGTGACAGGACACTGATCACAGCTCCCTGTAATCGGGAGTGGTGATCAGTGTTGTGTCACACATAGCCACGCCCCCCCACAGTTAGAATTACTCCCTAGGATACACTTAACCCCTTCACTGCCCCCTAGTGGTTAACCCCTTCACTGCCGGTCACATTTACACAGTAATCAATGCATTTTTAATTGCACTGATCGCTGTAAAAATGTGAATGGTCCCAAAATCGCTCCAAAAGTGTCCATCTGTCCGCCATATTGTCGCAGTCATGATAAAAATCGCTGATCGCTGCCATTACTAGTAAAAAAAAAATTATTAACAAAAATGCCATAAAACTATCCCCTATTTTGTAGACGCTATAACTTTTGCGCAAACCAATCAATAAACGCTCATTGTGATTTTTTTTTTTACCAAAAATTTGTAGAAGAATACCTATTGGCCTAAACTGAGGAAAAATTTTTTTTTTTATATATATATTTTTTAGGGATATTTATTAGAGCAAAAAGTAAAAATAATGCGTTTTTTTTCAAAATTGTCGCTATTTTTTTGTTTATAGCGCAAAAAATAAAAACCGCAGAGGTGATCAAATACCACCAAAAGAAAGCTCTATTTGTGGGGAAAAAAGGACGTCAATTTTGTTTGGGAGGCACGTCGCACGACCGCGCAATTGTCAGTTAAAGCAACGCAGTGCCGAATCGCAGAAAGTGCTCTGGTCTTTGGGCCGCCAAATGGTCCGGGGCTTAACTGGTTAAAAACAGGAATAAATTATTCAACACTGCAGTCCGCACTGTGAACCCATGACATTGGCACTCATCGCAGGCTCCCTCCCTGCTAGTTTGGGTCTCTGAATTAGACCTAATTTCCATGATGGAATTCTACAACCATCTTTTGGTCTAACAGACCTATTTTTCATTTGCCAAGTTGTGGTGACGGCAGAGAGGGGGTTCTTAACACTTCTCAATGCTTTCCAATCCTTCCCTAATCCTTCTCCTTCTCCCTAACCATCCTTCCTGCTATATTTAATCTCATCGCCTCCTTCTCTGTCCTCCTCCCTCTGCCTTTGTAATTTCTATACTATTTTCTTACAATACTTTTTTTAACTTATAGAGCCCTTATAGATATGAGCACACCGACCCCAACAATTACCGTACCATTGTAAGGCTCTCACTTTCCTATATACTGTATATCCTCTGAGAAATGTTCCCACTTCTCACTATATACCTACCGGTTTATAGGTTATTTCCTACACCCAACCTGAATAGCAATGCTACTGGGCAGTGGCCGCAATACATTTTGAGACCAGCTGTGGTTCTGCAATTATGTTTCTATCATTGTTATATTATGCCTATGTGATGTCATTTGTACCCCTCCCCTTCCTTCTTTTTTGTACCCCTTGTTTTTTTCTGTAAAATCAGTAAAACTTAGATTGGAAGAAAAAGCTGAATATTAACATAAATATAATAGATCAGGATAAGGCTTAGTCCTTAAATTCATTTTTCTTAAAATCTGTGCACAAGGTGAGGAGATTATTCCCTACTTGCAAAATGACTATACAAGTCCAGACTGGTCTTTTCAGCTGAACCATTTGTATTACTGGGTTCTGTTGGTAAATTTGGCACAGGAACCATAGCTTTGCTGATAATTTGAGCTCGACTTAGTGCAGTCATGCTACTGGTGGGGAAGATCTTCAAAGCTGTAAATCAAACCTCACCACGCCCCAAATTATTACATTTTTAGTGAGAGTTGCCCTTTAACATGCCAACAGATGAATGTTTTACAGTACTCAAAACCAGGCACAAATGCAGTCTTATGCCACGTACACACGGTCGGACTTTCCGACGGGAAATGTTCGATGTGAGCTCGTTGTCAGAAAGTCCAACCATGTGTATGCTCCATCGAACATTTGCTGTTGGAATTTCCGCACACAAATGTTTGAGAGCATCTTCTCAAATTTTCCGCCAACAAAACTTGTTGTCGGAAAGTCCGATCGTATGTACACAAGTCCGTCGCACACAAGTACACTCATGCTCTAAATCAAACAGAAGGAGCTGCATTGGCTATTGAACTTCCTTTTTCTCCGCTCGTCATATGTGTTGTACGTCATCGCGTTCTCAAGTTCGGAATTTTGGGCCAACATTTGTGTGACCGTGTGTATGCAAGACACGTTTGAGCCAACATCCTTCGGAAAAAAATCCACGGTTTTGTTGTCGGAAAGTCCAATCGTGTGTATGCGGCATTACTTTCTTGAACAGTGGAGATACAAAAAACACAGTCACTTCCAGCACTAATAGGTCTTCCAAGGTGTGGAGTAACAGATATCAAATAAAATGATGGTGTGAAAGGTATATAATGGCATCCAAAACTGGGTGGATGCTGCCTTCCTCAGATGGGGTAATCTGAAAGGAACTAAAAAAAAAACAGAAATGGAAGGTGCGCACACCTAGTGCATTACCAAAGATAATTTAATAATAAAAATGTTTTATATAAAAGTGAGTACTCACAAAATGCAACTTGCAAAAGGCCATAAAAACAATGCATGGACATGCACAGAACACAGCACAGGCCAGATCTGAGGAAGGGGGTGCTCCCCCAAATGAGTTAGCTGTACCCCGTGTTCTGTGCATGTCCATGCATTGTTTTTATGGCCTTTTGTCAGTTGCATTTTGTGAGTATCCACTTTTATATAAAACATTTTTTATTATTAAATTATCTTTGGTAATGCACTAGGTGTGCGCGCCTTCCATTTCTGTTTTTCTTGTAGGCATTACTTCCTTGAACTATATTCATGTCACATTCTAGTGAAACTGATGCATATCAGCCTACAGTCTAAACAAGAGCATGAAATAATAGTTACTGACACAGAATGTACTATACAAATTTATTGTGTTACCTAAATTACATTTCTGATCATGTGGACAGTGCAATTTACATCAATTGTTGCTATAAAAATGAAGGCATGGAAATGTCTTTTATGTAAAATAAAATTGTAAAGGTAGAAGTTTGCACAAGAAGAAAAAAAATAAAAGTTGTTTTTCTAAACTCATTACTATTACTCTTAGTTACCTACTGGCAAAGCAAAAAAGAAAGATTTGTACAGTATGCAAACTTATTGCATGGTGTGAATTGTCTCTGTGGATTAATGACCCATACTTCAGAAAACTCTTTTCACTTGTCATCTCTCCAACAAGTGAAAACTTTGGAGAAAACACCAACATATTCCTTTCCTTAACATTTGGCAGACTGGGTCAGTAAACTACATAGCAAACATCCTAACCACTTCAGCCCCGGAAGAATTTCCCCCCTTCCTGACCAGAGCACTTTTTGCGATTCGGCACTGCGTAACTTTAACTGACAATTGCACGGTCGTGCGACGTTGTACCCAAACAAAATTGATGTCCTTTTTTTCCCACTTTTTTCTTTTGGTGGTATTTGATGGCCTCTGCGGCTTTTATTTTTTGCGCTATAAACAAAAAAAAAAAGCGTCAATTTTGAAAAAAAACGCATTATTTTTTACTTTTTGCTATAATAAATATCCCCCAAAAATATATATATAGAAAAAACAATTTTTTTCCTCAGTTTAGGCCGATATGTATTCTTCTACATATTTTTGATTAAAAAAAATCGCAATAAGCGTATATTGATTGGTTTGAGCAAAAGTTATAGCGTCTACAAAATAGGGGATAGATTTATAGCATTTTTATTATTTTTTTTTTACTAGTAATGGCGACGATCTGCGATATTTATCATGACTGCAACATTATGGTGGACATATCAGACAATTTTGACACATTTTTGGAACCATTGGCATTAATACAGCGATCAGTGCGATTTAAAAATGCATTGATTACTGTAAAAATGTCACTGGTAGTGAAGGGGTTAACACTAGGGGGCGGTGAAGGAGTTAACTGTGTTCCCTGGGAGGTGATTCTAACTGAAGGGGGAGGGACTAACTACAGGAAGTGACATATTGTGGTTCCTAGCTAATAGGAACACACGATCTGTCAGAACAGGGAAGTGTGTGTTTACACTCATCCCTGTTCTGTGTCTACTGGTCACGATCACTCATGGCTGGCGACCATCAGCCACGAGCATCGGCACCCCTGCTGTGCAGCAGGCGCGCGTGCGCCTACTATCCAGACCCCGCAAGATCATGTACAGTAATGTGGTTATGAGCAGGGGAGCCATCCTACCGCAGTAAAACTGTGGCGGCTGGTCCGGAAGCGGTTAAAAACCCATAGACCTTGCACTGTTAGCTTTGAAAAAATGTCAGTCTAATACTGGTCAAAATGAGTCACTTATGGCCACCAGATCACTTCGGGATGAAGTGACACTTCTTTTGTCACATGTGCACCATGTTTAATCCCATGGTTCCTCTGTACTGGTGTCCTGGTGTCATTCCAGAAACCGGGACATAGCCACATGGGCAGGTACAGTACATAAATGTTGGATCTGTCCAGCATTACATTGTGTTTTCACTACTTTTACTACATGCATCTTATAAGCCTTCCCAAATTAATCTTAGGTTTTAAAGATGAGCTCCAGTCAGCTTGAAATAATAAACATCTGTTGCACAGGCCAATAAAATTTATCGTACACAGCAATGACTTTTCAGTTTCAAGCTGCCTCAGGAAATTTAGTTTTCTCTTGTGTGCAGCTATGACAACATTTCTCCATATATAGGTCTTCCCAGACATTCCATGCTTCTAAAAGGAGGAAATATTCGGCTTTTGGGATTTTTGGAATTTTTTTCCTAGCTGGGACTAATCCAAGTTTGCTGGTCATGAGATATTTGCTAAGGGAAAGATCAGAGTTCAAACAGTTTTTGACTGGCTGGCTGTGCCTAAATGTCAATTGTCCCAAGCCTTGTTACCTGAAATCTTGTGACCAAATTTATAGAATTGGATTATATGACCAGCACTGAACATCAAGAACATAAACTATTTTGCAAATGTATGGATATAGTATGTGCATAACGAATATCCATTAGCCATTGGGGCATTTCAAACCTTACTCAATCAGCCCCCAAACCCACACCTAACCATATTTAGAGGGGTTGTACAGGCAGAAGGCTTTTTTATCTTAATGCATTAAGATAAAAAACTTTATGTGCGCAGCAGCCCCCCTCAGCCCCCCAAATTACCTGAGCCCCATCTCTATCCAGCGATGTCAATGAGTCCCTCGGCCATCCGGGACTCTTCCTTCTGATTGGCCGAGACACAGCAGTGATGCCATTGGCTCCAGCTGCTGTCAATCAAAGTCAGTTAGCCAATCAGGAGACAGAGGGGCGGGGTTGAATGGCAGCTTTGTGTCTGAATGGACACACAGAGCTGCAGCTTGGCCCGGGTGCTCCCATAGCAAGCTGCTTGCTGTGGGGGCACGTCGACAGGAGGGAGGGGCCAGGAGTGCAGAAGAGGGACCCAAGAAGAAGAGGATCTGGGCTGCTCTGTTCAAAACCTCTGCAACAGAGCAGGTAAGAATAGCATGTTTGTTATTTTTTTTAAAACAAGATTCTACAATCCCTTTAATTTCATGTGTTTTGCTAAGCCCTACCCCTTTTGGACCACAAAACAGAGCAGTTGAAGGATGTGCTTTAAATATTGTGACATGCAAATAGTGAATTTGTTTTTATCAAAAAGTCAAAAGATGAACTTTACACAACAGAAAAGAGTGTTTATAATCCAAAGTTACTTTAGACACAGAGCTTTAGCTTACTGCCATTAGTGAATTTTTAAAACCTCCGACTCTGAGCAGCATACAGTTGCCACACTTGGGAAATTGAATGCAGTTCTAAACTTTTTAGGGAAACGCCTTTGGGAAAGCTTTACATAAGCAAGTTATTGGATAAATTGTTTCTATACCATAGGCTACTTTCTAGGGCATATCTCTGATGCTTTTCCCTTTCCTCTGGTGTCTAGATTTAAAATGCATACAATTACCTTTATACAGATTTGACTTGAGAAATATCATATCTGGCTTTACCTCAAATGTGCTTGATGGAACACATTGCACTCGTATACCACTGTTTGTTGTTAGTACATTTCAAAAAGAAATGCTGCAAAAAGTTGGCTACACCATACTACTTACAGTAGCTAATTTTTTATGTATTGTTTATTATAGCATGGTACACTTAAAGCTGAATTTGAGACATACAGTATTTAAAGGGTACACATTAATGCAACTATGTAATCATCAATACATCATGAAATTTATTTTTAAATGTTAGCAGTGGGAAAGAAAGGGAGCACTAGAAGCCATTCAGCTGTGCTTTAGTGCAAGAAGCATGCTGATAGATGGAGAGAACAGAGTGACAGAGAGATGAGCTTATCGGTGCACTGCTTTTCCTGTTACTGTCAAGTCACAGGCTAAGACTTGTAAGCGCAGCAGAGAACGATCAAGTCCTTTCCCCTTCCAGACAGTGGCTGTGTGGCAGAGCTATGTAAATCTTAGGACTTGAATAACCAAAAAATGCATCTTTGGCAGGTGAATCAATTCTCATTGATGACGCATCTTTACGGCGAAACATTGGGTGGAGCTAAGGACGTGTGAAGTAGGACGCTGACCGGGACAAGGTATTTTGGCGGTTGGAAACGCTGGTCGTTTCCACTTGCCTGTTAGATCTCTTAAGTATGTGAGTGTAACAGCTTCTTTTACTGAATAAATTGAATTACTTGGATGCCTGCGCAATGAGCGGTCTTCTTTCTCATGTTTATGTGGATGCTGGAGTTTATTTGTTGAATTCCCATCTATGGAGGTGTTCTTGGAGGTCTTTTTGCTCTATTGAAAGAGGTTTATTTTGACTCTGTGGAGTGGATCGATCTGTGGAGGAGGATCGTTGGGGCCATAACTTATACATTTAATGTGTGTACCCTACACACTGATGGTAAGAGTCAGTAGTATTGGGTGCTGGTGGTGGCTTTCCTATCTGTCCTTATCCGGATTTATTTATTAGATGACTTTGTTTTGATCGTCTTCAACCAATTCATTTTTGACAAACTTTTTATTTATTTAATTTTTTTAGCGCTACACCTCTCTTTATAATTCTCATATATACTTTTTTTTTTGCTTTTTATTTTTCTTTATACGGAGTACTGCATCACCTCTTTTAGCACTTGCTTGCTGTGGCGGTGGAAGGGTGGGAGGGCTTGGAATTTACACAGAAGCCCTAAGATCTGAATTGCTGTAAGAAGACTGTTGAGCTTCTGAGGATAGAGCTGTTAGCTGGAAAATTATTGTTCAAAGTTATTTCTCATCTGTCTTCCCTAGCAACTTCAGGCCACGGCTCTGGTCCCTAGTAAGGTACTGTACAGTTCTCCTGTTACCCATTCTTGATTTTAACATACATTATGTTAAGATCAATGAGAGCAGGAAGGTTGCTGGTGGGGCCCCATCAAAGTTTTGCTATGGCACCCTATGATCTATATTTAGCCTTTGGAAAAATCATATAAGTTCTAACATTTAAATTTCAGGCCATACAAACCACATTGCTTTTGTATGCTTATCATACAAAATGCATAGCTAGTAGAGCTGCATGATTAATCATTAAAAAATTGCGATCTCAATTCAACCCCCCTCATGATCTTAATCTGGCATTTCCGCGATTCATGTAAAAAGTGTAGAGCCGTTCTCTGCTCAGAGCTGTGTGTGTGTGTGTATATATATATATAAAAAAAGCAGCCAGCAAAGTTTATCACAACATTGCTCAGTGCTAAGTGTTAAAAAGAAACATTGTATCATTTGGTTCTTTTAGATCAAAGGGATGAACTTCAGTCTGCAAATAAGGGCAGTTAAACCACTTAAGACTAAGCCTTTTTCTGACACTTGTTGCTTACAAGTTAAAATCTGTATTTTTTAGCTATAAAATCACTTAGAACCCCTAAACATTATATATATTTTTTAGCAGAGACCCTAGAGAATAAAATGGCAATATTTTATGTCACACTGTATTTGCATAGCAGTTTTTCTAAAGGATTTTTAAAAAAAATAAAATACACTTCAATGAATTTAAAAAAAAAACAAACTAAACAGTAACGTTATCCCAATTTTTTTGTATAATGTGAAAGATGATGTTACGCCGAGAATTGTGATCTTTATTCTAAGCAAAATTGTGATTCTCATTTTATCCAGAATTGTGCAGCTCTAATAGCTAGAAATTGATGTGTTACAACACATATGATCTTTCTGTTTTGAATACACTGTATAATTTTCAAAAGGGATCCAAATCCATTGATTTTAAGAAGTGTTCACTTTGGTTGTTTTTTCTTTTCTTCTTTGGTTGATTTTCTCTTTTTCTTTAATGCTTGTAACCAGTTCATAGAATGACTGAAAATAAAAATAAAATAATTGTTCAATGCAAGAACATATTACAAGGCAGAGTATTGGGTGAAGACTTTTACTTGGGAAATTACACATTTGGTCTAAGTGATAAATGCAACTTAAAAAAATTCTCTCCCTAAACTGGAGCATTCCATATCTTTTTTTCAAGGTGTCTTTGGTCTGAAATGGTGACATCACATGTCCAGTTCACCCTCTTCTATCTCCTGTGGTGGGTGGATATTTTAAGGCTTCAAAGCGTGGCACAGCATAATGATGTAGCATTAATCTCTCTAGCAAACTCCTGTGATTTTAGGGGATGGAACCATGACACCCTTGGCTCACAGGAAGTAAGCTAAATTACATTGGCCGTTATTCAACCTAGATGAGGACTGGCATTGAGTGTTCCATTCCGCAGGGACAGTGCTGGAGATGTGAAGGAGAGTGCATATAGCAGCATTTTTTTAAAAACAGAGCTGCTGGGGATCCATATTTTTATTTTTTGCTCAAGCTGGACTTGGGATTCAAGTTACTAACAAATGCTGATGGACTTACCCACCAGCTTTTTATATCTTTTATGAACTCCAGAATCAGGACCCTTTTACTTTTTTCTCCTTTTTTTTAGTAAATAATGTATACTGTATATAACATTACAAGAGGAAGAATGAGATCCCCAATGTAATGGATACAGCAGATGGAGAAGAGATGGGAAGAAAGGTGTAGAGAAGATGCTGCCCAAATCAATCAACTGGAGGACAAAATGTTGCTCTAGCGATCTTTATTTTAACACAGTCCATCCAGTTCAACCCGTGTGTGCGTGTAAAAAAAATCATTTCCCATACCCCCTTAAATTGTTTTCGCTAAGATGCACGTCCAGGAGTCTTTTAAAACTATCCATACTTCCTGCTGACACCAGCGATTGTGGAAGGGAGTTCCATATCCTCACCGCCCTGACAGTGAAAAAGCCCCTATGCAGCATAAGGTTAAACCGCTTCTCTTCCAGTCTCATCGTGCGGCCCCGTGTCCTCTTTCACTCCCTGGGACTGAAACGTTTCATACTTACGCTGGGATCACTGTTGAGAAAATTTTGTATAATCGCAATCATATCTCCTCTCAAGCGTCTCTTCTCCAGGGAGAATACATTTAGTGCTTGTAGTCATTCCTCATAATTGAGGTCCTCCAGTCCCCAAATTAATTTAGTTGCCCTTCTCTGGACTCTCTCCAGCTCCAGCACATCCTGAAGATTGGTGACCAGAACTGGATGGAGTTCTCGAGATGCGGCTGAACGAGAGTTTTATAAAGTGGTAGAATAATCGTCATATCTCTGGAGTAAATTCCCTTCTTAATGCATGCTAATATTCTGCTGGCTTTGGTAGTCACAGCTTGACACTGCATGCTATTGCTCAGTTTTCTACTAGGGCCCCTGGATCCTTCACCATCCTGGAAGCCACTAGGGATTCATCCCCTAAAGAGTAACTTGCGTTTATATTTTTACCCCCAAGTGCATTACCTTACATTTTTCAATGTTAAACTTAATTTGCCATGTAGTAGCCCACTCCAATTTATTCAGGTCCTCTTGTAAAGTTTCTATATCCTACTGTATTGTTATTGCCCTGCATATTTTTGTGTCGTCAGCAAACACTGAGATCGAGCTATTTATCCTATCCTCTATATCATTTATAAATAAATTAAACATAGTTGGTCCCAAGACAGAGCCCTGGGGTACCCCACTAACCACTCTAGACCATTCTGAGTATTTGTTATTTATCACAACCCTTTGGACACGCCCCCGTAGCAAGTTTTCTATCCAGGGACATACCCTATGGTCCATGCCTACAGACCTCAGCTTGTAGATTAAGCATTTGTGGGGGACTGTATTAAATGCTTTTGCAAAATCCAGATACACCACATCCACTGGCCTACCTTTGTCCAGATGGCAGCTCACTTCCTCATATAATGTCAATAGGTTGGTTTGGAAAGAACTACCTTTCGTAAACCTGTGCTGAATACTGCTAATTCATCAGCTAATTCTAGGACTCTAGGGTGTATGCCATCTGGTCCTGGTGATTTATTTATGTTAAGCTTCTCCAATCCTTTCCAGGATTCTGTTAGCCACAAGAGTAGATCCTGTGGGGTGTTGCTAACAATACTATCTTGGTCGATATACCCCAAATTTTGCTGTGTGAAGACTGAGGAGAAAAAAGCATTTAGTACAGCTGCCTTCTCCTTGTCATCTGAAACCACCTTCCCTTCCTCGTTCTTTATAAGACCTACTATATGTGTTCCGTCCTCGCTTTTTTACTGTAAATATTTAAAAAAACTTCTTGGGATTATTTTTACTCTCCTCCGCTATGTGTCTCTCATATTCTTTTGTAGCCGCCCTGATTGCATTCCTTATATTGTTTGACTGCTGACATTGACCATTTCCGCTTTGTACTTTTTTAAAGGCCATTTTTTTGTCCTTCATATGACATTTTACTTTTTGGTTCAGCCACCCAGGTTTCACCTTTTGTTGTTCTATATGTATTACCCCTTGGAATGCACTCTGTGATACATTTATTTAATCTATTCCTAAAGCTTTCCCATTTTTTCCTCTGTGTTCAATGTTTCAAGGATTTGGTCACACTTAATATCCTGCAGCATTGAGCGCAGTTTAGAAAAGTTGGCTCTTTTGAAATGTTGTGTTCTTGTACTGCCCTCATGCCTCCCTTTACTATGATTTATGCAGAATGTAATAATCCTGTGGTCGCTAGTTCCCAGGTTTTCCCATATTTCCACATCTGCAATCAGATCTGTATAATTTGTAATTAAAAGATCTAGCAATGCATTGCTCCTAGTCATTTCCCTGTCTTGCTGCCATTTCTAATTGTGAAAGGAGATCCAACTCCACCTCTTCCCTCAGGTTAGGGGGCCTGTAACATACCCCCACTAGTAACTTCCACCCTTTGGAGTTCCACCCATATGCACTCCACCTCCCTCCTTGCCCCATCACTGATGTCATTCCGCTCTTCTACCCGTAAATCATTCCTGATATATAGACACACCCCTCCCACTCTCCTACCCTCCCTGTCCCTTCAATACAAGGAATACCCCTGGATGTTTGCCAGCCAGTCATGTGGGCTGTCAAACCAAGTTTCTGATATTCTCATGAAGTCCACATCCTCCTCGTGTAGTAGCAGCTCCAGTTCCTCCATTTTATCGACTAGGCTCCTGGCATTTTTGAACATTCCCCTGAGTTTTGTATTGGTGCATATTTTTTTTCCATATGATTTCCCAGGCTTCTTTTTTGATTGGTAAATCATTTACCCCAGGATTAGATGTTATGGATATATCACTAGTGTCTCCACTATTCCCCTCTGTCCTATGCTCACTGCTGGTTATCGCTACCTCTAAACCCTCCCCCCCCAACACCTAGTTTAAAAGGCCCTCCAACTTTGTGGTCATCTTTTTTCCCCAATAGAGCTATACCATCCCCACTAGGGTGCAGCCTGTTCTTACTAAAGAGCTGGTAAACGACTGCGAAGTCAGCCCAGTTTTCCAGGAACCCAAACCTCCCTTTCCTACACCAGTTCCTTAGCCACTTGTTCAGTATTTCAGAGAAAACCACCTTGGAGGTCCTTCTCCTCAATCTATTCCCCAAGTCCCTGCAATTTTGCAGCTGTACTTGACGTAGCACAGCTTTTCTTCCTCACCAGGTCATCTTCTTAGTTCAAATGTGTGCCATGGCCCAAATCATTCCTATGGGTGAACTGTATCCAGCCAGCCCGCAGATCATGGCTCACTCATAGGAAAAGTGGAGCTTCAATTGGCTGAATGATGCTGTCAGGGACACACAGTAAAATAATGGAAAAGTAAGTATTTAGGGTGCCAGGCTGCACTCAGGGGAGTTGGGGGGGGGGGATTTATTAAAGGACAAGTCCCCCAAAAGTGTATTATAATAAATATAGTAAATAATATAAATTAAATCAAATACATGAAGACGATGATAATGATTTTTATGTTTTTTCGTTATGGAACCTTAAGGCTACTTTCACACTGCAACGCCCCAGCAGCTCCCGGCCGTCAGTGCTAACGCGGACGCTCATTTTTGAGGCTATTTTCGGCCGTTAATGGGGGCTTTTTAACCCCAGCTAGCGGCCGAAGAAGGGTTAACAGCGCCCATAATGCTTCCGAAATGCTTTTCAGGTGCTTTGGAAACGCTGCCCATTCATTTTAATGGGTACAATGTTTTGAGAGCGCTGTATACAGCGCTCCCAAACCACCCCAAAGATGCTGCTTGCAGGACTTTTCCAAACGTCCCACAATGCTCCACCCAGTGTGAAAAGTCACACTGAAATGAATGGGAGGCAGTTTTCAGGTGTTATTTAGAGGCTATTTCTAGAGCTAAAACGCCTGAAAACCGCCTCAGTGTGAAGGTAGTCTTATTGTAGGCTCCACCCTCAGTATGCATAAATCCTGTTTTATCCCTCCATATCCTAATCCTTATCCCTTTTCAAGACACCAATAATTTCTATCCTTTAGAGGATTTATATCTAACAGAACAGCAATGTTAGCTTTTTTGCAGCTGTGGAAAAGAGTAAGCAATGAGAACTTGCAATGCTATTTTCTAAACCCTTATGAATACACATATTTCAACTCAGATGAGGCCATGAGGGTGTAAAGTCTAACCTTTTGTAAAAAAAATAAAAATAAAAGATTCCACTGTGTCTAACAGGTGCCCTTGTAGCTACATAGTTACATGGTTTATAAGGTTAAAAGGAGACACAGGTCTATCCAGTTCAACCCATGTGTGTGTGTGATTTTTATTCTCTGTTCTGTTTCAATCTTCTTATTAAAGATTTTGACAAAAAAGTAATAGATAAACATGTCACAAATTGTTATCTGAAGACAGAAGAATTACCCCGTAAGTGGAATCTCCATTGGACAAAGTGTATGCATAAGGAGATACAAAAAGAATGGTACTTGAGTACTGGTAATTCCAAAAGCAATATAAGAATGGCAATATTTTGATTTAGCATAACACACTCATTTAACAGGGGTATGTTTTCATATTTGTTGTACCATATTGCAGTCTATTCCCAGACTAAAGGCAGTCACCCCCCAATATGTTACACAAGACCCCATTATCCATATCATGTGTAAATGTAGTGATTTTTATTCTCGAACGTTTCCAATAGCTCTGTATATTCTAATTCCTGTGGAAGACATCTAAACGTTTTTTGAAGCTGTTGACACTCTCAGCTAGTACCATTTCCTGGGGGAAATAGTACCACATTTTTACCGCTCTAACAGTACAGAACGCTTTCTGCAATCTATGGTCAAAACCTTCTTTCTTGTAACCTGAAATCATGGCCATGTGTTCTCTACAGGGACCTTGAAATCAACAGTTTATTACAGTTACTGAAGTCATCTTTGATGTATTGAACCAGTGTTTTGTAAAGTGGAAGAATTAATGATTTATCGCTTGAATATAGCTCTTTTTAATGCATGAGAGTATTTTGCTAATTTTGTTAGTTGCGGCTTGGCATTGCATGCTATTGCTAAATGTGTACCCCCAGATCCTTTTCCATCACTGATTCTTCAGGGGAACCCCTCCTATTGTGTATTTTGCATGTGTGTTTTTGGGACCCAAGTGCATTTCTGTTTTCTTTGCTTTTTGTCTTTGTTTTATTGTATGACTGAAAAAAAATGAAGGTTCTTTAAGTTCTGCCACACATTTTGGTTTTACCATTGTTTGTAATGAATTATGCAACTATAATGATAGATGTAAAGTAGCTCCTCTCACTCTCACCAATGTTTCACACACACACACACTAATGCCCTGTACACACGGTCAGTTTTTCCGATCAAAAAAGTGCGATCGGATTGTGTTGTTGGAAATTCCGATCGTGTGTGGGCTCCATCTGACTTTTTCTGTCGGAATTTCCGACACACAAAGTTTGAGAGCAGGCTATAAAATTTTCCGACAACAAAATCTGATCGGTTAAATTCCGATCATGTTTACACAAATCCGATGCACAAAGTGCCACGCATGCTCAGAATAAATTAAGAGACGAAAGCCATTGGCTACTGCCCCGTTTATAGTCCCGACGTACGTGTTTTACGTCACCGCGTTCAGAACGATCGGATTTCCCGACAACTTTGTGCGACCGTGTGTATACAAGACACGGAGCCAACATCTGTCTGAAAAAATCCATGGATTTTGTTGTCGGAATGTCCGATCAATGTCCGATCGTGTATACAGGGCATTAGGGTGATTAAAAGGGAACTAAAAAAATAAAAAAATTATTCAAGCAATCAATTTAGACCAGGGATCTCTTAACTGTGGCCTTTAGCTTATCCACCTCTTGGGGCACTATTACTTCCACTGATTCAAGGCACTATTTCTCCTACTGACACCAATGATTAGGCACCATTCCTTCCAATGACTACAAAAGTTAAGCATAATTCCTCCCATTGACACCAACGATGGGACACTATTCCTTCCACTAACACCAAGAATGGGTCACTATTCCTTCCACTGACACCAATGATTAGGCACTATTCCTCCCACTGACAATAATGATGGGGCATTATTCCTGTCACTGACAAAAATGATGCTTTTATAATTAATCATTTAAAATGTATAAATAAAGATACTATTTTTATAAATTTTGTTTAGTCTCTCATGTTGTAGCCTCTAAAGTCTAGCATTTAGGCAGGATCTGATGTTGACTGGTTCTGAACTTTTTTTTCTTGCATCTTGTGTTTTGGATTTGGCTCTATTACCAAAATGATTCCTTCCACTGACACTAACTATTAGGCACTATTCCTTTCAATGGCACCAATGATGGGCACAATTCCACCCATTAACACCAGTGATGGGGCACTATTCCTCCCACTGACACCAATGATGAGGTACTATCCTACCCACTGACTCCTACAATGGGGCATTATTCCTTGCACTGACACCGATATGGAAACAGCGGCCTGGGGGGCACAACTGAAATCTGGTTGGGGCATAGCCCACCCCCACCACCCCGTGGCTGCGCCCTAGGTGGAAGTGTGTCCTAGACAGCTGCCTAGTTCGCCTAGTGGTAGCATCAGCCCTGATTGTATGCTTCTGGCTGATACATCTTACAATAATGAGCACTTTCCAGTTTTAAAGGGAAACTATAAACAAATAAGTTACTATTAGTTTTTTCTAAATTCAGGCACCAACATTTAGTTAATTAACATACTGTTAATTGTATTCAGCCAAATTTCATTACTGCTATAAGAATCTCTGATCTTGAGCTACCAGCTACATCCAGCTGCCACAGCCATTATGAAGTGGGCCCATTTTAAAAGCTCTTCTTAGCAACTTTGTTTATTTCACTATAAATGCAGCAAGAGAAAAGAGATTCCCTTTGCTTGAATCCATAAAAATACAGTGTGGTTCCATTTTACAGTATGTGCATTGTGGAATTACCCTTTAAGAAACACAGGCTTATAACAACACAAAACACCATCTACACTACAGTGGAACCTTGAATTACAAGCATAATCCGTTCCAGGAGAATGCTTGTAATCCAAAGCACTCGCATATCAAAGCGAGTTTCCCCATAGAAGTCAATGGAAACAAAGATAATTTGTTCCGCATTGACTTCTATTGCATGCAATACCGCATGTGGCCAGAGGTGGGGGGGACACCGGAGAGCCTCGGAAATACTCAGGGACAGCTGAACTCGGAAACACTCGGGAACTGAGTATTTCCGAGTGATTCAGAGTATTTCTGAACGGCTCCAAACCGTCCCGAGTGTCACCGGCGCCCCCGCACCTCTGGTCAAATGCGGTACTGCACACCCCATTAGCTTAAATTCTGCTCGTTTCGCGAGACAACACTCGCAAACCGAGTCAGAATTTTTTTTAAAAAGTTGCTCGTCTTTCAAAACGCTTATTAACCGCGTTACTCATTAACCAAGGTTCCACTGTACTTGTTAAAATTCAGCAGCTGTATAAACTTTATCTGTTGCCCTCAGTGCATTCCTAATAGTGTGTTACTGTCTAGACACAGCTGTAAATGCTCCTTCTTACCTTGAAGACTCTGGTTTTTCTTTTCCAGGTGATTTTGACTCTTCCGCCTCTGGTCTAACTGTGTCATCCTCAGTAGTTTTGCTGCGAGTTTTTAACCGACCCTGTGTATAGATTTGTATAGTTATCGTTCTTCTGATTACATGCTTATTCTATTCAAGTCCATACAGTCATAGTTTTTTTAATAAATTCTTTTTATTCAGTTTTTCCATACATGTTATAAATTCAAAACATAGAGGCCGAGAGGGCGACATACCCTCTCTCCCCTTGGCCTCGCAGGGCCGCAATTTAGAACTAACATATTCAAACTAATCAACCTAAAATAAAAATCTAAAAGTCATCCCCCCACCCTCCCTAAACTCAACCATCATCACCAGTTCAGGAGAAATAGAGCACCAGTAAATTACAATCAGAGTTCAGTTGTGTCATTTGTCCATCTGCATGCAGGGTAATGGTTGGTAGAGTGATCACATATACCTATAGAGCAAGCTCTTCACATCAGTGGCAAGAGTTCATAGCACCCAACTCCTATCCATGAGATTGTGCAATCCAATAAGCTAAAATGGGGAGTATCTGCCCATTGTTGTAGAGGAGTCCAACAATGGCTGCCAGACCTTATAGAACTTTTTTCTTACAGACCCTTGAAGTATATGTGGCCTTATAAAGATGGATTATGGAGTTCGTCAGGCCCTTCCAGTATGGTAATGGAAGGAGGATTAGGACTCCAGAAAATATGTTCTGCAATTCCAGGTGAGGAAGAACACCTCCTTCCTCCGCATTCATTCGTAGCAGAGGAATAAATGCGCGCCGGCCTGGCTGGCGTGTAATAAATCCTATGTAGGTACTTAAAGTCTATAAGGCGGTCCCTAGTGGATACTAAGTGTTTAAATGGGTGGTCCCACATGTCTTCCCAGTCCTCTCCTTGGATTTCAGGGATGTCTGCTACCCACCTTTCCCGACATCTAATACCGTAAAAAGTGTGTGTTAGGTAGATTATGTCTTGCTTTCAGTTGGTCAAACGTTATGAGTTCTCCCTCCCTTGTAATATCTCCTAGTACTTTAACCCCCCTGCTAGCCCAAACCATGGGGTCCGGCAGGGAATAGAAATGAGGCAAGCTGGGGTTCATCCATAAGGGGGCAGATGGAGTGATTCCCACATAGCTGGGGGACATTTGAGTCGTGGCTATTTCCCAAGCTTTAATGGTTGCTTTCATGGATTCTGTCAAGGGTTAGATTTTGGGCCTCTATAGGGTGCTAGTCTTAAACTCTCATAGGAGCCCAGATGAGCAGCCTCAAGGACTGTGGCTGAGTCTCCATCCTCCGCCAACAGCCATTGTCTTGCAAAAACCATCTGACCAGCCAGGTAGTACTTCTGCCAATCAGGTAGTGTCAACCCCCCCTGGCCCCATGGTTCCCGGAGTACCTTTATGCTTATGCGGGGTGATTTGGGAGACCACAAAAAGGAACTGATAATGCTGTTCAGTTTGTGGAAAAATGATTTGGGAACCCATACTGGAGTGTGCCTTAGAAAATACTAGATTACTGGCAAAAACGTTGTTTTCAGGAGGTTTATATGTCCTAGTAGAGACAGGGAAAGCCATTTCCACACCTGTATTTTTTGTGTCAGGCGGGGAACTAATGGTAGAAGGTTTATTGGTATGTAATCCCGTATGTTAGACGTAACTTTTACACCTAGGTAAGTGATAGCGGAGACCCATTGCAGTGGGAGATTGTCCTCATCCACCCTTTGCGCCCCTGGACCCAACGGTAATATTGACGACTTGCTCCAATTCACCTGAAGACCCGAGAAGGAGGCAAATTTATTGCGTATGTGCAATGCCGCCTGTAGAGATGTTCACGGGTCTCTGAGGAACATGAGCAGGTCATCTGCATAGAGCGCAAGGTTTTCCTGTACAGATCCTACCTGGATGCCCCCCCCTAATTGTAAATGAGTGAATAATCTCCGTAGGTTGGTGTCCGTGGATTTCCTGGGCATAAATCCCATCTGGTCAATGTCCACCAGTGAAGGAATGACCTTGGCCAGTCGTGATGCCAACACCTTGGTTAGGATCTTTTGACCTGCAATTAGTAATGCTATGGGGCGGTAGGAAAAACACTCGTGGGTCCTTACCTGGTTTCAACAGAAGAACCATGTATGCTTCCATAATTGAAAACGGGAGGGCTCCGTTTTTAAGGCAGTGGTCAAAAAGGACACTGAGTCTTGGGGCTAGTTGTGCCATATATTGTTTGTAGAAGTCTGCCGGGAAGCCACCTGAGCCCGGGGACTTGTGTGGCGGAAAAGCTAGAATCGCCGCTTCTATTTCTAGAGCTGAGATATCAGCATCCAGAAGGGTAACATCTGAGTCTGACAGTATGGGGAGAGGGAGGTCATTCAATAGCCCATCCAGCTCACTGATATCATATGCTGGTATAGGGGAGTAAAGTGTAGTATAATATCGCACAAATTCTTCCAGTATATCAGAAGGGTCAGTAACCACATTCCTCCCAGTGATTTTAATAACAGGAATACTGACTGGTATTCTTTGATCCGCCACTAAAAGGGCAAAGAGTTTGCCATTCTTGTCCCCCTGAGCAAATAGCGACTGCCCTCTTCCCAATTTCAGTTCGGCCCAGTTCCGAAAAGTGTACAGAAACAAGTTGCCGAGTCTCCAGCAGAGAGATATAATTGGTCTTTGTCGGAGAGTCAGCGTGGGCACCTGCGCACTCACGTTCCTTAGTTAGGAGAAGCTCCCCCTGTGCATTATGGTCTCTCCTGGCCACCTTAATCGCGGAAATACATTCTCCTCATGCCACAGCTTTAAATGCATCCCATACCATGGTCGAGTTGGCCGTATCAACATTGGTTAACCAGTAAGCTGCAATGGAGCCCTGTATCTGTGAAGCGACTTGTTCCTCTTGTAACCAGTCTGGTGACAACTTCCAGCCTCCCCCTAACCGGGAGTGACAGGGTGACCGAAAGTGGGCAGTGGTCTGATGTTCCCCCAACCAAGTATTCAGTGTCATGAACATACATTAGCAGTGAAGGATTGACAAACGCTAAATCAATTCTGCCAGAGGATCTATGGGGAGCAGATAGGTGGGAATAGGATTTGACATTGGGATGCTTCCAACGCCATAACTCAGTGAGACCCGTCACAGACATCCAAGTACATAGGTCAGTGGAGGCTGGCCTATTGGTATTGGAAGAGTCTAGTGCAGGGTCCAAAATGGCATTGAAATCCCCCATAATTAGGGTAGGTAGGCTAATAAAGGGAGCTAGTTTACCATGAGGTCATAAAGCTGTATAGGAGGGGGTAGGTGTATATTCACAATCAACATTTTTCGGTAGTGTATGTCCAGTACCACAGCCACATATCGACCCCCCGGGTCAGAGAACACTTGGTGAACAGTGCAAGGCTAGCCAGTTAGACAGCCTTGCTAATTAGGATGGAGGTCCCTCTGGCGTATGTGGAATACATAGAGTGAAGTGCCCTTTGAATCCAGGCCTTGCGCAGGGATAGGATTTTACTTCCCTCCAGCTGGGTCTCCTGCAGGAGGACGACATGCGACTTCACCAGGACACTACCTTAAGGCTGCTATCCATCCATAAAAAAGAGATGAATGGGCATTACATACAGACCAGTAGCTATCCAGCTCCTGGGACGCACTTTCTGAGTTAGAGCAATAATTGGTGCAAAATATCTAAAAAAAATAATCATGGAACATGCTAGATGGTAACCTTCTGCGGTTATACCAGAAACTTATAACCAAAAAATAGAAAACAAAAATAGTCCAATATGCAGCTTGTACCCAAGGAACAAAAGAACTGAAGAGGTGCAATCATTGGCATCGACAATTCGGCATTGTTAGATGAAAAACTTTGTCTCTCCACGCAGAACTCCATGCCCACCAATTGTAAGAGTGGTGCCTCCTTCAAACCGCAGGTTAGAGCGCCATCTTTGGAAAGAGATCTCTCAACAGCAACATTTAGTGCTAGCCAGCACCGCAAATGGTGGGGTTGTACCTATATTTAAGATCTCTTCATGTATGGCAGGGAAAAAAAAAACACAAAGAGAGAAGAGAAAACTGGAAATAGAACAGGCCACAACCAGGGAGGATTAGGATCTCATGTGATGTTAGGGGCTGCCGTCTAGCCAATCACACGCATATTGTGGAGCATCAAAGAACTTGATTGAGCCATTGTATTGAACCCTTAGATGGCTGGGATACAACATGCTGCACAAATTGTCTCCTTACATCCGTGAAGGAGCGGCGTTTCCTCCGTGTCTCAGCAGAAAAATCTGGAAAGAGCATGATGCGAGAATTTTCAAACTTTAAATCCTGATGCTTTCTTGCTTCAGCCAGGAGCATATCGCGGTCTCTACAGTTTAGAAACCTGACTAGGAAGGGCCTGGGCAGAGAACCTGGGGTCTAGCACAAGTGGGAACCTGGTGTGCTCTCTCCACCACATATGTGGGTGGGAGATCCTCCAGGAAAAGCAGGGTTTTAAAAACCTGTTCAGCAAAGAGGACTGATTTGGCTCCTTCTGCACCTTCAGGCAGACCCACCACCCTCACATTATTTCTCCTTTGTCTGTCCTCAGCATCATCAGCACGGTGTTGGAGCCATCTTACCAGGTCCTTTAGTTCAGACAGCTGGGAGCCCTGGGAGTGTGTGGCATCTTCCACCTCGGGGATGCGGTCTTCTGCCGTTGTAAGCCTGCCTCTGATCTTGTCCAGGTCATGTCTGATAAGATTACATTCAGAGGCCAGGTAGTCAATGCACTCCATGAGCTCTGTTTTGGAGGCTGCGATCGCCTCCAGGATTGGACCCATGATTGCCGCTGTATCCACCTCCAACTCGGGGGGTAAAAGTGTTGGCAACAGCTCCGGTGCACCATGTGCATGGCCCGAGCCTGATTCCTGTTCCATTCTGCTGTCTGGCGCGCTGTGAGGATGACACAGGAGCCAAGATGGCACTCTCCTCCACGCTGGGAACAGAACTGCCTCTGATCCTTTGGTGGCGCGGACGGCTCTCCTTGGGCTTTTTTGAGAACAAGGACGGCATTATTATGCGCTCTGGAGTCTCCCCTGCCTAGTTTCAGGCAATTTACCGGGTAAGAGTCGGTTTGAAGGGCTCCAAACGAGGTAATTATCTGGAGGCTAGCCGGAGCTCAGAAGAGACACGTCTTGCCCTGATCACATCTGGTCACGCCCCTACATACAGTCATAGTTAAGCAAATCGCAAGGATTGTACAATATTAAAGTTTTTCTGAAAACATGTACTGGACAAAATGTTGTAAGTCATTGTTGAAAAATGCAAGTTGCTTAGCAAACATATGGATTCTTTGCCTTTAATATTTTCTGAGTGAAGGACCTGAGCTTTGAATTCAACCACCACCACCTTTACCATGCACCCTTCTTTTAGTCATTGAGGTGCAGTTGCATTACATATACAGTATATGCCTCTTAGACAGTTGTCATGTGAACAAGTATCCCTTTTAGAGGATCTCTGCTCTATTCCTGTTCTGGTGGCAGCTCAATTTTTTGGATTTACTCTTACTTTAATTTCCATTGACACTAGTAGCCAGGACAATTAGAGAGTCCTAATGGAGACACAGACCGCATTAAAATCATCAATTCTAATCCTTTAGCTCTCTATTCTAATCTAAAAAAGAAATTCCTTTGGTCATACTTTGACCATACCTGTCCTTACTCAAAATCTCTAGGCTCCTCACACACTTGATAGCGTTTTCATTTGCCTCCTCTTAATGCCATACTTTTTACTTTCTCAGGGGAGCTCTTTTGCAAAAGTCAGACATCATTTTTTTTACTTGTGCTATTAGCCACTAGGGATGAGCCGAACACCCCCCTGTTCGGTTCGCACCAGAACATGCGAACAGGAAAAAAATTCGTTCGAACACGCGAACACCGTTAAAGTCTATGGGACACGAACATGAATAATCAAAAGTGCTAATTTTAAAGGCTAATATGCAAGTTATTGTCAATAAAAGTGTTTGGGGACCTGGGTCCTGCCCCAGGGGACATGAATCAATGCAAAAAAAAGTTTTAAAAACGGCCGTTTTTTCAGGAGCAGTGATTTTAATAATGCTTAAAGTCAAACAATAAAAGTGTAATATCCCTTTAAATTTCATACCTGGGGGGTGTCTATAGTATGCCTGTAAAGGGGCGCATGTTTCCTGTGTTTAGAACAGTCTGACAACAAAATGACATTTTGAAGGAAAAAACACATTTAAAACTACCGCGGCTATTGCATTGCCGACAATACACATAGAAGTTCATTGATAAAAACGGCATGGGAATTCCCCACAGGGAAACCCCGAACCAAAATTAAAAAAAAAAATGATGTGGGAGTCCCCCTAAATTCCATACAAGGCCCTTCAGGTCTGGTATGGATATTAAGGGGAACCCCAGCCAAAATTTAAAAAAAAAATTGATGTGGGGTTCCCCCTAAATTCCATACCAGACCCTTCAGGTCTGGTATGGATTTTAAGGGGAACCCCGCGCCAAAAAAAAAAAAAAAAAAACGGCGTGGGGTCCCCCTAAAAATCCATACCAGACCCTTATCCGAGCACGCAACCTGGCAGGCCGCAGGAAAAGAGGGGGGGACGAGAGTGCGGCCCCCCCCCTCCTGAACCGTACCAGGCCACATGCCCTCAACATTGGGAGGGTGCTTTGGGGTAGCCCCCCAAAACACCTTGTCCCCATGTTGATGAAGACAAGGGCCTCATCCCCACAACCCTGGCCGGTGGTTGTGGGGGTCTGCGGGCAGGGGGCTTATCAGAATCTGGAAGCCCCCTTTAACAAGGGGACCCCCAGATCCCGGCCCCCCCCCTGTGTGAAATGGTAAGGGGGTACTTACCCCTACCATTTCACTAAAAAACTGTCAAAAATGTTAAAAATGACAAGCGACAGTTTTTGACAATTCCTTTATTTAAATGCTTCTTCTTTCTTCCTTCATCTTCTTCTTCTTCTGGTTCTTCTGGCTCTTCTGGTTCTTCCTCCGGCATTCTCGTCCAGCATCTCCTCCGCGGCGTCTTCTATCTTCTTCTCCTCGGGCCGCTCCGCACCCATGGCATGGGGGGGGAGGCTCCCGCTCTTCTCTTCATCTTCTTCTCTTCTTCATCTTCTTCTTCTTCTTCTTCCTTCTTCTCTTCTTCATTTCTTCTCCGGGCCGCTCCGCAGCCATGCTGGCATGGTGGGAGGCTCCCGCTGTGTGACGGCGTCTCTTCGTCTGACGGTTCTTAAATAACGGGGGGCGGGGCCACCCGGTGACCCCGCCCCCTCTGACGCACGGGACATGACGGGACTTCCCTGTGGCATTCCCCGTGACGTCACAGGGAAGTCCCGTCAAGTCACCGTGCGTTAGAGGGGGGCGGGGTCACCGGATGGCCCCGCCCCCCATTATTTAAGAACCGTCAGACGAAGAGACGCCGTCACACTGCGGGAGCCTCCCACCATGCCAGCATGGCTGCGGAGCGGCCCGGAGAAGAAATGAAGAGAAGAAGGAAGAAGAGAAGAAGAAGAAGAAGAAGATGAAGAAGAAGATGAAGAAGAGAAGATGAAGAGAAGAGCGGGAGCCTCCCCCCCATGCCATGGGTGCGGAGCGGCCCGAGGAGAAGAAGATAGAAGACGCCGCGGAGGAGATGCTGGACGAGAACGCCGGAGGAAGAACCAGAAGAGCCAGAAGAACCAGAAGAAGAAGAAGATGAAGGAAGAAAGAAGAAGCATTTAAATAATGGAATTGTCAAAAACTGTCTCTTGTCATTTTTAACATTTTTGACAGTTTTTTAGTGAAATGGTAGGGGTAAGTACCCCCTTACCATTTCACACAGGGGGGGGGCCGGGATCTGGGGGTCCCCTTGTTAAAGGGGGCTTCCAGATTCTGATAAGCCCCCCGCCCGCAGACCCCCACAACCACCGGCCAGGGTTGTGGGGATGAGGCCCTTGTCTTCATCAACATGGGGACAAGGTGTTTTGGGGGGCTACCCCAAAGCACCCTCCCAATGTTGAGGGCATGTGGCCTGGTACGGTTCAGGAGGGGGGGGGGCCGCACTCTCGTCCCCCCCTCTTTTCCTGCGGCCTGCCAGGTTGCGTGCTCGGATAAGGGTCTGGTATGGATTTTTAGGGGGACCCCACGCCGTTTTTTTTTTTTTTTTTGGCGCGGGGTTCCCCTTAAAATCCATACCAGACCTGAAGGGTCTGGTATGGAATTTAGGGGGAACCCCACGTCAATTTTTTTTTTAAATTTTGGCTGGGGTTCCCCTTAATATCCATACCAGACCTGAAGGGCCTTGTATGGAATTTAGGGGGACCCCCACATCATTTTTTTTTTTTTTATTTTGGTTCGGGGTTGCCCTGTGGGGAATTCCCATGCCGTTTTTATCAATTAACTTCTATGTGTATTGTCGGCAATGCAATAGCCGCGGGTAGTTTTAAATGAGTTTTTTCCTTCCAAATGTCATTTTGCTGTCAGACTGTTCTAAACACGGGAAACATGCGCCCCTTTACAGGCATACTATAGACACCCCCCAGGTACGAAATTTAAAGGGATATTACACTTTTATTGTTTGACTTTAAGCATTAATAAAATCACTGCTCCTGAAAAAACGTCCGTTTTTAAAACTTTTTTTTGCATTGATCCATGTCCCCTGGGGCAGGACCCGGGTCCCCAAACACTTTTTATGACAATAACTTGCATATAAGCCTTTAAAATTAGCACTTTTGATTTCTCCCATAGACTTTTAAAGGGTGTTCCGCGGCATTCGAATTTGCCGCGAACACCCCAAATTGTTCGCTGTTCGGCGAACTTGCGAACAGCCAATGTTCGAGTAGAACATGAGTTCGACTCGAACTCGAAGCTCATCCCTATTAGCCACCTTCTAGCTGCTGGATGTCTTTTTAAACATGTTATAATATGTATGTATGTAAAACAAAAATGTTATACTCTTCAAATTACCACACCATGCTATGGTAAAGTCTGGATCCAGAAAGCAGCAAACTTTTGTGTATCACCATAAACTGAGGAAGGGCCATTTATGAGCCACAAAACATATCTTTTTGGTGAAATAAAGCTCTATGAGTTTCACCAAACAGGATGACACTGATCCATCCATAGACACACTATTTCTGCATTACGCACTATGACGGGTGCCTCTGTCCTTTCGGACAACTGACAGGTTGTGACCAGCAAACCAGATTTAACATATACGGAGACAGGGGTTTTCTCCACTTGGGCCCCGGGAAGATTGCTTGTCTCACCATACAGGTTAACAGCAACCTCACCAGTTGTAAGTTATTTAATTTCCTCTTTTTCTACCTAACTTTTTTTTGGTTCACCACTATACCACAGATACACACACACACACACACACACACACACACCACTATAAGGGCTCTTCCGCCTCTCCTTTCTCTTTTTTTAATGGTGGACACAATAAAACCATCTTACTGGTCTTTTTGCCTTTTCAGGCTTGACCCCTCAAGCATTTGAGGACCACCACCATTCGAATTCCAGCTAAGAACAATATCACTGTTATCAGTCAGCACAACCAGAGAGCACAGGATGTTATCATGTCGCAAGATTTCTGCCAGGATCAACAGGTATTTTTTTTAACTTATCAAACAGGCATAACAAAATACTTTCAATGGTATATTTAACCGATCAAAAGGAGCCAAGTAAAAGAAGTTAGTTTTTAGGGCTTATATATACTTTAAAGAGGGGGTCAGCAACCTGTCAATCACGTTTCACCCGTCAACCGCAGGCAGATGACAGGTAGACTGCGAACAGGTTCCTGTGCCGCCGACCCCTGCCTTCTAAGTGTTGGTCCTTGTCTCCCCTCCCAGCCTCAGGGCGGAGGGCGGGAGGAGGAGCTGGCCAAATTAACTTTTTATGTTAAACCACTGGTGATTGGCTGCTAGGACACAGGTTGGTCCTAAGCAACCAATCACCAGCTTGCTAATATGAAAAGTCACTCTGCCAGCTCCCACCCCCCTGTCAAGAACTGTGCTGTCTCCACTGTGGAAACAGGTAGGACACTGTGCTATAGGAGGGAAGCGGTTACTGCTATAAAGGAAGGGGGGGCAGAACACTATTGTGCATGTGTGTGGTGAGGAAGGGGTGATGCAAAGGGGGCAGAGGACACTGTTATGGGCACCCCCATAGCAGTGTAGCAGTGTCGAGTCTTTGGTGCATATGAATGGGGCACATGAGAAAGAATTTGGAAATTTTTGGGAGAGAAGCTAAGCAGCGCTGGAGATGCTGCACAGTTAATATCTTGGCAGGGTTACAAGTAAGTGGCATCTATTATAAAAACTAGCAATATTTATCATCAGTCGCACACATAAGAAGCAAGATGTTATTCTAAAAATCTCTTCTGATCCCTTCCCTTAATTTCTCAAGCATGTGCATATTAACAGTCTGTCCACCTTTGTCAGTGACATTTACTGATCCATTTTCATTTTGCAGCAGCAATGGCTGAGCTCCCAGGCTGGCAAGCCAACAATAACACCAAGAAACATTATTGACCAGTAAATCACAAGCCTTTTAAAAATGTTGTTAATGCTTTCTCGCCACGTATCAGTACAACTTCCCAAAAAGTGCAGTCACTAACCTAAACTGCTTATCAATCACTTTTTAACCAGCAGAAGAATAGATCTTATCAGATTTGAACAGTCAAAATCAAATTGCTGTGACTTACAAACATATACATTTATTTAGTCCTAACTATTAATAGTGTTACCTTTAGAAGCGACGGCGAGATGATTCCACCAAAAATTCCTTTTTTGTTAGGAGATTTAACTGGTGATGGGGAATTGTCTGGAGTTTCATCAGGAGTTCCACCAGGAGTTCCACCAGGAGTTCCACCAGGAGATTTCTCAGCTTTATCCTCTTCATCTGAGTTTCTTTCTGGGAAGCTCTTTGGCTCTAGAAAAAAGAAGTATGGACATTTCAGAACATAGAGAATCATAATATATGTGTATATACAGTATTGGAATGGGTGTGTATATTATTTTTTTTACCTTTTCTGTATTCTGATTATTTTTTTTGTATTATTCTATATATTCTGAAATGTATATATGTAGCCAGGTGCCGGCTGTGTTACTATCTTCATTCAAGAGACACTTCTTCTAATGCTATACATGGAGCATATTCCCTCTAGTGCTCAACCAGGAGATAATCACATCACTCCCTGAATGCAGAGGAAAAGCCTTTCACTATAGCAGAGGATTGTGGGACGTGTAGTCTGGTCCTTTGAGGTTACCATAGACTCTATACTGTTTGAAACTAAAAGTTCCAGAGTGCTGAAAGACTAAAGGAATTCTGGGCAAGCAGATAAATCAGACTGATCTGGGTGGGCTCGCTCTCTTGGGACATGGGCTTCAAAGCTGCAAGAGCCTGTCGCTTCGGGTGCTGCTGGTGGGCACCTCGGCCTAGGTAGGGCTGGGACCTCTTGCTCTATGGACTACATCACTGGACGCAGGTTGGCTGTCGCTGTCACCACATCTGCTGCACTGCTGCCTGGGTCCACATTCCCTGCACATCCACGCAGTCATCGCTGAGTTCTGAGTCCACAGGTGGCCAGTCGGGCGCCTCACAACTCGCTGCTGTCATTCAAAAGTCTGCACAGGGACTTCTTGCCTCACAGAGCCTGGATATCTGCTGGATTGGTGAGCAGGCAGAAGCCCATCTTATGTCTGACACTGTTCTCAAGGACACTGCATGCAGACACCATTACACCTGACTCATTGAAGGGTCTTTGCTAGGAAAACATAACACCATTTGCATCCAACCTCTTTAAGCTGTCATTGCCCTGTAACATCTCTGGGCCCCATCATAGGTAGCTGAAGATCAGCTGAAGGGAAGCTCCTACACAGACCTTTTACCAGTGCACCCTTACTTCTTGTGGCATCAGGGCCTAGTTGGAGTGGACTGACTAAACTTCTCCTCTTCTCCCTCTTGTTCTAGGGTCATAAATCCTTTTTCAACCAAATTCATGATAACAATTTGTCTTATGCCCTGTACACACGGTCGGACATTGATCGGACATTCCGACAACAAAATCCTAGGATTTTTTCTGACGGATGTTGGCTCAAACTTGTCTTGCATACACACGGTCACACAAAGTTGTCGGAAAATCCGATTGTTCTGAACGCGGTGACGTATAACACCTACGTTGGGACTATAAACGGGGCAGTAGCCAATCGCTTTTGTCTCTTAATTTATTCTGAGCATGTGTGGCACTTTGTGCGTCGGATTTGTGTACACACGATCGGAATTTCCGACAACGGATTTTGTTGTCGGAAAATTTTATAGCAAGCTCTCAAACTTTGTGTGTCGGAAATTCCTATGGAAAATGTGTGATGGAGCCTACACACGGTCAGAATTTCCGACAACAAGGTCCTATCACACATTTTCCATCGGAAAATCCTATCGTGTGTACAGGGCATTACTGTTATGGTCATATCTTTGTGTCTCCCTGTGAATTCATGTTGCTGCATTATCACACAACTTGGGTTATACCGGTGTCTAATAATCTGCTGGATTTATTTTCCCAGTAAAATGTTAACTTGCAAACCTTACTAATTTTTGGTAGAATACAGTCTATGCACCATCACAAGGTGGCACAAGTGGATGCTAAAAATATATATATATATATATATATATATATATATATATATATATATATATATATGTGAATGCCACGTCCTATTGCAATCTATGGAGAATAATTGAGTGCAAACATGGACTTTCAAAAGGCTAACCGAAGCTTGAGCTGAAACACGGAACATGTAGTGCTTAGTTTATTCATCCATAGTCCCAACACACTCCCAAGTCATCCTGTTGCGGTTCACATATATGTGACCATTGTGCACAGGAACATCTAATTACAGGGCCTTGTATGTGATAGGGTGAATCGTATGGTGTTTTTTATATACAGTGTATATATGTCTTTTTTATAAACTGTTGTTGCAGGCATGTTGTAATGCAATTTCTCCTTTTGGCCATGAGATGGGGAAAGAGAGATGCTGACAAAGCAAGGGGAGTTTCAGGAAGTGTTGAGGTAAATGAGGAGAGGGGAGTGCTGAGGTGAGAGAAAAGAGAGAGAGACAGGTTTTCCACACAGCACTACAGAGAGAGTGCTGACAGGAGAGCGAAGAGAGGGAAGTCCTGAGATGAGTGAAAGAGAGAGAGAGACAGGTTTTCCACACAGCACTACAGAGAGAGTGCTGACAGAAGATCTGAGGAGGGCTGTCTGAGGAGAGTGTGGAGAGCGGTCTGAAGTACCAGCATCTGATTAAGGCGAGAGACATATGCTGAGACCAGGGACTGTGTGACCCAACAGAAGGAGAGAAAGCCACGTTTCTCTTGAGACTACTGGGAAGAGTTACTGTGAGGAGAGGGGGATAGAGGACAGGAGTGGTGAGGTAATGGGACTGTGTGGTGGAACTCCACCTAAGTGAGAGAGAGCCACACTGTCTACCAGCATCTGAGAGAGCGAGAGCCACGCTTTTCCCGAGACTGCTGCCAAGAGACTGAGGATAAAGGAGCCTGGAACAGTGTCACCCACACGGTCCTCCACCGTTCAGCCCAGGGACCTTGCTCAGCAACTCAGCACCATCTAGCTCAGCGGAGACAACCCACACACCACTTCAGGGATCACAAGACCCATCCAGGTGTCCTGTTGGCCGCTGTCCCATCACCCTGCCAGTTCAGCTACCAGCCATCCTGATCGGCCGACAGGAGGTGATCCAGTGCCTTACAACATTGCCAGGAGCTTGAAACACCATTTGGGACTTCCGTTGTGTCATCACCCAGAGGATTGGTGAGCAGGTGTAAACCCAACATCTTTCTTAGCACAGTATAGACACTGTATGCAGACACCTATTCCCCTTTCTACTGTCAGAGGATGCCTGTTTGGAGCTGCCACTTTTAGCCATTCTGTTCTTACAAACCACTACCTAACAGGATTTCCCAGAGGATTACTGTCTCATTTTTAATTGATTAAAGCTACTCTCTTTATAAAGGGCCCCAACCTTTGCTAGCAGAAGACACTAGTACCCTTCAACTCAGGACCTCTAACGTTATAGAACTGTGCTTACTCTACCTGTTAACCAATTTCTTCTTTTTGTGTTGTTACTTTTTAATGGTGTTTGTGGCCCAGAAGGAGCTGAGAAGTTGATAGATCTTCTCTCCTCCCTCTCAGCGTCTATTATGGGCATATAGATTACTACTGCCCTTTTCTAAACTTACAGTTGCTAAGTATTGAAAGTTGTCTTTTCTAATGTATTAATTCTTTGCAAAAAGGTTTAACAGTGTTGTAAGCTTCCATATGCTTTAAACCATGATAATATATTCAATTTGTTTATCACTACCAGGTGTGTGTCTGTTTTTGGTGATAATCCACAGCCAGAATAACAGTGTTTTCCACATGTGTCTTTAAATGTTTTTGCAGTAATTTAATTTAATCAAGTGTGCCAGAGGGGCTGAGGTCATTCTTGGGGTTGAGGCGGAGATCAGAGAACCCGAATTTACTAAGCGGCTCCTTCGGGGTGGCGCTACACTGTTAACAAATTTTGTAATAAACTTGTATGGTGTGAATCGTATTTAGTGCCATTAAAGTCCTTGTTTGCACTCAATTATTCTCCATTTATTCATTATTGGTGTCTTTGCATTTCATGTCTGCTTTAATTATGTCAGAACCCAGAATGTCAGAGTGGCTGGGAAGCTTGCAAGGTGGGGACCAATGGGGATCATCAACTTCCAGTGGCCCTTATGGGGGAAGTGCTATTTTTTTATTTGTTTTGAATTTTCTGAAATTTTTTTTTTTTTTTGAATGTTCTGAAATTTATATGTCAGGATTTATGCATTACATGGTATGTATCTATTCTGCATTTATGTGGGTGTAGTAGGATAGTCACGATTTTTATGCAGTGGTAGAGGAATAATGTGGATAGCCATGATGTGTGAGGGTTAACTGGGGTAGAGAGATACTGCATGGGATATTTTGATCTCTTGGTCTGGATCAGAGCCCTTTTTTTGCTCCTTCCGGGACTTGGGAGAAAGCTGTGCCTCCGATTACATCACTTCCTGTTTTATAAGATATTTAAATATGCATGTTTGGTGGGCTTTTGTCCTACTGAGGAAACCCAGAATACAGGTGTAATGCGTATAGAGGGCTAAGCCACGCCGCTGATGGTTTATTGCAGCCATTTGTGGGTCAGAAGAGTCTGAGTGGTGAGGAGGAGATGGTTCCATTTAATGTATCCATGCCTGTATCATAGCACTGAGTGTGCTTTTTTTATGTGAGTGCATTTTTATTCTTTGGTTTTAGTAAAAGTTTTTTATACATTGAGAGCACTAATAGTCCCATTCTGTTTTGCATGCAATATGCCCATGAGAGCGGATCCAGCAAAGGAAAGAAGTCTGTCCAGGGAGCTGTGGATATTATAGCCCAAGAAGGGGCAAAAGTACATTTTGACCTTGATCAATACAATAAGGTGAGCATTCACTATCGACATGAGGTTGAAGCATGTGAAACACAAGTTGTATTTGATGAATTTGAAGATACGTGAATCTGTCATGGCACAGTGGTGGTCCGAAGCACAATACTGAATGGACATTTTATTTTTGGAGATTTTTTTATATAAATGATTATATATGGGTGTGCTAAATCACTGTTTATGATTAAATGCTTTTAGGAGTGTAGGGAAATCATACATTGGTTGTTGGACGCACACTTCTGAATAGACTTTTTATTATTTGGGACTTTTTTGATATATGATTGTATAGGGTTGTGCTACATCACTGTTTATGATTATATGCTACTAGGCTTATAAACATTAAAATCTATATTGATTTCATCAGACAAGTCTCCGTGGCGCTTAATCATGCATCTCAATACTTCTGTACCTGTAGAGTCTCTAAACATCCAGTTTTCAGGATCCTCTTCAGAAGCACAGGTTTCAGCAGGGGTCCTGTGGCCTCTTTTCTTTCCCAGAGAGGCTTTGCCTCTCATGAAAGATGAATCTAGAACAACCGTACCCTGAACAGAAAGCAAGAAACAGTTACAGAAACATGGGAATTCGAATGGTTAGACAACAAAAAATAGTACAGTTTTAGGTGAATTCTGTCAAGCTAAATTACCAAATGGTTTCTTATATTTATCTTCAATTACAGTGCCAAGATCTTTAAAACTGAAACCTGCATCCATTTATCTGTTTATGAAATAGCACTATAAAAAGAAAACCAGGCTACAAAAATGGTCAAGTGCCAAAGCAGAAAATATACATTTTGCAGCATTGGTAAAAAGAATGTAGTAAATCATGGATCCAAAATGAAAAATAAGTCTCTAGTCCTATTCTCCTGTACCAACACATCTGTGGGACTTCCTAGAAACCACAAGTGTAGCACATAATGTCATTACACTGTATCTGCAAATATGCGCTGTGTTCATTAAAACTTTAGAAAAACTGTTCAATGTAGGATGGCTGAGAGTTATGACTGCAAGATTATTACTATTATTGGTACCATACCCCCCAACCACCCCAGATTTGCTGGGACCATCCCGCAATCTTAATTAATACCAAGCATCCTGCCAATCCAGAGAGATGTTGGCAACCTGTCACAATAATTCACTTCAGAGCAGATGGAAGCCTCCTTTAATATGTACACAGGCCAGAAGAAGCAGCAGGGGAGGAGGGACATCCCCCTGCAGCAGCCATGTTGATCTGAAGTCTGTAATTAGTTTATTACGGGAAATGGAGAATTGCAAAGGGGGAACACAGTGCCCTGGTGGGGTGGGGAGGTGATACAGGTAACAAACATTTACATTTGGAGGAAGGATTTTTGGGTAATAAAAGGATATGTTCATGAGGTGGGCTTTGGGAGGGGAGGGTGAGAGGGAGCGTGTGCTAGAAGGGGGGGGGGGGAGAAGTTTTGTGTTGGGGGGAGGGTTTGTGCTGGGAGCAGGGATTTGGGTGGGAGGATTTAAAATACAATGGAACAAAAAAATGGGACTTTAAAGGTGCTATTGACTTTTAGGAAAAAATTCAAAACCACACAATATAAAACACAAATTATTTATTATAACAAAATTAAATGCACCTTTCAGTGCAATACATAAAATTGATTAGAGTCCACACAAATGTATGAAGAGTACCCTGCTTATAATCTCATAACATCCAAAATTAACTATACAACTCTTTTGAAAGGTGCATTTTAATGCTGTTATAATAAATCATTTGTGTTTTATATTGTTTAGTTTTTTCTTTTTTTCCTAAAAGTGAATAGCACCCCTAAAGTATGACTTGCTCCAGGAGTGGAGCGAACAGAAATTGGGTCGTGGCCTGGATAGATGCCCAAGCTGAGGCTGTCACATACTTTCCACAGGGTTTTGCGGAGACGCGTGACTTCCAGGACTTTTCTCTTTTTCATTAGATGTCTAGAAGTAGGACGAGCTCCGTCCTTGTCTGCACTCCAAGTGGTTGCTATAAAAGTGGGGAAAAGTGAGCGAGAGTATTGTGTGCAGGAGGAATTCTGTACTTTCATGACTCTTACACTGCGTGTTAGGCACCCCTGCACTCTTTTTGTTTTTGTAGAACCCCTACACACTGCCTTACAGACTCCTGCATCCTATTCACTATATTGTACACTACATACTCTCACCAAAGTGTTCATTGTCTCAACAGTTGCTTGTTGCTAAGCAGTCCCTGATAATTTTAATTAAGTTCTTATTTAAGGTAGGCTCAGACAAAGCTTTAAAGCTCTCTGTCTATTTTCAGTGTTTGCAAAACTACACAGTATGTAATAGAAACTTCTTTTTTTTTTAATGATTGTGCTGAGGTTTATATGTGTCTGTGAGAATTTTGCTTGTGGCACAGCAATCAAGGTATATTTTGTAGGTACAGTGAAGTCCAGGTCTTGTTTATTCATGCACCTCTATTAACAGAAGATGATGAGATTAAGGGGGGATATGATCAACATGTATAAACAAATAACAGGTCCATATAGTGATCTTGGTGTAGAGTTATTCACTTTAAGGTCTTTTACTTTTACACTTTTACGTCTGGAGGAAAAAAGATTTAAACTCCAAATACGGAAAGGCAAAATAAGAGCTATGAAAGTGTGGAATATGCACCCTCAAGAGCTGGTTCTGGCCAGTTCAGTAGATTGTTTTGAAACAGGTCTTGATTCTTTCCTAAATGCACAAAATATAACTGAATACTAATATTTTTAGTTAAAGTTGATCCAGGGAAAATCTGATTGCTTCTTAGGGGATCAGGAAGAATTAAAAAGGAGCATTGGATCATGCTTTATTTGTTTTTTTTTGCCTTCTTCTGGATCAACTGTGGGTAAAGGATTGTGTATATGGAGGTTTTCGATTTGTGTGTGTTAATTTTTTTTCTCTGTGGGTTGAACTGGATGGACTTGTGTCTTTTTTCAACCAGACTAACTATGTAACAGTTTGGTCACCTTTTGCCACAGTGTGCTTAGTGAGCCATAGATCACTGTCTCCCTAAAGTGTCCTCCCAAGCTCTAAATTTGGAAGGTATGTTGGTACTGTTAAGAGGAAGAACATACCTCAAGAAAGTCAAAATTTTCTGCAGGGGCTTCTTCTGCCTGTGTCTCTTCTGGTTCTTCAGCTTGGATCTTGTTCGCTGCTTCTGACACATAGTCGACTGTCTGTAATTCACCATGTTCGGCATGTCCGTTCAGGATTTGGTAAGTAATTTGACCATCTTGATCTTGTGTCTTTTCTGGCATGGATCCATCTGATTCGACGGTTGTAATAACTGGTAGTTTTTGTCTAGATCCTTCTGATAAGCCATCTACATGCTGAGTCTCTTCTGATTTAGCATGCCATTGCTGTGTCTCTTCCTTATGTATACCTAGCAGTTGCTGTTCTTCTGACAGTGGGTATTTTTGGAATTGCTCCTCTGTTTTTTCATTAGCATGCATTTCATCAGTTGAAGTATCGCTATATTTTGGTTCTTCCATGTAACTTTCTCTCAGCTGCTGCTCTAAGTATTCACTAGGTCTTATATCTTTTTCAGAAAACTTAACAAGTACTTCGGATGATACTGTTGGAATATTAGTTGTACTGTCCATTTCCTCTAATTGAACAAGCTTGTACTGTTGTTGGTGGGATTCCAAATCAATACCTAGCAGTTGCTGTTCTTCTGACAGTGGGCATTTTTGGAATCGCTCCTCTGTTTTTTCATTAGCATGCATTTCATCAGTTGAAGTATCGCTATATTTTGGTTCTTCCATATAACTTTCTCTCAGCTGCTGCTCTAAGTATTCACTAGGTCTTATATCTTTTTCAGAAAACTTAAGAAGTACTTCAGATGATACTGTTGGAATATTAGTTGTACTGTCTATTTCCTCTAATTGAACAAGCCTGTACTGTTGTTGGTGGGATTCCAAATCAATCAGCCCTGATTGTGTATGCTCTGAATTTGTAGCATCTGACCCTGTGTGAATGTATGCTGGGTCTTCAATGCCTTCATTCTGGTTTGCAAGTTCATAACTATGGGCTGGTTCATCATGCTGTTTAGATCTGTAATCTGGCTCCAGTGATTGATCATGACTGTGAATTATCTCCTCTGACTGTGAATATCTATTAACTGGCTCCTCAGACATTTCATATTTGTGAGTTGATTCCTCTGACTTTTGATATCCCTGAACATGCTGCTCTGTCTGCTCAAACTTGTCAGTTGATTCATCCAACTGTTCGTATTTGTGAACTGGGTCTTCTAATTGTTCATATTTATGAACTGTATCTTCTAAGTATGCATATCTATGTTCTGACTCTTCTGAAGGCTCGTATTTATTAAGTGGATCCTTTAACTGCCCATATTTCTGAACTGCTTCTTCTGCCTCTTCTGGCTCCTCAGACTGATGATTATTGTGGACTGTCTTAGGTTGTTGAAGAGATAATTGTTCTGTTTGCTCATATCTGCAAGCTAGTTTGACTGACTGTTTATGTTCAATAACAGAATCTTCTGATAGGTCATCCCCGTGAACTGTCTCTTCTGACTTTTCAGATATATAAGATGGTTCTTCTAATAGTTCATGTTTATGGATTGAATGTTCCACTTTTTGAGGTCTGTAACCTAATTCTTCTGTCTGTTCATATTTGAGGCCTGACCCTTCTGACTGTTTATATGTGCTAACTCGCTCTTGTGACTGTTCATCATATGCATATACTGGTTCCTTAGACAATTCAACTGGCTCCTCCAACTTTTCACACAGGACACTTGGCTTGTCTGGTATTTCAAACTTGTGTACTGACTTTTCCAATTGTTGATATATATATTCTGGCTCTTTAAACTGTTCATATGTATGGACAGGCTCATCTAATTGCTTGTCATCTAGTTCCACCTTGTGACCATCATTGCACTCCTGCTCCTGTGATTGACTGTGGATGTACTGTAGCTTATTTGACTCATCATATCTGTGCTCTGTCTTATCTAAGTGAACCTCACATTCTTTTAGTACTGGTGACTGAGCAGTGGTATACACAAGCCTGTCTGATTTTTTGTAGGGGTCATTTAAGTTTTCTGGATTTGTGACTCTAGTAGCTGGATCCTGAGACGTAGCTTCAGAATATCTGAACTGCGACTCATCATAGTTCAATTCTGGCCTACTAGATTCATAGTTTTCCAACTGACTCAACTCTTCGCGTGGCTTCCTTGACTGAGTTTCCCTTTCCATATAGCAGTGTAATGACTCCTCTGATTCATCAACTGGATGAGAATAAACTTCCCCTGGAATCAGTCTGTCATTTTCTAGTATTTGTGACCTCACATATAGGTTTGCTGATGCCTCATTGTCTGCATGTCCAGGTAGCTCTGGTGCAGAGGGTGTCTCAGATTCATGAGTGGATCTGGTATTGTTCCCAAAAATCGATCTAAAATGTAAAAGGTAAACAGTGGAAAAATACTTTAAGAACTGTGTCAATTGTATACAAATCACGATTCTATAGAATGATAATAATGTAACATCACTTGATCTTTTTAAATCACTAAATACTAGTACTTGTTACTTCATCCCACAAATAGAAAAAACTCTTTTAAATGCAGGTCATGATGTAGAGGGTTGTGAACACTGAAATTCTACGAGCCCAGAAGTAATATCGCAAATACAGAGTATGAGTCCCTGGTCAAGGTATGTACATGTACAACTAAGACATAGAAGATTTATTTAAACACCCCATATATTGTTATTATTAAAGATATGTTTAGCACCATATTCCACTATGGCATGTTACAAACTTATGCTGCGTACACTCAAGTGGAATGTCCGACAGAAAAAGTCAGACGGAATCTTTTCATCGTATATTCCGATCATGTGTATGCCTCATCAGACTTTTTTTTTTTTTTAATTCTGACGGACCTAGAAATAGAACATGTTTTAAATATTTCTGACTGAACCAATTCCTATCGGGAAAACTGCTCATCTGTATGCTGTTCTGACGGACCAAAAACGACACATGCTCTGAAGCAAGTACGAGACGGAAACTATGGGCTACCGACTATTGAACTTCCTTTTTCTAGTCCCGTCGTACAGGCTGTATGTCACCGCGTTCTTGACGATCGGACTTTGGTGTGATTGTGTGTACGCAAGACAGTTTCAGTGGAATTCCATTGGAAAAACCTTCAGAGTTCATTCCGATGGGAAAACCGGTCGTGTGTACGCGGCGTAAGGGTGGCCATAAACAGCCAATAATAGCAAATAATGCTTTCAATTTAAACAAAACCAGATTTCAGCAAAGTCTTAATAGCCTACAATGTTCTACCAGACACAATCACTAGGCTTACAGGACAGGAGCAGTGCTTGCTGTGCCTGTGGGCCAATTGTGTCAGAACTTCTGGAATGTAACGCCAGCCCCCTTTTTCTTCCTGACTGATCCCACTGCTGTAACTTTTTTACCAGTAGAAGCAGTGAACTTTATGCCTGCCTCTAAAATCCCAGAAGTAGGGAAGAACAGGGGCTAAGGCTGGCCATACATTATACAATTATCTTGTGCAACTTTCCTTATAGATTTACCAAAAACATCTAATAGGAGTTCAAACCTAAACACTTTCAATTTGCATGCAATCAGGCAGGCCATTCTATTACACAGTTGAAGGTAAATTTAAAGAAAATTGAATAAGAAAATTGTATGGTGTATGGCCAGCTTAAGTGGTAAAGTATTAGAAGCACCCTAGACAGGTTAAAGGGTAAAATGTGTAGCCATACTGCACTGGCAACTGCTCCTTTTCTCTATCAACACAAAAAGGGAGCATATTAGGACTGTTTATCCTCACCTTAGAGCATACAAAGCTGAAATATAGCAAGTATGGGCAAGTTTTTGCAACACTATATGGTAATTGAAGTGATCAGAGGTTAACTACTGCTGCTGGAGAGCAGAATACTTCATATGATATTTTGCCAGAGGAAGTAAGGAATGTTATTTTTATTGATCTTATATAATTATTGCTGCTTGGGGGAATGGTATATCATTTTCTGCTGCATAGGGCATGGAAATATATAATTTATTTTTGCTAGAGTGAAAAAAATGAAATTTTAAATGTTGGACTTATTATTACCTGGGAGCCAGAGGTTATAATTAGGGATGAAAATAATGAAAAATAAAAAATAGGAGTAGCGGGACTTTATATAAACACACGGGAGCAAGGATAAAAATAAAATTGATAGTTTTTAATGGATTCAAATTGTCATAGAGTTACTGTATTCAAATAATTCAATGCATGATGCTATATAAAACCATTCGTACAACTACTACAATTCATTGGAGCCAGAAAAAATATACATACATACATATTCCAACAAGGAATCAATACATAATATATAGTATAAAACATTTAAAGCATAATTGCATGATTGAATGGAGAAAGTAATCATATATATAAACAAAAAGGGTTTTTTTTTTAGGAAGGAAAAAATCAATTAATAAGGAACGGCCTGACCAGATGCATCATTGTATACACTAGGTTGATGTTGGCTCTACGCATTTCAAGGTTTTTGACCTATCATCAGGAGCAAGGAACCATAGTGATAATCTACAAAATACAAAAATACAAAATAAATAGATAAATAAATAAGGGAAAAATGTTTTTTAAAAGGAAAAAAGGGAAAAGGGAGAAAAAAAGGGGAGAAAGAAAAACCCAAAACAGGCAGGAAGGGTCCTCCCTGATGGACCCGAACCGCCCGTACACTTACATGTGTGGTCCACACAGTGGTGGTGCGGCCATGAAATCCCCAGACCAAACCAGATATGCCCTGCACGGGAGCTGAGGGGACATGCCGCGGCGGGCAACCACAAAAATGAACGATGCCCCGCAGGAATATCATTGTACAAAAGTTGTGGAACAATGGAACCAAATCTAAAAAGAAAAAAGAGGAAAAAAGGAAGTGTGGCTGTGGAGTGGATGAAAACAAAAGTGAAAAATCAAAAATAAAATAGGGAAAGAAAGATGTTGAAACAAAGGAGGGGATTAAAAATGGGCAGGTTCCTGGGCGGTCGACGCTCTTCCCTTCTCTCCTTATTTGTGGGCTAGCGTCTGACGTTGGGGATATGGTTGCGGGGGCTTGGCAGCTATGGACTTTATCCCCGCTTGGATACACACCTGCATTCACCCACCACCTATGCATCCAGGCACTCTTGTTTGGACCTATTCGACACCAGGTACACATCTCCCTCCTACCACATTGTGTTTTTCAAATTTAGTTCCATTTTCCCTTCACCACTTTCTTGGTTCTATTTCTTCCCTTTTCCCTTTCTCTCACCTGCCATCCTCTCTCTTCTTTTCTCCCCCTTTTTCTCTCCCCCCTCTTGTTCCCCATCTGTTTTTCTCTTATTACCCTGCTACATTTTTTCTTCTCCCCCTTTTCTTTCCAGTCTCCCCTTTTTCTTCACCTCTTTCTACATTTTCACTTTTTTTTTTTTCCATTCACACTAATTTTCTTCATCCTTTTTAATCCCCTCCTTTGTTTCAACATCTTTCTTTCCCTATTTTATTTTTGATTTTTCGCTTTTGTTTTCATCCACTCCACAGCCACACTTCCTTTTTTCCTCTTTTTTCTTTTTAGATTTGGTTCCATTGTTCCTGTAACGACACCCCGAGTATGAAAGGGGTTAAAGTCGTTTAGGACATTTCAAACCCAAACACAAAGGCAGCTACCGAACACTCCAATCAGCCAAACAAGGAACCCATACAAATAATCCACCCCAAAAACGAGACACAGCTCTGTCTTCAGGTTCCAAGCAGGAATGACTCTTTATTCAAAAAACACATGTTATACAGATCCCACTTCAAAACATTTCCCCCCCACCCTTGGAAAACAGGGCGGGTTAAACTGTCCAATAACAATGGACACACAGGTCAGGTGTGCTTAACTTCTCATCAGTAACCAGTCTTAACAGGGGGGCTGCTGGAGGAATCCCCCCTCCCTCTTTCCTCACAGCAATACACATCCTGTGATCCAAGGCAGACAAACACAATAGAACATTGGAATACAGCCCCACCCCAAACTAGCACAGCAAACAGTGCACAACACAATGAGACAGCACACATTATATATACACACATATACAGCATTGAGTCTCTGACTAGCACAGATCATAGTGGGGTTCTCATTCACCTTGTGCCCCTATTAGTGACTCCCATCACAATGGCATATCCAGGGTCCCCAGAGTCTGTGCGTCTTGGGGGACATGGACCTGAATCTAAAGTAACGCCACCTCCAGGGTCCCCAGGCATACAGCTCACAAAGAGCACAGTCCCCCCAAATGCCAGGGACCATAATCGGTTTGCAGGAGGCTGGCATTCAGTCCCCTCCAAAAGCCTCTTTTCCGGCTAGGTCTGTCACATTTCTCCCCTTTCGGCAGGAGACTAACACAGGAGGAGACCCCAGACGGGTTGACTGCGAAGTTAGTCAGTAGTTCCAGTCCTCTAATGCTGGTATCCACACCATACCCCAAACAAAATGTTCCAAACAGATAATTACTTACCCAGCCAACCTCTGCCTCTCTCGGAGAACACGCCCGCCGCTGGGGAGAGGCCTGGACTGGCCCTTCTCCCTGTAGTCTTTTCAGCTGCTGGAGAGAAGACAGGGTGACTGGGCTCACGTCATCATGCTGTTGGGGATCTGGGCACGGGTAGTCACTCGGTTGGCTTCAGCGGGGCCTATCGGGGCATAAGCAGAAATGAGGGGGGCCAAATCATTCCCCAGTAGTACATCCACTGGCAAATCCTTCATCACCCCTACATTCACGTGTCCCGAACCAACCCCCCAATCCAGGTGAACACGGGCAACGGGTAGCCGGAAAATGGTGCCTCCTGCTACCCTTACGACTACAGTGTCCCCGGCGTGTTGGCTCTCTGGGATGAGGTTCTTCCGTAGTAGGGTCATGGTGGCACCAGTATCACGTAGGCCATTGGCTACCTTTCCATTAACCCGGACGGTCTGCCTGTGTTGCTGCCGGTTGTCCTGGTTAGCTGCTTGTACTAGATCAGCCTCATGCAGGACGCCCCAACGTTCTTCCTCCTCAATGCAGTGAGCCGCAGGCATGGATGTGCGGGGATTCCCCCCTGCTGGCTTTCTCCACGAGTGGGACTGCCTGGCTGGATTCAACGGACAGTCTGGCTTTTTGTGCCCTAGCTGTTTACACCCGAAACACCTGAGGGGTTGTGAGTAGTCTTGGGAGTTGAACCTGGGCTGCCGAGAATAAGTGGCCACTGGAGGTGGTGCTGTAGGGCGGTACAACTGTGGTTTGTAGGCACCAGCTGGAGGGGGTGCCGCTGATCGATAATCCACCCGAGCTGTTGTCTTGACCACATGGTTATCCAGTTTGCGGGCGTCTGTGTATTCGTCCGCCAGGCGAGCTGCTTCAGACAAGGTGCAAGGTTTTCGGTCCCGGACCCACTCTCTGACTTCTGGGGACAGCTTTTCAAAGAAGTGCTCCAGCAGGAACAGCTGCAGCACCTCTTCCCCAGATACTGCTTGGCATCAGGCGACCCAGTGGGTTGCCGTGCGGTGTAGGCGGCATGCCCACTCGGTATATGAGTCTCCAGTTTGCTTGCTCGTCTCTCGGAACCGCCTCCGGTATGCCTCCGGTGTGACAGCATACCTGCCCAACAGTGCTTCTTTTAGCAGCCCATAGTTCATAATATCCTTGTCTGGGATGGCCCTGAATGCTTCACTGGCCCGGCCGGACAATTTCCCAGACAAAATGGTAACCCATTCCTCTGTGGGCACCCGGTGTAGGGCACATTGCCGTTCAAAATCGGCAAGGTACCCATCAATCTCCCCTTCTGCTTCAATGAAATTTTTAAAAGCAGCAAAATGTACCTTTCTCTTTTCAGTTGGTGCTGTTGCGACTCCCGCTGCTGCAGCACGTCTTTGCTGTAGCCAATTTGCATCCACAGCCGCTATAACTCGGTCTATGATCTCCGCTGTAGGGTTAGGGCCATAATGTGCCAGTCTTATTTTAACAGCCCGATCAAAACTTGCCTCTTCGGGTGTCCTGTCTGTTATGCTGGGTCTTTCGGTTATGTTGGGTCTTTCAGCTCTATCCATTTCGACTAGTTCTTCAATAATGTCCCTCTTCTTACGGTTGTTGGCCGGTCTCCGGTTGTAGCTGTCCTTCTGGGCTGTGGGAATGATCCCGCTGCTTGCCACCAGTGTAACGACACCCCGAGTATGAAAGGGGTTAAAGTCGTTTAGTACATTTCAAACCCAAACACAAAGGCAGCTACCGAACACTCCAATCAGCCAAACAAGGAACCCATACAAATAATCCACCCCAAAAACGAGACACAGCTCTGTCTTCAGGTTCCAAGCAGGAATGACTCTTTATTCAAAAAACACATGTTATACAGATCCCACTTCAAAACATTTCCCCCCCACCCTTGGAAAACAGGGCGGGTTAAACTGTCCAATAACAATGGACACACAGGTCAGGTGTGCTTAACTTCTCATCAGTAACCAGTCTTAACAGGGGGGCTGCTGGAGGAATCCCCCCTCCCTCTTTCCTCACAGCAATACACATCCTGTGATCCAAGGCAGACAAACACAATAGAACATTGGAATACAGCCCCACCCCAAACTAGCACAGCAAACAGTGCACAACACAATGAGACAGCGCACATTATATATACACACATATACAGCATTGAGTCTCTGACTAGCACAGATCATAGTGGGGTTCTCATTCACCTTGTGCCCCTATTAGTGACTCCCATCACAATGGCATATCCAGGGTCCCCAGAGTCTGTGCGTCTTGGGGGACATGGACCTGAATCTAAAGTAACGCCACCTCCAGGGTCCCCAGGCATACAGCTCACAAAGAGCACAGTCCCCCCAAATGCCAGGGACCATAATCGGTTTGCAGGAGGCTGGCATTCAGTCCCCTCCAAAAGCCTCTTTTCCGGCTAGGTCTGTCACAGTTCCATTGTTCCACAACTTTTGTACACTGATATTCCTGCGGGGCATCGTTCATTTTTGTGGTTTCCCGCCGCGGCATGTCCCCTCAGCTCCCGTGCAGGGCATATCTGGTTTGGTCTGGGGATTTCATGGCCGCACCACCACTGTGTGGACCACACATGTAAGTGTACGGGCAGTTCGGGTCCATCAGGGAGGACCCTTCCTGCCTGTTTTGTGTTTTTCTTTCTCCCCTTTTTTTCTCCCTTTTCCCTTTTTTCGTTTTAAAAAAAAAAATTTCCCTTATTTATTTATCTATTTATTTTGTATTTTTGTATTTTGTAGATTATCACTATGGTTCCTTGCTCCTGATGATAGGTCAAAAACCTTGAAACGCGTAGAGCCAACATCAACCTAGTGTATAAAATGATGCATCTGGTCAGGCCGTTCCTTATTAATTGATTTTTTCCTCCATAAAAAAAAAACCCTTTTTGTTTATATATATGATTACTTTCTCCATTCAATCATGCAATTATGCTATAAATGGTTTATACTATATATTATGTATTGATTCCTTGTTGGAATATGTATGTATGTATATTTTTTCTGGCTCCAATGAATTGTAGTAGTTGTAAGAATGGTTTTATATAGCATCATGCATTGAATTATTTGAATACAGTAACTCTATGACAATTTGAATCCATTAAAAACTATCAATTTTATTTTTATCCTTGCTCCCGTGTGTTTATATAAAGTCCCGCTACTCCTATTTTTTATTTTTCATTATTTTCATTCAATCGGGATGGAGGGGGGATCTGAGCGGCACCCCTATACCTCATATAAAGTCCCACTAATTCCTTCCTCATATGTTATAATTAGGGATATGTGAATCGACCTGAATTTGATTCATAGGCTGTTGTCAAGCCCATATTGAAATCTGTAAATTGCTAACTTTAATCGAAACACTGTTAAATGTAATTGTAAATTACAGTAAATTTTTGGCTATCGTCCCTTATCATCCCCTCCAATAATTTACCCACCATTGATGTTAGGCTGACTGGCCTGTAGTTTCCAGGGATTTGTCTCTGCCCTTTTTTGAATAGTGGCATCACATTGGCTTTTCTCCAATCATCTGGTACCAACCCTGTCAGTATGCTGTCTGCAAAGATTAGGAACAATGGTCTGGCTATAACCTGACTAAGTTCTCTGAGGATTCTTGGGCCTCACACCGTGTGAAGAATTTGCCTTACTGTCAAAAATTGCAAGGATATGCACCTTTCAAACAGGTGCGGATAAATTGGTCTTTGGGTTTCGTTGGCGCCTTCACACCGTAACCCTATAGAGGAGCTCTTGATGAAAGCAAGAATTGGCCTCGCAGTCAAAAACTGCAATGATATGCACCTGTTTGAAAAATCTGGTCTTTCTTTGGGTGTTAATTGTGCCCATGAAACCTACACCCAAAAAATTGTTCCAGATGAAATCAACACCCATAACGCTAGGCAGTCCTGCAGAGATTCCACATCCGAAAAACACTTAATCAGGGACATCAGCATTAGGGGCTTCATAGCTGCTGGTAATCCAGGAATGATACATTTTGATAAATGTCAGATGGTCCACCGAGTCTGTGGACAGACATGTTCTATCATCAGTAACAAAACCTCCAGAAGCACTGAATGCCCGTTCAAAAAGCACGCTGGATGCAGGGCAATCCAGCAGCTTAATTGCATACTGGGCAAGTTCTAGCTAGTGGTCTATTCTTGTGACCCAGTAAGCCAGTGGATCGTCGTCTGGAAAGCTCTCCATCTCTGTTTTTCCCCTAGATAATCGGCCACTGTGTGATGCAGACGCTGCCGATGGTATGTGGAAGCTGACAGCCCTGGGCGGACTAAAAAAAATTGTAAAATGGATCACTTAGGCAGCCACCTTCGCCACCGCTCCTCTCTTGACCAACAGAAGCCTCAAAACTACATTTTCCATGACACTGTAACCTACCAGAGTCGAGAAAAGCATTAGATAAACTCCTCTTTAAGGTGTCCTCAAGAGATTTCACTTTTGAGATTTTCACTCTCTGTGGGGACTGGATGAGTTTTGAGACTTTCCCCTTGTAATGGTTGCCAACCAATAGTGATCCTTCTCCTTAATGGCACGTATTCTTGGGGGAGCATGAGGGAGCCCATGCACCACAAATTTGCGGAGGCATGAGAAACAGACTCCCCGGGGTCACTGAGGATTATAGTATCTAAGACTGCCTCCTCATATGTCTTCCTCTGCTTCAATGCCTTCAAAACTGCCAGGGTCCTCCTCCTGCCCCTCTCTTCTTGTGTGTTCTGTGGCATAGGAACAATGGTGTCTGCATTAAGTGTGCCTTGAGAGAAAAGGAAGTCCTCCTCTTCCTCCCGCTGCTCTGCCTCAAGTGCCCTCTCCATAATGCCATGCAGAGTCTGCTCCAACAGGAACACAACAGGGATTGTGTCACTGATGCATTGTCACGGCTCACCATCCTTGTGGCCTCCTTAAATGGTGACAGTTAGGGATGAGCTTCGTGTTCGAGTCGAACCCATGTTCAACTCAAACATCGGCTGTTCGGTCGTTCGCCGAATTGCGAACGATATGGGCCGTTCGCGCCAAATTTGTGTGGCGCGTCACGGCCCATAATTCACTGCGGCATCGCAGTGCATTGCTTGCTGATGATTGGCCAAGCATGCACTATGACCCGCATGCTTGGCCAATCACAGCGCCGCCTGAACAGAGAGCCGTAATTGGCCAAAGCCAAGGAGGCTTTGGCCAATTATGGCTCAGGGGATTTAGTACACGCCCCACACTATATAAGGCCGCCTGCACGGCGGCCCTGTGTAGTGTGTGTTCCGGCGTTGAAAGAGATAGACAGAGAGACAGTGTTTGATTTGAGTTAGATAGATTAGGCAGAACAGTCAGTCAGTTAGCTGCACTTACAGTGTATTGTGTATATATATGCATCCCAGGTGTTGCATATATATATATATACACTGTACTCAGTTTAGCTAGATCCGTTCCTGTTATCTTCTAGACTATTTACATTTAGTGCAGTGCGTCCTGCTCACAGTGTTCAGCTAGATCCGTTCCTGTTATCTTCTAGACTATTTACATTTAGTGCAGTGCGTCCTGCTCACAGTGTTCAGCTAGATCAGTTCCTGTTAAATTCTAGACTATTTACATTTAGTGCAGTGCGTCCTGCTCACAGTGTTCAGCTAGATCCGTTCCTGTTATCTTCTAGACTATTTACATTTAGTGCAGTGCGTCCTGCTCACAGTGTTCAGCTAGATCCGTTCCTGTTATCTTCCTACTGACAGGCAGGCTTGTCTTGTTACAGTATTAACAGCTACCTAAAGAAAATTACTGGTGTTCTTTTGATCCTATTAGTACCACGGTCAGGCAGCTAGACTATTAACATTTAGTGCAGTGCGTCCTACTCACAGTGTTCAGCTAGATCCGTTCCTGTTATCTTCCTACTGACAGGCAGGCTTGTCTTGTTACAGTATTTACAGCTACCTAAAGAAAATTACTGGTGTTCTTTTGATCCTATTAGTACCACGGTCAGGCAGCTAGACTATTTACATTTAGTACAGTGTGTCCTGCTCACAGTGTTCAGCTAGATCCGTTCCTGTTATCTTCCTACTGACAGGCAGGCTTGTCTTGTTACAGTATATAAAGCTACCTGAAGAAAATTACTGGTGTTGTTTTGATCCTATTAGTACCACGGTCAGGCAGCTAGACTATTTACATTTAGTGCAGTGCGTCCTGCTCACAGTGTTCAGCTAGATCCGTTCCTGTTATCTTCCTACTGACAGGCAGGCTTGTCTTGTTACAGTATTTACAGCTACCTGAAGAAAATTACTGGTGTTCTTTTGATCCTATTAGTACCACGGTCAGGCAGCTAGACTATTTACATTTAGTGCAGTGCGTCCTGCTCACAGTGTTCAGCTAGATCCATTCCTGTTATCTTCCTACTGACAGGCAGGCTTGTCTTGTTACAGTATATAAAGCTACCTGAAGAAAATTACTGGTGTTATTTTGATCCTATTAGTACCACGGTCAGGCAGCTAGACTATTTACATTTAGTACAGTGCGTCCTGCTCACAGTGTTCAGCTAGATCCATTCCTGTTATCTTCCTACTGACAGGCAGGCTTGTCTTGTTACAGTATATAAAGCTACCTGAAGAAAATTACTGGTGTTCTTTTGATCCTATTAGTACCACGGTCAGGCAGCTAGACTATTTACATTTAGTACAGTGCGTCCTGCTCACAGTGTTCAGCTAGATCCGTTCCTGTTATCTTCCTACTGACAGGCAGGCTTGTCTTGTTACAGTATTTACAGCTACCTGAAGAAAATTACTGGTTTTCTTTTGATCCTATTAGTACCACGGTCAGGCAGCTAGACTATTTACATTTAGTGCAGTGCGTCCTGCTCACAGTGTTCAGCTAGATCCGTTCCTGTTATCTTTTTACTGACAGGCAGGCTTGTCTTGTTAAAGTATTTACAGCTACCTAAAGAAAATTACTGGTGTTCTTTTGATCCTATTAGTACCACGGTCAGGCAGCTAGACTATTTACAGTTAGTGCAGTGCGTCCTGCTCACAGTGTTCAGCTAAACCTACAAGTTAGTGGGGTGCGTCCACCTCACAGTGTTCAGCTAAAGCTACCTGTAGAAGGTTGGTGGTGTTCTCATACTACAGGCAGGTAGTTGATTTTGCTAGCGTCAATATATATTTATGTCATCAGTGACTCCTTCCCTAGCTCCACCATGTCCTCCTGAGGAGTCCCTCGAACTGTTTGACCACAGTGTTGGGTACATGCTCCAGGAGGATGCCCAGCGTTTGGAAGGCTCTGATGATGATACTGAGCTCGATGAAGGCAGTAACATGAGCACGGACAGAGGGGGTGCCCAAGAAGGACAGCAATCTGGCAGTCATGCTCCCCCTGCTGCAGCATACTGCCGGGTTTGCTCCAGTGATGAGGAGGGAGGGGATAATGAGGTCACTGACTCAACGTGGGTGCCTGATAGGAGAGAGGAGGAGGAGGAGGAGGAGGCAGCACATCACCAACGAGGCAGGATGCCCTCCAGGGGCCAGCCTAAGGGCAGCACATTGACTGCATCACATCTGCAGGGCGCTGCAGTCTCTGCGCGTTATTCAAAAAGTTCTTTGGTGTGGGCCTTTTTTGAGACGAGTGCATCAGATCGCACCGCTGCTATTTGCAACATATGTCTCAAGCGTATCTCACGTGGCCAAAACATCTCCCGCTTGGGTACCACATGCTTGACCAGACATATGTTGACCTGCCATGCAGTTCGTTGGCAAGCGCATCTAAAAGACCCACACCAAAGAACAAAGAGGACCTCTCCTTGCTCCTCATCAGCTGAGATTTCCAACCCCACTAGTCCTCTCTGAGACCTGCACTGAGAGGAATGAAGGTGTAGAATTAGGTGTGTCACAGCCAAGTACTTGTGGGCAATCTGCTTTTGGTACACCGACGTCAGATTGTACCAGGCAAATTTCCCTGCCCCAGCTGCTGCACCGCCGAAAGAAGTTTGCTCCCAGCCATCCACATGCCCAGCGGTTGAATGCTAGCTTGGCAAAATTGCTGGCATTTCAACTGCTGCCTTTTCAGTTGGTAGACTCTGCCCCCTTCCGTGAGTTTGTGGAATGTGCGGTTCCTCAGTGGCAGGTACCCAAACGCCACTTTTTCTCATGGAAGGCGATTCCGGCTCTCTACCGGCATGTGGAAGGCAATGTCCATGCCTCGCTGGACAGGGCGGTCAGCGGTAAGGTGCATATTACCGCTGACTCATGGTCCAGCAGGCATGGACAGGGACGTTACCTAAGTTTCACGGCGCATTGGGTGACTCTGCTGGCAGCTGGGAAGGATGCAGGACAAGGTGCAGTAGTGTTGGAGGTTGTTCCGCCACCACGCCTCCAAAATGCTAATGATTGTGACACACCTCTCTCCTCCACCCCCTCCTCTTCTTCTTCCTCCATGGCCTCTTCCTCGGAACCAGCGGTGCTCCGTAGTCGTTCAAGGGGCTACGCATGTACGCAGGCCAAAAGATGCCATGCGGTGCTTGAGCTGGTGTGCTTGGGGGACAGGAGCCACACTGGGGCAGAGGTTCATTCAGCTCTGCAGGGGCAGGTTCAGAGGTGGTTGATGCCACGCCAACTTAAGGCAGGAATGGTGGTTTGCGACAATGGCACCAACCTCCTCTCTGCCCCCCGACAGGGACAAATGACCCATGTGCCCTGTTTGGCTCACGTCCTTAACTTGGTGGTGCAGCGGTTCTTGGGCAGGTACCCAGGCTTACAGGATGTCCTGAGGCAGGCCAGGAAAGTCTGTGTGCATTTCCGCCGGTCATATAATGCCAGTGCTCGGCTGACGGGCCTCCAAAAGGAGTTTAACCTGCCCAAGAACCGCCTAATCTGTGACATGCCCACCAGGTGGAACTCAACGTTGGCCATGCTGCAGCAGCTGCACACGCAGCAGAGGGCCATCAATGAGTACCTGTGCGACTATGGCACCAGGACAGGATCAGGGGAGCTTGGTTTTTTTCCCCACGCCAGTGGGCCATGATCAGGGATGCATGCACTGTCCTGTCACCATTTGAGGAGGCCACGAGGATGGTGAGCAGTGACAGTGCATGCATCAGTGACACTGTCCCCCTTGTCCACCTGTTGGAGCACACGCTGCGTGGAATAATGGACAGGGCACTTGAGGCAGAACAGAGGCAGGAAGAGGAGGACTTCCTTAGCTCTCAAGGCCCCCTTTATCCAGACAGTGTTCCTGCGTGACCGCCGATCACACAGGAAGAGGACGAGGAGGAGGAGGAGGAGGAGGAAGATTGTGTCAGTATGGAGGTGGAGCCTGGCACTCAGCATCAGCAGCAGTCTTTAAGGGATCAGTCCCAAGAAACACATGGACTTGTACGTGGCTGGGAGGAGGTGGCTGCGGACCATGTCGTCCTTAGTGACCCAGAGGCCTCCGGACCGAATGCCTCAGCAAACCTACGCTGCATGGCCTCCCTGATCCTGCAAAGCCTGCGTAAGGATCCTTGTATTCGTGGTATCAAGGAGAAGGACCAATACTGGCTGGCAACCCTCCTTGATCCACGTTACAAGGGTAAGGTTGCGGACCTTATCTTGCCATCGCAGAGGGAGCAGAGGATGAAACATCTTCGGGAGGCCTTGCAGAAAGGTCTGTGCAACGCGTTCCCAGAGACTGGGAGGTTACAAACTCCTGTTTCTGGACAACGTGTTGCTGAGGCTTCGGTCAGTCAAAGAAGGAGCAGTGGAGAAGGTGGCCGTCTGACCGATGCGTTCAGACAATTTTTTGGTCCGCAGCCCCAAGGTATGATCGGTTCCAGCAACCATCGCCAGCGTCTGTTTTACATGGTGCAGGAATACCTAGGGGCAAGATCAGACTTGGACACCTTTCCCACCAAAAATCCTCTGGGTTACTGGGTCTTGAGGATGGATCACTGGCCAGAGCTTGCACAGTATGCAATTGAGCTACTGGCCTGTCCTGCATCCAGCGTTCTTTCGGAACGCACATTCAGTGCTGCTGGAGGCGTGGTAACCGATCACAGGGTGCGTCTGTCCACCGACTCGGTCGATCGACTGACCTTCATAAAAATGAATCAGTCTTGGATCACCACCAGCTACCAAGCACCTGATGCTGATGTAACCGAATAATTTTTTTTGAAATCTCAGATCCCTTCAAAGACTGCCTATGCTGATGCTGAGTCACTATCCCTGAGTAATTATCCTCTTCCTCCTCAATCATCACGCTGATAGCTTGTAAGAACATTTTTGGTTCTGGGCGCCACCACCAGTGCCTAAGGCACAATTTTTCAGCCCCTGTTTAACAGGGGCGTGTAATTACAATTTTTGATGTAATACTTTGCAGCAGGGCTCGTTCCTGCATTCCAACTAGAGTGTCTGTGAGGGGTTGCAGTGTTGTGGCACCAGCACCAGTGCCCAAGGCCCAATTTTTCTGCTCCTGTCTAACAGGGGCGTGTAATTACAATTTTTGATGCAATACTTTGCAGCAGGGCTCGTTCCTGCATTCCAACTAGAGTGTCTGTAAGGGGTTGCAGTGTTGTGGCACCAGCACCAGTGCCTAAGGCCTAATTTTTCAGCTCCTGTTCAACAGGGGCATGTATTTACAATTCTTGATCTAATATTTCACAGCAGGGCCCTGCGAGGGCTTACAGTGTTGTGGCCACAGCAACACCTAAGGCCCAAATTTCTGCTGAGTATATAGGGCAGGACCCTACTTTCAAACATCTAACTTACAAACGACTCCTACTTGCAAACGGAAGGAGACAACAGGAAGTGAGATGAAATCTACCCCTAGGAAGGGAAATTCTCTCCTGTAAGAGTTAATATGGGGAAAAAAATTCTCCTTTCCACTGATGCTTTCCAATCCTTGTTCCACAAAAAAACCCAAATTTTCAAAAAACATTTTTCATTGGGACAAAAAGTGAGGTGAAATCTTCTGAAGAGGAGGAAAGACAGCAAAACAAATGTCACAGGGGTGATAACCCTTCCCTATGTTTTCCAAAAAGCTTAAAGATTTTTTGGCTGGAGCTAAACACGTTAAAAATGTACCCATTCAAAATTACAGACAGATTCTACTTAACAACAAACCTACAGTCCCTGTCTTGTTTGCACCGCCTGTATACTGCTGTTCAGAGTATATAGGGCCTGGTGGCCCCACACCTTTCCTTATTTTAATTTGGGTGCGGGGTTCCCCTTAATATCCATACAAGACCCAAAGGGCCTGGTAATGGACTGGGGGGTACCCATGCCGTTTGTCTCACTGATTTTCATCCATATTGCCATGACCCGACATTACATTAAACCCGCAAGCAGTTTTAAATGAGATTTTTTCCTTTAAAAATGACATTTGGTGCAGGGACTGTTCTAAACACGGGAAACACGCGTCACTTTACAGGCATACTATAGACACCCCCCCCAGGTACGATATTTAAAGGAAATTTTTCTTTTTTTTTTCTTTTACTTTAAGCATCATTAAAATCACTGCTCCCGAAAAAACGGCCGTTTTTAAAAGTTTTTTTTGCATTGATACATGTCCCCTGGGGTAGGACCCGGGTCCCCAAACCCTTTTTAGGACAATACCGTGCAAATTAGCCTTTAAAATGAGCACTTTTGATTTCGAACGTTCGAGTCCCATAGACGTCAATGGGGTTCTAACGTTCGTGCGAACTTTCGGTCCGTTCGCAGGTTCATGTGCGAACCGAACCGGGGGGTGTTCGGCTCATCCCTAGTGACAGTACAGTGCTGGCCTGAGCCTGCCGTTTTGCCATACTCACACAGTTACTCATTGACGACCCTCTACTGCATGTGCAACCGCTGCAGCATTGCCAATGTCGAGTTCCATCTGGTGGGCATGTCACAAATCAGGCAGTTTATGGGCAGGTGAAATTCCCACTGAATTTCAGCCAACTGAGCACTGGCTGTGTATGGCCATCTGAAACAGCTACATACTCTTCTAGCCTGCTTTAGCAGATCTTCCAAGCCTGGGTACATATTTAGGAAATGCTGCACCACCAAATTGAGGACATGTGCCAGGCATGGCACATGTGTCAACTTTTCCTGTCTAAGGGTGGACAGGAGGTTTGTGCCATTATCACACAACACCATTCCTGGCTCCAGCTGGCGTGGTATGAACCACCTCTGGGCTTGCCCCTGCAGAGCTGCAAGAATCTGCTTCGGTGTAGTTCCTGTCCCCTTGACACACCAGCTGAAGCACTGTATGACACCTTTTAGCCTGACACATTGAATAGCCCCTTGAATGCTTAGGGGGTACTTGTGGTTCGTAGGACAATTCAGCAGAGGAGAGCATGGAGGCGGAGGAGGAGGGGGTAGAGCTGACAAATCTGGCATCATCACCACTAGCTATATAGAGACATGGGGGCACAACAAGCTGCAGCACTGAGCCCTGTACTGCATCATTCTGAGTTGCAAGCAGAGTTACCCAGTGTGCTGTGAACTAAATATATCATTCCTGACCATGCTTGCTGGACAACGTGTCAGCAGTAACATGGACTTTGCGGCTGACTGCCTTGCCCAATGATGCCATAACATTGCCTTCCACGTGATGGTACAGAGCCTAAATGGCCTTATGTGAAAAGAAATAGTGACTGGGAACCTGCCATTGTGGTACAACACATTCTGCAAATTCATGTAAGGGGGCAGAATCTACCAGACAGAAAGGCAGAAGTTGTAGAGCCAGCAGCTTTGACAAGCTTGCATTTAGATGCTGGGCATGTGGGTGGCAGTGACTTTTTTTCGCTGCAGCAGGTCGGGTAGAGAAATTTGCCAGCTACAGTCTACAGCTGGTGGTGTGCTGCTGTCAGATGTGCTGCAAGGACCTGGGACACACTGCGCTATACCATCATCCCTGTCAGTGGAGGCTGCTGAGAGGTCATGATGTATAGTGGGGGCAGACTAAGGTGTGTAAAATGGAAAAACAGATTTGTGCCCCTTTTGTGTGGCTATCAGTTGCTCTTGCCAATGAGTTGAGTGGTGGGAGGTTAAATGCCTTGTCAAGCATGTGGTACCTAAATGGCTGGTGTTTTTGCCATGCTTGAGACAAAGTTTGTTTGTCTCAAGCGTTCCGCTGAAAATGTGCTAAAAAAAGGCCCAGACAGCTGAGCTGTGGGAAGTGGGCCAGGAGATAACAGCTCCACAATGTGATGGAATAGGGTGGCTGCTCTCTACTCTTTCATGATGGCTGCCTCGTTGGGGTTGTGCCTCACCCTCACTTTCCTCCTCTGCTCTATCTGACATCCAAGTCATGTAAGTGACCTCATCATCATCATCTCCTCCATCCTCATTACCAACTTGGCAATACGCTGCAGCTGGAGGAACATGACTGCCAATTTCTGTACCAGTGTTCTCCCCTCTCTGTAGGCTCATGGTTCTGCCTCCCTGAACCTTAACCTCAGAACCAACATCTGATTTAAGTAATGGCTGTGCATCGTGGATGACTGTTATATTCTCTGAGTTGAGAGAGACAAAAGACTCTGGTCTGGAACAACTGATGTTTATTTCAGTACTCGCTGTACAATCCAACATGCATCTCAGGACAGGTATATCTTAATATGCTTCCTTACATGTGCTCTAAGATGGCTACTATGCCCCTTTACCCTTGTCATCACTCCTGGGTGGAGCCAGCCGTAAAGTGACAGTACGTGCGGAACCCTTCAGATATAACACCAACGCTGTGTTCAAATAACTCAGCTGACTCCTCCATGCCTGATCCTGGGGCTATGGCAGGAACAGCTGTGAACAAGGAGGCAGGTTTAGCCATTCTGGCAGCAGTAGTGGATTGTGCACCAGTCTCTGCTTGGGTGATGGAAGATGAGGAGGATGAGGATGCTCTGAATGCTGTGCAGGCATGTACTGGCCATCAGGACTACTGAGAGTTTCGCGGTGGGCCGATGGCTCAGTGGGCCAGTCAGGTGCAGTCCTGGAGCCGCTCCTCTCTGACAGTGAGTGATCGCGATTTCACTCCTGTCAGGAGGAGCAGCTTCCATTACTTGCTGGAGAGAGCATTAGGCTTTCTGCTCCCTCCAGCCTGCAGGGGGAGATAGACAGCCGGGATACTTTCCTTCCTCTCTCCCCTTAACACTTGTTATAACATGACTGGAGAAAGGAATGAGAAGCTGCCTTCAAAACTGTGAGTACATATGGGAGAGGGAGGACACTCTGATATGAAGGGGGCTGCTGGTGGGGACTCTGATGTGATGGGGCTGCTGGTGGGTACTCTCTGATGTGAAGGGGGCTTCTGATGAGGACTCTCTGATGTGAGGGGGGCTTCTGATGGGGACACACTGATGTGAAGGGGGCTGCTGGTGGGGACTCTCTGATGGGGACACACTGATGTGAAGGGGGCTGATGATGGGGACTCTCTGATGGGGACACACTGATGTGAAGGGGGCTGCTGATGGGGACTCTCTGATGGGGACACACTGATGGGAAGGGAGCTGCTGATGGGGACTCTCTGATGGGGACACACTGATAGGAAGGGGGCTGCTGAGGGGGACTCTCTGATGGGGACACACTGATGGGAAGGGGGCTGCTGGTGGGGACTCTGATGTGAAGGGGGTTACTGGTGGGGACTCTGATGTGAAGGGGCTGCTGATGGGGACTCTCTGATGTGAAGGGGGCTGATGATGGGGACTCTTTGATGGGGACACACTGATGTGAAGGTGGCTGCTGATGGGGATTCTCTGATGGGGACACACTAATGTGAAGGGGGCTGCTGATGGGGACACACTGATGGGAAGGGGGCTGTTGATGGGGACACACTGATGGGAAGGGGGCTGCTGATGGGGACTCTGATGTGAAGGGGGCTGCTGGTGGGGACTCTGATGTGAAAGGGCTGCTGATGGGGACTCTCTGATGTGAAGGGGGCTGCTGATGGGGGCTCTCTGATGGGGACACACTGATGTGAAGGGGGTTGCTGATGGGGACACACTGATGTGAAGGGGGCTGCTGATGGGGACTCTCTGATGGGGACACACTGATGGGAAGGGGGCTGCTGGTGGGGACTCTGATGTGAAGGGGGCTGCTGGTGGGGACTCTGATGTGAAGGGGCTGCTGATGGGGACTCTCTGATGTGAAGGGGGCTGCTGATGGGGACTCTCTGATGGGGACACACTGATGTAAGGGACTGCTGATGGGGACACACTGATGTGAAGGGGGCTGCTGGTGGTGACTCTGATGTGAAGGGGGCTGCTGGTGGGGACTCTGATGTGAAGGGGGCTGCTGGTGGGGACTCTGATGTGAAGGGGGCTGCTGGTGGGGACTCTGATGTGAAGGGGGCTACTGGTGGGGACTCTGATATGAAGGGGGCTGCTGATGGGGACTCTCTGATGTGAAGGGGGCTGCTGATGGTGACACACTGATGGGAAGGGGGCTGCTGGTGGGAACTCTGATGTGAAGGGGGCTGCTGATCGGGACTCTCTGATGGGGACACACTGATGTGAAGGGGGCTGCTGATGGGGACTCTGACATGAAGGGGGATGCTGATGGGGACTCTGATGTGAAGGGAGGTGCTGATGGGGACTCTCTGATGTGAAGGGGCTGCTGGTGGGGACTCTGATGTGAAGGGGGCTGCTGGTGGGGACTCTGATGTGAAGGAGGCTGCTGGTGGGGACTCTGATGTGAAGGGGCTGCTGATGGGGACTCTCTGATGTGAAGGGGGCTGCTGATGGAGACTCTCTGATGTGAAGGGGGCTGCTGATTGGGACTCTGATGTAAAGGGAGCTGCTGATGGAGACTCTCTGATGTGAAGGGGGCTGCTGGTGGGGACTCTGATGTGAAGGGGCTGCTGATGGGGCTCTCTGATGTGAAGGGGGCTGCAGATGGGGACTCTCTGATGGGGACACACTGATGTGAAGGGGGCTGCCGATGGGGGACACACTGATGTGAAGGGGGCTGCTGATGGGGACTCTCGGATGGGGACACACTGATGTGAAGGGGGCTGCTGATGGGGACTCTCTGATGGGGACACACTGATGTGAAGGGGGCTGCTGATGGGGACTCTCTGATGGGGACACACTGATGGGAAGGGGGCTGTTGGTGGGGACTCTGATGTGAAGGAGGCTGCTGATGGGGACTCTCTGATGGGGACACACTGATGTGAAGGGGGCTGCTGATGGGAACTCTCTGATGAGGACACACTGATGGGAAGGGGGCTGCTGATGGGGACTCTCTGATGGGGACACACTGATGTGAAGGGGGCTGCTTATGGGGACTCTCTAATGGGGACACACTGATAGGAAGGGGGCTGCTGATGGGGACTCTGATAAGAAGGGGGCTGCTGGTGGGGACTCTGATGTGAAGGGGCTGCTGATGAGGACTCTCTGATGTGAATGGGGCTGCTGATGGGGACTCTCTGATGGGGACACACTGATGTGAAGGGGGCTGCTGGTGGGGACTCTGATGTGAAGGGGGCTGCTGGTGGGGACTCTGATGTGAAGGAGGCTGATGGTGGGGACTCTGATGTGAAGGGGCTGCTGATGGGGACTCTCTGATGTGAAGGGGGCTGCTGATGGAGACTCTCTGATGTGAAGGGGGCTGCTGATTGGGACTCTGATGTGAAGGGAGCTGCTGATGGGGACTCTCTGATGTGAAGGGGGCTGCTGGTGGGGACTCTGATGTGAAGGGGCTGCTGATGGGGCTCTCTGATGTGAAGGGGGCTGCTGATGGGGACTCTCTGATGGGGACACACTGATGTGAAGGGGGCTGCCGATGGGGGACACACTGATGTGAAGGGGGCTGCTGATGGGGACTCTCGGATGGGGACACACTGATGTGAAGGGGGCTGCTGATGGGGACTCTCTGATGGGGACACACTGATGTGAAGGGGGCTGCTGATGGGGACTCTCTGATGGGGACACACTGATGGGAAGGGGGCTGTTGGTGGGGACTCTGATGTGAAGGGGGCTGCTGATGGGGACTCTCTGATGGGGACACACTGATGTGAAGGGGGCTGCTGATGGGGACTCTCTGATGAGGACACACTGATGGGAAGGGGGCTGCTGATGGGGACTCTCTGATGGGGACACACTGATGTGAAGGGGGCTGCTTATGGGGACTCTCTAATGGGGACACACTGATAGGAAGGGGGCTGCTGATGGGGACTCTGATAAGAAGGGGGCTGCTGGTGGGGACTCTGATGTGAATGGGGCTGCTGATGGGGACTCTCTGATGGGGACACACTGATGTGAATGGGGCTGCTGGTGGTGACTCTGATGTGAAGGGGGCTGCTGGTGGGGTCTCTCTGATGTGAAGGGGGCTGCTGGTGGGGACTCTGATGTAAAGGGGCTGCTGATGGGGACTCTCTGATGTGAAGGGGGCTGCTGATGGGGACTCTCTGATGGGGACACACTGATGTGAAGGGGGATGCTGATGGGGATTCTCTGATGTGAAGGGGGCTGCTGGTGGTGACTCTAATGTGAAGGGGGCTGCTGGTGGGGACTCTGATGTGAAGAAGCTGCTGATGGGGATTCTCAGATGGGGACACAATGATGTGAAGGGGGCTGCTGATGGGGACTCTTTGATGGGCACACACTGATGGGAAGGGTGCTGCTGGTGGGGACTCTCTGATGGGGACACACTGATGGGAAGGAGGCTGCTGATGGGGACTCTCTGATGGGGACACACTGATGTGAAGGGGGCTGCTCATGGGGACTCTCTCATGGGGACACACTGATAGGAAGGGGGCTGCTGATGGGGACTCTGATAAGAAAGGGGCTGCTGGTGGGGACTCCGATGTGAAGGGGCTGCTGATGGGGACTCTCTGATGTGAATAGGGCTGCTGATGGGGACTCTCTGATGGGGACACACTGATGTGAAGGGGGCTGCTGGTGGTGACTCTAATGTGAAGGAAGCTGCTGGTGGGGACTCTGATGTGAAGGAAGCTGCTGGTGGGGACTCTGATGTGAAGGAAGCTGCTGGTGGGGACTCTGATGTGAAGGAAGCTGATGGTGGGGACTCTGATGTGAAGGGGGCTGCTGGTGGGGACTCTGATGTGAAGTGGGCTGCTGATGGGGACTCTCTGATGTGAAGGGGGCTGCTGATGGGGACTCTGACATGAAGGGGGATGCTGATGGGGACTCTGATGTGAAGGGAGCTGCTGATGGGGACTCTGATGTGAAGGGGGGCTGCTGGTGGGGACTCTGATGTGAAGGGGCTGCTGATGGGGACTCTCTGATGTGAAGGGGGCTGCTGATGGGGACTCTCTGATGTGAAGGGAACTGCTAATGGGGACTCTCTGATGTGAAGGGGGCTGCTGGTGGGGACTCTGATGTGAAGGGGGCTGCTGATGAGGACTCTCTGATGGGGACACACCGATGTGAAGGGGGCTGCTGATGGGGACTCTCTGATGGGGACACACTGATGTGAAGGGACTGCTGATGGGGACTCTCTGATGTGAAGGGGGCTGCTGATGGGGACTCTCTGATGGGGACACACTGATGTGAAGGGGGCTGCTGATGGGGACTCTCTGATGAGGACACACTGATGGGAAGGGGGCTGCTGGTGGGGACTCTGATGTGAAGGGGCTGCTGATGGGGACTCTCTGATGTGAAGGGGGCTGCTGATGGGGACTCTCTGATGTGAAGGGGGCTGCTGATCGGGACTCTGATGTGAAGGGAGCTGCTGATGGGGACTCTCTGATGTGAAGGGGGCTGCTGGTGGGGACTCTGATGTGAAGAGGGCTGCTGATGGGGACTTTCTGATGGGGACACACTGATGTGAAGGGGGCTGCTGATGGGGACACACTGATGTGAAGGGGGCTGCTGATGGGGACTCTCTGATGGGGACACACTGATGGGAAGGGGGCTACTGGTGGGGACTCTGATGTGAAGGGGGCTGCTGGTGGGGACTCTGATGTGAAGGGGGCTGCTGGTGGGGACTCTGATGTGAAGGGGGCTGCTGGTGGGGACACACTGATGTGAAGGGGGCTGCTGATGGGGACACACTGATGTGAAGGGGGCTGCTGATGGGGACTCTGATGAGAAGGGGGCTGCTGGTGGTGACTCTGATGTGAAGGGGCTGCTGATGGGGGCTCTCTGATGTGAAGAGGGCTGCTGATGGGGACTCTCTAATGGGGACAAACTGATGTGAAGGGGGCTGCTGATGGGGATTCTCTGATGGGGACACACTGATGTGAAGGGGCTGCTGATGGGGACTCTCTGATGGGGACACACTGATGTGAAGGGGGCTGCTGATGGGGACACACTGATGTGAAGGGGGCTGCTAATGGGGACTCTTATGTGAAGGGGGCGGCTGGTGGGGACTCTCTGATGTGAAGAGGGCTGCTGATGGGGACTCTCTGATGTGAAGGGGGCTGCTGATGGGGACTCTCTAATGGGGACAAACTGATGTGAAGGGGGCTGCTGATGGGGATTCTCTGATGGGGACACACTGATGTGAAGGGGCTGCTGATGGGGACTCTCTGATGGGGACACACTGATGTGAAGGGGGCTGCTGATGGGGACACACTGATGTGAAGGGGGCTGCTGATGGGGACTCTTATGTGAAGGGGGCTGGTGGTGGGGACTCTTATGTGAACGGGGCGGCTGGTGGGGACTCTCTGATGTGAAGAGGGCTGCTGATGGGGACTCTCTGATGTGAAGGGGGCTGCTGATGGGGACTCTCTGATTGGGATACACTGATGGGAAGGGGGCGGCTGATGGGGATTCTCTGATGGGGACACACTGATGTGAAGGGGCTGCTGATGGGAACTCTCTGATGGGGACACACTGATGTGAAGGGGGCTGCTGATGGGGACACATTGATGTGAAGGGGGCTGCTGATGGGGATTCTCTGATGGGGACACACTGATGCGAAGGGACTGCTGATGGGGACTCTCTGATGTGAAGGGGGCTGCTGATGGGGACTCTCTAATGGGGACACACTGATGTGAAGGGGGCTGCTGATGGGGACACACTGATCTGAAGGGGGCTGCTGATGGGGGCACACTGATGTGAAGGGGCTGCTGGTGGGGACTCTGATGTGAAGGGGGCTGCTGGTGGGGACTCTGATGTGAAGGGGGCTGCTGGTGGGGACTCTGATGTGAAGGGGGCTCCTGATGGGGACTCTCTGATGGGGACACACTGATGTGAAGGGACTGCTGATGGGGACTCTCTGATGTGAAGGGGGCTGCTGGTGGGGACTCTCTGATGGGGACACACTGATGTGAAGGGGCTGCTGATGGGGACTCTCTGATGGGGACACACTGATGTGAAGGGGGCTGCTGATGTGGTCTCACTGATGGGGACACACTGATGTGTAGGGGGCTGCTTATGTGGACTCTCTGATGGGGACACACTGATGTGAAGGGGGCTGCTGGTGGGGACTCTGATGTGAAGGGGGCTGCTGGTGGGGACTCTGATGTGAAGGGGGCTCCTGATGGGGACTCTCTGATGAGGACACACTGATGTGAAGGGGGCTGCTGATAGGGACTCTGATGTGAAGGGGGCTGCTGATAGGGACTCTGATGTGAAGGGGGCTGCTGGTGGGGACTCTGATGTGAAGGGGGCTGCTGATGGGGACACACTGATGTGAAGGGGCTGCTGATGGGGACACACTGATGTGAAGGGGCTGCTGATGGGGACACACTGATGTGAAGGGGGCTGCTGATGGGGACTCTCTGATGGGGACACACTGATGGGAAGGGGGCTACTGGTGGGGACTCTCTGATGTGAAGAGTACTGCTGATGGGGACTGTCTGATGTGAAGGGGGCTGCTGATGGGGACTCTCTGATTGGGATACACTGATGGGAAGGGGGCTGCTGATGGGGATTCTCTGATGGGGATACACTGATGTGAAGGGGCTGCTGATGGGAACTCTCTGATGGGGACACACTGATGTGAAGGGGGCTGCTGATGGGGACACACTGATGTGAAGGGGGCTGCTGATGGGGACTCTCTGATGGGGACACACTGATGGGAAGTGGGCTGCTGGTGGGGACTCTGATGTGAAGGGGGCTGCTGGTGGGGACTCTGATGTGAAGGGGGCTGCTGGTGGTGACTCTGATGTGAAGGGGCTGCTGATGGGGACTCTCTGATGTGAAGAGGGCTGCTGATGGGGACTCTCTGATGGGGACACACTGATGGGAAGGGGGCTGCTGGTGGGGACACACTGATCTGAAGGGGGCTGCTGATGGGGGCACACTGATGTGAAGGGGGCTGCTGGTGGGGACTCTGATGTGAAGGGGGCTGCTGGTGAGGACTCTGATGTGAAGGGGGCTGCTGGTGGTGACTCTGATGTGAAGGGGCTGCTGATGGGGACTCTCTGATGTGAAGAGGGCTGCTGATGGGGACTCTCTGATGGGGACACACTGATGTGAAGGGGGCTGCTGATTAGGATTCTCTGATGGGGACACACTGATGTGAAGGGGACTGCTGATGGGGACACACTGATGTGAAGGGGGCTGCTGATGGGGACTCTCTGATGGGGACACACTGATGGGAAGGGGGCTACTGGTGGGGACTCTTATGTGAAGGGGGCTGCTGGTGGGGACTCTCTGATGTGAAGAGGGCTGCTGATGGGGACTCTCTGATGTGAAGGGGGCTGCTGATGGGGACTCTCTGATTGGGATACACTGATGGGAAGGGGGCAGCTGATGGGGATTCTCTGATGGGGACACACTGATGTGAAGGGGCTGCTGATGGGAACTCTCTGATGGGGACACACTGATGTGAAGGGGGCTGCTTATGGGGACACACTGATGTGAAGGGGGCTGCTGATGGGGACTCTCTGATGGGGACACACTGATGGGAAGGGGGCTGCTGGTGGGGACTCTGATGTGAAGAGGGCTGCTGATGGGGACTCTCTGATGGGGACACACTGATGTGAAGGGACTGCTGATGGGGACTCTCTGATGTGAAGGGGGCTGCTGATGGGGACTCTCTAATGGGGACACACTGATGTGAAGGGGGCTGCTGATGGGGACACACTGATCTGAAGGGGGCTGCTGATGGTGGCACACTGATGTGAAGGGGGCTGCTGGTGGGGACTCTGATGTGAAGGGGGCTGCTGGTGGGGACTCTGATGTGAAGGGGGCTGCTGGTGGGGACTCTGATGTGAAGGGGGCTCCTGATGGCGACTCTCTGATGAGGACACACTGATGTGAAGGGGGCTGCTGATAGGGACTCTGATGTGAAGGGGGCTGCTGATGGGGACTCTCTGATGTGAAAAGGGCTGCTGATGGGGACTCTCTGATGGGGACACACTGAAGTGAAGGGGGCTGCTGATGGGGACTCTGACGTGAAGGGGGCTGCTGATGGGGACTCTGACGTGAAGGGAGCTGCTGATGGGGACTCTCTGATGTGAAGGGGGCTGCTGGTGGGGACTCTCTGATGGGGACACACTGATGTGAAGGGGCTGCTGATGGGGACTCTCGGATGGGGACACACTGATGTGAAGGGGGCTGCTGGTGGGGACTCTGATGTGAAGGGGGCTCCTGATGGCGACTCTCTGATGAGGACACACTGATGTGAAGGGGGCTGCTGATAGGGACTCTGATGTGAAGGGGGCTGCTGATGGGGACTCTCTGATGTGAAAAGGGCTGCTGATGGGGACTCTCTGATGGGGACACACTGAAGTGAAGGGGGCTGCTGATGGGGACTCTGACGTGAAGGGGGCTGCTGATGGGGACTCTGACGTGAAGGGAGCTGCTGATGGGGACTCTCTGATGTGAAGGGGGCTGCTGGTGGGGACTCTCTGATGGGGACACACTGATGTGAAGGGGCTGCTGATGGGGACTCTCGGATGGGGACACACTGATGTGAAGGGGGCTGCTGATGTGGTCTCACTGATGGGGACACACTGATGTGTAGGGGGCTGCTTATGTGGACTCTCTGATGGGGACACACTGATGTGAAGGGGGCTGCTGGTGGGGACTCTGATGTGAAGGGGGCTGCTGGTGGGGACTCTGATGTGAAGGGGGCTCCTGATGGGGACTCTCTGATGAGGACACACTGATGTGAAGGGGGCTGCTGATAGGGACTCTGATGTGAAGGGGGCTGCTGATGGGGACTCTCTGATGTGAAGGGGGCTGCTGATGGGGACTCTGATGTGAAGGGGCTGCTGATGGGGACTCTCTGATGGGGACTCTCTGATGTGAAGGGGGTTTCTGTTTGGGACTCTCTGTGAAGGGAGCTGCTGATTGGGACTCTCTGATGTAAGGGGGACGCTGTTGGGGACACAGTGATGTAAGGGGGACGCTGTTGGGGACACTCAAAATTAAAGTGGACCGGTCATGATGAAGTCCAGGGCCAAATTTTTGTCCCAGTCCAGCCCTGATGCTGTGGCTGGATAGCACAGGCAACATCACTAAACAGAAACAAAAGTGAGTACACCCCTCATTTTTGTAAATATTTTATTCTATCGTTTCATGTGACAACACTGAAGAAATGACACTTTGCTACAATGTAAAGTAGTGAGTGTACAGCTTGTATAACAGTGTAAATTTGCTGTCCCCTCAAAATAACTCAACACACAGCCATTAATGTCTAAACCGCTGGAAACAAAAGTGAGTACACCTCAAAGTGAAAATGTCCAAATTGGGCCCAAAGTGTCAATATTTTGTGTGGCCACCATTATTTTCCAGCACTGCCTTAACCCTCTTGGGCATGGAGTTCACCAGAGCTTCACAGACTGCCACTGGAGTCCTCTTCTACTCCTCTATGACCACATCATACCTATATAGATCGCTGCAGTTACTATTAATAAAAAAAAATAATAATAAAAATGCCATAAAACTATCCCCTATTTTGTAGACATTTTAACTTTTGCACAAACCAATCGATATTCGCTTATTGCGATTTTTTTTTTTTTTTTACAAAAAATATGTAGAAGAATACATATCGGCCTAAACTGAGGAAAACTATTTTTTTTATATATATATTTTTGAAGGATATTTATTATAGCAAAAAGTAAAAAATATAGCGTTTTTTTTTTTTCAAAATTGTAGCTCTTTCTTTGTTTATAGCGCAAAAATTAAAAACCGCAAAGGTGATCAAATACCACCAAAACAAAGCTCTATTTGTGGGAAAAAAGGACGTCAATTTTGTTTGGGTGCAATGTTGCATGACCACACAATTGTCAGTTAAAGCGAAGCAGTGCTGAATCGCAAACAGTGCTCTGGTCAGGAAGCGGGTAAAATCTCCCGAGGCTGAAGCGGGTAAACCTCATTTTCCACATAGTTGCCCAATTAAACAATGCGTTGAGGTCAGCTTGTAAGTTGGAGACATCCTGTAAGGACTTTATTCCACTGCACTGTTTGGTGTCATCTGCAAACACTGAAAGACTTTTAATCCTAGACCCTATATCATTTTAAGATAAATTACACCACTATAGTAAAACTTGGATTGTTGCCAACATCCCTATAGTTAAAACAAGAGAAAAGGGGTACCCCCGGTACATTGGGACTTTACGGGCAAAATCAAAGTATTACATTAAAATACGATAAAAATATAAGGTTTTATTAATTACACAGATAAAAACATTGGTGCATACATCACTATTGGATTAACATGACAAAACATACATGAGTCACTTTTTATTATGTTTGGTCATGTTAATCCAATGATGATGTATGCATCAATGTTTTTATCTGTGTAATTAATAAAACCTTATATTTTTATGTATGATGTAAAACTTTGAGTTTGCCGTAAAGTCCCAATGTACCGGGCGGGAATCCCTTTTCTCTATATCATTTTTAAAGATATTAAAAAGTAAGGGTCCCAAAACTGAACCTTGGGGTACACCACTAATAAACTCAGACCATTCAGAGTAAGAATCATTAACCACTACTCTCTGAATTCTGTCTTTTAGCCAGTTTTCTATCCATTTACAAATGGGTCTTTCCAAGCCTGTAGACTTTACCTTACACATGAGCCGTGTGTGGGGAACTGTGTCAAACGCTTTTGCAAAATCCAAGTATACTACATCCACCGCCACCTCCCTGTCTAAGGTTTTACTTACCTCCTCATAAAAAGAGGTTTGTTTGACAACTTCTGTCTTTCATGAATCCATGCTGTCTGTTGCTTAAAATATTTTTTCTTTCCAGCAAGGACTCATCTATGTGGTCTTTTATTAAACTCTGAAGTATTTTCTCAACTATAGAAGTTAAACTAACAGGTCTATAGTTACTTGGTAAAGACTTTGATCCCTTCTTAAATATAGGCACCACATTGGTCCTAAGCCAATCCAGTGGTACTATTCAAGTCATTAAAGAATCCCTAAAAATTTGAAACAATGGCTCAAAGAGCTCGATTCATTTAGGATCCGTGGGTGGATGCCATCTGGTTCGGGTGCCTTAGCCACCTTTATTCTGTCAAAATATTTCTGGACCTTATTACTTTTGAACCACTGTGGATCATTTTGGGCTGTGTAAATATCATCCCCATTATGGACATGAGCTCCCCATGCTCCTTGGTAGCTGGAGCTGAAGAAAGTATTTAATAATTTTGCCTTCTCTTTGTCCCCAGTCACCCACTCCAGATTATTTTGTAAAGGGCCTACATGCTCAGACCTGACCATTTTATTATTAATATATTTATCATCACTTTATTATCACTGTCCCAGCCCTTGTAGCCCTTTCTATCTTTGCAAGGAGCTGAGTCTCCATCTCCTCATTAACACTGGGAGGTCTATCTATAACAAACTCCAAGCCTTTACGGCACATACCCTTTGTAGTACGTACACTCATAATGCTTCAGACTCATCACACTATCCAGCAACTAGGTCCTCTTTCACACTTGCTTTGAGATTTCTTCTCACATAGAGACAAACACCACCACCCCTCCGATTTACCTTGTCTTTCCAAAAGAGAGCATAGCCAGGAATATTATTAGCCCAGTCATGTGAAGAATGTGAAGAATGAAGCCATGATTCAGCAATACCAATTAAAGCGAAGGTCCGTCCACCACTGCAAAAATTAAAAGCCAGTAGCTGGTCTGTGAAAGACAGGTATCCTGTCCCCCCTCCCCCCGAAAGGTGCCAAATGTGGCACCGGAGGCGGGAATGAGTACAACAAGTGGAAGTTCCACTTTTGGGTGGAAATCCGCTTTAAATCATAGTTCTCCTCGTGTACCAGAGCGTCCAACTCACCTATTTTGCTTGGCAGACTATTTTGCTTGGTATAAATAGTTAAATCTGCACAACATGATATTGAAACTTTACAATAAGACCTCAACAATTTACAGAGGTGGGCAGCTATATGGCAAATTAGGTTTAATATTGATAAATGTAAAGTAATGCACTTGGGAGTTAAAAATATTAATTTAAACTACATGCTAGGGGGAGAACCCCTGGGGAAATCAAGGATGGAAAAGGATCTGAGGGTCCTAGTTGATGATAAACTCAACAAACTCATGCATTAAAAAGGGGATTTACTCAAGAGATAAATCTATAGTGCTACCACTTTACAAAACTCTGGTACGGCCACATCTTGAGTGTGCTATCCAGTTCTGGTCACTAGTCCTCAGGAAGAATATACTGGAACTGGAGAGAGTCCAGAAAAGGGCAGCAAATCTAAGAAGGGGGTGAACGATTTTCCCTGGAGAAAAGACTCTTAAAGAGATTGTAAACCTCCATTTTCAAGTTGTACCTATAGGTTAGCCTATAATAAGGCTTACCTATAGGTACAGTAAATATCTCCTAAACGTGCGCCGTTTAAGAGATATTTGCACTGTGCCGATGATGTCATCGGTGCATGACCAGAGGGCAGTTTCTTCACTAGCAAGTTCCGTGACTGACGGCTCTGGCCAGTCACAGAGTCTGTGGCCCCGAAAGGAAGAGGTGCGAACATTGATGCGGCCTGCAGCCGGGACAGCGCAGGCTTTGTTTGCAGGTAAGTATCACATAATGTGCTATTATGCAATGCATACTAGCACATTGTGCTTTTACTTTGCAGGGAACAACAAAGGAAGTAAAACCCACAGGGTTTACTTCCTCTTTAATGGCTTGATGATTGCACTGCCTTAGTCTCCTAACAGTTTGGTCATGAGACTGCACTCAAGTTCATCTTTTTTATTCTGGCCGCCTAGGCCTCCACTCTCTCCTGTCTTTTTCTTTCTTTTTTTCTTTATATTTTTTTTTTATGTTACCTTGCACTCAATCTTTTAAGTGCACTTAATGTTTTATTATACCTACACACATGACATCTAACCTCATTTTTGGAACTGATTCGCTGTTATTATGTATGGCTCCTTCCTTTTTACATGATGCTACTTGCTGAGAGTGCATCTTTCTATTGCTATGTGTTGATGTAAAACAATAAATATATATTTGTCTCTAAAATTGTGCACGCTCATGGAATGGCAACAAACTGTGGTAAAAACCACCAGTGATAAAATTGCGCTTGCTCTAGAGTGTGAGCCGCTAACACAGCAAATAGAATAATTGCTAAATAAACAAGTAAAAACAAAAGTGTAGCGCTAAATGAAAATACACCATAAATATACAAATTATAAAAATTAAATAGATATGTATCGGGTGTCTTAAATGAAAATTAAATGTCCATCGATAGAAATTAAATGTCCATCAGTGGACTAATGATTAGAGTCCATAAATAATGAGGACCCTTGTGGTCACCAACTGTGAAAAATGTGCAAGATGCCATCACCAACATACAAATCTGTATAAGCTGTTTGTAAAACAGTTCGCAGCTGGCTTCTATTTTGTCCACCACTTGTATAAACTGAATCTTGCTAGTTGACAAGTAGAAAACCAATTCAATAAACCACACCACAGTGTCCTCACGAATGCACGTGCAATTCCCACAGACAGTGAAGGTGGAACCTTACCGGAGGGTTTGAACCCAAATCAGCATATACTGTAAGGGTCAAACCAGCTTGTATTGCACACCGGCAATAGGGGGAAGACCTTGGCAACCTGTAGGTAGGGGGATCCCAGGAGACTTCATGGAAGTGTCTTCTCCACATATATCGTTAAGTATCTCAGCATATGGCCCATAAGGAATGAAAAAAGGGGGCACATAGTGTGATTCCGTAAACACAGTAATTTAATGTAAAAAGAAATACACTTACATTTAAGAAGATAAAAAAGCGCTTGTACATAAAAAGAAGGCGGCAGTGGAGTCCTCCCGACGCGTTTCGTCTAACAAGACTTCATCTAGGGGTGTCCATCCACTGCAGCCCGACTCCCTAATATAGGTACTGTAATCCCTGTGATGAGAATCCAGCCCATTCAATTACCTAAATTGGCACTTCCGGGTTGCCCAAAATGGCGGACCCGTGTGCGTTCCAAGCCTCGATCTTGTGGGTGTGTTTTGCGTTCCACCTCAATGAGATAAAACCCAATAATCACAATGTAATAAAATCCTACTTTTCCCCATTCTTATATAACGGGGAGAAGATATTATTGTACCTAGTTCTGGTGTTTTGATGTTGTCAAAGCCAGAGATATTTTTCTATGCGTGCGGAGATGTTTCTCCGCACATCTCGCGATATAACGTCATGACATCATGACGCGGGACCGAGAATGCACTAAAGCAAGCCTAGTTTTGAAACGGCTTGCGTTCCAACTAAGCCAAATTCATAGGAAGCTTGCGTTCCACCGTACGTTGTATCCACAAGCCGTACGGCGTCACCAGCATCAGGCATACCTACATGATTTCTCATAGGAAATCTTTTATTTATCGATTTAAGAAGTAAAGTACAGAAGTGGGCAGTCAAAGAACACCTCAAATTTCTATCCACAGGGAAAGATAATTATTTATGTGAGTGTATGCTGCCTTATACTTCTCCGCATCACTTTCTGTGAAATAGACACAAGTGGCAATACATTTAGCCCAAACCATAATTATAATTATGAGTCAATATATACGACCAATTCTCATGTGAAGGGCTACATTTGTATGTGGCATGCAAGAAATCTTATACGCAGAGAATTCAATGGAATGGATTCACATAAATACATACATTTCCAATTGATTGTTACAACTCAAAGGGTAGAAACTGTGTATGTAATCAGTATAGATCATACATATTCATCCATAAATCACTGGAAACTCTATAAATTAGGATTGATCTATAAAAGCATTGACATCTACCTCCACATTCAACCCTTGTGGGGCAAATGTCTGTAGTTCATGTATCCAGAACATTTTCAAACGGGATACCCCTTTGGTTTTGGCACCCCCTCTCCATGGTGGTGTATATTTGTCAATAATGACAAACTGTGATCCTTCTGGATTTCCATCATGGAATTCTTTATAATGCCTCGGGACCGTATGTTTTGGATCCCTACTTTTAATAAGGGCAATATGCTCCCCCACTCTTATGGAGAATGTCCTGGTAGTACGGCCTATGTACTGTTTGTGACAAGGACAGGTGATAAGATACACTATATACTCAGTACTGCATGTACAGAATGGTTTTATAGTGTATCTCCTGCCCGTAGCATTTCTGCACTGAATTTTAAATGAACCAGGTACATATCGAATATTACCCAATAATCCTACTCATACATATAAGCAACAACTTCAGCAACTAGTTTCAAAAGGCTATGAATTGAATATCCTGAACAAAAAAGAAAGAGATTTCTTGATCCCTATGGCACCCCGGATCCCCGCTATATATTATCTACCCAAAATCCACAAAAATCCAGTTTGCCCTCCTGGTAGTCCAATTGTGAGTGGTATCAATTCCATCACGGCTAGAGTAGGTAAATATATCGATTTTTTTTTCTACAGCCTTTAGTGAAAAAAACACCCTCTTATTTGAAAGACACCAGTTCCACTATCAGACTCCTCGAAAATATCAGTATACAGGATGGTTACATCATGGCCACTGCTGACGTGGCATCATTGTACACCTGTATACCACACGAAAGGGGCGTTGAGGCGGTTAAACACTTTCTAGCCCGTGAACACTCTTTGGCATCGTTTCAATGTGAATACCTTATAGAGTTACTAGAGTTCGCAACCAAACACAATTATTTTTGGTTTAATCATAATTTCTATCTTCAACAATGTGGAGTGGCTATGGGGGTGAAATTCGCACCTAGCCTTGCAAACTTATTTATGGCCAAATGGGAGGAGGATGACGTCTATACCCATGAAACCAGTTCCTTGGTGCTATGGACCAGGTATATAGACGACATCCTCCTCCTGTGGAGTGGAACTATGGAGACCCTTGAGGAATTCTTCGAGTGTTTGAATTCGAATGATAGAGGGATCTCTCTGTCATATGAGGCCAGCGAAACCAAAATTCATTTTTTGGACCTACAGATAGAGATAGTAGACAAACAATTCAAATTCAGTACATACTTCAAACCCACAGACCGCAATGGTTTCATCCCTGTGGATAGTTGTCACCATGCATCATGGTTGAATGCAGTTCCACGAAGTCAGTTTTTAAGGCTTTGTAGGAACTGCACCGACACAAAAGTATTTATCGAACAGGCAGAAATTTTGAAATGTAAATTTTTGGATAAAGGATATGATGGATTTCAAAATCCAAAGAGCTACCGACACCGATAGAAAATCTCTACTTGAAATTAAACCAAAAAGAGAGTTGGACGAGAAGTTCAGGTGGGCCATGTTGACATCCTTTTCAATACAACATAGACAAATTAAAAACATCATGAGGAAGCATTGGGATGTCCTCAGGCAAGATAACATTCTAGGTCCACTAATCCCAGAAGAAGCCAAGGTCATCTTTAAGGGTGTACCATCATTACAAGGTCGAGTAGCTCCTAACATCATTAACGCTCCTACCCGTCCTTCTTTCTTCCATGACTGGACGGGCTTTTTTCCCTGTAGGAAGTGTATTGTATGTCAACACAACACTGTAAGGACTCGTAAAGTGACAGAATTTACTTCTACGGCTACGGACAGGAGATACACTATAAAACCATTCTGCACATGCAGTACTGAGTATATAGTGTATCTTATCACCTGTCCTTGTCACAAACAGTACATAGGCCGTACTACCAGGACATTCTCCATAAGAGTGGGGGAGCATATTGCCCTTATTAAAAGTAGGGATCCAAAACATACGGTCCCGAGGCATTATAAAGAATTCCATGATGGAAATCCAGAAGGATCACAGTTTGTCATTATTGACAAATATACACCACCATGGAGAGGGGGTGCCAAAACCAGAGGGGTATCCCGTTTGGAAATGTTCTGGATACATGAACTACAGACATTTGCCCCACAAGGGTTGAATGTGGAGGTAGATGTCAATGCTTTTATAGATCAATCCTAATTTATAGAGTTTCCAGTGATTTATGTATGATCTATACTGATTACATACACAGTTTCTGCCCTTTGAGTTGTAACAATCAATTGGAAATGTATGTATTTATGTGAATCCATTCCATTGAATTCTCTGCGTATAAGATTTCTTGCATGCCACATACATATGTAGCCCTTCACATGAGAATTGGTCGTATATATTGACTCATAATTATAATTATGGTTTGGGCTAAATGTATTGCCACTTGTGTCTATTTCACAGAAAGTGATGCAGAGAAGTATAAGGCAGCATACACTCACATAAATAATTATCTTTCCCTGTGGATAGAAATTTGAGGTGTTCTTTGACTGCCCACTTCTGTACTTTACTTCTTAAATCGATAAATAAAAGATTTCCTATGAGAAATCATGTAGGTATGCCTGACGCTGGTGACACAGTACGGCTTGTGGATACAACGTACGGTGGAACGCAAGCTTCCTATGAATTTGGCTTAGTTGGAACGCAAGCCGTTTCAAAACGAAGCTTGCTTTAGTGCATTCTCGGTCCCGTGTCATGACGTCATGACGTTATATCGCGAGATGTGCGGAGAAACATCTCCGCACGCATAGAAAAATATCTCTGGCTTTGACAACATCAAAACAACAGAACTAGGTACAATAATATCTTCTCCCCGTTATATAAGAATGGGGAAAAGTAGGATTTTATTACATTGTGATTATTGGGTTGTATCTCATTGAGGTGGAACGCAAAACGCACCCAGGAGATCGAGGCTTGGAACGCACGTGGGTCCGCCATTTTGGGCAACCCGGAAGTGCCAATTTAGGGAATTGAATGGGCTGGATTCTCATCACAGGGATTACAGTACCTATATTAGGGAGTCGGGCTGTAGTGGATGGACACCCCTAGACGAAGTCTTGTTAGATGAAACGCGTCGGGAGGACTCCACTGCCGCCTTCTTTTTATGTACAAGCGCTTTTTTACCTTCTTAAATGTAAGTGTATTTCTTTTTACATTAAATTACTGTGTTTACGGAATCGCACTATGTGCCCCCTTTTTTCATTCCTTATGGGCCATATGCTGGGATACTTAACGATATATGTGGAGAAGACACTTCCATGAAGTCTCCTGGGATCCCCCTACCTACAGGTTGCCAAGGTCTTCCCCCTATTTCCGGTGTGCAATACAAGCTGGTTTGACCCTTACAGTATATGCTGATTTGGGTTCAAACCCTCCGATAATTTTCCACCTTCACTGTCTGTGGGAATTGCACGTGCATTCGTGAGGACACTGTGGTGTGGTTTATTGAATTGGTTTTCTACTTGTCAACTAGCAAGATTTAGTTTATACAAGTGGTGGACAAAATAGAAGCCAGCTGCGTACTGTTTTACAAACAGCTTATACAGATTTGTATGTTGGTGACGGCATCTTGCACATTTTTCACAGTTGGTGACCACAAGGGTCCTCATTATTTATGGACTCTAATCATTAGTCCACTGATGCACATTTAATTTCTATCGATGGACATTTAATTTTCATTTAAGACACCCGATACATATCTATTTCATTTTTATAATTTGTATATTTATGGTGTATTTTCATTTAGCGCTACACTTTTGTTTTTACTAACAAACTGTGGTACTTAAAAATCTCCATAGGCGTCGTTTTAAATGCAATAACAGGTTACCTGTTTAGAGTTACAGAGGAGGTCTAGCTCTAGAATTATTGTTCTCGCTAGAACGTTTGCGGCGATACCTCACATCTACATATGCCATTTATACGCTTACAAATTTAAACCATTTACAAATTTAAAGTGCCCTCATCCCTCTGTGCTCATGCGCAGAAGTAAGTCGGCACGCAAGCACAGAGGGATGGGGGCGGTTTAAAGAAAAAAAAAAAAATCTTATTTATTTAACTTTTTATTTTTGATTTTTACACTGTCCATTAATTTTTTTATCACTTTTATGCCTATTAAAAAGAATGTAGAATGTCAAAAGATCTTTTGCTTTAAAAAAAATTATTTACTTCCAGCCTGGACCGGAAGCCAGCCGCCGGTTGCAAAAAATGATACCGGGGTTATGGCTGATATCTTTAGCCATAATCCCGGTAAATCACTTGTAAACTGCAATGTATGTACGTATGGTTATACTTACCTGCTAAGTGCAACAATGTATAGCACAGTCCATTAACTACTCTTTGGCAGTCCCCCTCTGGCGCTGTCTGCTCCTCCTTCCTCCGGATGCCTCCTCATCAATTTGAAGAAAACTGAAAAGTTTACTTCAAACGTGAATGGCTGCCTGAAGCAATCATTTGCATTTATGGAAGTGCTGCAGATCCAAGATACCCAAGAGTTGTTGGATCATGCTACTATATCCACAGGGCATGCAAATGACAGCCACTGTCTGCTAGCACTAGGATTGATACTTTTTTTTACCTGTAAATCAACAGAAAATCAAACAGGATGGATGGGGCAGTGTTACAGCATGTGTAGATTTAAGCTGGCCATACACTGTTATGCCCCGTACACACGGTCGGACATTGATCGGACATTCCGACAACAAAATCCTAGGATTTTTTCCGACGGATGTTGGCTCAAACTTGTCTTGCATACACACGGTCACACAAAGTTGTTGGAAAATCCGATCATTCTGAACGCGGTGACGTACAACACGTACGTCGGGACTATAAACGGGGCAGTAGCCAATAGCTTTCATCTCTTTATTTATCCTGAGCATGTGTGGCACTTTGTGCGTCGGATTTGTGTACACACGATCGGAAATTCCGACAATGGATTTTGTTGTCGGAAATTTTTTTAGCCTGCTCTCAAACTTTGTGTGTCGGAAAATCCGATGGAAAGTGTGTGATAGAGCCTACACACGGTCGAAATTTCCGACAACAAGGTCCTATCACACATTTTCCGTCGGAAAATCCGACCGTGTGTACGGGGCATTAGACTGTTTTTGTTAATGCCTGCGGCTTCTTGCTGCTTGAACAAAAAAATCCTTCATCCATGCTTTACAGTGTGGATAAATGAATCCTGTTGCTGAACTATTCTATTCTTTATTTTTTGGATGTATTAGGTTACATTCATATTGTGATTAAGGCCAGTGCAAATTGTGGCATACAATATGGCAACAATGATAATGTGGAATTCCTTGAACAAGTAATATTATTAGTGCAGCAGAATTTTGTTTATTTTGTTGATTGCACAGTGTGTCTGCTCTTTTGCACATGCCAGCGCCCTTTCTAATACCTATAATTACCTGCGGTGATCGCTGCTGGACGCACTTTTGAAAGCCTGTGTGAAAGGGCCAAAACAATCAAGCCAAAATTATATGCAGATATCACTCAGGTAAAAAAGGCCTGGTCCCCCCTTTGCAGTGCCCTGTTGTGATGTCCTCTGTGTCAGCCCAGCCATGGAAAAAAACATAAGGTCATTTTACCTGTATTCTGAAGGATATTCTGTTTGTTTCTTAAAACCATCTGATGTTTGATGGGGTACATATTCTCTAGTCTGCGTTGTATCATCATATTCATGTATTCTGTTTTTGAGCTGATCCTGTTCTTCCTCTATGTTATATTCATGTATATGTGTGCTGGTCTTTTCCGACCCATCTGAAAAAAATTCATATGGCCTCAATGTACAAATAGGGGATTGCATGTTTGTTGGAGCAGCAATCTTCTGGTCTTGATCAGAATATGGTGTGTTATTGTTGTCACTGGCCACCTGGAGTTTTCCTTCATGCAAATCATAGTGCTCGGCTGTACTTAGTATGTTGTGTTCCATGGAAACAGTGCTTTCCTTATCTTCATGGGAAATATCTGTATACATTTTATTCTCTGCCGCTGGTTTGTCAGCTATTTGGGTCACTGAAGAAATATCATGCTTTTCAACCTGGTCAAGCTTTCCCAGACTGCTTTGTTCTGTGTTTTGGTTTGTAACCATGATTTCAGTCTGTGGGGCCTACGGGATAAAAATTGACACTTAATTACTAACAAAAAAAACAACATACTTATTTACAATAGTACATTTCAATATGTTTCTAAAGAAAAAATTTGCGCTAGGTGTACAAACAGTAACTTAGTGAATATCACCCGTGAAGGAAAATCCTGCAGCTATGCACTATACCTTGATAAGGGCACTACTAAATAGATATAACAAAAAGCACAGCGCTGGATATAAATGCAAAAATACAACAAAAATTGATATTACTATTAAAGCACCAACAACTATCATATGTGGTAAAAGAAAAAAAGAAAAATAAACAATAACATGAATGCTTCACTATAGTGATATATATGCGTGAACAATAACATGGATGCTTTACTATAGTGATATATATGCGTGACTATTCCCAGTTTTTTATCCACACATTTAGAAAAAGTCCAAAGATGCAAAAATTATGTCAAAACAAATGTCCAAAAAAGCAATTAAATGTGACTTTCTATGAATAATAAATCCGTGACTGTCACCGTGTTGAAATCCCGTCACCTGGTATAGATTGAAGGCTTACCAGATAGCCTCTGATCAGAGGCATAGAGCTAACAGCTTGGGGTTTGCCCTCCACAGCGGCTGGAACTTTAGCTGGGATGATGGATGTAGATCCACAAACTATCGCCACAGGCTTCCAGACAGCGGTACAATCAGGGAAGAGAGCTCTCACCGTGTTTAAAAGAAAAGAGAAAACTCCAATGGTGTAGAACGTTTTATCCCTTGTTTATTAAAAGTCGCCTCACTGGCATCCATAAAAACACTTTTCCTTGCAAGGAACCAATACAGCTTTAAAACGAAACTTCTCGCATGCGCCGTCGGTACCAGCGTGGCAATCCCTGGATTGACACGCTCGTACCGACGGCGCATGCGAGAAGTTTCGTTTTAAAGCTGTATTGGTTCCTTGCAAGGAAAAGTGTTTTTATGGATGCCAGTGAGGCGACTTTTAATAAACAAGAGATAAAACGTTCTACACCATTGGAGTTTTCTCTTTTCTTTTAAACACGGTGAGAGCTCTCTTCCCTGATTGTACCGCTGTCTGGAAGCCTGTGGCGATCGTTTGTGGATCTACATCCATCATCCCAGCTAAAGTTCCAGCCGCTGTGGAGGGCAAACCCCAAGCTGTTAGCTCTATGCCTCTGATCAGAGGCTATCTGGTAAGCCTTCAATCTATACCAGGTGACGGGATTTCAACACGGTGACAGTCACGGATTTATTATTCATAGAAAGTCACATTTAATTGCTTTTTTGGACATTTGTTTTGACATAATTTTTGCATCTTTGGACTTTTTCTAAATGTGTGGATAAAAAACTGGGAATAGTCACGCATATATATCACTATAGTAAAGCATCCATGTTATTGTTCACGCATATATATCACTATAGTGAAGCATTCATGTTATTGTTTATTTTTATTTTTTTCTTTTACCACATATGATAGTTGTTGGTGCTTTAATAGTAAGTACATTTCAATATGATTATTAAACCTTAATCTGGCCACTGCACTCTGTACACTAACTAGGCTGTATATTGCATCATATTCTTCTGATACCAGCACACTGTACACTAGGCTTTATGTTGCATACTACTGACCACCACACTCTGCTGAGCTCTGCATCATATTCTTCTGATGCCTGCACACTGTACACTTGGCTGTATGTTGCATACTCCTGACCACCACACTCTGCTGGGCTCTGCATTATATTCTTCTGATGCCTGCACACTGTACACTAGGCTGTATGTTGCATACTCCTGACCACCACACTCTGCTGGGCTCTGCATTATATTCTTTTGATGCCTGCACACTGTACACTAGGCTGTATGTTGCATAATCCTGACTAAGGATGAGCTTCGAGTTCGAGTCAAACTCATGTTTGGCTCGAACATCGGCTGTTCGCCAGTTCGTCGAACAGCAAACAATTTGGGGTGTTCGCGGCAAATTCGAAAGCCGCGGAACACCCTTTAAAAGTCTATGGGAGAAATCAAAAGTGTTAATTTTAAAGGCTTATATCCATGGTATTGTCATAAAACATGTTTGGGGACCTGGGTCCTGCCCCAGGGGACATGTATCAATGCAAAAAAAGTTTTAAAAATGTCAGTTTTTTCGGGAGCAGTGATTTTAATAATGCTTAAAGTCAAACAATAAAAGTGTAATATTCCTTTAAATTTCGTACCTGGGGGTGTCTATAGTATGCCTGTAAAGGGGCGCATGTTTCCCATGTTTAGAACAGTCTGACAGCAAAAAGTCATTTAAAACTACTCGCGGCTATTAATGAATTGCCGGTCCGACAATACACATAAAAGTTCATTGATAAAAACGGCATGGGATTTCCCTACAGAGGAACCCCGAACCAAAATTTAAAAAAAAACTGGCGTGGGGGTCCCCCTAAATTTAATACCAGGCCCTTCAGGTCTGGTATGGATATTAAGGGGAACCCTGCCCCAAAATTTTTAAAAAAAAAATTACGTAGGGGTCCCCCTCAAAATTCATACCAGGCCCTTCAGGTCTGGTATGGATATTAAGGGGAATCCCGCGCCAAAATTAAAAAAAAATTGGCGTGGGGTCCCCCCAAAAATCTATACCAGACCCATATCCGAGCACGCAACCTGGCAGGCCGCAGGAAAAGAGGGGGGACGATAGAGCGCCCCCCCTGAACCATACCAGGCCACATGCCCTCGACATTGGGAGGGTGCCTTGGGGTCCCCCCCAAAGCACCTTGTCCCCATGTTGATGAGGACAAGGGCCTCATCCCCACAACCCTTGGCCAGTGGTTGTGGGGGTCTGCGTGCTGGGGGGCTTATTGGAATCTGGAAGCCCCCTTTACCAAGGGGACCCCCAGATCCCGCCCCCCCTGTGTGAAATGGTAAGGGGGTACAAAAGTACCCTTACCATGTCACAAAAAAACTGTCAAAAATGTTAAAAATGACAAGAGACAGTTTTTGACAATTCCTTTATTTAAATGCTTCTTCTTTCCATCTTCTTTCTTCTATCTTCTTTCGGTTTCTTCCTCCATCTTCTTCTGGTTCTTCTGGTCCTTCCTCTGGTGTTCTTGTCCGGCATCTTCCTCCGTGGCGTCTTCTCTTCATCTTCTTCTCTTCATCTTTTTTTCTCGGGCCGCTCCGCATCCATGATTGGATGGGAGGCTCCCGCTGTGTGACGCTTCTCCTCTTCTGACGGTTCTTAAATAATGGAGGGCGGGGCCACCCGGTGACCCCGCCCCCCTCTGATGCACGGGGACTTCCCTGTGGCATTCCCCCTGACGTCAGAGGGGGCGGGGTCACCCGTTACGTAATTTTATTCTTCTGATGCTTGCACTCTGCATATCAAGATGTATGTTGAATAATCCTGACCACCACCCTCTGCTGAGTTCTGCAACATATTCTTCTGAGGCCTGCACTCTGTGTGCTAGGCTGCATGTTGCATACTTCTGACCACCACATTATACTTAGCTCTGCATTGTTGACCGTTCTGCACTGTATGTTGGGCTGTGTGTGACATACTCCTGACTACTGTACCTTACAGTACCCTACACACTGTGCTGTACATGGCCAACTTGTTTATTGTCCCAAAAGTTGCTGGTTCGACCACAACAATTTTAATGACTTTTCATTAAAGAGGAGTTCTGCCTGGGGAAAAAAAAATCTAAAAGTCAGCTGCTACAAATACTGTAGCTGTTGACTTTTAATATATGGACACTTACCTTCCAGGAAGCCCGCAATGTCAGCACCCCAGCCGATTTTTGGATCAGCTGTTGGGTGCTGCCGCCGCCATTCATTGTAAGGGAAACTGGCAGTGAAACCTTCCGGCTTCACAGTCGGTTTCTTACTGCGTATGCACGAAGCATACTGCTCTTTCTTACTGGCCCAGCAAAGGAGGAAGAAGGAGGGGGACTGAACTTCCAAGGGACAGTGCAGCGGCGCCATCTCCCAGAAGTGGGAAAGGGTACCTGTCAAAAACAGGTACCCGTTCCCCACCTATGGGCCCACTCACACCTATTCGCTTTCCTTTAGTGCAGTTTTGGAAGAGCTACAGGCACTCTTTTTGGTGCAGGATTGGTACATAGACTTCAATGGAAGTGCATCAAAAATCGATACACATGTGTTTTTGATGGGTTTTGCAGCATGACAACAAGACACCTCCTTCTAGCAACATCTACTCTACAGGTTGCACATAACAAGGAACGAAGAAGACTACAGCATGCTTGACACAGAAGAGCCAACCTGGCTAGTGAGGGCAAGACCTTTCCTTTATGATCCATCTGAATATACAGTAGATCATGAGAAGGCACGGCAGGGCATTGTCCATGAGTTATACAAGGATTGGGACAGTTTCTCGACCACACAAAAAGAAAGCAAACATAAGTTTCATCCTGACACAACTTTATTATGTTAAAGTGATTGTAAAGTCTCGTTTTTTTGTTTTTTTTTAGATAACAAACATGTTTTACTTACCTGCTCTGTGCAGTTGGTTTTGCACAGAGCAGCCTGGATCCTCCCCTTCTTAGGTTCCTTTTCGCTGCTCCTGGCCCCTCCCTCCTGTCAAGTGCCCCCACAGCAAGCAGCTTGCTATGGGGGATCCCAAGCCAAGTCACAGCTCCATGTGTCCATTCAGACACAGAGCCCTGACCCGGCCCTGCCCCCTCTTTCCCCTGATTGGCTAACTGACTTTGATTGACAGCCACGGGAGCCAATGGTGCCGCTGCTGTGTCTCAGCAAATCAGGAGGAGAGTCCTGGACGGCTGACACCACTGGAGAGCTGGAGAGAGGGAGGGGGCTCAGGTAAGTAATTAGGGGGTGCTGGAGAGGCTGCAACACACTCAATGCATTAAGATAAAAAACCTTCTGCCTTTACAACTCCTTGAATGCATGTTTATTAAAATTACACTTCTGTATACCAACATTCTTGCTCTATTGTCACTAACTATGCAAAAAAGAAAAAAGAAAACCCAAAAAACATGAAACATGGATCGCAAAGCATCAAAATAAAAGCTGCAAAAACGCGCCAAAAATTCAGGAAGAAGCAGGAGCAGGTATGAACCAAGGCCTAATAAATGTCCGTGCCAGATTTTCTGTCGGATACAACAAATAGAAACCAATTACCATAATTGATAATGTTATCACTGTGATGTCTTAGAGTTTCCCGAACAGATTATAAACTATTTGAATAGTTTTCAATGTAGGGCCACGATATTATTTAACAAAAATGTGGACCTCATTAAAGCGGAGTTCCACCCAACATATTTATTTTTTTCTTTTAGGCATACCCTCTGCTTGTATGCCTTAATATACATTAACGCATGTATATATTTAAATCCCGTTCCCAATGTATTTCTTTTATAATTTACTTACCTTATTTTCATGTTCCTGAGCGATTCCATCTTGATTGTGGGCATGTGAAGCCCACTAGGGCTCTCTTCTGCGATAAGTGCATGCTGGCTACCCAGCATGCACCTTGCAATCTCGCGCATGCACATTGTAAATCAGGCGTACCACTGACAGCATAAAAGAACATAATGCTAGCCTTTGGCACTGCCCACTGACTCCTGGGAAACAATTACACACATCTCCCAGGAGCACAGGCGCCGTGGGATATGAATGTAAATTGCCGTGGCCTGGAAGTGGCAGATTAGAAGGGACCCCATAGCAACAATGCAGACAGAGTAAGTAAAAAAAAAAAATGAGGCCTAAATGTTGTTGTTCATGCTCAAAGCTGCTGATTTATGTAAAGATTATAGTACGAGTGGAACTCCACTTTAAGCAACTATTTTGAAAGCCCTGTCGTGCACTTCTTATACTGATGTTTAACTATTGAGCCATCTTGACTAGAGATGAAAACACCCAATCCTAGTGTAGAACTTATCTTTTTTAAAAGTTCAATCTATATAAAATATACTTCAGCTGAAAAAAGAGCATGTTCATAAAAGAAGCATGTTATACAAAATATCCTGACACTGAAGAGAACAAATAACAATACTCAGTAACCTAGCTAAGACTGGGTTCACACTGGTACGACACGACAGTCATACGACTGTGGATCAACTTTGCCCTGAGACTTGAAGTCCGACTTCCATCCGACTTCAATGAACGGGATCCGACTTTGATCCCGACAATACCAGGCCCTTCGAGTCTGGTATGAATATCTAGGGGAAACGCCACAGCAAATTAAAAAAAACAGCATAGGGTTCCCCCTCGAAGACGATACCAGACCCTTAGGGGTACATTGTACCCCTACCCATTCACCTATACAAGTGTCAAAAATAAAGACAGCACACATGTTTTTGACAAAGTAATTTATTAAAACAGCTCCAGCGTCTTTTCCGATTTCTTCTCCCTCCGGCGGTGTCTTCATCCTCCAGTTCTTCTCCCTCCGCTAATGACTTCCTCCAGTTCAGTTCTTCTCCCTCTGCTGATGTCTTCTCTCTCAGAGAGGACAGCTTGAAGAGAGAGGACAGCACAGAGAGGAGAAGAACCGGAGAGGGGAGAAGGACCGGTAGAGGGAGAAGACATCGCCAGAAGAGGGAGAATAGCTGGAGCTGCCTTAATAAAATACTTTAAAAACCTGTGTAGTGTGTTTATTTTTGACACTTTTTTTTTTTAGGTGAAAGGTTAGGGGTACGATGTACTCCATACCTTTTCACCTAGGGTGGGGGCCGGGATCTGGGGGACCCTTGTTAAAGGGGGCTTCCAGATTCCGATAAGTCCCCGCCTGCAGCCCCCGATAACCACCGGGCAAGGGCTGTCGGGAAGAGGCCCTTGTCCTCATCAACTGGTGCAACTTCTATTCAAATCAGTGCCATAGGGAACCATTGATTTTGAATAGAGAAATGCAGCTGAAAGCTAGAGCGGCTAAACGCGCATTACAGCTCAATTTTTAAAACGCTTGTGGGCATGAGGCTTTAAGAGGTAAAAACGTTTACTCCTGGTATGTACTTATTAAAGGGGAGCTAGAATAGTTTAAAAAAAAATAGGAATTTATTTATTATGTGTATACATTTTTAACCTGACATACAGTGTATGTTTTCTTATGAAACTGTGTGTATGCAGTCCTTGTTTTACAAATTTTTGCTTATTTTTGTGGAAAATAGTAATTTGTGGTGAGAGGGGTTGCATTGCTATGTAAACCAAGCCAATGCCTATCACACAGTGCTCATAGGAGAATGTGGAGGATACGTTCCCTTACAAGGTAATGGAGCTGATGTGAAATTTAGATAATTATCTTACTACATGAGTGCTGAAGAATTTCTCATTCTTATACATAACTGAGGAGCCAGCAGAACCAGTTTTCTGTCTGCACTTTCTCCAAGCACAGATAATATAGTTAGCAATTTATGTGAAAATATTTATGCACTGCTATGTGTGAACAATTAAGAGGGTGATAAGTGATGTGCTATTAATTTTACTAGATGGTGACCTTAAAACACTAAAAGATAACAGTGAAACAGGTATGAATGGTGTACTTATTCTATTCCCCTTATACCATCAAATCCTAATAAACGAAAGGATGGGGTTAAAATCCTGCAGTTGATACTACATAAAAATATTGAATAATGTGTAAATATATAATAATTAAACAAAATTATTTGAAATGTGCACAAAACTAGGACAGATGAAAAACATTAAAAAAAAGAGAGCAAAAAATAGTTTACTAAATGGCCCATTATGGATGGAATGTTTGCATGCTCGCTTTTTTGAGTTTTTAAGTGTGATGAATGGGTTAACCACTTAAGGACCAGCCTCGTTTTGGAATTTAGGCGTTTACATGTTTACAAGAGGTTTTTTTTTTGCTAGAAAATTACTTAGAACCCCAAACATTATATATTGTTTTTTTTCTAACATCCTAGAGAATAAAATGGCGGTCATTGCAATACTTTTTTTCACACCTTTTTTTGGGGAAAGAAATTCACTTTTTTTGAATAAAAGAATAAGACAACAGTAAAATTAGCCCAATTTTTTTTATATTGTGAAAGATAATGTTATGCCGAGTAAATTGATACCCTACATGTCACGCTTCAAAATTGCGCCCGCTCGTGGAATGGCATCAAACATTTACCCTCAAAAATCTCCATAGGCGACGTTTAAAAAATTCTACAGGTTGCATGTTTTGCGTTACACAGGAGGTCTAGAGGGCTAGAATTATTGCTCTTGCTCTAACAATTGCGGCGATACCTCACATGTGTGGTTTGACCACCGTTTTCATATGCGGGCGCTACTCACGTATGCGTTCGCTTCTGCGCGTGAGCTCGTCGGGTCGGGGGGTTTTTAAAAAAAAGGTTTTATTTTTCTTATTTATTTTACATGATTTTATTTATTTTTACACTGTTTTAAAAAAAAAATTGTGTCACTTTTATTCCTTTTACAAGGAATGTAAACATCCCTTGTAATAGAAAAAAGCATGACAGGACCTCTTAAATATGAGATCTGGGGTCAAAAAGACCTCAGATCTCATATTTACACTAAAATGCAATAAAAATTTTTTTTAAAAAAGTCATTTAAAAAAAATGACATTGAAAAAAATGTGCCTTTTAAGACGTATGGGCGGAAGTGACGTTTTGATGTCGCTTCTGCCCTGCAGTGTCAGGGAGACGAGTGGGCATCATCTTCCCCACATTCGTCTCCAGGCACAACAAGGGGACAGACGCGATCGCTTACCGGAGCCGTCAGTAGCGGCGGAGGGCATCGGATCGAGGCAGGGGCCCCTCTCCCACCACAGATAAAAGTGATCTTGCGGCGAATCCACCGCAGAGACCACTTTTATCTGAAAGCCGACCGCCGCACGAAAACGGGGATACCGGTTTCAGCTAGCTGCTGCCATAACAACGATATCCGCCGCCAAACTTAGGACGTACATCGGCGTGCGGCGGTCGTTAACCAGTGATCTATGATTGGCTACAGCTAATCGCATGGTACAGGGTGCTGTGATTGGCCCAGGTACCAAGTGATAGCTGTGAGCCAATCACAGCATAGGCAACACAGCTGTTATGAATGAATTCATTTATGACAGCTTTGTTGACATTGTGATCATGTGATCTGCAATCCGCTGTGTCCAGTGCACACAGTGGTCGTGGGGGGCACAGCACTCTCTTAAACCCAGTGGAGGCGCATGACGTGCATGTACGTGATTGTGCCTGCACGTGCCACCCCACCGCAGTATATGTATTGTGGTGGGTCGACAAGTAGTTAAATTAAAACTAAAAGGTAAAACTTTTTCTTTTCATTTTGGGTAGAATAAGGGAGGTTTATAACCCCTGTAAGGCTTACTTTTGTTATTGGTGTCTCATTGGGGAGATTTCCTTTCATTTCCTGTCCCATAGCTAAATCGGGAAGTGAGAGAAAATTCTTCTAAAGTGAGTGAATCCCTGGTTGTCACTAGGGTCACCAGAACTAGTGTCCCCATTGGAAGATTTCCCCACTATTCCTGTTCTAGGGAAAACCCCAAAATTGGGATTTTCTTTTACTTTCATATTTGGTGATAATGGTAAGCAGGACTAAAAGAGAGGGTGAATCTCTTTAACAGGGGCACAGGGGAACAGACAGCAATAACAACCTGAGAGGGGTTCTAATTCCTCTCTATTCAATACAAAACTAAAAAAAAATGTTTTGCCTTTAGTTATACTTTAATTCTTTTTATGAATAATTACATTTTACCTTGTCTCATCTAAAAATCCTTACACTGAAACACAAAAAAACCTGTATGACTGCTACAGAGAGGGAAGAAGTGAAAACAACAACAGGTAAAAATGCAAATCTGTAGACTCGCTTGCTGTATCGTGCCCTCTAGGACCAACAATCTCATATTTCAAGCACTGAGGAGTGTGTGAGATGATTCTGCAACATAGAGTTCTGGTTATAACAAAAGAGGCAAATCTGACTTTTTTTTTTTTTTAAACAAACGTCTGCAGAACAGTTTAGGCATAGCTCCCAACTGTCCCTGATTTGGAACAATGTCCCTCTGTCCCTATTCCCCCCTCATTTGTCCCTCATTTTGGTCTGATCTATATAGTTGTATATAAAATGCAACTTTTTACCTATCAATAAGTGTTTCCCAGTGCTAAACCTTTCATCCAATTTCTAAATTGCTGCATTTGTAAATTTTAAAAGCCAATATAAAGGAATAGTTGTGGTAAAAGAAGCCCTTGTGGATTTATATACTTTTTTTGGGTTAATTCTCCTTTAAGAGGGTGTGGCAGGGGGGCGTGTCTTATGCCTACATACGTTTGTTAGTAGGTGGCCCTCATTTCCATCTCAAAATGTTGGGAGGTATGGTTTAGGGATGCACATCGTTTTTTTTTTTTCCCCGTAACTGAACTTCTAGAGCCAAAATTTTAATTTAAGAAAAACCTTCTGGGTGCAGCTCTCCCCCCAGCTCCCCCTTATATTTACCATCTTGATCCAGCGATGTGTAATCAGTGGCTCTCCTGGGTCTCTCTCTCCTCATTGGCTTACACAACAGCGGGAGGCATTGGCCTACACAACAGCAGGTGCCATTGGCTCCTGCTGCTGTCAATCACAGCCAGTGAGCCAGTGAGGTGAAAGTGGGGAGCAGGACCGAAATGTGCTGTTAACTGGAGTGTGTCTGCTTGAGTGCCCCCATAGCAAGAGGCTTGCTATTGGGGGCACTTGGAAAAGGGGAGGAGCCAGGACCGCTGGCAGAGGATGCAAAAAGAAGCGGAGTGGAGCTGCTCTGTGCAAAATCATTGTATAACAATCATTAAGAAAAACGTTTGTTATTTTCTTTTTAAAAATCACAACCTTTAGAATCACTTTAAGAGTGTGTCTGCTTGAGAAACCATTCTAGCACACCTACATCACACCCCTCAGATCTTTTGATAGAGAGGGGCCATTTTGTAACACCCATCAAAAAAAAGTATGGCTGGATTACGCTTTAACCACTTAAGGACCAGAAAGGATTTTACTGTGGCGGGTGGTTGGCAACTAGTTAAAGTTAACGAGGATCTAAAGGACCTAGAAAGAAAAAAAATAAAAGTCATCATCTACAAACACTGTAGCTGTTGACTTTTAATAAAAGGACACTTATCTATCCAGGAATTTAGTGGCATCCTTACCTGGGCCGGTTCTTTGCCAGTCTTCAGGTCCTTGGTGCTGGCATGTTTAATGTGGCCAACTGTGACTCTTGTGGCTTCCCACTTCTCGTGTGTGAGCGGCACAGTGATTTGTGAATGGTCCTGCAGCCCTCTGGGACCTGTGACATGTCCCAGAAGGCTACGGGAAATGGGGGGGGCTTAAGCTCAGATCACCTGGGCATGTATCTATTAAAACTAGATACCCGCTCCACAAAAAATGCTTATGTGGCAAATATGGCAGAGGAAGCGGGAGGAAGGACATAAAGCAAAACTTCCCCTTAATACCCCTTTCACACTGAGGCACTTTTCAAGCGCTTCTGCGCTAAAAAAAAGCACCTGAAAAGCTCACGAAACCTATTTCAAATACAATCAATTATTGCTTTCACACTGGGGCAGTGCGCTGATGAGGCGGCGAAAAAACTCCAGCATGATTGGATCGCTAAAAAAAAAGCACCTCAAAAACACCCCTCTCCATTGAAATGGATGGAAAGCGCCTCAAAAGCACACATAAAGTGCTTCCAAAGACCCTTAAAATGATTCTTTTGAGTCACATGGCCTTCAAATAAGCGCACCGCTAACACCTCCATGGGTTGGACTTGATGGACTTGTGTCTTTTTTCAACCTCACCTACTATGTAACTACTATATAACCTCAAAAGTGCTTGAAAATCACTTGCAGAGCGCCTCAAAAGCACCTGTTGTTTTGTAGGCAGTTTTCAAGCGCCTCAGTGTGAAAGGGGTCTAAGGCCCCATACACACTATTATATTTTATGCAGATTTTTGTCTTCAGATTTACCAAAACCATATAATATGAGGTCAAACCTTAAGAGTTTCAATTTGTATTTAATCAGGCAGGCTCTTGCACTACATGGTTTTGGTAAATCTGAAGATAAAAATCTGCAGAAAATCTAATAGTGTGTATGGGGTCTTAAGCCGCGTACACACGAGTGGAATGTCCGACAGAAAAAGTCAGACAGAAGCTTTTCATCGTCTATTCTGATCGTGTGTAGGCCTCATCTGACTTTTTTTTTTCGAAAATTCTAATGAACCTAGAAATGAAACATTCTGGGAAAGATTTTCTTTTTCTTTTTTGACTGGACTCAACCAGTCAGAACTGCAGTTTGTAGAAGACCTCTAAATATAACATTTTCACAGCATTAAAAATAAATTGATGTGGGTATGTCAAACAAAAATGTTTGGAATACAATAAGGTTAGGCAAACACAATGATCTTTACAATCCTGTAAAAATGAAAACAATATTTAAAAAACAAGTGAAACTCCAGTTAACCACTTAAGCTCCGGAAGGATTTACCCTCTTCCTGACCAAGCCCTTTTTTGCCATACAGCACTACGTTGATTTAACTGACAATTGCGCTGTCGTGCGACGTTGTACCCAAACGTCCTTTTTTTACCACAAGTGGAGCTTTCTTTTGGTGGTATTTGATCACCTCTGCGTTTTTGTTTTTTTGAGCTATAAACAAAAAAAGTGACAATTTTGAAAAAAAAAGCAATTTTTTTTACTTTTTGCTATAATAAATATTCCCAAAAAATATATTAAAAAAAAAACAAATTTTTTCCACAGTTTAGGCCAATATGTATTCTTCTACATATTTTCGGTAAAAAAAAAAAAAATCACAATAAGCGTATATTGATTGATTGGTTTGTGCAAATTACTGTGTATACAAAATAGGGAATAGATTTATGGCATTTTAATTATTAATTGAGATGGGCAGGTCGCATTCTGTCCCCTCTCCACAGATGCTGTCAGTCAGGACCGAAACTAGGGGAGGGGGGCACATATAGGGGTTCGCCGCCAGGGGTGCTGCCCCCATACCCCCACCTGCACTGGGAACCACTGCTCTAAGGGTGTCACTGCCGCCAGATCATGTGTAATGGACAGGCAGGTCTACCTCCTAGTCCTGCCCAGTGCCCAAACAACCTATGTCTTTTCTGCGTACAGCATCCCAGAGAAGAGGAGGCTTCAAAGAAGGCCCTAGACCGGGGGGGTGCAAAGGAGGCCCTGGACGGGGGGGGGGTGCGGAGGGGGCCCTGGGCTGGGTGGTGCAGAGGAGGTCCTGGGCTGGGAGGTGCAGAGGAGGCCCTGGGCTGGGGGGTGCAGACTATGAGAAAGGGATCATGGAGGCCCTCTGGACTAGGAAAGAGGGTGCCTGAAGGACCTTCCAGCTTTAGGGAAATAGAGCCTAGATTTAAAGCCTGGGCTGAGGAAGAGCCTGTCTGGGCCCTGGAGGGTGAGTTCACAACATAAATGTGGACATTTATCAATTAGTAAGGCAAGTAATGCCAAACAGGAGCAGACAGGTTGTGTGATAGTTTTATTAAAGGAGAAGTACAGCCAAAGCCTGTTTGGTTTGTGCTTCTCATGTTGATCACATCAGCGCAGATTGTTTTGCACTCCCGTGACCCATTTTCAGCTGATAGTGGGCTTAAGCCTGCTCTCGGCCGATATCACAGAAACGGTCCAGGCTGGGGAAAGATCGCAACCATATGGTTGGGATCTGCTCACATGCCAGGACCGGCACTCAGCCTCTCAGTGAGCCTGCTATCTGGCCCACATGACAATTAGGCCTCATTTACATTGAGGATATGCATCTATGCTAAGTGTGATGGTGTGTACCGCGTAGGGATGCATGGTGTTCTGTGTATCCCTGTGCAGGCAGTCCAGTCAAAGTCAATTGGGATGCAGCAAATGCATGGACAGTCGAATGTCAAAATTTGACACGCAGACAGGAAGTGATGCATGTATCCAAATGCACAGTGTCTCAGACATCCCAAACTGCAGAAACTCATTTCAGGGAGGTGGCGCTTCGTGCCCGCAAACGCCTCCATCCCCCGCTGCAAAATATTTTTTAAATCACTTTTTCAATATTTTTTTTCGCAGTGCTTCTGGGGAAGGGGGTGGGGGTGGGTGGTATGTGGACGGTGTCAGTTGTCTTTTATTTTTAATAATTTATTTTTTTACAATTTAATTTGTTTTTCATTTTTTTCCACAATGCTTTTTGGGGGGAGGGGGTTGAGGCAGTGGACAGTGTTGGTAGGGCAGGGGAGAGTGGCGTCAGTAGTTTTTTTTTTTTTCACACTTTTTCATTTTTTTAGAATTTCTTTACTTTTTTTTTTATATATTTTTGGGGGGGCTTTGGTGAGAGGGTATAAACAGGCCCCTGACATCTCCCCTTTGAGACAGACAAAGGGACTGAAGACACATTCAGCACTAAAGATGAATGAACAGAAGACACAGTTTACTCTGCTCAGCAATCACAGGACACAGGAGTGATCTCGCTCACTGTGTCCTATTACTAGTTCCCCCCGCAGCCGGCGGGAGAGGAGAGGAGAGGAGGGGAGCCGGCTGCGGGGGACAAGGGGGACGGGGGCGGCAAAGGACAAGGAGGGCCAGAGAAGAACAGGGGGTGGAGAAGAACACAGGCGGAGCTGGGGGAGGAGCAGACAGAGCAGCTGGGGATGATCGGTGCGCAGAAGGAGGAAAAGCTGTGATCACCGATCTCCCTGTATAGCTTTTTAGCTGACAGCTGCGGAAGGGAGAGAAGAAGAAGCATCTGTCAGCTAAAAATCGATACAAAGGAGATCGGTGATCACAGGCTGTTCCCAGCTGCACCGATCATTCCCGGGAGATCGGGAGGCTCTTGCGGGTGTGCGGGAGCCGCCGCAGAAATGCGGGAGTCTCCCGCACCTCGCGGGAGACTTGAGATGTCTGGTGTCTGTATATGGATCTGTGCACCCACTTCTGTAGGTGAAGCTGTCTGGTGGATACAGATGCAGCAAAAAGTGGCTCAGCATACAGGACCTGTCTCAGTGCCTGTCTGAATGAGCCCCTAGGGGAATTGATCATAACTAGAGCATACAGAATTTGGAACAGCTGTGCATGGAAACCAATCAGCTCATAGCTTTCATTTTAAAAGCTGAACAAGATGAAGACAGAAGTTGATTGGTTCCCATGCACAGCTGTTGTAAATTCTGACTGCACCAGTTTTGATAAATTCCCCTCACTGTGTTTTACATTTCTTACTCTTGACTACTGCATTCTAAGTACAGCACATTCTTTGTTAACTGCTTCCGGACCAGCCGCCGCAGTTTTACCGCAGCAGGTTGGCTCCCCTGCGCAAAATCACGTTAATGTATGTGATCTTGCGGGGTCCGGATAGCAGGCCCACGCGCTGCACGGCGCGGGTGCCGATGTTCGGGTCCCGTGGACTCGATGACCCCTGGGAGTCCCGCAATCGTCTCACGAAGAGGAAAAACGGGGAAATGCTAATGTAAACAAGCATTTCCCCATTCTTCCTAGTAACAGGACACTGATCACCGCTCCCTGTGATCAGGAGTGCTGATCAGTGTCGTGTCACACGTAGCCCATCCCCCCTACAGTTAGAACAGATCCCTAGGACACACTTAACCCCTTCCCCACCCCCTACTGGTTAACCCCTTCACTGCCAGTCACATTTACACAGCAATAAGTGCATTTTTAAAACACTAATCGCTGTATAAATGTGAATGGTCCTAAAATGGCACCAAAAGTGTCCGATGTGTCCGCCATAATGTCGCAGTCACGATAAAAATCGCTGATCGCCGCCATTACTAGTAAAAAAAAAAATATTAATAAAAATGCCATTAAACTATCCCCTATTTTGTAGATGCTATAACTTTTGTGCAAACCAATCAATAAATGCTTATTGCAATTTTTTTTACCAAAAATATGTAGAAGAATACGTATCGGCCTAAACTGAGGAAAAAAATATTTTTTATATATTTTTTGGGGATATTTATTATAACAAAAAGTAAAAAAAAAATTGCTTTTTTTTTAAAATTGTCGCTCTATTTTTGTTTATAGTGCAAAAAATAAAAACTGCAGAGGTGATCAAATACCACCAAAAGAAAGCTCTATTTGTGGGGAAAAAAGGACGTCAATTTTGTTTGGGAGCTGCGCAATTGTCAGTTAAAGCGACGCAGTTCCAAATCGCAAAAAATGGCCCGGTCACTGAGCAGCTAAATCCTCCAGGGCTAAAGTGGTTAAGGTGGTTATAAAGGCACAACATTCTATGCGTGAAGGTAAAAAACCTTCTGTGTGCAGCAGCCCCCCCAGCCCCACCTAATTCTTACCTGAGCCCCCTCTCGATCCAGCGATGTCCACGAGAGCCTTGACTGGGAACTCGTACTCGTACATTGACTCACACTGCTGTCAATCACAGCCATTGAGCCAATCAGAAGATGGAGGGAGCGGAGTCGAGCCATGGCTCTGTGTGTTTGTTGTGGGGGCACACCGAAAGAGGCAGGGGCAAGGGGTGTTGGCGAGGGACCCAGGAAGAGGAGGATCCAAGCTGCTCTGTGCAAAACCATTACACAGAGCAGGTAAGTATAACATGTTTATTATTTAGGAAGAAAAAACAAAAAGCAAGACTTTAATATCACTTTATGGATAGCTGTGTATAGTAAAGGATATGCAATAGAACAGTTTTATTTTTATTAAAATTAGTATACTGAGGTTTGTACTGTCTGATACATACTCGCTTGTGGCACAGTCATTAACGCATATGGCCCTTTAAGCTCTTCCCACTGTTGTTGTAGTCTGACCACACACAGTTTTGGCGTGGCGCCGGAATATTGCCACATACCATTTTTCTTGGGGGGGGGGGGGCTGGGGTGGGCCCAGCCCCGGGTGCCAGATGTGCTAGCTACGCCACTGCTGTCAGTTTAGGTGGAACCTACCAGTTCACGTTTTTGGAAACTTGCTGTTTTACTTCAATAAAGTTTTCTACTGCAACTGACTTATTGCCGCCGCACCACCCTGCACCCTACCTACAACCATACATCTCTGTGCAGGACTGGAAACCTCATTCTTGCAGACTTTTAAGGGGCTTGGTAAGGTTCTGAGCTCAGGTATTGATAGATGTCAGAAGGCAGTCATGGCCCATGAGATGCAACCTTCTAACAAATGGATGGTCCCAAATACAGGATGTAATATATTACATCCTGTATCTGGGACCATCCATTTATTAGACGGTTTTGGGCCACATATGTAACATTGAAATATAAACTGCAAGCAGAAGCTGATTTTATAATAATACTGCGTTTATTTTCACTATCAACCACAAGAGGGTGCATGGGCGAACAAGAATAAACAGATTAAACAGATTTTTATTATACTCTACACAGAAAGCTTGGAGTATAACAATGACACGCCCTATAAAGTATGGCTTGGTTCTCTGATCTTTCCAGTATGTGATCATGTCTTGAGGATTTGCTGCAGAGTTTAATCTGACAAAAATGTATTCATTATTTCAAAAGAGAATGGGACAGTTTCATAATATAAGCTCAATTCACAAAGCTACCATAATACACCAGGATAAGTATCTTTATTTTTTTTAAAAGTGAGAGTTTTTTTTTTTAGATGAGTCCAAAGATATATGAAAACTGCAGTTACACTGCTAAAGGTTCCTAAGTGCCTTAGGCTGGTGTTAAAGAGGAATTCCAGGTATGGATATTTTATACATAGTTACATTGGTCCAGTTTGAGGAATATGTTCCTCAATAACAACAAAGGATATTAATCCAAATGCGTTTGCAAATGCAGTTATATTCCTTTGGAGTTGGCTTACTAAAGGCAAATAGACTGTGTATTACTGCACCAGAGCTTAGTAAATGAGGTAAAGCTTCACTTTACAAAGAACACTCAATCACATGCGAGGAAAATTAAAAAAAACAGCATTTTTGCTTGCACATGATTGGATGATGGAAGTCAGCAGCGCTCTCCCTCATTTAACCACTTCCGTTATACGTCAGTACTTTGAAGAGGAATATCGTTGTTATGGCAGCAACTAGCTGCCATAACCCGAGGTATCCTCTTCTTCAGCGGGAGGTCCGCTTTCAGATAAAAGTAGTCTCTGCAGCAGATTCGCCGCAAGATCACTTTTATCGGCGGCGGGAGAGGCCCTCCTGCCGCGCCCTCTGCCACTTACCGGAGCCCCGTCAGTCTAGGGGCGTCTAGGGGCGCCCGGCGCTGCCCCCTCTCTCAACTCCACCCTCTATATGCAATGGATAGATTCATGCATAGCATGAATCAATCCACGGTCGCCGCAGCCACCCCCTATTCAGGTGTCCGGCCCCTTTCAGGGCACCGGGTGCATGAATTACAGCGGCCGGGTTTTTGTTTTTTTTTGGAGCACCTGATTAGAGCCAGAGGCAACCATACTTGGCAATTAGTTTATTTTCCTCAAATGATATATGCAGTGTATGTGGTATGTGTTGACTGTATGATATACACATTATTGCTGGAAATCATTTCATGCCAGCCCCATAGCATTATTTTACCAGCCCAACAGCATAAAGTCATTATTTTCTTGTTCATAAAAGAGAAAAACATGCATTTTCAAGAGTGTATTATACTTAGCAGTGCTCATCAGTGCCCATCAATGCAGCCTCACCAGTGCCCATCAATGCAGCCTCATTAGTGCCCATCAATGCAGCCTCATTAGTGCCCATCAGCTCAGCCTCACCAGTGCCCATCAATGCAGTCACACCAGTGCCCATCAATGCAGCCTCACCAGTGTCCATCAATGCAGCCTGATCAGTGCCCATCCAATAAAGCCTCACCAGTGCCCATCCAATGCAGCCTCACCAGTGACCATAAATGCAGCCTCACCAGTGTCCATCAATGCAACCTGATCAGTGTCCATCCAATGCAGCCTGATAAGTGCCCATCAATGGAGCCTGATCAGGGCTCATCAATGCAGCCTCACCAGTGCCCATCAATGCAGCCGGATCAGTGCCCATCAATGGAGCCTGATCAGTGCTCATCAATGGAGCCTCACCAGTGTCCATCAATGCAGCCTGATCAGTGTTCATCGATGCAGCCTGATCAGTGTCCATCAATGCAGCCTGATCAGTGTCCATCAATGCAGCCTGATCAGTGTCCATCATTGCAGCCTGATCAGTGCCCATCCAATGAAGTCTCACCAGTGCCCATCAATGCAGCCTCACCAGTGCCCATCAATGCAGCCTGATCATTGGGGCATGATAAATGGGGTGCAAGGGGGGATGGAATGTGGGGGTATCAGGGTCTCTCACCTCAGTGATGGTAGCTCAGCAGGTCCTTGCATGCCATGGCCTCCTGGAGGGATGATGCTCCTGGTCCTGGGGTCAAGTTGCAGCCAGCATCCAGCCCCGCATGTGATCACATTCCCCCTGATGATGACACGTATGTCCTGTGTCGAAGACGCATAGGGGAGGGGCCAGGACGGAGTGTTAGGCAGCAGCAGCTGTCTGTGCTGGGATGGTCTCCATAACCTCACTGCTACATCCATTACCTATTGTTTTATGCAGGTTATATGCCTCTTCTGAGTGGTGCACTGACACACCCTCAAAATGTGAGTACCCCCTTCTGGGGGAGAGTTTTTTATCTGACCTTGTTAATAAACACTTTTTAAACGTTATCACACCATATGGTTCCTTTCTCTTTTTGCCTATGATTTGAACCTATGCTGGAGCCTGTTTTCCTGTGATCCATACTGAGCCCTGGGTGGCTTAAAAGCGTTTCCTGACTCTATCTAGCGACTTAGTCACATTCCCTAAGGTGAGCGCTTTACCTTGGGGGGGTCACCTTTTGTTTCACCATCGCATGATATGTGGCACGTGGAATCGCAGCACGTTTGAAAACATCATCACTGAAGCACAGTTGTCATCACTTTCATTAAGGACTTTTGTGTTTAATATATGTCTATTTTATGATGGACGATTAAGTATATGTATTGTGTGACACTCTGCACTTTTTGGCTGGCACATGTCATTTTTCAGCTTTTGTTTGCATATTTGAATCATTTATGAATTAACGTTATTTATTTTATTATTTATTTGTTTATTGCACTTTTAGCACCTGGTTTGCACTGATTCATTTTGGAGCATTTTTGTTGATATTACCATTTCACATGCTCACTGCACCGTTTATTTGTGCACATTAAGTTTTTTTATCTTGGGGATAGAGCACATATTGGGGTTAAATTATTTTATACTCTGTTGTATATGCACTGTATCTCTCTGTGTGCCAGGATTAGGGCATGGATAGCACACTCTAGCACATCATATTTATTTATTTAATATTTCACACGCATTACAAGGCGTGATTCATGTATGCGGCTGTGGAGTGCTTACTTTTAGCACTAGGTTCATTTTGGCTCGTAGGAATTTTTCTTCACTAGTGTGTGGTTAAATCAGGCAATGAGAAGGCGAAAAATTGCCTCTTCACAGCCTGTCAAATGCTCTCTGAAGAGAGATCCAAAAACAGATCACTTTTCAGAGAGCACTGCTAGCGTGAAAGAGCCTCAGGGGTGATAAGCACTGCTATCTGTCTTAAAGGGCTCATTCACACTAGTGCTGGTGTCTGAAGAAAAATCTGTGTTTGGGTCTCTCTTTGGAGGGCATTATATCGCCACCACACTGCCTGCTTTATTCCCTTGATCCCTATGGTTGCAGGGCAGCATTTACTTGAACTGTTCATTTGTTAGGTGCTAAACCTGCTGAAAGCGGCAGTGGCTATAATTCGTACCATGGCCATGAAAGCAAAGCATTGCTGCGGCAGCAGGTATACACCCTAGTTTAAGGCGGGGGAAGGGGGGTAGGGGTAAAATTGTGACTCAAACGCAAAGTTTTACCGCCCCTTCCCCCAACCACTAGTGTGAATGAGCCTCAATTCACTGCAGGGGCCACTGGACAATGGCACACACAGAGCAACTACATCAGCACTAGTTTAACACCCATCTGTGTACATACTCATCTCACAAAAATTAATCCAGCTGCCAATTTCCCACACCCGCTCCCCCCGACCCTCCCAGCCACCTTAACACCCTTTGCTGATTCCCTGACACACACAAAAAACAACTTACTATATTGCATGCACTCATATTCCTTGCACAGTAATCAACATAGAAGCCAGCAAAATGGAGCTTTTGCCTCCACCTCCGTGACCCTCTTGCAACCAGTCAGGTCAATGGCAAGATGGAGGCTCCACCACCATGCTCCTTTTGCGGCGAGTCAGCGCTGTCGGCAACATGGAGCTCTGCCTCAATGTCCTGTCTGCAGCCAGCCCTGAAGCATACTAATCAAACACACTGAGAGTGCTGAGGGGAGACAGGGAAGGGGGAACCTTGAACCAGAGCTGCATTAATTATCAGGCAGCAGCAAAGACACTGTTACACTGTAGCTGTCACTGCGGCCCTGATCACAGGACACGACCATGGTGGGACAGCTTGGGCATAGACAGTGATCCACTCCACAGGCTGAATAATATGTCAGTCCTGGGAACGGCTGTTTTACAGGGCTTCAGAGCGGTGCAGGAGACAACTTTCCCCCTTCCCCCCAGCCCAGTCTGCCCCTGGTGACCAGGCGTCCCCGGCCCTGCAAAGCGGGGACAAAACCGGGGATAAATTTCCTCCGGGGACAATCTGCTCAATACAGGACTGTCCCCGGAAATCGGTGAAGTCTTGTCACCCTAAACCATACTCCCCCGGAACACAAAGACTTTGGTTTCCCGGAAGCTGCTCGGCGGGTCATGGGAATAACATCGTTATGGTTTATGGTCGGAACTACGATGAATAAGATATTTTTTGTATTGCTGTTAATACAGCTCCCTATTCCTTAAAGAGGGAGTTCACCCAAACCGCAAAAAAAAAAATATTAAAAGCCAGCAGCTAAAAATACTGCAGCTGCTGACTTTTAATAAATAGCCACTTACCTGTCCCAGGGTCCAACGATGTCGGCAGGCGACGTCGAGAACCCGCTCGGTTCTCGGCAGCTGCCACCGCCATCCTAGGTGAGGGAATCAGGAAGTGAAGCGTTGCGGCTTCATTTCCCGGTTCCTTACTGCGCATGCTCGAGTCGCGCTGCGCATCGTAAGTGGTCCCCGCTATCTCCTAGGAGCTGTGTGTTTCCCAGGAGACAGCGCGAAGGGACAGGAAGAGGCATTGACTCCCATGGGAGTCTATGCCGGAAGTGAGTGCAAATACCTGTCTTAGACAGGTATCTGCACCCCCCTCCCCCCTGAAAGGTGCCAAATGTGACATAGGAGGGGGGGAGGTTTCCCTAAAAGTGGAAGTTCCATTTTTGTGTGGAACTCCGCTTTAACACCACATGATATAGATGCAGCTTCAGCAGCTGAATTTCAGGCAGCCGGGCTGGCTGCTTCTCCTGTGCCTCCTGGGTGCAATAAAACACAGGGATTTGACACACAGGGGGAAACACCCAATCTTCTGTGGCATAGAGCTTCCTTTTCTCACTCTTGGAGGCTGGACAGAGCAATGGAAATGCAGAAAATAACATGTACTAGAAATTAATTAGAAGCAGTAAATGAACTGTTAGAAATCCCCAATTGAATGTTGGTCCAGAATTAAATAATTGTTGCCGAATCTGGAGACATTCAATAAGAACAAGCTGGCATACTCACAATACGTAAGCATTACCAAAATTTGTGCTAATCATGATAATCATAAAAATACACAAAAATCACTTGCAAAGTGTTAGCACCACACTTTACAAATATTTGTGAGACCATCCATTAATTGTGAAAACCTTGTAACCTTGTCACCTTGTAACAGCAGAGAGTGACTGCTCACTTTTCCTGCCAAACATGCTGCTGAATGCCATTCCGATCAAGAAAAATCAACCCGAGAAGTTTTTTTCTAAAACCAGAGAAAATTGAGTACTGTCCGTGATACTTTTTTTATTTTCACTAACACACAATTTTTCAGGACAAGCTTTCGGCGTATGTCCCCTTCTTCAAGGTCCAAGCAGTACTGATTCACAAATTTTTAAGCAGAATGTTAAAGAAAAAGAAAAAAAAAAAAGAGAGAAAAACAAACATATACAAATCAATGGTAATAAAGATAGCAGCAGATTTAGTGAGATAAGACAAAGGGAGAGCTATAGAATGGAGGGGGGGGGAATACTACTTACAGAGGGGGTCGTAAAACTTTAGCATGATGTGTATGGAAACCAATATCTAAATTCAGGCCATTATTTTTTGTGTCAAAAAACAGCATCATTCTTAGTTCAAACGTTTTCCTTACCTGGATAGTTCTGAATTTCCCTTTAAGAACTAAAACATTGAGGTCTTCTATATTGTAGTCCGGTTGTGAGAAGTGATGTCCCACAGGTGTGCATAAACTGTCTCTTTATGTTCTTTGATGGTATGTCTGTGCAAATTCATCCTTAATTGACTGAAGATGAAGAAAATCTAAACCAATTCTTCTCATTGATCAACACTTTTCACCCATCTATCAAACTAAAAATGGACTATTCGAACACACACATGTCAACTTCCTAGACACTACAGTATACATCAGGGATGACAAGCTTCACACGTCGATATACAGAAAACCGACTGACCGATGCAGCTATCTTCATAGTTCCAGTTTTCACCCCCAACACACTAAACAGGCCATCATACACAGCCAGGCCATCAGATACCACTGAATTTGTTCAGACCCAAAAGACAGAGATAAACATCTCAGAACACTGGCAGACTCCTTCCATAAGAAAGGTTACAAAGAGAAAACCATCAACAACAGCATAAACGCAGCCTTGAAAACCCAAAGAGAAAATCTCCTCCAATACACAGAGAAAAAAACAAATAACCGAGTACCTCTAGTCACCACATACAACCCAGCACTTGAAGGGATCAAAAAGATAATCATAGATTTACAACCCATTATAACAGAGGATGAAACTCTGAAAGGAATGTTCCAACAACCCCCATTATTGGCTTTCAGACAACCACCCAACCTCAGACACAAACTAATCAGCAGGAAACTTCACTCTGATTATGAAGTCACAAATAATGGAAACAAACCCTGCAATAAAAAACGCTGCAAACTATGCAACCAGATCAATCTATCCACAAGTGTTACACACACAAATGGGGCCTTCAATATCATGGGATCTTACAACTGTACCTCCAGTAATGTTGTGTACCTCATTCAATGCAAAAGGTGCAGCAAAGGATCTTATGTGGTGAAACAGGACAGAAGTTGCAAGCGAGGATGAATTTGTACAGACACACCATCAAAGAACATATAGAAGACAGTTTATGCACACCTGTGGGACATCACTTCTCACAACCAGACCACAATATAGAAGACCTCAATGTTTTAGTTCTTAAAGGGAATTTCAGAACTATCCAGGAAAGGAAAACATTTGAACTAAGAATGATACCTCTTTTTGACACAAAAAATTATGGCCTGAATTTAGATATTGGTTTCCTTACACATTATACTAAAGTTTTACGACCCCCTCTGTGACTAGTATCCCCCCCTCCATTCTATAGCTCTCCCTCTGTCTTATCTCACTAACTCTGCTGCTATCTTTATTACCATTGATTTGTATGTTTTTGTTTTTCTCTCTTTTTTTTTCTTTTTCTTTAACATTCTGCTTAAAAATTTGTGAATCAGTACTGCTTGGACTTGGAAGAAGGGGACATACACCGAAAGCTTGTCCTGAAAAATTGTATGTTAGTGCAAATAAAAAAAGTATCATGGACAGTACTCAATTTTCTCTGGTTTTAGAAGAAAACTTCTCGGGTTGATTTTTCTTGATTTTCTCTGTCACAATTGGACTAATACAGCTACAAACAAATCAAGTATCTTCTAAAACCAAAATTTCTGGAGATGTCAATATCCTGGTCCCCCACAGCACTCATTAGTCCGTGCCTCTGACCGCCCAGGACATAATAGTGACATGGAGGTCAGTGGAAGATACCACCGAGTGCAGTGGATCAGGTGATAGATACTCCTGAAAGTGGCAGTTTCAGGAGAAGAATTGAATAATATTACTATTTTCAATACCCCACTATCACGTCTAACGGAATAACTGTGAGGCATGAAGAATTTCTCAAATATTAGCTGATACAGACCTTTAGTAAAGAAAGCTTTGTAACGGAGCGTCATTCTGCGGTCCATGCAAGGTAAGCGATGCAAAATATTTATTAAAATGCGATGACCACAATTCCATGTTGTGGGCACTTAATTTGTGCCCACTTATCAATGTCACTAAAGCTGTAAAGAACATTTTTGTTTGGCTACGCTTCAGCTTTAACTACAGAAATTATCACGCCATTTTTGGTTTAGCTAAATTTAAAGAATCCTCGTTTACTTAGTAGCTGATGTCTGTATCGTCTTCTCCTGTTAATGTATGGTCTGCTAATTCTATTCCAGTACCTAATCCTGTTGCTGAGTTATTAACATTCTGGTTATTGTTTTTTCTTCTTCTGTCCCTGCAGCGGTTATAAAGAGGTTTTGCCTTGTGATATGTCTCCGTTAGGATTTCATTTGGATCCTCGATTAAAAAAAAGATTTGGAAGGGTGAATTTTACTGCCTAATTCTAATAATTTTTCTAATAATGACAAAAGATCGGATGATGGCGCTAAATAAATAGGCGCCACCCAATCACTAGATCTTTTTATAACTGGTTTCAGGCTTTCTGCATCTTCTCTGCTTTAATAGGTGAGAAAAATCCTGAAAAATGAAGTGATTTGTTTCAACATTTGGAGCATATACTCGAAGCCTATAAAAGTTTTGGCGGACTTGGATGGTTTAATTACCAAAAAATTGCAATTTATCCCAATCTTAAATGGGGGATAAAGGATGTGGGGTTGTGGTTAAACCTCATCATCCTTCAGAAACCTGTTTTTTTCAAAGCAGCCAATAACAACTATTCCTAATACTGCATTAGTGTACAAAAAAGGTATATGTTACGCCTATAATGAAACCCAATGCAAGTGGTCGACAGGTTTCAAGATTCCTGTCTTTTCTGGTTCTGGTTGTAATATGGTTAAAGGGGTTGTAAACCCTCATGGTTTTTCACCTGAATGCAATCTATGCATTCTGGTGAAAAACCTTCTGTGGTGATGCAGCCCCCCCCCGAGCCTCCATTTTACTTACCTGACCACGATCTTTCTCTGGCCGGGAACGAGCACACCAGTACTAGTAGCTGGTGTCTCGTGTCGTGATTGGATAGATTGATATCAGCGCAGCCATTGGCTCCCGCTGCTGTCAATCAAATCTGGGGTGGGGCTGAGTTCTGCATTCTGTGTAAATGGACACAGATGCGGGACTCAGGAGTGTGCCCGCACGGGTGTCCACCAAGGAGATCGCTTCTCCACCGTGGACACTCGATGCGGGGAGGAGCCACCACCAGTGGTTATTAGAACAGGAGGATCGGGGCCACTTAAAAACGAACTGCACAGTCGAGGCAAGTATGACATGTTTGTTTTGTTTTTTAAAAACAAGGGTTTACAACCCCTTTAAGAATTTAAAGTCTGTGGTAATGCATAAAGAAATAGTGAGGGAAAAATTGATTAAAGAAATTTCAGCAGGAAGGGTCGCTGGCCCTTTTACTTTCCCTCCTTTGAGAACTTCCAGGTGTCCCCTTTGGGTTTGGAACATAAGAAGGGCCCAACTCTTATTGCCTCACCCATCACCTTTCTTTCCTATAACAATATTTTTTAAATGACGAAAATTATACTTCTTCAGCTTCCGTCACATATGCAACATTAGCAAAAGCTGATATTCAAACAGCTTTTAGACTGTTACCTATCTCTTCTGAGTCTTTTAATTCCTTGGTTTGTTTTTTCAAAGTTATTTTCTCTATGATATGTGCGGAATGGGCTGCTCTTTGTCTTGCCATTATTTTGACATTTTTTGCCACATTTCTTCAGTGGGTCCTTGGTTATGAATCTGGATATGATGAGATCATTTATTATCTGGATGACTTCCTTTTTATCAGTCCTTGGGATTCCCCACTACTGCTGCACTTATTTTTTAAATTTCAAAATATTTTGGTATTCCTCTTGCTATTGATGAAACAGTTTCTCCATCTGCAATCATTGAATTTTGAGGGATCACCATTAATAATTGTTTCAGTATTAGCTTCGTCCGCCTAAAATTGCAAGGCTTTAATCTTTGATTTCGCTTTTTTCTGCGACGGAAAAAGGGTTTATTAAAGGAGCTTCAATCCTTTTTAGGTCTCCTTGCTTGTGCAACAAGGATAATGCCAATGGGCAGCATTTTTTCAAGGAGATTGCCATTGGCTATGTCTGGATATAAATCCCCTTTTTCACATATTCGCATTTCTTCTGACAATTTTAGTCGCTCCATCATTTTTTCAAGAAGACTTTGTTTTTTTTGCAGATTTTGATTTATATACAGATGCTGCTGGTTCTCCTTCCACACTCATTGGTGTTACGGTGAGAGGCCCCAATTTTGGGTAGCCAACAAAGCCACAAAAAAATTTAATCTTGCTAGAGCTTTTTCCAGTCATTGTGGCACTTGAATTTTGGGGGGGGGAATTATTTTGCAAATAAAAGGATCATTGTTAATTCAGATAATAAGGGTATGATTTTTGCCCTAAATTGCCTGACTTCCAAATCTATATTTGTCATTAAGCTTTTACGTCATCTCTTTCTGTTATGTTTAAGATGAAATATTTGGGTTAAAGCAAGATTTGTACCAGGTAAGCAGAATATTATTGCTGATGCATTATCTCGCTTCCAGATGGCCTGTTTCAAACAACTTTTGCCAGATGCAGACATGGTTGGGTATGCCTGCCCAATTCATCTGTGGGACCTGATCTAATACCGGTCATATCTGCTATTAAAAATTAAGTTGCTCCTAAAACATGGACTGATTTTTCAGTTGCATGGGAGAGGTGGCTCTTATTTAATAAAGAATTAGGCCGTTCAGGTTATTCCCCAGCAAACAATCAGCTTTGGCTTTTCTTTGTTCCCTCATGCAACCACAATTCTCTTTCAAACATATCAATAAAAACTTTAGTTAGCGTTTATTTTTTTCTCAAAATTCATAATTTACCTGCCTGTAAAACATGTTTCTTCTCTGTCAGCCAGGGTCTTAAGGGATATAAAAAAAGCTAATTTATAGCCAGATTTGAATATAGATCAATCTCATTGGACATTCTATCTAAGCTTTGTTTGGCTACTTCTTTCATTTGTGTTCCAGAATATGAGGCGTTGTTATTTAATTCAGCTTTTGTTTTGATTTTCTTTGCTGCGCTTTGTATTTCTGAAATGTTGCCAAACAACAAACAAAGCTTGTCAGGTTTAAGATACAATGAGGTTTCTATTATAGATAGTAAGAGCCTTATTTTCATTAGGAGATCAAAAACGGATCCAGCTGGCAAAGGTCATTGGCACACTCTATATGCTTGTAGCGACTCCATCATTGGTCCTCTTGCATTACTTAAAAATATCTCTCTTAGGCCTCTTTCACACTGACGATCCGTTCAGGTCCGCCTGTCAGTTTTTTAGGTGGACCTGAACAGACCCTCCATAGATCTCTATGGAGCGTTGGATGTCAGCGGTGACATGTCCACTGACATCCGACCCGCTCCGATCCGAAAAAGTGTAACGGAGGAAAAACCTACTTTTCCATCCGTTTTCAGATCGGGTGACAGTATGCAGAGACAGACCTGTCATCTTCCTGCTCAGCGGGGATCGGCGGAGCGATCCTCGCTGAGCAAGCGGATGTTCACGGGGCGGATCATCATGGATCCGTCCCGTGTAAAAGAGCCCTTAGGCCTTTCTCATTTAAAATGTTCACCTCATTCTTTCTGCATTGCAGCCGCCACAGAAGCCGCTAGATTGGGCATAAGCGAAGTGGTTATTATGAAATTGGGTAGATGGGTAGATGGGTAGATGGGAGTCTCAGAGATTTAATATTTATGTTCGTCCGAACTTATCTAATTTGTAGGTGTCAAGTCTTACATATGGATAGTTGGACATTCCTATGTACTGTATATTGGGCTCATGAACGAGCATCCCAACATTGTTATACTTCCAATCTATTCTTACCAGATAAGTTTCAAATCCTTTGGAAAGGAATACGGGGTCTACAATGGACTAATCTTTTCTTTCACCTCTCTAGTTTGTTTCAGTCGTGGCCTTCTCCATCTATCTTAATAATTCACCTAGGTGGTAATAGCATTGGTAGATTAAAAACTTTAGACTTGATTTGCAGCATCTTAAACTCTCTTTTCCTAATACTTATAGTATATTTTCTGAGACGGTGTCTCATTTTTTTTGGCTATCTTCTCCTAAGGGTAAACCTCTGGAGAAGAGACGAGCCAATTGATCATTTGAGAAGATTATGCGGTTGCTGGGGGGGTTTTCATTTTGTCATGCAGATTTGGAGGGAGGCTCCCCTGGTTTATACAGACAAGATGATGTTCGTTTGTCTGATGTCGGCTTAGATAGCTTTAATTTAGGTCTGCAGAACAGCATTGAAATGGCCACTGTGCTGGGGTAGCCGGGCTTCTTTGCAACAAGCCCGGCTTGTGGGAACTTTCCTTTATGAAGTATTCATTTTATCGCTTGAGTTGTATGACTGAGTGATATTTAAAGTTTTTAATATATATTTATTTACTTATTGATCTTTTAATAAAGTTGAATGAATTACAATTTGAATTACCAATAAAGGTGCCGTGGCTATTTTAATACCAATTTTACTGGTGTGGTTTATTTATTTAAGATTAGTAATATTGTTAAATTTGATGCAAGTGTGCGACCTACAGTTCCATGATAAGTGGGCACAAATTAAGTGCCCACAACATGGGATTGTGGTTACCACATTTTAATAAATATTTTTTTAAATATAAAAAATTTAAAAATTAAAAATTCTAGCTTATTGTCTCTTTAAATCTTTACATTCCTGTCACAAGGCTTGAGGCGGGAAACACATTTTTTCCTGCATGTGTTTTGGGGCTATAAAAGGTCCCGCATGACAGACCTTTCCCGCAGTTGTCCTGGATCGGCTTGGCGAGCTCCTCTCTCTCCCACCCTGTCGCTGGTACCATTATGTGGTTTTGTCACCCTGTGATCAAGGGGAGACTTTGCGTTATGAATTATTAATTTTATTGTTCGAGTTCTATGACTAAGTGATATTTAAAGTTTTTAATATATATTTATTTACTTATTGATGTTTTAATAAAGTTGAATGAATTACAATTTTAAATACCAATAAAGGTGCAGCAGCCAATTAAATACCGTTTTTACTGGTGTGGTGTATTTATTTAAGATTAGTAATATTGTTAATTTTGATGCAAGTGTGTGACCTACAGTCCCATGCTTACCAAAATAAAGTATGTCCCACATCTTGTCTGCTTGATCCTACAGTAATCATATGTGCAGGGATGCTGGTCTTCTCCCTATCTCTGAACTTCCAGTGCTGTGGGGTTAATAGCACTGGGTCTTTGGCAGAACAGAAATGAAGATGGTCCGATGGGGTCCCACCCCTCCACCCTTCTCCTCCATTAAGTACATTAAACTGTTTACATTGACTGTAAACACGATCCCTGAATAGGGAAAGAGGATCATGCCACCCATCTGAATCTTCTGTTCATGTTAATGCAATGTAAACAATAAAATAACTTTTCTCAATGAAGAAGGAAAGAGGCAGGTCCCATCAGACCATCTTCACTGCTGTTTTCTTTGATGACCCAAAGCTATTAACCTCCACAGTGCCAGAAGTTCATAGACCGGAAGAGGACCAGCATCGCTGCTTAGAAAATTTCTACAGGATGCAGCTGCCTGCACAACGTGGGGCATACTTCATTAAAGTGGATGTAAACCCGAAAAAATTAATTTTATGTCATAATGTAGAGTATAAGATTTCCTATCATTTGAGCCCAGTCTTGCCACAAACAGTTAATCCAGCTCTGAGCAATCCTCTTTTATTGTTCAGTGAGATAAAACTTGACAAACAGAGAAAAACTTTGTCAAATCCTCCCCCCTTGCTGTGAGTGACAGGTGATTTACATATCTCGTACACTAGCCTAAGACATGCATTATTTTTTAATTCCCACCCCCACTCCTTTCTTCAGCAGCTCTGCAAGGATTGGCTGTTCCACACCTCAGCATGATTTGGCATGCTGAAATCATGTGGTTACTTTCCTGTCTTTTCACTGGATGTTAGAGATCATAGCAGAAGTTCAGTGTAAGAAATACACAGGAGAAAATGCATATTGACAAGGGGAGTGTAGAGGTGAGCGGGGAGTCTACTGACATCACGACTCCACCCACTGAGCTCCAGACAACAGACCCACCCACAGAATCTGCAGTTTTTCGGGTCTCATAACAGACAGAGGGGAGATATTTGACAGGTAAAGATACATGCAGGAGGCATGTATATCCTTATAGATAACCCCTATGGCAGTAGTTTAGAAAGGATGACATTGGGTTTACATCCACTTTAAGTAAGTAATGCCACGATAGCTATAGAGAACATTTTTGTTTAGCTGTTTAACTTCAGCTACATTTCTGCCAAAGTGAACAATTATGAATCACTTTGTAAAGAAACCTAATTTTCCGTCATTCGAAATATCAGACTTGTTCTTTCAGTCACTGTACATCTGATTCATTCCCCCCCTCATGTGACATTGTTTGGGAAAAAGCTGTGACATGGGGATGGGAAAAGAGTCCTCAGTCTTGTAACAGCTGTGACTAAAGCTTACACAGAGCTTCCTTTCCTCACTCCTGGAGGCTGGATAGAACAGTGGCGAAACATAACATATACTACAAAACAAGTTATAAAAAGATATTGACATTAGTGATGAGCCCAACTGCCTTGGTTCTGTTTATCAGGGGTTCACTAAACTTCACACAGGTTTGGATGCTGAACTTAAAACTTAAAATGCCCATTTTCTGGGCTAATAGGCAAACAGGGTGTCAAAAAATAACATGGGTGGGCACTACCCTGGGGAACATGGGCACCAGTTCTCAAAAAGGATATAGGGGAACTGGCGAAAGTGCAGAGAATAGGCATGGAGGAGCTCAGCTATGAGAAAAGATTAGAGGAACTGAATTTATTCTCTCTTGAGAAGAGGAGATTAATGGGGGATATGATCAGCATGTACAAATATATAAGGGGTCCATATAGTGAACTTGGTGTTGAGTTATTCACTTTGCGGTCAACACAGAGGACAAGGGGGCACTCTTTACGCCTAGAGGAAAAGAGATTTCATCTCCAAATACGGAAAGGTTTCTTCACAGTAAGAGCTGTGAAAATGTGGAATAGGCTCCCTCCAGAGGTGGTTCTGGTCAGCTCAGTAGATTGCTTTAAGAAAGGCCTGGATTATTTCCTAAATATACACAATATAACTGGGTACTAACATTTATAGGTAAAGTTGATCCAGGGAAAATCCGATTGCCTCTCTGGGATCAGGAAGGAATTTTTTCCCCTGCTGTAGCAAATTGGATCATGCTTTGCTGGGGTTTTTCGCCTTCCTCTGGATTAACTGTGGGTATAGGATTGTGTACATGGGATTGTATGATATTATTTTTTATTTATATATTTGTTTTTATGGTGGAACTAGATGGACTTGTGTCTTTTTTGAACCTGATTAACTATGTAATTATATAACTATGTACCAATGCAAAAGCATTTTTTTTTTTATTCCATGCGGCAAGGAGCAGTGATTTTTTTTTTAATGCTCACATTTACAAAAGAAAAAAGTTTTAAATTGCTGGCAAATTACATCTCCCTCCTGCTTCTTTTTTAAAATTAAAAATGGCAACCCCCTATCCCAGTCAAAGAACCTTGTCCCCATGCTGATGAACACAAGGGCCTCATCCCTACAACCCTAGCTCAGTGGTTGTGGGATATTGCAGATGGGGGGCTTATCAGCATCTGGAAGCTCCCTTTAATAGTAAGGGGCACCCAGGTGAAAAGTCCTTTGTTAAAAAAATTTAAATCACAAATAAAGTCCCTCACTGTATGTCCATCGTCAATCATGATACCCGCCGCTGCCTCGTCGCTAAAAAAACAAATCCAACAGCCCACTACACCTGACCAACTTCCCTAAGGTACCACTAACCAAATGACAGCTCCCAAGCCATCATTGATCATACAAGTGAAGGGGCTGGGATAGTGGTGACGTCAATGCCCAAATATAGCCATGGTCATATTTAGGCAATGATGTAGCAGCTCCATTCCCCACCCAGTTGCTTACGTGGCTGGAGATTTCTGGCCAAGTGAGTGAATGGACCACTTGGTGTCGCTGGTTGGTAAGGATGTAAAATCTGTTGCTTCCTTAGCATTGACAGCCAGAAAGCATGATGAATGACCTAAACTTTTGGTGTTCAGACCGACATCAGTGTTTGGTCCAAACTAATGTTCTAAGCTCAGCTCTAAATGACATAAACTGATTGCACAAGCCAAAAGCCTAGATAGGTTACATCACAAGGTCTCTGATTAGCTGAAGCATTAACCACTTGCTGACCAGCGCACGCTGATATATGTACTAACTTTGAGGACGGATATCGTTGTTATGGCGGCAGCTAGCTGCCATAACCCGGTATCCTCGTACTTGGTAGGTGGTCGGCTACAAGATAAAAGTGGTCTCTGCGGCAGATTCGCCGTGACATTACCTTTATCGGCGGCGGGAGAGGGGCCCCCCTCCCACCGCGCTCCGGTGGCCTCCGCCGCTTATCGGCGCCATCGGCAGCAGCGGAGGCGATCCGGTCCTTTCACTGGCTGTGCATGGAGATGAGTAAGGGTAAGATGGCCCCCACCCGTCTCCATGACATTGCAGGGCGGAAGCGATGTCAAAATGTCACTTCCGCCCATAGCTCTTAAAGGGCCATTTTTATGAAATCATTTTTTTAAATGACAATTTTTTTTTTTTTATTATTGCCATTTAGTGTAAATATAAGATCTGAGGTCTTTTTGACTCCAGATCTCTTATTTAAGAGGTCCTGTCATGCTTTTTTCTGCATTCCTTGTAATAGGAATAAAAGTGACAATTTTTTTCTAAAAAACTGTGTAAAAATAAAAGGTAAAATAAATAAGAAAAAAAAAAATTTAAACGCGACCTGTCCTGATGAGCTCGCGTGCAGAAGCGAATGCATACTGAGTAGTTCCCACATATGAAAACTGTGTTCAAACCACACATATGAGGTATCGCCGCGATCGGTAGAGCAAGAGCAATAATTCTAGCCCTAGACCTCCTCTGTAACTCAAAACATGCAACCTGTAGAAATGTTTAAACGTCGCCTATGGAGATTTTTAAGTTTGTTGCTATTCCACGAGCAGGCGATATTTTGAAGCGTGACATGTTGGGTATCAATTTACTCGGCGTAACATTATCTTTCACAATATAAAAAAAATTGGGCTAACTTTACTGCTGTCTTATTTTTTCAATTCAAAAAAGTGTATTTTTTCCAAAAAAAGTGCGCTTTTAAGACCGCTGCGCAAATAGGGTGTGACAGAAAGCATTGAAACGACCTCCATTTTATTCTCTAGGATGTTCGAAAAAAAAAAATGTATAATGTTTGGGGGTTCTAAGTAATTTTCTAGCAAAAAAAACTGTTTTTAACTTGTAAACAACAAATCTCAAAAAGAGGCTCGGTCCTTGAGTGGTTAAGCCTGCAATACACATGGCTATTTTTACGTAACTTCAACCACTTTACATCCACCAGAAATCACACATACAATCACAAGCAATCATCAAAAACTAAAAGATCCACCATCCAGCTTCAATACAGTGTACCAAAAGTTTTACATTGAAAAAGAAAAAAATATGGCAACTTTACCAAAAGTGTTCTGTTTTTTTGCTGGAAACTACCATTTAATGACTTCAATTGCTTTGCAATTTCAATATGAAATGGAATGTTTTATTGCCCTATTAAATTGTTCCACATAAATCCTGCTTTAGGGGGTTTTAATAAAGACTGGGAAGGATTCAAAAGCCCTGTGTAGTAGACTTACATATTTACGTAGTAAGTCAAGCTGAAAAAAAAAAAGTCCACCTAATTCAACCAATAGAAATAAACAGATAGAAAACCTCTATATTCACAATCCTATACCCACAGTTGATCTAGGGGAAAGCAAATTTGTTTTACAGTATGATAAGAGCTACAAGACACTGGGCAGCACTACTGAGCGAGCAGCAGACCCTATATGTTTTTCACAAGAAAATATAGATGCCACCATGTGAATTTATTTTTAAATTATATTTACAAATTAAAAATTTGAATTAATTGCCACTCATTAAGCAAATATTATTTACATGAAGCTCATTTTTTCACTTTATAACACATTTTATTTTATTTTTTCAAATCCTACCTCCAGATATCCAGAGTCAGCTTCCTGCTCCTCTCTCATTACTGTTCTCAGTTCTGGTATATCCTTGCTTCTCTCCTCATGGCACCTATATACTGTTGAGCTGGATGTGTCAGATAAAGGACTCTTCTTTATTGTTTCTGAATTTTTTGTGTTCTCTGTGAAAAGAATGTCTGCTTTTGGCATTGTTGTGGGCACAAGTGAAATCAGCTGAGGCTCTCCATAATCTTTAGTCCTTAAAGACGCATTTTTCCCTTGTATAGAAGCTACATCAATGTTCTCTGGACTTCCTGTAGTCTTTTGATCACTTTTATAACTAAAGCCCTCTGTTTTGGAGTCTTGCTTATTATGTTCATACTGTGTTGACTGCTTAGTAGTTCCAATATAAAGGTCAGTTTGTGGAGAATCAGATAATTGAGAAGAGGATTCTTTCACTTCATCATCTTTAGCTGTTATCTCCAATTTTTGTAATTTTCCAGAAGACATAACCCCAAATACTGTTTTCTCCACCTCTTCTGAGGCTCTTGACAAGTTTTGTTTTAGGTTTTCAACATTTGTATTAACTCCCTCATGATCCACTTGAGACTCGGATCTGGAATGGCTGCCTGAGTTTATGACCATATTCCCTTCCAGAACTGTTTCCTTTTCTTTTAAATCTGCATCATTAGAGGCTGAGCTAAAGCTGTGTTTCTGGGAAAAGGACTCGCTAGAAAAAAATCAAAATAAACAGATGCATTAAAAAAGAAAGACATATAAAACATAAATAATTAAAACAGACAGGAACATGAAGAAGTGAGCACAGTGAACACTGCTTTCTAACCTGTAGATGGGAATCGTTTATAAGAAGCTACTTGTTAGGTCTAAGGCAAACTCAACTCTAGGCTAACATTTTGTTATAAATGTCCACCACTAGTTAAAAAAACAGGTTGCAATACTCACCTTCAATCTGAAGATTTCCTTCCCGCAGTACAGTTTTTCAATCACAAGATATCCTCAATCTTTCAGGTTAAATGGCACTTTTTGTTTTAAAGAGCTGAGGAGTTTTATTGTGTCACTTTGTTTGTATGTGCTTTTATCCATAGACTTTTTATATTGGATTTAAATAAATCAATTGATACTGGTCAATCTGCACTATTGGAGTCCCCTTTTTCTTTCTCTTGGGATTTGTGTCTCATTTATGCCTGGTCCATCTGGAAAGAAGCACAAGAAGGAACCCTGGAGAGTATCCCCTCTATACCGGTGCCCCTGTTACTGCAGGATTGATTGTCCGGCGAGGAGACAGGCAGGTTAATCCGAGGAACCCATTGTGAGATATCTCCTGGAATTCGTTTTCCACTTCTAAGCCTGTTTTGACCCCCCTGAGTAAGGGCGGTCGCAGGCTTTCTGGTAAGCCTCCAACCTTAAGCATCTGGTGGCGGGCTGCACTAACGGTGGATCCTGTAAACCTGGACCCTGCATTGGCTTTTTCTGTGGACTTGGTTTCTCATTTCACTATATATATGAATTTTATTCCTCACTTATCACATTTATGAACTTTAATCTTATGTTTATTAATTTGTACTTGTTTTACCTTGTATACACCCCTTTAGGGTATGGTTTCACACCAGCCAATTTTATTTATTTATTAATTTTTACTATTGAATTTTGTGATTTATTAATTTCAGGTCACAACACAAACAATCCACACGTGTTAATACATATGTGCACTTTATAATTAGTCCAGCGCTACACCGTTTTATTTTGGTTGGGCTTTAAATGTTGTTTTAATGTTTTGAAGGCCTCTTTCAGAACACTGTGCCCAGAGGTTGTCTGTATTGCTTTATTTGTCAGCCTTTGTTGAGTAGGCTCCAAGGTACTGTGACAGTAACATGCAAGGAGATCTGCCTGTCTTGCTAGCTGTCCAACCCCTGGAGAGTTTGTCATCAGCCCTACACTTTTTGGAGAGAGCCTTCCCCTACTTAGCAGGTAGTATGCTAGACAAACAGATATCTCATATCAGTGCTACAGGTAGAGGGACCCTCGGTGCTATGGGACCAAATAGTGGCCCAGAGATAGCTCCTCTTCTCTCGTGCGCACACAAATGTATGCCAATCACAGAAGGCCTGGACACCACTTCAACCTAGCTGCCCACTTCAGATCAGAGAAAATCAAACTGAAAAAAAGCAAAAAGAAAAGGGGTGCACCAGCTTAGTGCATAACCATAAGACTTTTTATATTGTAAATAAAACAAATTCCAATGATCTCACAAGGGTACAGGATGAAATGCATGTAACACAATCCAGTCCAGTCCCAATGCTGTACACACTGTGGTCTATAAATTATGGTTCATGGATTTATAGACCACAGTGTGGTGTGTCTGGTTAGGTCTGAGGACGAGGGTACAGCCCTCACAATGCATAAGCTGTGCCCCTGTGGATTTACACATGTACTGCGTTGGGACTAGACTAGATTGTGTTACGTGCATTTCATCGTGTCCCTCTGTGTGTCCATTGTCTAATGGTAATGCACTAGGCAGATGTGCCCCCTTCAATTTGCTTTTTTTCATTAGTATGCTGAAACCTGGGTTATCGTACAGGCTATGTGCATGGAGCTAGTGATCTGAAGCTGCAGACAGAAAGCTGAAACTGATTTCAGATATTGTGGAGAGTGGAAGCTATAGAAGCCAAGATGTCAGATTCTTGGGTATTTCTCCTTCTCATGTCCACCCTGAGTTCTAATTAAAGTTGCTAAAAGCAATTAAAGTGACACTAAACAAAATGCTTATTCTCCAAATATAATCCATCTACTACTTAATGGTCTTATAATCAAATTTTTTCATGAAACTTTTTCTGAATGTGTTGATCTGCTTCCATATAATGTCCTTTGTTAGCTTCCAAACCTCTCCTTCGTTCCCCCCCAATGCCGTTTGTTTGAAAAAAACAGTGTACATTAGTTGCGGTTATTTGCGCTGCTTTACGCACATTACAAATCCCATAATCTATAGTCTCTAGTCGATTTCAGAAGTGAGCTGTTGAGGGTGGCTATGTTCCTACAAACAGTAGGACCATGGAAGAGGAACATAGCCACCCTCTAACAGGTAGTCTAATCCAATTTTTTAAACCAGAGTTTAGTGTACCTTTAAGGACTAAACCTGCATTACTGCAGGATTTAAGTAAGTGTAACTGCCTGGGGAAAGCTGTTAAAGGGGGCCCCACTTGCAAATCTCAAGTTCCTTCTAAGTGAAGGCACTGTACAAAGAAAAATTAGGAAACTCCTCTATTTCCTAAATATGTTGTCGCTCAGTTCTCCTGGTTTCCACAGGTGCAGTGTACACAGTAAGAGGATGTAAACTCTCAGAGAAGGTAATCTCACATGACTCCCATCATATCAAAACAGGGTCACCTATTACATCAGTATGCTTTTCTGCCCATTATTCTAGTCACCTGGGCAACTAGATGCTAGGTCTATGCGTGAGAACGTTTTAAATGATCCCTACTTACTGTATAGGATTATAGTTCATGCCAAGTGAATTAATCACTGACTGAATTTAGTGACTCACTCATTTTTATAGTGAGAATGACCTCCAAACATGCACCTGTGATAAGGCCCGAGGCCAGAATAAAGAAGCTTGGTTTAAGCAACTCTATTTTGTCAGTTGGTTATTGTGAGAATGATCATCCAATGGAAGCCAAAGTATACAGTGTAAGTAGTAGTCGATAAAAAAATAAAAGTAAAAACTGTATAGGTAATAATAGAAAATAATCCATCCATCTAAAACACTGTTTAACATGACATTTTTATGTAGCCAAACTAAAACAAGAGTTTCTCACCTCTCATGAAAATCTTTTACTTGAGATCTCTGCTCCCCCCAGCCTCGTGTTGTTAACATAAAAGGACTTTTCCCTTTCCAAACTGACCCAGTTTGCAAAGATTTTACAGAAGCTGCTAAGGATTGGGTTGTGACTTTGGTGGACAATTCTGGCACAGCATTTTCCCCTGGTGACAACAATGTGTTGCTTTCCGGAAGCACTTCTTCTCCTACCGAGGATGACCATCTTCTCAAGGACGTCCTCCTGGCCCCATATGGTTGCGGTCCAGTAAGCTGACTAATCTTAAATGCTGAGGGGATGTCGAATGATGGTGAACATGGTCCTCCAGAGTTTGGAGACAGCGAGGGACTTTTAATATCGGAGTTTGTGGAGATAAACGCTTGCTTTGGCTTCGGTGGCACAATTGGCTTTGGTTTAATGGGAGGTTTCATAGGTTTAACATCTAAAATAAAAAGAGAAAAATATAATAAATATTAAAATCTGGTTGATGTAAAAAAAAGTTAAGTTTTTCCACCCTCTAAAAGGTAACTAAAAAAAATAGATATCTGTTTATCTTATAATACCAACAGTAGCATGAGTAAATGTTTAAGGAGCTTGTAGGAGCATGAAATGTTTAAAATGGCTTTTATCCAGTAAAATAAGCTATTTGTTTTGTGCTCAACAACACCCCTAGTAAAATACAGCTAAAAGAAATACTGTGAGAATCTTGCTACCAAGAGCTATATTGTATCTTTTAGTAAACATGGCATTGCTTAAAGGGTATCTTCAACATCCCATCCCAATTGTGTGCGTACTGAAATCCTAGTTGATACAAGCAGTTGGAGACTATCAAAAAGAGGGGTTTTGGGAACCAGTAGTCACGACTGAAACATAGGAGAGGAAGACTGCAGGACCATGGATTAAGGTAAGTATTCTTCTGTGATAGAATATGGTACATGCCCTACGACATTGAACATCATATTTTTTTGTCTGCTTTTAACACTAACAAATGTTAACCCAAACTATCCTACCTTCTGTTAAAGTATAAACTCTAGCCAAAACTGTGGTGTTCATGCCCCTGACCTGTAGATTTCACTATTTACAATTGTTACATGCATAATACTTTTCTTTTCTTTGTACAAGTTAGTTCTAGTTCCTGTATAATATACTGTACTCAGAAAATTGCATGTGTTTTATGTATGCCAAAACTTGTTAAAAAAGAACTCCCAGATCACATCACAACAAAAACTTTTTTATTCCTGTTCTTGATAGAATTAGGACAGGTTAGAACCTCTGTAGATTTTGATTGCTGTCTTGCTGGTAAAATCTCCCTTACTAACTTATTCTGAGGGCAGTGGTCAAATGAATAGAAAGGAAATTTCCCTATTTGGGACACACACAGTAATAAAACCCTAAAATGGTTCAAAATGTTTTTTTTTTTTTTACCTTAATGGATTCCCTGAATTGAGATAAAAATACCCTACTAACCATTCTACCCACCTCCATCACTAAACACTTACCTGGCTCCAGCACTGCCTCCCCCCGCTTGCTGGTCTCACAGGAGACACTAAGGGCAGTGGGAGTCAAAGGCTTCTGCTGCTGTCAGTTAAACTCCTGTGAGGAGGGAGCGAGGGCATGGCTTGTTGGCGCCGTCTGTGTCTATGGGCGCACACAGCCTGGCTCGGAAGCACATGCGCACGGGTACCTCAAAAAGCAAAAAGAAGGGGGTACACCAGCCTAGTGCATTACCATAAGAATCTGACATCTAGGCTTCTATAGCTTCCACTCTCAACAATATTGTGTTGATAAGTTTCAGCTCTCTGTTTGCAGCTTCAGATCCTACCAATAGACATGTGCAGAATGGAAAAATGTGCTTTGTTTCGTAGCGATTCGTTATTTACATAAATTTGTTTAGTTAAATTCATTTAATTAGTTTAATTCATTTTCGGAATTCATTTTGTTTTTTCGTTTTCGAATTGATTTGAAAGTTTTCGAATCGAATTCAAATAGTTTTCACTGTATATATATAAATGGGGTAATGGCGCTCCCTAGAATTTTATTGGGCAGGTGAGTAGTATAACGTACCACTAATAATTGAAAATAATATATAAACTCCACATCGAGTGGCTCCACCCAGATAAATTGAGTGTGAATAAATAAAAACTAAACAACCGTGGAGTACAAAGTCTCCCTTCACGTCCGTGAGTGTGCAGATAAAAAATAATAATAAAAATATGCCAAGTCCGTAAGATTATAAGTGATAGTATAAGTGATAGTATGGTAGAAGGTCTACCCTATTAGTGTGACCGTGACAATTACTTAATTGAATAGACTAAACATATATGTGTGCACATTCCAAACATATGTGATAATGTGCCTGTGATTTAACAGAGTGTGAATCTGAGATAAACATAGGTATCAATAAACCTATCAGTGTCTATACAATTAGAAGCCCAATTGCAGGTTGGTTAAGCACCCAATCCCACATTAGGCCTTTACCATATTATAAATCCACACCCATACATATAAACCAAAGTACTTTTAAAAAAACATCTTTTAAGCCTAAATTAATTTCTAGGCATATTAATAAACAGTCCAATAAAATGTTAACCAGTCCGTGGTTGTGAAGAAAAATATTCAATACAGTGTGGAATCACCCCAGGAAAAACTTATGAGCAAAAATTAAAATTGTGATTGAGTGTGTTCAATGTTCTTGGTGACTTGGTGCTCCCCCTCAAGGGTCCCCACTGACCAGATCCATCCACCCCAAAGGGGTAACGCATAAGGAATGTGGCCTCTACGATCCTCCTGCCGCCACGGTAGGAAGGTTTTCCAGGAAGGTCCTCAGCATATATAGGTTGGTGAAGTTTTATCACTCATGCAGGAAAAAAGAGGACCGTCGCTGAGGACGTCTATGACGAAACGCGTACGACAGCGCCGCGCACGCTACGTCATTTCCTCTTACCAGGCCGGTGGAGCGCAGGTGGAGCGCAAATGCTCGCTCCACTTCCACCTTGTGTTGCGGGCTACCCGGCCAGGACTTTCTTATAGTACGTGAGCGGTTGTGCAAAGGCACAGTTTATGCTGCATACCTAGGCTTATGGTGTGCCTATCTTATTTTATTTTTTATTTTTTGTATGATGCTCATCTCTACAGCCAGCTGATCTGGATTGTAGTTTTTTATTGTAAAGTTTTGGTTTTAAATAAAGTTTTTTAAGTTGGATTATATCCAATTACTACACTATGGGAGTCCACCTTTCCTCTTTTTTCCTGCATGAGTGATAAAACTTCTCCAACCTATATATGCTGAGGACCTTCCTGGAAAACCTACCTACCGTGGCGGCAGGAGGATCGTAGAGGCCACATTCCTTATGCGAGTTACCCCTTTGGGGTGGATGGATCTGGTGAGTGGGGACCCTTGAGGGGGAGCACCAAGTCACAAAGAAAGTTGAACACACTCAAGTCACAATTTTAATTTTTGCTCATAAGTTTTTTCCCGGGGTGATTCCACACTGTATTGAATATTTTTCTTCACAACCACGGACTGGTTAACATTTTATTGGACTGTTTATTAATATGCCTAGAAATTAATTTAGGCTTAAAGATGTTTTTTTAAAAGCACTTTGGTTTATATGTATGGGTGTGGATTTATAATATGGTAAAGGCCTAATGTGGGATTGGGTGCTTAACCAACCTGCAATTGGGCTTCTAATTGTATAGACACTGATAGGTTTATTGATACCTATGTTTATCTCAGATTCACACTCTGTTAAATCACAGGCACATTATCACATATGTTTGGAATGTGCACACATATATGTTTAGTCTATTCAATTAAGTAATTGTCACGGTCACACTAATAGGGTAGACTTTCTACCATACTATCACTTATAATCTTACGGACTTGGCATATTTTTATTATTATTTTTTATCTGCACACTCACGGACGTGAAGGGAGACTTTGTACTCCACGGTTGTTTAGTTTTTATTTATTCACACTCAATTTATCTGGGTGGAGCCACTCGATGTGGAGTTTATATATTATTTTCAATTATTAGTGGTACGTTATACTACTCACCTGCCCAATAAAATTCTAGGGAGCGACATTACTCCATTTATATATATACAGCTATTTCTGAAACACCTTAAGGAGTTTCTTTAGGGGGGCTGCACACCTTTACACCTGTCCTAAGCGCAGTCACTTTACTTTATTTAATTATCAAATAGTTTTTAAAGTTCAAATAGTTTTCCAATTTCCAACAAGAATAAGATAGAATAGAAAAAAAAGGAATAAATTCTTTATTTTCTATTCTATTTTATTCTCTTTGGAAATTGGAAAACTATTCGAATTCGAAAAGTTTTCGAAAACTATTCGAAAATGATTCTAATTTCGTCCAAATTTTTTGTTTGTTATTTCGGATTAGTTTAAATTTGGTACTATTCTAATTCAGAAAATCGGATACATCCGAATTTCCGAATAATGAAAATTCATCAGAATTTTAATTTGGAACAAAACAAACCGCACATATCTAGCTACCAAAAAAAAGGAGACGCACCGGCCTAGTGCAACACTTTAAGGCCTTTTATTGTAAATAAAACAAAACAAATTCCAATGATTTCACAAACAGAATCCAGTCCAAATGCTGTGCACTTGTTCATCCACAGGGGCGTAGCTTACGTGTTTTGAGGGCTGTAGCCTCTACCTCAGAGCAAACCAGGCCCACCATACTGTGGTCTATAAATAATGGTATGTGGATTGCCCCCTTTTTTTGCTTTTCCTTTCTTTTTTTCAGTAGTACGCTGTAGTCTGGGCTGCCTTTTCCCCCACTCTCCGTCCCCAAAAAGAGATGTGAGGGGAAATTTATTGGAATCTTGAAGCCCCATTTATAATAAAGTTGCCTGTAGGTATCCACCCCCTCCCAGAAGAATAAGTACAGAGTTACCCTTTATTACTCTTTCCCCAAAAAATAAACACCTATCTTTTGGAAGTAATTTAATTCCAATACACATACAAAAAAAGAATAAAACAATTAGATAATGCTCCCCTATGTAAATCCATCAGCAATCATGTCATCCAAGAATGAAAATCTATTGTCATATTCAAAAACAATGTTTCCCTCTGCCACACTGACCTGCTGCACACAAACCCTGGGTGCTACAGTAATGTAAAAACAGGGCCAGAAATCCTTGGTGACATCAATGACCATATTTGGTTGTGTTGTAATATGGTCATTGATGTCACCAGGACTTTTCCACCTCCCCTTGCAAGGTATCCCTTACAATGTTAAAAGAGATATGGCCTGGTATGGTACAGGATGCAGGCCACTCACTCTCTGCCCTCTGATTCTTTTCCACTGAAGGCGCGTACACACGAGCGGAATGTCCGACAGAAAATGTCAGACGGCAGCTTTTCATCGTATATTCCGATCGTGTGTAGGCCTCATTAGACTTTTTTTTTCAAAAATTCTGACAGACCTAGAAATGGAACATGTTCTAAATATTTCCAACGGAACCAATTCCTATCGGGAAAACCGCTCATCTGTATGCTCTTCCGATTGACCAAAAACGATGCATGCTCTGAAGCAAGTACGAGACGGAAGCTATTGGCTACTGGCTATTGAACTTCCTTTTTCTAGTCCCGTTGTAAGTGTTGTACGTCACCGCATTCTTGACGGTCGGACTTTGGTCGGACTTTGGTTTGACCGTGTGTAGGCAAGACCGCTTGAATGGAATTCCGTCGGAGTTCCATCGGAGAAACCTTCGGAGTTTATTCTGACGCCAAAACCGGTCGTGTGTACGCAGCATAAGGCTGCAAGCCTGGATAAGGGTTTGGTTGAACAATAAGGGAAACCCCACACTGTTTATTACCCTTTTTTTATTTTCAAGGACTACATTGTACTGTCCATTAACAAAAGCTTTAAGGCTTCCTTCAAGCAGCTAAGGAACCGGGCCTAAAATTGGATGCTGCTCAAGATGTTTGAATATAGCCTTCCTCACAAGATTACTACATAATGGCCCAAAATAGTTTTGCCCAGAGTTAAAGTTTAAATTCTTACAACCACCTTACCATTGGCCACAATATATTTTTCAGAAAAAACTCCTGCTAAAAACACATTTTGGCTTTTATAGTTTATTCTAGCAGGCTAACAAATTTTGCAAAAAGGACTTTACTAAGTTGGTTTAAATGAGAAGTATGGGATACATTAACCACCTCAATACAGGGCACTTTCACCCCCTTCCTGCCCAAGCCATTTTTCAGTTTTCAGTGCTGTCGCACTTTGAATGACAATTGTGCGATTATGCAACACTGCACCCTAATGAAACTTTTATCATTTTTTCCCCACAAATAGAGCTTTCTTTTGGTGGTATTTGATCACCTCTGCAGTTTTTATTTATTGCGCTATAAACAAAAGAAGAGGGACAAGTTTGAAAAAACACAATATTTTTTACTTTTTGCTATAATAAATATCCAATTTTTTTTTTTTTAAACAAATTTTTTCTTTAGTTTAGGCCGATATGTATATTTCTACATATTTTTGGTAAAAAAAAATCGCAATAAGCGTATATTGATTTGTTTGCGCAAACGTTATAGCGTCTACAAAATAGGGGATAGATTTATAGCATTTTTATTATTTTTTTTTTTTTACTAGTAATGGCGGCGATCTGCGATTTTTATTGTGACTGTGATTTTGAGGCGGACATATCGGACACTTTTGACACACTTTTGGGACCATTCACATTTATACAGCGATCCGTGCTATAAAAATGCATTGATTACTGTATAAATGTGACTGGCAGGGAAGGGGTTAACACTAGGGGGTGATCGAGGGGTTATTGTGTGTCCTAGGGGAGTGATTCTAACTGTGGGGGGAGGGGACCGACTGGGTGAGGTGACCGATCGGTGTCCCTATGTACAAGGGACACACCATCGGTCTCCTCTCCTCTGACAGGACGTGGATCTGTGTGTTTACACACACAGATCCACGGTCCTGCTCTGTTACCCGGCAATCGCGGGTGCCCGGCGGACATTGTGGCTGTTGGGCACGCCCATCGAGTTCCGAGCGACGCCCCCTAGTGGCTTGGGAGTGCCATCACGTCATATGACGTCCACCCAGAACAACAGCTGCTTCGTTCCGCCGTCATATAGTAGCTGGTATGGATGCAACTGAGAGACAGCACGCTCAAGTGAAGGCTATCATGCCAGCCACTGAAAATGGTAAGACTGTTTCAATTTGGGAGACTGAACCTAGTGAAATGGGAGTGCGTCCAGCAGGGAGGTCCGCAGTGCAAAAGGTGCAAAAACAAACGCACGTACTCACGTATGTGGGTGCAGCATCGATCCGATGCTGCTGCTGACCCCTGCCAGCTCCACACCAAGAACTGAGCGATCAAACACCGCTGATCACTCAGTTCTTGGGTCCGCTCTGAACAGTCACCGCTATGTCAGTCACCGCTCTGTGCTCTGCCCACCCAGTACTCACTGGAGCCCTGGGCTGTGCTGGGGGCGGAAACGACTAGCTCAGGCTCTCAGCAGCCAGCTGACAGGCTGAGCCGGCTGCTGGTCAAGCATGTGGGTGGATCCTGACATTATTGTTGGGATCCATGCAAATCCTGGACCAGTTCTGTGACAACAGAACTGAGCCGGCTGCTGGTCAAGCATGTGGGTAGATCCTGACATTATTGTTGGGATCCCTGCAAAGCCTGGACCAGTTCTGTGACAACATCTGGGTCACAAGGGTGCAGAACTAAGTGAACTCACAGGAGACCCACAGGAGAAGTATGACCAAAAAAGCTTTGGCCATACTTCTCCTTCAAGTAATTATATTTTTATTTTGTAGGGGTCAGTTAGGAAGAAATAGAATAAATATCTTTAAAGATAAGTTCAGTTTGCTACAAAAGTGAGCTACTGTTAAAATGCCATGGAGTCTGTGCTATACACTACATATTCCAAAATTGCACTGCAATTTGTATGCTGTACTATATGTTACATCTACAGATATATATATATATATATATATATATATATATATATATATATATATATATATATATATATATATATATATATATATATATATATCCCACAGAATGAATTAGAACCATTTTTTACTATTATGACAGACCCAATAGCAAAAAAAAATCTAATTGACTGCATTGCCTACTAATATAATACACAAAAGCTTATTTTCCTCAGCATATACAGGAAATCCAAGAACCACCAATGATTTCATGTTTGGATCAATACAAATAATTTTATACATATGCTTTGTTACACATATGTTTCCCAGTAACTTGTGGGTGTTGTCCCTCAAACATGTCCTTTTTCTGTTCTTATTTGTTAACATTCTACAATCTCACATGATCACCATACCTTTCACTGATTCTTTCTTTTCCACTGTCTGCTGTGCACTGCTGGCCGACATGATGATGCTGGGTAGTGTCCCTGGCAGCAAAAGAAGAAGAGATTTTTTTTGTTATTGGTACAATCAGAAAGAGCAATTGTTTTAAAACTCTTGGGAAAAAAATAGGATGCGTTGGCAGCCCATTCAAAATGAGTGGGCTGCCTTAACACAACTGAAATTTTTGTGTGATATTGTTAACATGTTTGTGCTAATGTACCACAAAAGTGTGTACCCGACTGTACAGAGATGTGCTATTTCCAACAACAGAAAGACAGCCTTACTTTTCCAGTGAGTCAAGAAAACTTTTGACCTGATTCATCAAATTTCCAGTAACACTTAAAGCACATGTAGGGAACACAAACCTCTCAGTTGTTATTATTGTACGTCAGCTTAGCATCTCTTAAGTGCCATTTAGCTCTTAAATGGCACAGCTGCTTGATGAATCAAGGTCACTGAGCAATTCAGACACACCAGAAATATCTGTTTGAGACAAACTAACATTTTTAGAGTCAATCCTACCACAAACAAGCTTGAAGGCTACACTAGTTGTAGTTGCATTAAAATGGTGCAGTTTTGTTTTCACTAAATTTGGTTTTAAAGAAGAATTCCAGGTATGGAAATATTTACATTGTTACATTGTTCTAGCTTGGACCAATCCAACTATGCATATAATAAACCAATGTTCCTGGAAGCTGGAAATCACTGAAGTACCACTAATCTAATTATTGCCACTTGCTTCTGGGTCCTGCACAGAGTGGTTATCTTGCAGCATGGTGAACACAGGAACCTCATTAGCTTTGTCGCCCTTACCTGGACTCTCTCCAGTTCAAACACGTCCTTTCTGAGGCTTAGTGACCAAAACTGGACAGCATGTTCAAGGTGTGGCCGAACCAGAATTTTGTAAAGCAGTAGAATTATAGTTTTAAACCTTGACTAAATACCCTTTTTGATGCATGCTAATAGTCTGCTAGCCTTACTTGCTGCAGCTTGATATTCCATGGTATTGCAGAGTTTATAATGTACTAGGAACCCCAGATCCATTCAATTTAAGCTCCCTAGTGCATTATTTTTCATTTTTCAATTTTAAACCTTATCTGCCATGTAGCTACTCACCCCTTTATTTTAAATAGGTCTCCTTTTAACCACTTACAGACCGGAAGATTTGCCCCCTTAATGAACAGGCCATTTATTCCAATACGGCACTGCTTCGGTTTAACTGACAATTGCACGGTCATGCAGCGCTGTACCCAAACAAAATTGACGTCCTTTTTTTGCCACAAATAGAGCTTTCTTTTGGTGCTATTTGATCACCTCCGCTATTCTTATTTTTTGCCCTTTAAACAAAAAAAGAGCGACAATTTTGCAAAAAAAAAAAAAAAAAAAACGTTTTTAAATTTTTGCTATAGTAAATATGCCATTTTTTTAAAACTAATTTCTTCATACGTTTAGGTCAATATGTATTCTACATATTTTTGTTTTAAAAAAAAAAAATCGCAATAAGCGTATATTAATCGGTTTGCGCAAAAGTTGTAGCTTCTACAAAATAGGGGGAAAGATTTATCGCATCTTTATTATTAATATATTTTTTTTTTACTAGTAATGGCGACTGCAACATTGCGGCAGCCAGATCGGACACTTTTGACACTTTTTTGGGACCATTGACATTTACACAGCGATCAGTGCTTTAAAAATCACTGATTACTGTGTAAATGTCACTGACAGAGAAGAGGTTAACACTAGGGGTTAAATGTGTTCCCTGGGAGGTGTTTCTAACTGTGGGGGGGTGGAACTGACTAGAGGAGGAGAGCGATCGCTGTTCCTAATCACTAGGAACAGCAGATCTCTCTCACCTCTCCTGTCAGAACGGGGATCTGTCTGTTTACACCGCTGGCCATGTGTATCGGGTCCCCCGACATGCAGCGGGCACGCGTGCCTGCTATGGCTCTTAAAAGAGGCGACGTACACCTACAGCGATTTGTAGGAATGAGCCGACATGCCGCAGTATAATGACGGCGGCTGGTCAGCAAGTCGTTAAAGTTGCTGTATCTTGTTGTAAAGTTCTCATCCTGCTTAGCTTAGTATCATTAGCAAATACTGAGATTGATCTTTTTTCTGCAACCTCTATATCAATTATGAATAAGTTAAATAGAAGTGGTCCCAGGACAGATCCCTAGGGCACCCTGCTCACCTTGCTCACAGCTCTAGAGAGTCAGAAAAGATGCCAATAATCACTACCTTCTGCATGCACTCATGGAACAAATTTTTTTATCCATGTACATATTATTTCATCAATCAGTTTATGGGGTACTGTATCAAATGCCATAGGAAGATCCAGATACACTATGTTCATCCCCCTATCCAAATTACAGTTCACCTCCTCACAGAATGTGTAAAGGTTGGTCTGGCAAGAAAGACATTTCATAAATTCATGTGTGTTACTACTAATAATACTATTCTCATCAGTAAATTCTTGGATATGGTCCCTTATCATTCCCTCCAATACTTTACATACTATCGATGTTGGGCTGACTGGTCTGTAGTTCCCAGGTTTATATCATGGCCCTTTTTTGCATATTGATACCACATTTGCTTTTTAGGTGGTACTACTCCAGTCAGTAAGCTGTCCTTAAAAATTAGGAATAATGGTTTGGCTATAAATTAGACAGAAAAACTACAGTCTGAATTTGATAGGTCACTTCGAACTTTGCCTGCAAATAAATTAAAAACAAATTCTCTCCACCTAACAATTCATCTCTATCTGAGAACTTGATAAACCAGTTATATATTAAATACAGTATTGGCTGGATTCCATTATATAAGGAAAGATTTGCAAAGTAGTAATTATAATATTCTCCCCACTGATATGTACATGGTTGAAATTGCTTACTTCAACACCCTAGGCCGTGTTTAGAAACCGACCCAACCAAACTGCATGTGACATCATCTTCCTGAATCGTGGGATTTTATTCTTTAAAGCCACACTACTTGCCAAGCCTTAATATTTGGATTTTAACCTTACACATCAGATACAGTCTCACATCTGAGCTGTAATTATTTTCACTGTGGCATTTATCTTTACAGCTAGATCAATCTAGGTTTGCCACTAACCATTTTCTACAAAGTCATGAACATGAGCTTGAAACAATGTAGGCAGTTTTCCCTGAGTGCACTTTTTTTCATTACTTTCAATTGGTATTAAACTCAAAAACAAAAATGTGGTGGCTGCATTCATTTTTCTCTTAATTTTCACCTGGTGATCCAGGCAGTAGGTCTGTTATTTTTCAACTTCCTTTAACACACAAAGTTGTCCAGCAAAAGTAGCAGTTTGAGGATTGCGACAAACCCTTTAACATTGACATGGGTGCTTACAATGGTCAGCTTTTATTCATTAAGGTATAAGCTTTATCCCAAAAGGAAAGAAACTGTTTGCTGTAACAACTTAAAGCGGAACTTCAGTCATTTCTTCATCTATCTATCTATTCAATCCTCTGCCCTTGTTGTTTTAACTTTGGATAGTAAAATTTTTTTTTTCTGCCAGTAAATACCTTATACAGCCCACTTCCTCTTTCTTGTCTGGTAAAAAGCCTAGGCTTATGACATCATGCACAGCTCTCTCACTCTTGTGAGAGTTTGCCAGGAAGGGAGGGGGGGGATGAGTCATAAGAGGACCAAAGAGAGCTGCAGAGCTGGAGGTGTGCCTCTGTGTAAGTCCAGGAAGTGAACAAGCAGCAGCTTCAGCTGCCCACAGTTAAAATGGCTGCAGCCAGACTTAGTGGAGGGAGATTTTTGCAGCTTATTTGGCAAGTACATAATCACAGTATATGTAAAAAATATGCAACGTGGTTGGAGGGAAGCTTCAGAATGGCAAAGATGTTTTTATTACAAATTATGTGAGCAGACTGCAGTTCCTCTTTAAAAAGTGTTAGCTGGAGTTTCGCTTTCATTTGTTACTCAAGTCCATCTAAATCTGTTATCCTCTCCCCAGCTTCACAATGCTGTTATCCAAAGTTGTCTCTGTTGCTCCCCCATTAAGGGTGTAGCCACCTGAAGACAGAAAATGTGTTACTGGCCAGATCACCAGAAAAAAAAAAATGAAAAAAAAAATGCATAAAGCAAGAAAATGAATGCACTAAACCAAACATAATATAGTTTGTTTTTGTGTTTAATACCACTTTAAGGTAGCGTTTGTGCAATTAAAAAAATCTTGTGACAAGAGGGTTCATTACAGCTCTAAAAAACAATAAAGTGCCTGCTAAGACTGGCTGTGAAACCCAGGTTAAAGGTAAACTAAACAGACTTTAGGAATTTATTGATTGCCTGAGTTTGCTATTTAACTTGAACCTATGCGGACAGAAATATGGAAGTTATCTCTGCTGACATGTTGAATACTCATGATATATTATTATCTATTGAGGCATACTGCTACTGAAGACTAATGGTGTAAACTCCCATCTTGCATACATATTCCAGTCAACAAATCTTTAGACACGCCTTTATCAACCTTTTTAACACACAGGGACCATTGAAATAACTTTCCAGTCTCAGGAAACCCCTGATAAAAATTACTATAGCTACAACTCATAATACATTAGTGTAATAGTCAATGAGAAGAATGCTTCTTACACTGTGGAATTGGGAAGAATTGTGCTCTTACAGAAAGCAAAAAAATCAATGATATCAGTGAGAACTTATCTAAGAGGCAGAAATTGCTCATTGCTCAAAGAACCCCCAGCAACCTCTGGAGGAACCTTAGGGTTCCATGGAACCCTGGTTTAGAAACCCTGCTCTAAGTAGAGAAGCTCAGGATGACAGTATTGGTTCTGGGCACCTTTAAAAATAAGTCAGGTTGTTCACATTTTTCTTCCTTTTCCAAAGTAAGTACTTATTATTGTAATTGAGAGATAAAGATAATAAAGGAATATGGGACAATGAGAAATGTATAGTACAACTGGGAAGGTGGGGGAGAGAAAGAAGCAGGGAGTGAGTAGATCAGAAGCAATGGGATCTAATCATTCACATAATCATGAAATATTGGGAGAAAAGATATGGTGGCAGGGCTTGGTTGAGGGCACAGGAGAAGATTTTTACTTATTAGACCCCTTTCACACTGGGGCGGTTTGCAGGCGTTATTGCGCTAAAAATAGCGCCTGCAAACCGACCTAAAACAGCCGCTGCTGTTTGTTCAGTGTGAAAGCCCGAGGGTGCTCTGACAGGAGAAGAAAAAAACTCCTGCCAGCCGCATCTTTGGAGCGGTGAAGGAGCAGTGTATTCACCGCTCCTAAACCGCTCCTGCCCATTGAAATCAATAGGACAGCGCGGCTATACCGTGGCAATACCGCGGCTATAGCTGCGCTATAGGAGCGGTTTTAACCCTTTTTCCGCCGCCAGCGGGGGGTTAAAACCACACTGCTAGCGGCCGAATACCGCGGTAAAGCAGCGCTATAAATAGCGCTGTTTTACCGCCGACACCCCCTACCGCCCCAGTGTGAAAGCAGCCTTAGTGGAAGGAAAAGAGGAGCAGCAACTGATCACATTCCACTAGAAGGGAGGTACTGGTCATGTACCAGAGGAGGACAAGAGATTAGGGAACTGACTGTGAATAGAGATGAGCCAAACACCCCCACCAGCTTGGTTCGTACCAGAACTTGCGAACAGACCAAAAATTTGTGCGAACATGTGAACACCGTTAAAGTCTATGGGACATAAACATGAAAAATCAAAAGTGCTCATTTTAAAGGCTTATATGCATATTATTGCCATAAAAAGGTGTTTGGGGACCCGAGTACTGCTCCAGGGGACATATATCAATACAAAACAAAAAGTTTTTAAAACGGCTGCTTTTTCAGGAGCAGGGATTTTAAGAATGCTTAAAGTGAAACAATAAAAATGAAATATTCCTTTAAATATCATGCCTGGGGGGTCCCCTTAGTCTGCCTGTAAAGTAGCACATTTTTCCCATGTTTAGAAAAGTACTAAAAAAGAAAAAATGTAATTTAAAATTGCTGTAATGTATTCCCAGATCCCGGCAATATACATAAAAAAATCATTTAAAAAAACAGCGTGGGTTTCCTCCCACAAGTCCATACCAGGCCCTTCAGGTCTGGTATGGATATTAAAGGTGAACTCCATGCCAATTTAAAAAAAAAAAAAAAATGTTGTGGGCGCCCCCCCCCCCAAAAAAAAATCCATACCTGATCCAAAGGGCCTGGTATGGATGGGGGAACCCATGCATTTTTTTTCTTAATTCTGTCATAGGGCTCCCCTTAACCACTTCACTACACTATATTATATATTGTACACTGCACTATATACCCTGCACTGTTTTATATATACTACACTGAGGGCACTATTTACTCTGAACTGCAGTATATATACACTATACGGACTGCACTATACTCTGCTGAAAAATTTGGCCTTAGGTGTTGGTGGTGGCAGAACACGGTAACTCCTCACAGTAATGCCGCGTACACACGATCGGACTTTTCGGCTACAAAAGTCAGAAAGCCCGTCCGACAGACTTTTGACTGACTTTTGGCGGACTTTTGGCGGACTTGCGGCAGACTTTCTAACGAACGGACTTGCCTACATACGATCACACAAACGTCCGACGGATTTGTACGTGATTACGTACACCGGACTAAAATAAGGAAGTTGATAGCCAGTAGCCAATAGCTGCCCTGGCGTGGGTTTTCGTCCGTCGGACTAGCATACAGATGAGCGGATTTCTGGGTCCGGCGTAGTTACGACGTAAAGATTTGAAGCATGTTTCAAATCTAAAGTCCGTCAGATTTGCGGCTGGAAAAGTCCGCTGAAAGTCCGGGGAAGCCCACACGATCGGATTGTTAGCTGGCTTTAGTCCGTCGGCGTCCGTCTGACTTTTGTAGACGAAAAGTCCGGCCATGTGTACGCGGCATTACTCTTGTTGGGTGCAGAAACGGTCCCTGCTGTTAAATATTATTTCAGAGGCTGCTTGCCCTCTTTTAGTGGCCTGTGAGCGTCTGCCTCTCCTTGGAAGCCTTCCGGACATGGTTATTTTTTTTTTTTAACACCGCACTACACTGTATTATATACTGTGTACACTGCCTGAAGTGTATTTGAAACTGTACACACTGTAGTATATACTATGTACACCGCCTGCACTGTATTATCTCCTGTATATCGCCAAATGCACTGTATATATAGGCTACGCTGAATGCAGAGTATATATATATATATATATATATATATATATATATATATATATATATATATATATATATATATATATATATATATATATATATATATATATATATATATATATATACACTAACTAACTAACTCACTAACTAACCTGCCTAATCTAGCTCAATCTCTCTATCTCCATCCACTATAACACACTATATGGGACCTGTGTAAGCAGCCTTATATAGTGTGGTGTGTGGACTTAGTCCCACTAAGGCATGATTGGCCAAAGGCACCCTGCCTTTGGCCAATTATGGCTCTCACTGAGGAGCGTGCTATGATTGGCCAAAGCATGCAGGACAGGTGTATGCTTTGGCCAATCATCATACAGCATTGCACTGCGGTCTTGCAGTGCATTATGGGGCGCTCTAATTTGCTGCAAACGCTCCATAAAATTTTCTTTTCGGCAAACGGGCAAACACCCGATGTTCGAGTCGAACTTACTTTCGACTCGAACTTGAAGCTCATCCCTAACTGTGAAGAGGAGTCATGTATAAGCTGTCAGTTCTCCCTTGACCCCTTTAAAAAAAATCCTTACCTACCTAAAGATGACCTTTCAGAGAGCTAAACCACTTAAAATGTGCTGGCTCCCAACCAGGTACCAATGGAAAAAGAAATACCAGCAAAAGTATATTGCTAAAAATGTACCAAGATGTGTCTGCTGTATTCCTACCAACAATTCTACCACTATTACACCAGAAAATGCAAGAACTGCATGGCCCATCACTGGAATTCTAAATTTCTCTTCACAAGCCCTCTCCACCATGTGAGCAGAATAATACAACCATGACACCTAAGACTGAATACACACAAATCTAATATCACAATGGGTCACCTTCTACCAAGCACACCACAGGTTACTATAGTAGAACAAATGAACCAATGTTAATAATTTACATTTTTCAAAGAAGCTCTTTTTAGATTCTTTAATTAAGCAATTTGACAACAGAATGACTAAAACCTTTAAAAGCATTTAAAATGCACACATTACCAAAGTTTAACTAAAAAGAAAAGAAAAGGGAAAAGAAATAAGAAAAATACAGTGCCTTGAAAAAGTATTCAAACCCTTTGATATGTTCCACATTTTGTCATGTTACAACCAAAAGCGTAAATGTATTTTATGTGATAGACAAACACAGTGGCACATAATTGTGAAGTCAAAGGAGAATGATAAATGGTTTTCAAATTTTTTTACAATAAAAAGATGCGCAAAGTGTGGCGTGCATTTGTATTTAGCCCCCCTGAGTCAATACTTTGAAGAACCACCTTTGGTTGCAATTACAGCTGCAAGTCTTTTTGGGGATGTCTCTACCAGATTTCCACATCTAGAGAGTGACATTTTTGCCCAAAATAGCTCAAGCTCTGTCAGATTGGAAGGAGAGCGTCTGTGAACAGCAATTTTCAAGTCTTGCCACAGATTCTCAATTGGATTTAGGTCTGGACTTTGACTGGGCCATTCTAACACATGAATATGCTTTGATCTAAACCATTTTATTGTAGCTCTGGCTGTATGTTTAGGGTCATTGTCCTGCTGGATGGTGAATCTCCGCCCCAGTCTCAAGTCTCTTGCAGACTCTATTGCGGCGTACACACGACCGGACTTTCCAGCAGAAAAGGTCAGACGGAATCATTCCATCGGACATTCCTATGGTGTGTGGGCTTCATTGGACTTTTTCTTTCTAAAATTCTGACGGACCTAGGAAGAGAACATGTTTCAAATCTTTCCGACCGACTCAGTTCCTATCGGGAAAACCACTCGTCTGTATGCTATTCCGACGGACCAAAAATGATGCAAGGGCAGCTATTGGCTACTGGCTATTGAACTTCCTTTTTCTAGTCCCATCGTACGTCATCGTGATCTAAACAATCAGACTTTAGTGTGATCGCGTGTAGGCAAGTTCGTTTCAGCGGAACTCCGTCGGAAAGACCGTCGGAGTCTATTCTAAAGAAGAGTCCGGTCGCGGCATAACAGGTTTTCTTCTAACATTGCCCTGTATTTGGCTCCTCCATCTTGAGCTGTGGGTCTTTGCAGCTCCTCCAGAGTTACCATGGGCCTCTTGGCTGCTTCTCTGATTATTGCTCTCCTTGCCTGTCAGTTTAAGTGGACAGTCATGTCTTGGTAGGTTTGTAGTTGTGCCATACTCTTTCCATTTTCGGATGATGGATTGAACAGTGCTCCGTGAGATGTTCAAAGCTTGGGATATTTTTTTATAACCTAACCCTGCTTTAAACTTCTCCACAACTGTATCCCTGACCTGTCTGGTGTGTTCCTTGGCCTTTGTGATGCTCTTTGTTCACTAAGGTTCTCTAGCAAACCTCTGAGGGCTTCACAGAACAACTGTATTTATACTGAGATTAAATTACACACAGGTGCACTCTATTAACTAATTAGGTGACTTCTGAAGACAATTGGTTCCACTAGATTTTAGTTAGGGGTATCAGAGTAAAGGGGGCTGAATACAAATGCACACCACAGTTTTTACATATTTATTTGTAAAAAAATTGAAAACCATTTAGCATTTTCTCTCTTCACAATTATGTGCCACTTTGTGTTGGTCTATCACATAAACTCCCAATAAAATACATTTATGTCTTTGGTTGTAACATGAGAAAATGGGTATGAATACTTTTTCAAGGCACTGTATTTGTTCTTGCTTTTGCCGTGGTCCATCTCCTGCACAAGCAATAACAGTATCTCTATGCCAATATTTTATCTTAAATTTATTGATTATACCACTTTAATTATTCATATAAATTGGATTAAAATGTCTGTTCACAAATGCAATAAGTCTAATAAGCAAAATGGGAGCACTTTCAATGCATGAAAAACACTATGATATAACTATTAATGAAGAATTTGGGCTTTCTTCACATTAGGCTCGTAATATTCCTGGCTCTGTCCTTCTACACAGTGAGACATTTCCCAATCTGCACAGATTGGGAAATGTCTCATTACCTGTGATTAGCGCTGCGGAGTGTTAGCTTCCTGCCGGGCGTGGGCACGTGGAGTTGCGAGCACGCCTGAGCTCATACTTGTTTGTGAGCAGTGATCTAAATAAGAATGTGAAAGAAGGTCTTGTCAATGCATAATTGTGATGGTCTTAAGGTATAGGTCCTACAGGTAGAGGTAAATATGTTTTTTTGTTGCCTCCAGATGGCAAGCCTTCATGGAGTACTCCTTGCTGGACTGTAGTTTGAACTTCAAGACGCTCACCCCAAATCATTTTGGATCAGGCGCCGGAAAAACGAACCATCCACACTTCATTAACCTTTGGGAAATGTATTCACAATTTTGGCATAAATCTGTGATCTTTATATCGAGTCATGTTGCAGTCATTAACCCCTTTTAATGTATTAATGATGTACCATGTGCAAGCTTGTACCTAAAGGTTCCTATGTTGAACGGATGTTCTTTTCCCTTGTAAAACTCAATAAAGAGGTATTAAAAAAAAGAAAAACAATAAGCGGGGACTGTCAATGAGAGCCCCCACTCATCGGTTTTATTGACATTTTTGCCCTAAAATACAGTGCCACATGCTATAATAATACCTTGCAAGGCTGTCCATTTTAGAGTGTGTCCTCCCTTTTGTGACCATGACCCACCCACCTCTGTGATGATGATGATGATGATGATGATGTGACTGAGGTTCCATCTCATATTTCAGTGCTGAGGATTAAGAGGCCTGCCACCTACCTTCTTTTTGCATTGCTAACTGCAGCCTACAACTCCAGATATGAAAACTCGAGAAACACAGAGTTTGTAGCACAAAGCCAATTTATTACTCAAACTTAGTAACAGCTTTTACTTTCTAAGTTTGAGCAATAAACTCTCTGTACTACAGGGGGGTTGATCTGTGCCCATAGCAGGTATCAGTGAACTACACTAAGCTCAGTGAAAGACAAGAGCAAATTTGCTAAAAAACCTGGATAAGTGGTCACAGTAAAGGCATGTCTGTATTTATACCTACATTGCTCTGAAATCTAATAGTGGATTTTATTAACCTATGTTTCTATATTCATAGTGTGTAGCTGCAGAGGGTTTCATCTGAAGTCTGATGCAGTGCTGAAGTCCTGAATTTTTCCTGGTGCTGTTTATATGCCATGCCATTGGTTCTCCTTTTACCTTTTTCTGTGAGTCCCAGATACCCCAGAAAAGAGATTTAACCTTTGATAATGGCTTCTTCACAGGAACAGCTGTGAAAATGTGGCATAGACTCCCTCAAGAACTATTCTTGGTCAGCTCGGTGTATTGTTTTATAAAAGAGTTGGATGCATTCTTAAATAATAAAACATAACTGAATATTGGCATTTATAGAGAATAGCACCTGAAAATGCTAATACAGGGAATATTCAAATGCCTCCTGGAGAATCAGGAAGGAATTTTTCACTCCCACTGGAGCAAATTGTATCACGCTTTATAGGGTTTTTTTTTGCCTTCTTCTAGATATGGGGGGTTTCTATTTATGTATGTTTTGCTATTGGTTGACTTGGATGGACCTTTGTCTTTTTTTCATGCTGACTAACCATGAAACATACCGAGCCTAGGTGAATTACTAGCTTAAGTACTGAAGTACAACTGTGACCAAAAGTTTTGAGAATGACACAACACAAATAATAATTTTCACAAAGTCTGCTGCTTCAGTGTTTTTAGATCTTTTTGTCAGATGTTACTGTGGTATACTGAAGTATAATTACAAGCATTTCATAAGTGTCAGAGGCTTTTATTGTCAAATGCATAAAGTTTATGCAAAGAGTCAATATTTGCAGTGTTGACCCTTTCAAGACCTCTGCAATTTGCCCTGGCATGCTGCCAATCAACTTCTGGGCCACATCCTGACTGATGGCAGCCCATTCTTGCATAATCAATGCTTGGTGTTTGTCAGAATTTGTGGGGGGTTTTTGTTCAACTGCCTCTGGAGGATTAACCATAAGTTCTCAATGGGATTAAGGCCTGGGTAGTTTTTATAGGTTATTGGTAGAATATAAATTAAAGTGGTGTTCAGGCCGAAATTATACTTTTTAAATAAAAATTTAAGTATTCTAGTAAAGTTAGTCTGTAAACTAAGGTCCGTTTTGTTAGTTTATAGCAGTAGTTTGTTATTTTATAAACTTACAGCAGGCCGTGACCATCTTAAGTGTGGGCATCTGAAGCCAGACTGTATTTCTTCCTGGATCTCATCCTTGCAGATCTCGCACATGCTCAGTGCAGCACAAGCAGTGTAATAGGTTTCAGGTCAGGTTTCCATAGCAACGGCAGTTTCAGAGGAAGTTGCCGCCCCTTCCCAGAAGGCATTGCAAACAGGAAATGATGCGATGGGCCGCGGCCAGGGAGGAGGAAGTGAAAAATGAATACGGCAGATATACAGTAGGTGCTGAGAAAAAAAAATAAAAAAATATCCAATTTGTTTACAGTGCGCAGTTTAGTGAGAGATGCTGAAGAGTTGTAAAAGTGGGTGGAACTCCACTTTAATTCAATTATTTGATATCACAAGGGAAAAAAGGGGAACATGCCAACATCTGGATAAATCTATTTTCTAGTTCTTGTTAAATCCCTACAATAAAAGGACGTAATGTGTTTATTAGGAATAGCCAATGAATGTCTTGCCTCAAAGCAATCTTATACATCCTGCAGCAGCAATCATGCTGGCAGGATTATTTGAGTTACCTGTTACTTTGTTTTATTATGTTAGCTATACAAAGCTGCAACAGGGTTGGAAGGACCAACCAAGAGCAAGTACATCTTTTCAATGCCTGTCATTACTGGGCAGTAATAGATCAGCTGAAGACTTAAAGTGATTCTAAGGCCTAAACATTTTTTTACCTTAATGCATTCCCTGCATTAAAGTAAAAATGTTCCGGTACCCCTGTATCCAGGGCTGGTACGGGGGGAGGGGGTGCAAGGGGCGGATACTCTGGAGGGAGGGGAAGCGCAGGTGAAGTGCGGGCAGTTTGCTTCACAACTGTGTGTCACTATACACACTAGCCAGCGCCACTGTACCTGTAAAATTGTAAGATGTGCCTAGTGCGCTCCTGCACCCCGCACAAGCCCTTCATCTCCCTTCTCTGACAGTGGCGGCGTATCATCCATGTGTGCAGGGTGTTCACTGCACACGGTCCCCAAAAGGAAGACCCCTCTGTGACTCACCCTGCACACATGAAATAATCTGTGCGGGGGATGATTGATGCGGCGGGGGGGACAGTTCTCCGTGTATGGCTTTTTAGACAGCCACTTCACCTTCCCTCCCTCCCGTGACTGTCAGCTAAAATGACATACAGGGAAATCGGTGCTTGCAACTTTCCCCTGCCGCACTGATCATCCCCCCAATGTCCGCTGTGTCCTCCTTCTTCTCCGCCCCGTCTTCTCTGGACCCCTGTGTCCTCTTCCCCCGGCCCGCTGTGTGCTCCTTCTCTGCCCCCCTGGTCCCCCTGCAGCAGGCTCCCTCCTCTCCTTTCCTTGCCGGGGTATGTGTCAGGATGAAGAGCGGAGGAAGGAGCCGGTAAATATATAATTTACCAGCTCATTCCTTTTCTGAATTTGACACAGTGAGCGATCGTTCCTGGTCCTTTGCTAACTGAGCAGAGTAAACTGTGTGTTAATCTGCTTAAGTTTCTGAATGAACAGGAGCCTCTGTCTCCTGTCCATTCATTTTCAATGCTGAAGCTGCTGAGAAAGGGACTGGGGAATCTGTATCCTCAGTCCCTTTCTCTGCCTCAAAGGGGAGATGTCAGGGGTCTGTTTAGACCCCTGATATCTCACCAAAGCCCACCAACAGGGCTGGTAAGAAAAAAATGCAATAAATATTTCCAAATAAATTGTAAAAAAATGCTAAAAAATAAAATTGGATAAAAAAATATTATAAAATAAAAAACTACTGGTGCCATCTTCTCCCTGGAAACCAAATTAACTTGTCCCAGCACTGCCACTCTGTAGCAGCTCTCCCTACTCTTACAAGCTTTGTTGAGGCAGCAGGAGCCATTGGCTCCTGCTGCTGTCTGTAAATTCCTGCGACAAGGGAGCTGGGGCTGGGCTTAGCCATGCTGTCTACGTCTATGGCACACAGGCAGCACGGCTCGGGATTGAGCCCACAGCTGTGCCACCATAGGAAGCGGCTTCTTAAGATGGCAATCCTTGAAGAGGAGGAGTGCCGGCAGGGGACCCCAGAAGAGGATGATCAGGCCGCTCTGTGCAATTCTATTTAAAACATGCACAAAGCCTTAATGTGCAAACCTCTAAACTGCTTAAAAACTGTGCAAACATGAACAGTAATACATATATAGTGAAAATAAGAGGGACAGTATAAAATAAGAAATCAGTCCTTAAAAATTTTATGTGAACTTAAAATAACCAAAATAGTCGAGAATGTAAAAAAACAAAGTCCCAAAAAACTTTTGAGATTCCTGTGAAAGGAAAAAGTCCTCCTGCATGAATCATACGGTGACAGTTTGATATGAATATACACTCACCAGATGTTGTAGATACCCCTGCCTTAGGACAGGAAGGATTATATGGGCTTGTGGGGTCTCCCCGACCTCCTTGAGTCTTTCAGTATCGTCCTCCTCAGGGTAGAGCATGAATCCAAAACGATGTGTCACCAGCGGTACAGGTAAAACAGAGGACGGACTCCCCATAGTGTGAAACCGAATAGGTTCTTTTTTTTTTTTTTTTTTTTTAAACTATTATTATCTTAGTCTCTCTCAGTCCCTCTTATTTCCCCCCACCCCCCCTCCCCCTTGCCCCCCCCTCCCCCTCCCCTGTGTCTGGTCCGTTCCTTTATGTTGTTTATTTATCCACTTGGCTCTGCACCTATTCTTTCTTTTCTCCTATCTAAATAAATATCCGAGACTTTGTAGTTTTTCCATCTTTCCCATCTACTATTATCCCCTTTCTCTCCTCCTTCCATTTTGTAGTGATAATCTATTTCCTTTAGCCAGTTTCTAATGTCTGGTTTTCCACTTTTTAGCCAATTCTTGGGAATTAAGGCCTTGGCCGCATTCAGGAGGTTAGGTATTATTGATTTTCTATATTGTTTCTTAGGTTTATTGTAGATATGGAAGAGGCAAGTCCAAATATTTTGTTCTATTTCTTCTCCAGTTATTTCTTTTATGTTATTTAACACTTCCTTCCAGTACTCCATTATTATTGGGCATTCCCACCATATGTGTGTGATCGTTGCTATTTGGCCACATTTTCTCCAACACAAGGAGGTTCTATCTTGATGGAATCTGTGTATTCTTACTGGGGTCATATACCATCTTGATACTTGTTTATAATTCATTTCTATGGTCTTCATGTCCCAAGCCTTATTATATCCCATTTCTATCATTTTTTCCACTTTTTGGTTATCTATTTTTAAATTCATTTCTTTTTCCCATTGATTTATATATTCTGGTCTTTCTTGTGCTTCCAAATCTGTCAGTATACTATAAATTTTTGATGTTCCGTTTTTTAATGGTGTTTCATTGCTACATAGCTTTTCCAGTGCAGTTAATTTTGTTTCATCTCTCAGTGGGTGTGGTATTGTGCTTACTAGGTGCCTTAGTTGAGTATAATTCCATTCATTCATCTTCCATCCATTCCTTTCCTCTATTTCTACTCGTGTTCTTATTTTGCCATTTCTAGTGATATCTTTCAGTTGTGGGTTACCTATTCCTTGGATTTCAAATATTTCCCTCCCAGGGGTGAAGAGATTCAATCCTGTGAGTGCTAACAGTGGTGAATTATATTTCCATTCATTCTTTAAGTGGATGGTGTCCCAAATTTTAAATACATTTTTTGTTATTTCGTGCGTGTCGGTGTCCAATATTCTATATTTCCGTGGAATCCAAATATTCTTATGTAGTGTGGCTCCACTTATTGTGTTTTCCATTTCCACCCATTTTTTTTCGTTTTTCTCATTTGTCCACTCTAACATTCGTGTTAAAACTATGGCTTTATAGTACCTACTTATATCTGGGGCGGCAAGACCTCCATGCTCCTTTTTCCTTGTGATCAACGTGTATTTAATTCTTGGTTTTTTATTAAGCCATATGTATTTTAGCAGGATTGTTTTAATTATTTTAAAAAAGCTCTGCGGGATTTTTACTGGTAACATCTGTAATCTGTAGTTTATTTTAGGTAATATCGTCATCTTAAACATATTTATTCTTCCAATCCATGAAAGTGGCTGTATTCTTAACTTTTTCATTTCTTCTTTGACCTCATTGATCAGTGGAATAAAGTTTGCCTGATAAATTTTTTCGACTCTAGGAGTTATTTTAATTCCAAGGTAATTTAGTTCTTTTACCCAAGTGAATGGGAATTCTTTTTGTAAAAACTGAACTTCCTTTTTCTCTAGACCTATGTTTAATATTTCCGTTTTTATTGGATTAATTTTGAAGTTTGACAGTTCTCCGTATTTTTTAATTTCTTTCAGTATGTTTGGGAGTGACACTCTTGGGTTGGATACGTACATCAAGATGTCGTCCACGTAAGCAGCGATCTTATGCTCTTTTCCTCCTAGTTTCGCTCCTTTTACCTCTTTGTTATTGCGGAGTGTTGCTAATAGTGGTTCTAAAGCCAATACATATAATAGTGGAGACAGTGGACAGCCTTGCCGTGTTCCATTCTGCATCTTAATTTTTGGAGAGAGTCTACCGTTTACTTTTACGACTGCTGTCGGGCCATTATACAAATTTGTTATCCACTTCATCATTTTTGTCCCGATACCCAAGTGCCGCAATGTGTCCATCATGAAACCCCAGTCTACCCTGTCAAATGCTTTTTCTGCATCCAATGACAGGAATAGAACTGGGGTCTCATTCTGCACCTTCTTGTGCAACATCAATAATGATTTTAGGCTGTTGTCCCGCCCCTCTCTCCCCGGGACAAAACCAGTTTGGTCCGGGTTGATCCACAGTGGGATTAGTTTTTTTATCCTAGTGGCCAGGATCTTGGAGTACAGCTTCGTATCGGCGTTCAATAGGACTATTGGCCTGTAGCTTGAGCAGTTAACTTTGTCTTTCCCTTCTTTTGGTAGTATTGTAATATGAGCTAATAATGATTCACTTCTTATTTCTTCATCTTCCCCTAAGGAATTCATATATTCTAATAGTTTTGGAGTCAGCTGTTCTTCAAATTTTTTATAGTATTTGACCGTAAACCCGTCTGGTCCTGGGCTTTTTCCTACGGGAGTTTCCTTTAATGCCAGTTTTACCTATTCATGCGTAATATTTTTTTCCAATTCTTCTAGTTGGTCTATTTTTAGTTTTGGTAAGTTTGCTTTTTTTAAATATTCTTGTATCTTCTTTGTTCTTGTATTCGCTTCTTTCCAACTTTCCTGTCCTTTTATTGCATAAAGGGAGCTGAAGTATTTTTGAAATGTTATCGCTATATCTGTAGTTTTATTTACCACTTCTCCTTTTTCATTTTTGATCTTCTCAATGTAATTCAAAGACTTCTTTTTTTTTACCAGATTTGCTAGGTATTTTCCTGGTTTATTACCCCATTTATATTTTTCTTGTACTACTCTGTTGTAGTCCTTCCTTTCTTCTTGTTCCATCCAGTCTTTTAATTGCTCTCTCTTTTGAGATAGTAGGCCGAAGATTTTGTTGTTTACTTGATTTTTGTGTTTTCGTTCCAATTCATAAATTTCTTTAATTATTTGTTGTTTTCCTTTCCTGTTTTTTTCTTGCCCCTATGGCTATTAACTTGCCCCTAATAACAGATTTATGCGCCTCCCATATTGTTGCTTTCGATACCTCTGGTGTATCGTTTTCCTCAAAATATCTTTTAATTTCTTCTATGATGCTTTTTTCGGTCTCACTGTTTTCTAATAAAGTTTCGTTGATTCTCCATGGACCCCTTTCAAGGACTTCTCCTTTTATTTTCATTCTCAAGGTTACTGGGCTGTGATCTGAGGCGGTTATTATGCCTATTTTTGTTTCTTCTATTTCTTCCAAGTTTCTATGTTCGACCATGATGTAATCCAATCTGGAGTAAATTTTGTGTACTGTTGAGTAGAATGTGTAGTCCTTTGTGCTGGGGTGCTGAATTCTCCAAGGGTCTATTAGTTGCTGTTCATATAATGTTCTTTTTAATTTCTTTAGTTGATTTACCTCTTTGTCCCTTACTCTTGAGGTACTGCCCATTTTATTATCCATGCTGAAGTTGAAGTCTCCAGCTAGTATTAATTTTCCTTGCTTGAATTCCATTAGTATTTTAATTATATCTATCAAATATTTTTTAGGGTTCTTATTAGGACAGTAGACATTGGCCAATGTATATTTTACCCCGTGTATAGTTCCTGTAATAAAAAGATATCGACCCTCCAGGTCTATTTTCCTTTGATCTATTAGAAAACCTACATTTTTCCCTATACCGATGGCTACTCCTTTTCCCTTCTTATTGGCGAGTCTCCTTGATACCATGTTGGTATGTTTCTTGAATAAATTTTGGCATTTGAGTTTTGGGTTATATGCGTCTCCTGTAGGAAAATTATTTCTGCTTTACTTTTTTCTAGTTCTCGGAGAATGATGTTTCTCTTCCCTGGGGAATTTAGTCCTCAGACATTGTAAGAGATTATTTTTATGCTGTTTACGTTTTCCATTCTTGTGCCTTTTCTTCCCCGCCCGTCCTCCGGCCCTCCCCCCCACGCGGTCCCCCTAGGAGACCGGATGGAGGGGACACCCAGCGGACGCACGGGGTCTCCTCATCTTTTGTCTCAAAATAGGTGCGCCTATGTAACCACTCATGTGACTCAGACCTTTCCCTCCCCACCCTCCTTCCCTCCCTTTTCCCTCCTCCCACCCTCCCCCTCCCTTTTTTCTGATATGGGTTTTTTACCCCCATATTCTCTAGAGCTGAGAGCGTTTTACTTTGTTTTGTGGGGCACGCTCTGCCCCCTCTGCTCTATTTATTGTGAGGCGGAGCTCTGTAAGACACCCTATTCCCCCCCTGCCTAAGCACTAATAGGGCGACCCCCTGTCCACTCCGTGAGTCCCTGTCTCCCTCTCCCTGCATTTTTGTTGTGTTTTACCAATCCTTTCACTTTCCTTTTTTCCCATCCCATCAACCCCAGCCCCCCCCCCCTTTCCACTCTAAGGCCCCTTGCACCGTTGTGTGGTATTTTCTCAGATATTAATTTCCTCGAGAGTCCACATCTTGATGTCTGATCCTTGAATTTACTTGCCACTGCGGGTCATCTCCTGCCGTTATTCGCTCCTGACTATTTGCGTATTTTTCCAGTTCTGGGGAGGGGATTTCTAGTTTGTTGCAAAAGTCCGGAATCTCCTCCACATGTCTTAGCCTCGCACTTATTCCGTTTTTCCTTGCTATTAGACATGCTGGAAAACCCCAGTTGTATTGAATTTCTTGCTCCCGGAGGATTTCTAATAATGGCTTTAGTATCCGTCGTCTTTTCAACGTTTCTTGAGATAAATCTTGAAATATTTGTAATTTACCTCCCGCAAACTCTATTTGTGTTTTCCTCTTTAGGTTTATCCAGATCTGTTTTTTTTCTTCCCATTTTTCAAAGTGTACGATTACATCTCTAGGTGTTTCCCTTGCGAACCTTTGAGGTTTTTTTATTCGAAAGACACTTTCTATTCCTATTGTGTTAGTTGTTTCCTTTCCCAAGATTTGGTTGAAGAGATTGTTCATTTTTTCTATTAGATTTTCTGCTTGTTCTGTTTCCGGTAACCCACGTATTCTCAAGTTTTTCTTTTTATCTCTATTTTCTTGCTCTTCTATTTTATATGATTGTTCCTGTTGTTCCCGTTTTAATTTCTTTATTTCGTCTTCCAGTTCCTTTATGTTTTTTTGATGTAGGTCTACTTTGATCTCTACTTCTTCCACTCTGTTTAACATATATCCCATATCTTTATGGAGTGTTGACATCTCTGCTTTTAGGGAATTCTCTAGTGCCGCGAACATTTTTTCCATATCCTGTTTTGTTGGCAACTGTGGCCCTTGTTGTCCTTCCTCCTTTCCTCTGTCTTCCTCTCCCATTTCTGGCTCCATTCTGGGTTCTGAGAGGTGGCTGGTTTCTGTTTGTACTTTATACTGGCCTTTTTTATCCTTGTTGTCCTTCTCTTTTGTATCTATTTGTCTGCCCTTTGAACCCACTTGTTTCTCTCCTTCTCCGATTCCTTGCTGTATATACCTGTTCATAGGGCCTGGACTTGGGCCTAGGCTGGTCCTAGGTGATTTCGGTATTGCTCCCGCACTTCTTGTTGTTTTCCCCTTCATGTTCGTTTCTATGGCTGGATTTATAAGATCTTCAAAGCTGCCTTCCAGAATACCCCTTGATTGGGGTCTCTTAATGATGAAAAAATCTCCCAGCCTTCTTAAATTGACTTATTTTTACTAATATTTCTTTTGTTTCGTTCTCATACCCGGCATCCTCCCCACAATCCAATAATAGAAATAATTAATGAGATATGAGTAGTCCCCGTTTTCCAGAAGTTATGTTACTACCTTAAGTACATTAAGCATTCCTTGGTGCTGTTCAATTGTTTAAACCATAGTATTAAGTCCCCATGCACACGGACGTCTCCACAGCTACTTTTCTGAGCCCTTTCTGCAGCTCAAAAAGGCCTGTCTATGTTAGTCTATGGCTTCATGCCCACCTAGGCGTCTCTGAGCTGCAAGTGGCATAGGCGTTCTTAAGCTGCAAAAAAAAAAAAGCTGCAAAAATGCTCCAACGCTAAAAAATGCTCAAAAACGTCATTCACCAACGTCTTCCAGCGTTTTTAATCCATTAAAGAAAAAAAAAAAAAAAAAAAAAAAAAAACGCTCAAAAACGCTATTGCAAAAATGCTGAAAAAAGCTGAAAAAAGTTAAAAAAAGTCACTGCAAAGACACCGGCGTCTTCACAGCGCTTTTCTAACAGCCCGTGTGCATGAGGGCCCAGGTGCTCAGCAAAATAATTCAAATGTTTTAGCGATATAATGCAATCTAATTCAAGTATTCAGCAAGATGATTTATATATTCAGCAGTATAGTTCCAGTATGAGCTTATATGTTCCACATTTTTGTTACTATGAAATTTCTTCTTATTCTATAGTTTGTACTATCAAGCCTATAGTTAGTACCATTTGCAAAAAACAAAAACAAAAACGAAAAAAAAAAAAAAAAAAATTCACAAGAAAGGGAGATACAGCAGCAGCAACAAGCAGGTGGGGGCTGGGAGACAACTCTTCCGTTGGCTTGTCTTTCTTTCACCTTCTCCTTCTCTTCTCCCCTGTCCCCCCCCCCCTGTTTTTATTGTTTTTCTTAGCTCACTTGATTCTACTTTTTCAGCTCTTTCGCCTTCATTTACTTTCATTTACTTTCACTTTTCATTCCATTTATTTCATTTTATTTGAATGTGATCTTTCCCTTTCCCTTTCTTTTGTTCTATTACTTTTCCTCTGCTTGTTCACTTCAAGACAATTGCAATAGAAAAGAGCCAAAAGAGGAAAAAAAAAAAAAAAAAAACGCTCAAAAACGCTAAAAAACGCTATTGCAAAAACGCTGAAAAAAGTTAAAAAAAAAAAAAAAGTCACTGCAAAGACACTGGCGTTTTCACAACGTTCTCCCAACAGCCCGTGTGCATGAGGGCCCAGGTGCTCAGCAAAATAATTCAAATGTTTTAGCGATAAAATGCAATCTAATTCAAGTATTCAGCAAGATGATTTATATATTCAGCAGTATAGTTCCAGTATGAGCTTATATGTTCCACATTTTGTTACTATGAAATTTCTTCTTATTCTATAGTTTGTACTATCGAGCCTATAGTTAATACCATTTGCAAAAAACAAAAACAAAAAAAGACAAAAAAAATAAAAAAAATCACAAGAAAGGGAGATACTGCAACAACAGCAGCAGCAGCAAGCAGGTGGGGGCTGGGAGACAACTCTTCCGTTGGCTTGTCTCTCTTTCACCTTCTCCTTCTCCCCTGTTCCCCCCCCTGTTTTTATTGTTTTTCTTAGCTCACTTGATTCTACTTTTTCAACTCTTTCGCCTTCATTTACTTTCATTTACTTTCGCTTTTCATTCCATTTTATTTCATTTTATTTCAATGTGTTCTTTCCCTTTCCCTTTCTTTTGTTCTATTACTTTTCCTTTGCCTGTTCACTTCAAGACAATTGCAATAGAAAAAAGCCAAAAGAGGAAAAAAAAAAATACGGTACTTATCTTTTAGTTGTTGTTGAAGTTGGGACAAAAAGGGACGCTCACTACTGCTTGTTGCTGCTCTCTGATGCTGCGAACGCTCAGGTGCTGTCTCTGATGTTATCAATCTGCCCAGGTCTGTCTGACCCACTGAAGTGTCAGCTGTTCTCTGCTCTCAGCTCTTCAGTGTCCGCTGCCGCTGCTCCTTGCTCCACTCACCCACCTTCCTGGCTCTCTCCTCCGAAATTCCCCGGTGCACTTCAGCTGGTTCCTCCGCTCTCCGCGGCCGGCAACACCGCTGGGGACTTGAAACAGCCCCCAGCAGCGCACCGTTTTCCCTGCTGCCGTAGCTTCCGAAGCGCTCCGATCTCCGCGGTTTTCCAGTTCTCCTAACCCCCCGTCCTCGATGAGCCTTCTAGCCCATCCGACTACAGAGGGGTGGGGGGGGGGGGATGCAGTCAGACGCAGGTACAAACTTCCTCTGGCTTACACCACAAGACAGCTCAGTGAGTGATGAGCAGGGGGGGCGGGGAGGGAAGCTACCTACACCTTCTCATCAGGCCGATCATTCCTCTCAGCTGCAGGGAGAGGGTTCTCAGGATCCTCACGCCGTGCACAGAGCCATTACCAGGCTCCTCCCTCTGAAACCAAATAGGTTCTGATGACGTCACGCTTGATAACGAAACGATTAAGACTGAAACACACGTTACGCTACATCACATCTTTGTGGAACACATGCTGACTGTCGTGGGTCTCCACAACCCCCACCATTTTGCAGTTGTTCGCACTTGAGGGTTATAGACTGTTCTATTCATTTTATGCTGCAGCCCATGGGGCTTTTAATAAAACACATATACGCTTTCACACTATGAGGAGACCGTCCTATGTTTTTAGCTTTACCGCTGGTGACATCTCGTTTTGGATTCATGCTCTACTTCGAGGAGGAGGATACTGGGGGATGTGCCTAAAAGACCTAAGGAGGTCTGGGAGACCCCACAAGCCCACATGATCCTTCCTATCGTAAGGAAGAGGGATCTACAACATCTGGTGAGTGTACATTCTATATCAAACTGTCACCGTATGATTCATGCAGGTGGATTTTTTCCTTTCACTGGAATATCATACGTTTTTTGGGACTTCTTTTTTACGTTCAGGACTATTATTTTTATTTAAAGTTTACATAACATTTTTAGGGACTGATTTCTTCTTTTCTATAGTCCCTCTTATTTTCACTATATATATTACTGTTCATGTTTGCACGGTTTTTATGCAGTTTACATTATATTTTTTCACTAATTAATGTTTGATATCAGCAAGCGCTGTTTTGCACATTCAGGCTTTGTGCACGTTTTAGCATAACATATTTGTTGCTTAAAAAAAAAAAGACTTCACAATCACTTTAATACCTAATTTGTATTAAACCCGAATGATGTACTTCTCGTATTTACTCCATTATGGTCTACTTAACCACCTTAATATAGGGAACTTTCACCCTCTTCCTGCCCAGGCCATTTTTCAGCTTTCAGCGCTGTCACACTTTAAATGACAATTGCGTGGTCATGCTACACTGTAACCATGTGAAATTTTTATAATTTTCTTCACACAAATAGAACTTTCTTTTGGTGGTATTTAATCACTTCTGGGTTTTTAATTCTCTCCTAAAATTTTCTTGGTTTCTGTCAGTAAATTTTGTAAATAAGTAATTTTTCTCCTTCACTGGTGGACGCTGATGAGGCTGCACTGATGGGCACTGATGAGGTGGCACTTATGGGCACTGATGAGGCAGCACTAATGGGCACTGATAGGTGGCACTGATATATGGCAATGATGAGCACTAATAGGCGGCACTAGTGGGAACTGATGGGTGGCACTGATGGGCACAGATAGGCTGCACTGGGGGGCACTGATAGCCAGCACGGATAGGTGGCACTGATGGGTGGTACTGATGGGCATTGATGGGTGGCTTTGATGGGCAGCAGTGATGGGCATTGATGGGCAGCACTGATAGCCAGCATTGATTGGCATCACTAATGGGCACTAATTGCTGGCACTTGTGGGCACTGATTGCTGGCACTGGTGGGCACTGATTGCTGACACTGGTGGGCACTGATTGCTGACACCGTGGGGGCTTTATTGTAATCAGGGCACTGATGATCAGTGATTACATACCTGATTACATACCTAGATGTCCTCTGCGAGGAGATGCCGCTGATCAGTTCTCCTCTCCTCACACTCTGCCAGTGTGAGGCAAGGAGCGCCGATTACTGACGTCTCATTGTTTACATGTGCGATTGGACACAGCCGATCACATGATTAAAGAGTCGCGGCTCTTTGCAGAGATTGGGGTCGCTCTGGGTCCCAGCAACACGGCGTGGCCGCGGTCGCCCCGCTGCGTCTCCCCTATGGGCGCACGAGAACAGCCATTCTGGGCGCTGTCATATGACATCCACCCAGGATGAGAGCCGGCTCCGCCGTCATTTGACAGTGGGTGGGCGGCAAGTGGTTAATATAATGTAGAAAGTGTTTTGTTATATGTATTTCTAAATTATTTGAAATAGCTCTTGTAATTCTTTTCTTGGGCTACAGAATTATTAGCCTTTATGTTGTAGGAATCTGAGAATAGGAGCAAATTATACAGGGAGGGTAGAGTATTGTCAGCAGGCCCGGACTGGGCCCAAAAAAAAGTCTGGGAATTTTAGATTGAGCAGCCCGCGCAGAGCACAGAGCCAGTAATAAATTATTACTCACCGAGCCAGGTATAAATTATTACTCACAGAGCCAGTAATAAATTATTACTCCCAGAGCCAGGTACAAATTATTACCCACAGAGCCAGGTACAAATTATTACTCACAGAGCCAGTAATAAATTATTACTCACAGAGCCAGGTATAAGAAGATCATAGTTATCATTAAGGAAAGGAGCACTCTCTTGCCCTGGATCATCAGATCGAACCCCTTCACAGGCAGGAAGAGGAGTGGGCATGTACTGCTTTCCCTGTCCCCTGCAGCACCTCGTCGGCATTCATGTGCAGCCCACGGTCACCTGGCAACCAGGACGCAAGGAGAGGAGGAGAGACGGTTTCATACCCGCCTCCTGCACTCGAAAGCCAGCATAGTGCTGGGGCCGCATATAGGGAAGTTGGTGGCCTCGGCTTCTCTGTCCCTCCTCCTCTCCTTGTGTCCTGGTTGCCAGGTGACTGGGGGCTGCAGGGCACATGCGCCGCGAACTGTGACTTTCAGCCTATGGTTCCGCGGCCGGCCCTTGCAGCCCAGTGGCCCTCGGCCCACCGGGCAAATACCCAGTCTGCCCTATGGCCAGTCCGGGCCTGGTTGTCAGTCCACAACAGGGTTTAGTGGCTATGTGCATTTCTGCCAGATGAGCAGCTATTTTTCTGTACTTGCAGGCACTTCAAAGTAATAAAACATAGGGAAATCTGCACATATTGCAAGATGTCATTTAAAATATGTTCCATTTCAAGTAATTTTTTCCTTAGGTTTTCACATCTGTGTGCTTATTTGCACATTATCACATGTTATGATGTGTGCTAATATGCACAAACCAATGTGGTGTACACATGCTTTACCATTTACCATTTAGTTACATCCCAAGGCATGTATATAAACATGTAGCAGTAATAATAAATTTGCCTTTTTTTCCAATTACAAAAAAGGATTTGATTATAACTTGTAAAGTCTCTTGCAGATAATATAATGTTCTGTAACTTTATGTACACACTGCCTATAACCACTTAAAGACCAGCCTCGTTTTGGATTTTAGGTGTTTACAAGTTTAAAACAGGTTTTTTTGCTAGAAAATTACTTAGAACCCCCAAACATTATATATTGTTTTTTTTCTAACATCCTAGAGAATACAATAGCGGTCATTGCAATACTTTTTTTTGCACCGTATTTGCGCAGCGGTCTTCTAAGCGCACTTTTTTTTGGAAAAAATTCACTTTTTTGAAAAAAAAAATAAGACAACAGTAAAGTTAGCCCAATTTTTTTTTATATTGTGAAATATAATGTTACGCCAAGTAAAATGATACCCAACATGTCACGCTTCAAAATTGCGCCTGCTCGTGGAATAGCGTCAAACTTTTACCCTTAAAAATCTCCATAGGCGACGTTTAAAAAATTCTACAGATTGCATGTTTTGCGTTACAGAGGAGGTCTAGGGCTAGAATTATTGCTCTCACTCTACCGGTCGCGGCGATACCTCACATGTGTGGTTTGACCACCGTTTTCATATGCGGGCGCTACTCACGTATGCGTTCGCTTCTGCGTGCGAGCTCGTCGGGACAGGGCGCTTTAAAAAATTTTTTTTTTTTTTTTTATTATTTATTTTATTTTATTTATTTTTTCACTGTTTTTAAAAAAAAAAAAAATTTGGATCACTTTTATTCCTATTACAAGGAATGTAAACATACCTTGTAATAGAAAAAAGCATGACAGGTCCTCTTAAATATGAGATCTGGGGTCAAAAAGTCCTCAGATCTCATATTTAGACTAAAATGCAAAAAAAAAAAAAAAAAAAGTCGTTTAAAAAAATGACACTTAAAAAATTTGTGCCTTTAAGAGAGTGGGCGGAGCCATCGTAATGACGCCGCTCCGGCCGTCACATGGTATGGAGACGGGTGGGCGCCATCTTGGCCTCACTTGTCTCCATACCTCAGCAGGGAAAGGACCCGATCGCCTCCGCCGCTACCGACGGCTCCGGTAAGCGGCGGAGGGTGCGGGAGAGCGGCGGGAGGGGGGGTGGCACCTCTCCCGCCGCCGATAACGGTGATCTCGCTGCGAACCCGCCGCTGAGACCACCATTATCTTGTACAGAATCGCTCACTGTAAAGATGGATATCTCGGTTGTGGCAGCAGCTGCTGCCGTTACCGAGATATCCATCTTCAAAAAAATGACGTATATATACAGTGAGCGGGGCTGAAGTGGTTAATATTGTATCAGCTATTTCCATTACAAGTAGGCAGAGGCAGAAATTACATTTTTCACAGAACAATATTAAAAGAGAAGTTTGGCAATACTTCTCTTTTGGGTCACTAGAGTGCACTTACTTTTGCTCTCCTGTGACCCAGAATAAACTTTAGCCCGCTGTCGACTGATGTCACAGAGCCACTCCAGGCTCTGGAAGGATCCCAATCATATTGATGGGATCCACCCAGATGCCTGATCGGCAGCATGTGGCTGAGAACCGGAGCCAGCTGCTTCCAGCCCCTCCCCAGCCTGGCACTCCAGTGATGCTGGAGGGGCAGCTCCGAGCAGACTGAGAACTGAGCAATCAGCAGTCATATGATCACTCAGTTCTCGGGTTTAGTGCCAACAGGGGACAGCTGCAGCATGGGGATGAGTGTGTGTGAGTGTGTACATTTTTCTAAGTCCATATTTTTCTTTTAAGGTTTGACATTTTCTTTCTAAGTAAACAAAAACATACTGAAAAGTAATTTGGCAATTAAGTTATTCACTTGCTTCCAGTAAGAGTATAAATGAGGAAAGGTTGCGAGCACTGAACTTATTCTCTCTGGAGAAGAGACGTTGAGAGGGGATATGATTTCAATTTACAAATACCGGACTGGTGACCCCACAATAGGAATAAAACTTTTTCGCAGTAAAGAGTTTACCAAGACTCGTGGCCACTCATTAAAATGAGAAGAAAAGAGGTTTAACCTTAAACTACGTAGAGGGTTCTTTACTGTAAGAGCGGCAAGGATGTGGAATTCCCTTCCACAGGCGGTGGTCTCAGCGGGGAGCATTGATAGCTTCAAGAAACTATTAGATAAGCACCTGAATGACCACAACATACTGGGATATACAATGCAATACTGACACATAATCACACACATGGGTTGGACTTGATGGACTTGTGTCTTTTTTCAACCTCACCTACTATGTAACTATGTAACTATGTAAATGCAGTAATGATATATCAAAAGTCCTAAAATTTGCTACATTTGCCACCTCACCAACATATAGTTTAAAGTTGAATTCCAGCTATGGATTTTTTGAATAGTTACAATGGTCCAGCCCTTATATAGTAGCACAGCACCAATATACCATTGTGGTCCAGTTTACTGCACAAAGACACTACATTGCAGAGTTCAGCAAAGAATCCTCATCCACCTATTGCCATGGCTGGCAATAGATTTAGGGAATCTTCCGTTACCATCATGGCTGGGAGGCCTAAAAGGAAAGCAAGGGTTGTTCACTTGGAGTTATTAGGGATCAAACAAGGGCGGGCTGCATCTTCATGAGGTAGGGCACATGTACTATACAGCCAGTACACTCAGAGCAGGTGGTAAATTGGATAACCAAGTCTTCATTCGCCTTCTTCACGCAGCAGAAGAGTATTGCAATGTCATCAGCAGCAGCAAATGTGTCCTCCTCTTCTTCCTCCTCTTCCACAGCAATCCCATAGTTGTCCTGCAAACTGGCATGGAGGAATTGACTTAATTATTTCAGCACAGCTTCAGTCACCTGCTGCAGTAGGATGTGCAGCAATCAGCTTTTACGGTTGAGGAGGAGACTGCCAGGAACATAGAGAGAGGTGAACAACAGGCAGAGGGTTATGTTCCTGCAGTTGCAGCTTACTGCCAAATTGTCTTCAGCGATGAGGTGAGTGGGGATGATGATGAGGTCTCATACCATACTGGGTGCCCAAGAATGTGAAGAAAGAATGTGACAGAGAGGCACAACTCAGGGAGGTAGGATGGAGTCCAGAGATAGCTTGCAAAGGAGTGGAGGAAGCAGCCACCCTATTCCACCGGGGTAGCACAACTCAATTGTTTGGCCCTTTTTTTCATACATGTGCTGAAGACAGCACTGTAGTGATTTGCAGGCTCTACCTGCAAGGTATTAAGCATGGTGAGTTTATTAGGCATGTGGGTGCCACATTTTATGTACTTCACTTCACTGGAGTGAAAGCTGTTCTGAGTATCATTGCAGGCTGTGTACATATCCCAAGGCTCCAGTATTTGAAATGATCTGGGTACCACATTTATGAGTAGAGATGGGCTAAACACCCCCTCTTCAGATCACAGCAGAACGCCCGAACAGGGGGAAAGTTCTGACCCAAACGGCGAACCCCATTAAAGTCTATGGGAGCCAAACAGGAAAAATCAAAAATGCCTATTTTGAAGGCGTCTATGCAAGTAATTCACCACAAAAGGGGTTTGGGGGTCTGGGAACTGCCCTGGGGGACATGTATCAATGCTGTATTTTTTTTTAAACAATCAATTTTTCAAAAGCAGTGATTTTAAAAAAATGAAAAATTCCTTTAAATATAGTGCCTAGGGGGGTCCCCTTAGTCTGCCTGTAAAGTGCCAGATCTGTAGCTTGTATAGAACATGCTGCAGCAAAAAATGAATTTCTAAAGAAAAGAAAACGTGTCAAATCACATTTACCGTAATTTAACTTGCAGTTGCAATTGCAGGCACCCGGCTATTGAAAAAAAAAATAAAGACAAAAACTTTGCGGGATCCCCCCCCCAAAATCAATACCAGACCCTTTTTCAAGCATGCAGCCTGGCAGTTCAGGAAAGGAGGAACGAGTGAGCGCAAGTACAAATTCGGGTGTTCCCCGAATGGGGTAAACAGCCAATGTTTGGCCTGAACTCATGCTCAGGCCTAACCGTTTGCCCAACTCTATTCATGAGGAGACACATAACTGTTCACCAGAGTGATTGGTGGGGACAGCAAACAAATGCTACAAGTGGACAGTAAAAGGGCCACATTCCTCATTCTCGCGCCTCCCTTTCCACCGCTCCCCATACTAAACAAGTATCTACATCTGCTGTCTCAAGCAATATGGAAGTACGTTTTTCAAGTGGCCTGAGCTGTACCATAGTGGCAGGTACATTTTTTGTTTTTTGCCCAGAAGGCCATACCTGTCTTCCACCATCATATTGGATTTGATATCTCTATGTTGTGGGTCACATGACCACAGACATGTGATCTAGCAAGGACGTTACATCTTCTTCAAAGGGTAACTTTACTGACAGCCAGGATGAGGATTTGGCACAACACCCCTGGAGTTGATGGTGCCACCTTATATCGTGCAACTTGGTGATGGTGACAACTCAGCTACCTCCACCCTCTACTCATCAATAGCCTCATCTGGTCAGTCATCTTCAAAACTATCAGCCCCTTCTTCCAAGAGACCAAGAGGCTATGCAATGAAGCAGGCAAAATGCTGCTGGGCTGTTTTGTAGCCGAAATGTTTTTAATAGGAGTTGCACTGGGGAGGAGATGATGTCAGTTCTACAGGGGCAGGTCCAGAGTTGGCTAACCTCGCTACATCTTTTCTGTTCATCAAATCGTTACAATTGTTCTTGCTTTTTTCTCTGATAAAAGACAATGTGATTTTTAAAGTTAAAATCTGCCTGCTCTCCCCCTCTGAAACTGCATGCTATTAAAAAGGATAGCATACTGTGCATCAAATTTGTATAATATTCCTGGTTTTTGCCAGAGAGAAAATAAACTGAAAATTTTAAATGCAGGATAAATTGTAAAAATCTGTAATTGCATTATAGCAAAAAGGCTTACAATGAGTCTATAAGATATTTTGTGCTCTTTCAAATGTCATAATACATAGTTATGTAGTTACATAGTTGGTAAGGTAAAAAAAAGACACCAGTCTATCCAGTTCAACTTGTGGTGTGTGAGTGTGCTTGTGTTTATGTCAATAGTACGTTGTATATCCATGTATGTTGTGATCATTAAGGTGCCTATCTAATAGTTTTTTGAAACTATTGACTCTCCCTGCTGATACCACTGCTTGTGGAAGAGAATTCCAATTCCAATTTCAGTGAATGGCCACGTGTCTTTTTAAATTCTCTTTACTTGAAAAGTTTTTTCACTATGTTAGGGTCACTAGTACAGTACTTGTACATTGCTATCATATCCCCTCTCAAGTGTCTCCGCTCCAGAGAGAACAAATTCAATGCTTGTAGTCTTTCCCCATAGCTGAGATCCTCTAGTCCCTTTATTAGCTTTGTTGCCCTTCTCTGGACTCTCTCCAGTTCCAGCACATCCTTTTTAAGGACTGGTGCCCAGAACTGCACAGCAAACTCAAGATGTGGCCGGACTAGAGTCTTGTAGAGTGGGAGAATTGTCGTTTCATCTCTGGAGTGAAACCCCTTTTTAATACATGTCAATATTCTGTTGGCTTTGCTTGCAGCAGCCTGAATTGCATGTCATTGCTGAGCCTGTCATCTGCTAGGACCCCCAGGTCCTTTTCCATCCTAGATTCCCTCCAGAGGTTCTCCTCCTAACGAGTAACTTGCGTTCATTATTTTAGCACCCGAGTGCATTACGTTACATTTTTCAACATTAAACCTCCTTTGGCGATGTAGTTGCCCACCCCATTATTTTATTTAGGTCTTCTTGTAAGGTTTCCACATCCTGCGCAAAAGTTATTGCCCTGCTTAACTCTGTATCATCTGCAAATATTGAGATTGAGCTGTTTATCCCATCCTCTATATCGTTTATAAATAAAACAAACAGAATTGGTGCTGGATCAGATCCTTGGGGCACCCCACATACCACAACGGACCGTTCAGAGTATCCACTATTTATCACCACCCTTGATGCAATGCTGCATGTAACGAGATAACCCACAGCCGAGTCACTCAATCAATAAGATAAAAATTGGAATTCCAAAGTAACTCTGCACATGTGCGATCGTCCTCACACATTGATGTGATTTTATTTTGTTTGGAATTCCAATTTTTATCTTATTAATCGAGTGACTCGGCTGTGGGTTATCTCGTTACATGCAGAATTGCAACACCCTCCAGTAAAGCACTTTTTAGCAATATTGCACTATTGGAGTTTTTTCCCTTATTTTTTACATATTTACTCACTTGCACTTTGGCTATGGGATTGGATCGGATCATCACTTAGTATCTGTGGGAATTTCCCGGGGGAAAAATCTATACACATAAGGATATCTCTCCAAGCTTCAGTCATCAGGATATCTTTCCAACAGATCCCAGATCCTACAAGCCTTACATGACTCCCCTGAGTAAGAGAGGTCACTGGCTTTCTGGTAAGCCTCTTGTCTCTCCGTGGTGACAGGTTTCATGTGGTCAAGTCTAATGTTTATGTTCCACACTTCATGAATGATCCACTTCACTGAACTCACATTGCACCAGGATCTTATTTCATGAACTCAAGTCACTTGTAAAACATATATTATATGCATATGCGTATTTTGTGCACCTTTGATGCATTGGACTTTTGTTTAATCAACTGTTGCTGTGCACTGTATTGATTTTTCATGATCAATGGTTCAAAATTATGGTTAATATTTGCACCTTTGCACTTTAATATTTAATATTTAGTTGTAGCACATGTATATTTGTATCCATTTATACTAATTTTATTTATAGCGCTGCACTTTTCTGTTATACATTTTCTTTTGTTCCTACTATCTGGGTTATAGTGCTTGGCTGCTGTATGACATTGTTGTTCACCATAATGCGGATATTTCTTTTATTTTTTATATTATATAAACTGTTCTTTCTGCCTGGAAACTTGAGATTGTCCATAGCAACCAAAAAGTGTCCCTTTACGTCAAAAGAGGTTTTAGACCAGCTAGAAAACAGTGATAATAAATTAGAATCACTTGCAGAATTGAGCGATAGTAATTCGTGAGGAAATTCATCATCAAACACTGAAAGTAATGACAGCGACAATTCTGCAATTGAGCAAATTTCAGTGTTTTTGATTTGATTACATTATTGAATACATTTTATTATTAATATATTATTATTTGTTATTATTTATAGTTATTTATTATATTATAACTTATGATTTTGTGTTTCAAATTTTATCATACCTGGGATGTCTACTAGACTCTTTTGGACAGATTTAAGTGTGTTATTCCTAAGAATTACAGGCCTACAATATAAAACGCCAAATTTCCATGCAAAACAATGTACTGCTTTTAGCATCAAAAATCTGACATAATCATACCGCCAGGGAGGTTAAAGCATTCAAATTTTTCCTTTGTGTTTTTTGTTCCTAGGATTTCATTCCATTTAATATCTTCTAGCAAAAAGGGCAGTTTAGGGAAGTTGGCTCTTTTGAAATTTAGAGTCCTTGTATTATCCTTGTGCTTCCTATTTCTGTGATTTATACTGAATCTATTTGACCTGTGGTCGCTGTTTCCTAAGTTGCCCCGTTTTTCCACATCTGCGAACAGGTCTCTCATTTTTATGTTTTCATAAATTCTGGCTCATCTTTTCCTCTTAGACCAAGGGTATCCAAACTTTTTTCAAAGAAGGCCAGATTTGATGAAGTGAACATGCGTGAGGGCCGACCATTTTGCCTGACATTCTTTGAACCATTAAAATTTGGTCTAATGCCCCGTACACGCGGTCGGATTTTCCGACGGAAAATGTGTGATAGGACCTTGTTGTCGGAAATTCCGACTGTGTGTAAGCTCCATCACACATTTTCCATCGGACACACAAAGTTTGAGAGCAGGCTATAAAATTTTCCGACAACAAAATCCGTTGTCGGAAATTCCGATCGTGTGTACACAAATCCAACGGACAAAGTGCCATGCATGCTCAGAATAAATAAAGAAAGAGATGAAAGCTATTGGCCACTGCCCCGTTTATAGTCCCGGCGTACGTGAATTACGTCACCGCGATCAGAATGATCGGATTTTCCGACAACTTTGTGTGACCATGTGTATGCAAGACAAGTTTGAGCCAACATCCGTTGGAAAAAATCCTAGGATTTTGTTGTCGGAATGTCCGAACAAAGTCCGACCGTGTGTACAGGGCATAAATGTGTTCGTCTAATACACTGCCCAACAAGAATTCTCTTGCCTTTGTGGCTGTGTGTGGTGAAGAGATGAGCTTGGGTGTGTTATTTGGATATACCGTATTTATTTAGGAGGGAAATTTCAGGAAAAAAAAAACTAAAATTTTAAATAAAGAACTGTGAAGCAAAATAAGGGTCAGTGCCCATCAATGCAGCTGAATTAGTGCCCATCTGCAGCCTCACAAGTAACATGAATGCAGCCCCACCAATGCCATGAATGCAACACCCACATTTGATATGAATGCAGCATCCCCATTGACATGAATGCAGCACCAACATTGCCAACAATGCAGCACCCTCATTGCCATGAATGCAGCACCCCCATTGACATGAATGCAGCACCCACATTGTCATGAATGCCGCACCCACATTGTCATGAATGCAGGACCCCCATTGCCATGAATGCAGACTCACCATTGCCATGAATGCAGCACCCCCGTTGCCATGAATGCAGCACCCCCATTGACATGAATACAGCACCCCCATTGACATGAATGCAGCACCCACATTGACATGAATGCAGCACCCCCATTGCCATCAATGCAGCACCCCCATTGACATGAATGCAGACTCACCATTGCCATCAGTGAAGCCTGATTCGTGCCCATCTGCAGCCTCGGAGGGGACAGGGAAGGGGCAGGATGAGTGCCAACAGATTACATAAAGGAGAAGCTCCTGTTTTCTCGGTGGCCTCTTTAATACAAAACTAAAATTTTAAATAAAGAACTGTGAAGCAAAATAAGGGTCAGTGCCCATCAATGCAGCTGAATTAGTGCCCATCTGCAGCCTCACAAGTAACATGAATGCAGCCCCACCAATGCCATGAATGCAACACCCACATTTGATATGAATGCAGCATCCCCATTGACATGAATGCAGCACCAACATTGCCAACAATGCAGCACCCTCATTGCCATGAATGCAGCACCCCCATTGACATGAATGCAGCACCCACATTGTCATGAATGCCGCACCCACATTGTCATGAATGCAGGACCCCCATTGCCATGAATGCAGACTCACCATTGCCATGAATGCAGCACCCCCGTTGCCATGAATGCAGCACCCCCATTGACATGAATGCAGCACCCCCATTGACATGAATGCAGCACCCACATTGACATGAATGCAGCACCCCCATTGCCATCAATGCAGCACCCCCATTGACATGAATGCAGACTCACCATTGCCATCAGTGAAGCCTGATTCGTGCCCATCTGCAGCCTCGGAGGGGACAGGGAAGGGGCAGGATGAGTGCCAACAGATTACATAAAGGAGAAGCTCCTGTTTTCTCGGTGGCCTCTTTAATACAAATTCCCGCCTCCTATGATGGACAGAACAGTTATCCAATGGCAACCCAGGAGACGGGACTTCCATTTACAGAGGCCAACGTGTAAACAGGAAATTCTTCTGTACAGTATGTATGCCATTCATCCCGCCCCCTCCAAAGCAGCCAGCATATATATCTCTTGTGGCCCCTGGCGCTCTGGGATTTGTTGGGGGCCACAAAAGATATACATGTCCAAATTACCCGGTGGTCTATTTGAAACCGGAACGCGGGCTGCAATTAGCCCACGGGCTGGACTTTGGACATGCCTGTCTTAGACTGTGAACTACTAAAGCTGCTCACATAGAATGCATGAGGTAGGTACAGTATTTCTGGCTTGTGTTTGAAATCATACACTTCTAAAGTTTATTTCAATGTAAGAGATGCCTGTTCTCTCCCTGTTATATTGCAGACTACAAAAGAGTTCTGACATTGGTTAACTAACTTTTTAGAAAATATACATGCTAATTTTTATTTCTAGATAACACTTGATTAGCATCTTCTGAAAATGCAGTTTAGTCAAAAGGCTTACATATTGTGCATTGAAACTGTACTTAATTGTTGGCCTTCATTTTGGAAAACATACACTCTAATTTTTATTTCTGGATAACGCCTTCCTGGAATTACAGCCTACTCAAAAAGCTTCCATACTGTGCATCAAATCTGTACCATAATTCTGGTATTTGACTCTGAAATAATACACTATGATTTTTATCTCATTATAAAAAAACATGCCTAGTTTCTCCCTCTTAAATTGCAGCCTACAAAGATCATCGAGTATGAACAGTATTTATGTCTGAAAATAAAACACTTTTTTGAATTTGTGTCTAAACTATTAAACTTTTATTTAATTATAAAACCTGCCTAGTCTTCCACTCCTCTATTGGCGTCTACTCAAAATGCCTACATGATTGTAGCATGTCAGTGTAAGATTCAGTCATGCAGTGTGTAAGTGCAAAATTTTGGGCTCTTGAATCTAGCATAATAATCTGTATTTTTTGACAATAAAAACTGCGTCTCTCCCTCAACATAATTGTTATTACTTATAGTCATAGACCATGGAAACCTGTGTACACAATGTACAATGATTCTGTACAATTTTTCTGGCTGCAGTCTTTGAAATAACACTGACTGTGCTATTTGTCTGGCTATTGCCTCTGCAATATGGTGCTGTAATTTTTATTGCAAGAAAACAATTGCCCCATCCCTGGAATTGGTACATTGTGTGTTGAGGTATTTCTGTGCATACTTGCAGTGCTGTATGAACCTCTGGCAGGGCTGTGTGTGTGTAAAAGCAGACACTTTTACATATTGTAAAGATATTCAAGTGCGTTGAGGCTTGTTAAGGACTGATTCAAAGGGAATGGGCTAACTTCAGGCAGTGCATGTCAACACAAGAAAAAAACAAAACACACAGCTGCACAATGTAGGTGTGAATAGGGCCTTTGTCTAAGAAAAAGAATTTAACATTTTAGTAAAGCAATCTTTAAAAAAGACTGACAGCAGAAAAATCTGTATGTAAAACTAACATTTATCAGTAATTTAAATACAATTTCTGTGAACCAGGCCAAATTAAAAGTATCGGATTTGGCTTTTTGATTATTTTTGAGCTTCAAGTTCCAAAATGCCTAGGAGTGCATGGTGGCCAAAGGGGGATAAAATTACTTTGTTTAACCATGTAAATGGTTCATACAATTTCAATTGACATGGGGCACTCTATGCACCTGGAGTAAAAGAGGTTTAACATCTGCATATGAAAAAACTTTTTTTTACAATAAGAGCTATAAAAATGTGAATAGAGCTAGCTCTAGCCAACTCTGAAGATTGCTTATAAAAGGCAGGATATTTCCTAAATTTAAAGAAAGAAAGAAATACAGTGTATGGACAAACACTGTAGATTGTTGATTCGGGAAAAGGGATGAGCCCGATGTTCGAATCGAACATCGGGTGTTCGCCGGTTTGCCGAACAACATGCGGTGCTTGTGGCAAATTTGAATGCCGCTGAAAAGCTGTTAAAGTCTGTGGGACACTAACATAAAAAACCAAAAGTGCTAATGTTAAAAGGCTTATATGCAAGTTATTGCCATCAAAAGTGTTTGGGGAATCCCTGTCCCAGGGGACATGTATCAATAAAAAAAAAAAGTTTTAAAAACTTTTGTTTTTTCGGGAGCAGTGATTTTAATAATGGTTAAAGTGAAACAATAAGAATGAAATATTCCTTAAAATATTGTGCCTGGGGGGTGTCTATAGTATGCCTGTAAAGTAGTGCATCTTTCCCGTGTTTAGACAGTACCACAGCAAAATGACATTTCTAAAGGAAAAAAAATGTCATTTAAAACTACTCTTAGGCCCCTTTCACACGATCGGATCGTTCAGGTCCGCCTGTCAGTTTTGACGGCAGACCTGAACGGGAGCTCCATGTTAGCCTATGGAGCAACGGATGTCAGCGGAGACATGTCCGCTGACATCTGACCCCGTCCGATCCGCTAAAAGCAGACGGATGTCCAGATCCATCGCTGGCAGATCGGATCGGGTGAGATCTGATGAAAATGGACATGCTGTCTGTTTTCGTCTGATCCCTCCATAGGCAGCAGCGGAGCCTGACTAGCCCCTCCCCGCTCAGTGAGCAGAGAGGGACCTGTCATCCGCCAGCTCAGCGGAGATCAACGGAGAGATCTCCCGCTGAACCGGCGGACCAAGGCGGGCTCCGTGGAAACGGAGTCCACCTCGTGTGAATGAGGCCTTATGGTTGAACTCGATGGACATGTGTCTTTTTGAAACCAGACTAACTATGGGCTGGAGAGTGCAAAATCAGGCTCACTTCTGCATAGAAACCAATCGACTTTCAGGTTTTATTGCCAAAGCTTAAATGAACAAGCTGAGGTTAGAAGCTAATACTATCATGCACAGCTGCACCAGATTCTGAGTGCACCAGTTTTAGTAAATACACCCCTATGTGTCTATGTTTTTGATAATTGTGTTAAGAGATAAGATATACATGTGCATTTCCCTTTCCAGGACGTATCACTATGAAATTTTCTGGCACTATCTGTCATTATCATGTGTCTATTTTGTGACTGTACCCCTTTTTTTACTAGTCGTAATAGTTAGAAAAGTGCATACTGCCTCAAAATTAGCTACCAGTCTGTGTTAGGTATATAGGCTGACTGAGGCCAAGACAGATGCCTGATTCATTGTGATGGGAAAATACAGATTTGTTTCCCCTTATAATAATAACTGAACATACCATGCTCAACATACACTTCCTGCTCAACTCAGACGCCATTTAGCATTAGTATTACACAATGAAAAGAAAGTGCCACTTCCCAGTGGTATAAAGGAATGATTCTTTAATCCACCATGTGGGTTCAACAGCAACCACCGCAGATAATCACTAGCTATGAGGAAAGTTGCAAATAGCTGAAGCAACTTGCGACCTGTCGTTATAGTGAACTGGGCCAGCAGCCGCACCTAGCAGCTCACAGCTGCTGCAGGAATCAGAAGATTGCTGTCACTGCAATTCTCACTGTTAGATCACTGGTGTAAATGTAGCCTAATAGGAATTTCCCCTGCCAGCTATTGTATTCTGATAGCTGCTGCTCCAGCGGCTGTCAGAATACCCAAGCAGTAACTGCATCAGATTGGCTGCAGTCACTGTTCAGCCAAGAATTTTCGGCCTGGGATCCTTCAATTTCTGATTTTTTTTTTTTTTGAGCCAACAGTGCCACCACCCATGGCTCGAATTTCATCAGATTTCTGCTGAATTTAATCCATGTAAGGCCAGCATTAGCATACATGCACTTAATGTAAACATATATTTATTTTATCTTTTCATGGGACAACACTGAAGAAATGACACTTTGCTACAATGTAAAGTAGTGAGTGTACAGCTTGTATAACAGTGTAAATTTGCTGTCCCCTCAACACACAGCCATTAATGTTTAAACTGCTGGCAACAAAAATGAGTACACCTCTAAGTGAAAATGTCCAAATTGGGCCCAAAGTGTCGGTATTTTGTGTGGCCACCATTATTTTCCAGCACTGCCTTAACCCTCTTGGGCATGGAGTTCACCAGAGCTTCACAGGTTGCCACTGCAGTCCTCTTCCACTCCTCCATGACGACATCACGGAGCTGGTGGATGTTAGAGACCTTTCGCTCCTTCACCTTCCATTTGAGGATGCTCCACAGATGCTCAATAGAGTTTAGGTCTGGAGACATGCTTGGCCAGTCCATCACCTTTACCCTTAGCTTCTTTAGCAAGGCAGTGGTAGTATTGGAGGTGTGTTTGGGGTCGTTATCATGTTGGAATACTGCCCTGCGGCCCAGTCTCCGAAGGGAGGGGGATCATGCTCTGCTTCTGTGTCAAAGTACATGTTGCCATTCATGGTTCCCTCAATGAACTGTAGCTCCCCATTGCCGGCAGCACTCATGCAGCCCCAGACCATGACATTCCCTCCACCATGCTTGACTGTAAGCAAGACACACTTGTCTTTGTACTTTTCACCTGGTTGCCACCACACAAGCTTGACACCATCTGAACCAAATAAGTTTATCTTGGTCTCATCAGACCACAGGACATGGTTCCAGTAGACTATGTCCTTAGTCTGCTTGTCTTCAGCAAACTGTTTGCGGGCTTCTTGTGAATCATCTTTAGAAGAGGCTTCCTTCTGGGACGACAGCCATGCAGAGCAATTTGATGCTGTGTGCAGTGTATGGTCAGAGCACTGACAGGCTGACCCCTCATCCCTTCAACCTCTGCAGCAATGCTGGCAGCACTCATACGTCTGTTTCCCAAAGACAACCTCTGGATATGACGCTGAGCACATGCACTCAACTCCTTTGGTCGACCATAGCGAGGCCTGTTCTGAGTGGAACCTGTCCTGTTAAACTGCTGCATGGTCTTGGTCACCATGCTGCAGCTCAGTTTCAGGGTCTTGGCAATCTTCTTATAGCCTAGGCCATCTTTATGTTGAGCAACAATTCTTTTTTTCAGATCCTCAAAGAGTCCTTTGCCATGAGGTGCCATGTTGAACTTCCAGTGACCAATATGGGAGAGTGAGAGTGATAACACCAAATTTAACACACCTGCTCCCCATTCACACCTGAGACCTTGTAACACTAATGAGTCACATGACACTGGAGAAGGAAAATGGTTAATTGGCCCCAATTTGGACATTTTCACTTAGGTGTGTACTCACTTTTGTTGCCAGCGGTAACATATTAGGTTCAGTTTAAGTCCTGGCACAGACCTTTGTTATATGACTGCTTTGAGAAAATCCCTCACAGTTGAAGCCACCTGGAGAGAAAATTGTTTTCGGGAATTGCCTATTGACAGCTCTTTTTTTTTCTAGTTCCCGCTTTTGTTCTTCTGATCTTTCTTTTTCAGTCTCTTTCTTTCCCTTTCCTTTCCTTTTCTTTTCTGTATTGACTTTGATTACAGCATGCATATATCTACTGTTGGCTACATTAAGGAACATTATTTACACAAACAAAACACATCTACTTATTAGCCAATACACACATAACTTTTGGCTATGCCCCTAATGAGTAACAGAATGGTTTCCGAATAATTACGCAGTGCGAGCAGAATCATTCTGATTTAGAAATCTTTAAAGGAGAAGTATGGGTTTAAAAAAAAACAAACATCCATATTCACCTCTATGCTGCAGCAGCATCAGTGTGATGCTGCAGCTGTGCCATGTTGGCTCTAAGCCCGAGAACTGAGCGATCATATAAACTCTGATCGCACAGTTCTTAGTCTACTTTTGGCTCTACCAGCACTCAATGGAACACCAGGCTGGGAAGTTCGCAGGCACTGCTGATGATGCACTGAGACAAAGCCAGCTGTCAATCAAGCAGCTGGGTGGATCCCGACAATATTGGAGCGGCTCTGCCACATCAGCTGATAGGGGCAATAGCTGACTCTGGGTCATTGGAGAGCAAAGGTAAGTGGAGTCTTGCAACCCACAAGAGAAGCATGGCCTAATAAGCTCTGGCCCTACTTTTCTTTTAAAGTGGATCTGTCAGGTATACACTTTTTTTCTACCCTAGCCCAGCTACCTTATCCCTGACTTGCTATGAGGGCACACGAGCTTAATCACAGCTCCCTGTGTCCATTCAGGCATGGAGCCCTAAATCGACCTCACACCATCTCTCTCAGGATTGGCTAGTTGACTTTGATTGATAGCAGCGGGAGCCAATGGCGTGCTGCTGTGTCTCAGCCAATCAGGAGGAGAGTCCCGGATGGCCGAGGCACTTGTGGACATCGCTGGAGAGAGATGGGGCTCAGGTAAGCACTTGGGGGGGCTGCTGCACACAGAAGGCTTTTTATCTTAATGCATAGATGCATTAAAGCGGAGTTCCACCCAAACGTGGAACTTCCGCTCATCTGATTCCTCTCCCCCTCCGGTGCCACTAATGGCACCTTTCGGGGGGGGCAGACAGATTATCTTTTCCCACTTCCGGGAGCCTTAGCCATGGATATTGACGTCACGGCTGGGGCTCCCTCCTTCCCCTGTCGCGGGCCAGGAGGAGAGAGGCGCAGCCCTCGCACACGCTCAGTAGGGCTCCCGGCGTAAAGCCGAAAAGCTACACTGCCGGGTACCCCTACGCGCTATGGTGGCGGCAGCACCCGACAGCTGATGGAAACATCAGCTGCGGTGCCGACATCGCTGGACTCCAGGACAGGTAAGTGTCTTATTATTAAAAGCCAGCAGCTGCAGTATGTGTAGATGCTGGGTTTTCTTTTTTTTTTGAGCAGACCTCTGCTTTAAGACAAAAAACCTTCTGACTTAACCACTTAATTTTGGTAGCATAATTATTAATGTGGAATGCATGTCCCTTGTTAAAGAATGTTATTTTTATCAAGTTGTTATGGGTAAAAATCCACTTTAACTATTGGAAAATAGAAATGTTTAAAGGATTAAAAAATAGAATTTTTTAAACAATGGGACATGTAAAAACAGAATCAGCACCATAATAACACAAGCATAAATATGCCTGTAGAGACACAACCAGTGTCAATACCAATAGATAAAATGTTTAATGGAAAAAAAATAGCAATTACAATTATTTAGACATGTAATGATTATAATAGTTAACTATATGTCTCTTTACACACTAGCAATAGAAACTTCCCAAACTTTGAGTGGTCTCTCGAACAAGGAGCAGAAATCTTTCAATGGGAACACCAGTTCTGGTGACCCTGATGACTACCCAACATTTCCCTCAATTTGGAGGGTTTCCTCTCATGTCCTGTTGTGGCGATGAGACAGGAAGTGAAGCAGTGTTAATTTTGTCAACGAAAATATTTTCGTCAAAGTTTTCAGCAGTTGCATGTTTTCAGTGATAAAAACTAAATGAAAGTAAAATAAGAATTAAGTAAATTGACGAAACTATGACGAAAATCAATTTAAGCAAAGTCCAGATAGAGAACAAACATAGAGGATATGCCGCTCACCAAGTCTTAGAACCACATCTGAGTGCCTCCACCCTCTGTGATTGATATCAGGTGCAGACTTTGCACAAGTCTACAGGAGCAAGAAGATCCTGGACTGCCGCACACTGAAGACAGACATCTTTATTGCATAATCGATAAAAATCCAATGATAGCCATTACATGGGAACAGAGTGTAGCAAAATCTAACACGTTTCACATCTAGAGATGCTTACTCATAGCTGTGCTCATAGCTATGAGTAAGCATAAAGACAGACATCTTTATGCAATAAAGATGTCTGTCTTCAGTGTGTGGCAGTCCAGGATCTTCTTGCTTCTATAGAAAATCAATTTAAATCTTCATTTAGTCTACTAAAATCTCCAGTACATTTTAGTCGACTAAAATCTATTGGGTTTAGTTAAATTGGAATGCATAATTAAAGCATTTCTCTAGAATTTCCAAACTCATTATATATTCCTGGAGTAAAAATCTAAAATGTTATTATGTATGGTATTAAGGTATACAGTACACTACAGACAAAGATTTAGCCATTGTGATATATAACATCTTTATAAATAAAACAAAGTTTCATAAACAAAAATATTACTTTTAGACAAACAGAAGTGCAACTTTAAAATATAAAAGAAAACCTATAAAGTCTATTGGCTGTAATGCCAGGCTGCAACTGGGAATGGGGGAAGTAAATGGGAGTGAGGGAGTGCACAGGGCATGATGCCTTAGACTTTGGGGAGGGCGAGGTGATCTTCAAGTGGGGATGGGGAAGTAAATGGGAGTGAGGGAATGCACGGGGCAGAGAACTGGGCAGCCTGGGGAGGCTGTTATTTTACACAGTTCTAAGCACTGCTATCTTGCTGGGAGGGGAAACACTCACCACGTTACATCCAGACAAACACGAATCCGATGGAGGAGTTCCTCTTCTGTGGTTTGCAGGGCATTCTTCCAGAACTTCCAGGCAGCAGGCAGACAGAGGGAGCTAATACAGCTTGCTGATAGAGTTAGGGGGCTGGGACTTTAACAGACAGGCAGAACACCAAGGAAATTCCACTTTCTGGAGATTTTAGTCGACTAAAATGTTACTGGAGATTTTAGTCAATTAAATATGACTAAAACGAAAACAATTCAGATGACTAAAATACGACTAAAACCATAGCTCCCAACTGGCCCTGATTTCGAGGGACTGTCCCTGATTTGGAACAATGTCCCTCTGTCCCTCTTACCTCCTCATTTGTCCCTCATTTTGGTCTGATCTATATAGTTGTATATAAAATGCACTTTTTATCTATCAAAAAGTGTTTTCAAGTGCTAAACCTTTCATCTGATTTCTAAATTGCTGCATTTGTAAATTCCAAAAGTCAATATAAAGGAATAGTAGTGGTAAAAAAGCACTTGTGGGTTTAACCTATCTTGTTTTTTTTTACAATTCTCCTTTAAGAGGGTGTGGCAAGGGGTGTGTCCTATGCCTGCATACTTTTGCTGATAGGTGTCCCTCATTCCCATCTCAAAAAGTTGGGAGGTATGCTAAAACTAAAATGGCATTTTAGTCAAAAGACTATGACTAAAACTAAATCGAATAGTATAACCTCAAAATTAACAGTGAAGTGAAGGGAAATCGCTGCAATTGGGCCAGAGAACTGGGGTTCTAATCATCCATTACTATATCCAAAATGAAAAAAAAAAATTGCATTCAGTTTTACTTTAGGACCCTATCTTTTTTATTTTGTTGTCTGTGCTTGTCAGGGAGATTTCTGTTAACTTCCTGTCCCAGAGATACAACTGGACGTAAGAGAAAATCTCTGCAACATGAGAGGAATCTCCTTTAAATCTTTAAGTTCACATCTATGTGGCTGCACATTTTCAGGCACGTTTTGCGTGTATAAACCAGCGTTTATGCATTTTTGCATGCAGTTTTCATGCATTTTGCATTTTCGGTTTTCTCTCTCTCTTTAACCGCTTAAGGACCAGCCACCACAGTTGTACTGCGGCAGGTTGGCTCCCCTGCGCGATTCGGCGTCATGGTATGTTGGCCAGTTTAAGAGCTCTAGGGGGCGCATGCGCGCCTGCAGCGTGGTGATGGAGCCTGATGGCTGCGATGTCCGCCGGGCACCCACAATCTCTCCTGAGAGAGACAGAACAGAGATCTTTCAATGTAAACAGACATCTCCATTCTGTCAGAAGAGAGGAGACAGATCTGTTGTTCCTACTGATTAGGAACAGTGATTGGTCTCCTCCTCCAGGCAATCCGATCCTTCCGAAGTTAGAAGCACTCCCTAGGACACACATTTAACCCCTTGTTTGCCCCCCAGTGTTAACCCCTTCCCTGCAAATTACATTTATACAGTAGTCAGTGGCTATTTTTAGCTCTGATCGCTGTATAAATGTCAATGGTCCCAAAAAAAGTGTCAAAAGTGTCCGATCTGTCCGCCGCAATGTCGCAGTCCCACTCAAAATCACTGATCACCGCCATTACTAGTAAAAAAACAAAACTAATTTATAATAAAAATGCCATAAATCTATCCCCTATTTTGTAGACGCTAACTTTTGCGCAAACCAATCATCATACAATATATATGTACAATACATATTGGTCTAAACTGAGGAAGATTTTTTTTTTTTTTGCGATATTTTGTTTGGGTACAGCATTGCACGACCGCACAATTTTCAGTTAAACTGACGCAGTGCTGTATCACAAAAAATGGCCTGGTCATTAAGGGGGCAAATCCTTCCAGTCCTTAAGTGGTTAAATGCACTGTAAACACACTGGATATAGCTGATTGCTAAGGAGGGCGCTGGAATGCCAGCTGCCGCATCTTTAACAACTGATGAGTCATCAGCTGTCGCGGGGTTCCCCGCTGACAGCTGAATGTAAACAAAAATAAAAATCGCCGGCAAAAAAGTGGCATGGGGTCCCTGCCCCAGGTCTATACCAGGCCCTTCAGGTCTAGTATGGTCCCTGCCAAATTTAGAAAAAAATAGGAGGGACCCCCAAAATCCATACCAGACCCTTATCCTCCTCTTCACCGCCGCTGTCGTCTTCATTAGAAGGTAACTGGTGGCAATGAAGAAGACGACACCAGGGGATGACGGCTCGGGGAGAAGAAAGCATGGAGGAGAAGATGGCAGCGGAAGAAGACAATGGCACTGGGAAAGACAGCGGCAGGAGAGGACAGCTCAGAGCTATTTTATTAATAAGGGACTTGTCAAAAATGTATATACATAAAGGTGATAGCTGTCTGATCTATATGCTTCAGCTAAACTGGTGATATTTCCATTTCTATAAGGCGCCCACATACAATGCTTACCCAGGCTTCTCATGGAAACAATTAGAATGGTTAGAAAACCTAGTTCAATTGCTGTTGCTTTCCTTCTAATAACCTAGTGGTGGAGGTGATAGCCCTTAGTGGTCTGCAGTGACTGACTTTGCACCTGCTCCCTTCCTTACATGTCAGAACTCTAATGCCGTGTACACACGGTCGGACTTTTCGACCGGACTTGTCTGACGGACGCCGAGGGACCAAATCCGGCGAACAATCAGATCATGTGTGGGCTTCACCGGACCTTCAGCGGACTTTTCCAGTCGCAAATCTGACAGACTTTATATTTGTAACATGCTTCAAATCTTTACGTCGTAACTCCGCCGGACCCAGAAATCCGCTCGTCTGACGGACAAAAACCGACGCTAGGGCAGCTATTGGCTACTGGCTATCAACTTCCTTATTTTAGTCCGGTGTACGTCTTCACGTACGAATCCTTCGGACTTTGGTGTGATCGTGTATAGGCAAGTCCGGTCATTAGAAAGTCCGTTGAAAGTCCACCAAAAGTCCGTCGAAAGTCTGTCGAACGTCTGTCGGACTTTTGTAGCTGAAAAGTCCGACCGTGTGTACGCGGCATAAGAACCTGCTTGTGTTTAGGAATGGGCTCAGACATGTTCAGGATCCCACCTGTCCAATCCCGCCAGGAAGCCGACACTGCACACCACTGATCACAGGCAGTGAGACATTTCCCGATCCGCAGCTGCACAGATCAGGAAATGTCTCACTGCCTGTGATCAGTGGTGTGTAGTGTCGGCTTCCTGGCGGGATCGGGCAGGTGGGATCCCAAACACACCCAAGCCCATTTTACTTGTGTTTAAGACTGCAGGTTACAGTTTGCATATTCCAGGTGCATTTTGCGTTTTTCAGTACACATTTTTGATCCATTGAAGTCTATAGAACCAAAAAAAAAAAAAACTGAAAAAAGTCCCTGGCCCTTTCCATAAAATGTACAGATGTAAACGTGACCCATAGGAAACCATGTTAACTGGACTGTCGTGTGTTTCTGAAAAACTGAAAACGCACTAAAAAATACATAGGTGTGAACCAGGCCTTAATCCCTCACCAACAGATTCAAGTGCCTGAGGTCATTCAGACCATGCCTGTGCACCTCCTATAATATCATATCATATCATATGGGGGGTCAGGTAACCTACAGATCTGAAGTGGGGATCCACAGTTGTTCAAAGTAATCAAGGTGCCTCAATACACCTTTGGAACATGACTGGGAATGGCCAATATAATTGGTTTCTAAAATGGTTGAGACCCATTGCTCTGTATAAATGTAAAGTTGTATAGTCCTCTGCTATTTGAAGCCTTTAAGTGGCCTTCTAATACATTGTGTGTGGTCATTGTTGAGGTTGCTGTAGGGTGTGGCTGCAGTGTTTATTGTGTTAAAGCAACCTTTGTACTATGTACAGGCATACCCCGCTTTAAGTACACTTACTTTACGTACACTCGCAAGTATGGATATACCCGGCAAGTACAGACATTTCCACAACCGCAGTATGGCCTGGAAGAGGTGGAGCTGCTGCTTGGAGTTGTCGCCAGTGAAGAGGCTGCAAGTGAAGAGGCAAAGTTCCACAGACAGCTCAGAGTTGCCCGCCAGCCAGCCCAAAGTTGCACGCCAGCCATGCCTGCCAGCCAGCCCAGAGTTGCTGCCTAATCATAAGTGAATTACTGTACAGTACTATAAACTTCACTTTCTGACCCCCCCCCCCCAACTACAGCCCATGGCCCTCCACTATAGGCCCTAATCCCCCCACTAGAGCCCCTGACCCCTTCTACAGCCCCTGACACCCCCACTACAGCCCCTGAACCCTTATACAGCCCCTGACCCCCAGAAGTAAAAAAAAGTTATTGTTTCACTTTAAGTACATTTTCATTTTACATACATGCTCTGGTCCCATTGTGTACTTAAAAGTGGGGTATACCTGTATATGTATTAATGCGTGAATTGACACTCTTCTGCTTCAGGACACTTTACTTGCATTTGATAATTTTTTTTTTTTCTAAGGAAGAACCCAGCCTCACAGGCCACAGTGACACAAAATTCCATACCTAGAATTTCTCTTTAAGTGAAACAAAAACCATAAACAACAGTACAAATGCTGTAAAGGTATCAACTTTTTGGGAGGCTGGAGTTTTGAAAGTCAGTACCTGTACACCAATTCTGTGTTAAATAGACCTATCTAGCCCAACCACCCAATGCTTAATCTTATCAGGCAAATGTTTAGAAGTAAACATCTTTGTCATGAGATGTTTTATGTTATATTTTGAAAGAAGCTGGACGCCAGCAGTAGGAAGGTGCCGGAGGCCATGTTGGTAAATCCTGCACTACTCAGCGCTAAACCTTTAAGCTCTCAAAATTAAACATGCAAACAGCATCACAGATGTTAACATACTAAATTTATTTATATACGCTCATTTTATTGCTAAAATTAATCTTAAATTCAAGACGTATCTGGGTGTAGTAACATGCCCGCTGCCTTCTTCTGCCTGCAGGTGTTCTGTCAGATTAGCAACCCTGGTAGCTGAGGAACACATGCGCACATGGAACATCACTTCCGTTACCTAATCTGACGGGTCGCCGATTCTGACGTAACACCAGCCATTGGCTCTAGCTGCTGTCAGCCAAATCCTGTAATGGGGGGGGGAGTCGGAGGAGGAGCCGCCAGGAGTGCGGGGGACCCAAAAATAAGAGACTCAGGGCCTCTCTGTGCAATGGAATTGGTAAGTATACACTGTTTTTGCTATTAAATAAAAAAAATAAATATTTTACTATCACTTTTAAAGCAGAATTTTACCCAAAAGGTGAAGGTAACTGCTGACTTTTATTTTTTTGGGGGAGGACTGAAGATTCTCTTTAAGATTAGCTAGGAATTTTACTTTATGTTGTTTGTAACATGTCCCTGCAATCCATCGGACGATTCAGACCACATGTTAACTCTAGTTCTGCTGAGAATGTGTCTGCTCCGTCCTGTGTTATGTAGGAAACTTGTGACTTTAGTTGTGTAAATGTTAATGCAGGCCTGGCCTGACTCCAGCGCTGGGTGTACAAGGCCAAGCCTAGTCTCCCTGTGTCATGATCTGTACTTGATAGAATGTTCCAAAGTACAACGAAATCCTCCCGGGAAATAAAAGGAGCAGCCAAGGATTGAGCAATTAGTAGTAGATGCCAAACAGAAACTGTGACAGGGAGGGAGACACGCCCAGCATCGCACCCACAGAAAGCAAGCTGAAATGCACTCCCTTCGCCTTGCACAATTATTCAAACAAGAACAAAGTTATGCAAAAAAAACAAAAACAAACAGACACAAACTGATACAAAGCAAACACTGGTTATTAGATATGTAGTGTTCTTGAATGCTAATCTGAGCCCTGCTAGTGGTAATCAATAGTGAGCATTGGGTAAGTCATGGAAATCTACCAGTGTGCTGGAAATCTGTGCAGCCAATACATTTTTTCCACAAACAATAAAATAATATCAATTGCTATGGCTGCAACTTTAAAGCTGAACTGTACCCTTGAAATTAAAAATGTTCTAGTAATAAGCATGTTTTTTTTTTGTAGAAATGAATAAGTCTCTTTTGCCAAAAAATAAATAAAAAATGATTTCCTTTTTACTAAGAACTTGTTTTCCCACTAATACTGCATACAGTGTGTAGTGTACTCACCTGGCTTCTCTCAGATGGAGCCTTATGCCAGCATGGTACAACTTAAAGTGATACCAAACGATATGCTTATTCTCTAACAGCCCTGTTATCTGTTTTTCATTAAATCGTATCTCTTTCAGACAGGATGGGAGGTAAAAACAGGAGACTGAGCCGTGGGCTGCTGCATTTTTAACTTGGGATACTGAGTTTGACAAGTGCCATCACATGTCAAACTTGCCCATTGAGTTCAATGGGGCTGTGCTGCACCCGTGTGCAATGTACTCGATTGCAACATGGTAGTGTGGCATTATAGGGTTAAATCAGGAAATATATAACCTCCTCACTGCCTGTCAAATGCCTTCTGAAAAGAGACCCAAATGTAGATTGCCCTTCAGAGGTCACCACACCCTACTGCGAGTGTGAAAGAACTCTTATGCCGCGTACACACGAGTACGGCAGACTTTGTCCGGCGTACTTTGACGGACTTTACGACAGACTTTCTGAATGAATGGACTTGCCTACACACAATCAACCAAAGTCCAATGGATTTGTACGTGATGACGTACGACCGGACTAAAACAAGGAAGTTGATAGCCAGTAGCCAATAGCTGCCCTAGCGTCGGTTTTTGTCCGTTGGACTAGCATACAGACGAGCGGACTTTTCGACCGGACTTGAGTCCGTCGGACAGATTTGAAACATGTTTCAAATCTAAGTCCGTCAAACTTTGGAGAAAAAAAAGTCAGCTGGAGCCCACACACGATCGAATTGTCCGACGAAATCCGGTACGCCGGACCAAGTATGCCGTAAAGTCTGATCGCGTGTACGCGGCATTACTGTGTCATTCTGCCTCCTTGTAAGGTCTTCTGTAAGCTTTTGAACCTCTCTTTTTCCCCACTCATTTCCGTTTGTTTGGAACAAGGTTTCACAACTCCAGCCCCCAAGTACCTCCCACAGGTCATGTTTTCAGGATTTCCCTTAGATGAAACAGCTGTGGTAATTACTAAGGCAGTGAAAATGATCAAATCACCTGTGCAAAATAATGGAAAGCATGAAAACATGACCTGTTGGGGGTACTTGAGGACTGGAGTTGAGAAACATTGGTTTGGAACAAGCAGTGCATGTTATTTGTGGTCATGCGCACTGCTTTTTACACACTACAAATCCCATAGCTCATAATTCATCTCAGGAGCGAGCAAGATAAGACTACATTCCTACACTACAGTGCAATAGCAGGTATTTTCTTTAGTTAAAGTGGAATTCGAGCTTAACACTAACTAACTATTCTTAAAAATGCTCCCTACCACACCTCCTACCTATCATGCCTACCCTGTGTAAAAAGGATCTGTATATTTACCGTATATACTCGAGTATAAGCCGAGTTTTTCAGCCCATATTTTAGGCTGAAAAACTCCCCCTCGACTTATACTTGAGTGAGCCGTACTTTTTATTTCTAAAACAGCATGTGTCTCCCGCAGTGTAATGTATTCTGTCCAGCCGTCCATTGAAACAAAGCCCACCCCGCCTCCTCCTCGTCTGTGATAGGCGGAACACTGATACAGTTTCCCAGCATCGTATCAGTGTTCCTCTATCACGGATGGACGAGGAGGAGGCGGGGCGAGCTTTGTTTCAATGAACAGCTGAACAGAATGCATTACACAGCGGGAGACACCTTTTATTACTAAAAAAGCGTGCGTCTCCCGCTGTGTAATGCATTCTGTTCAGCCGCCCATTGAAACAAAGCCCGCCCTGCCGTCTCCTCGTCCGTCTGTGATAGATGAACACTGATACGATGCTGGGAAACTGTATCAGTGTTCCGCCTATCCCAGATGAGGAGGAGGCGGGGCGGGCTTTGTTTCAATGGACGGCTGGACAGAATGCGTTACACAGCGGGAGACACTCAGTTTTAGTAATAAAAGGTACGGCTGCAACTGGGCACAGTGAGACTGCAACTGGGCACAGTGAGACTGCAACTGGGCACAGTGTGACTGCAACTGGGCACAGTGTGACTGCAACTGGGCACAGTGTGACTGCAACTGGGCACAGTGAGGCTGCAACTGGGCACAGTGAGACTGCAACTGGGCACAGTGTGACTACAACTGGGCACAGTGTGACTGCAGATGGGTGCAGTGAGGCTGCAGATGGGCGCAGTGAGGCTGCAGATGGGCGCAGTGAGGCTGCAGATGGGCGCAGTGAGGCTGTAGATGGGCATTGGTTACCGGTAGCTGCTGCATTTTCCCACCCTCGGCTTATACTTGAGTCAATATGTTTTCCCAGTTTTTTGTGGAAAAATTAGGTGCCTCAGCTTATATCGATTTATACTTGAGTATATACGGTACCTTTTAAAGTATGCTCCGCTCTGCTCACATGATTCCGCAGCTCCCTTCCCCTGCATCAGTGAGCGGGTGCTGCAGGGGAGAGGAGGGAGAGCTGTCAACAGCTGGGCCATGGTGGTTTATGGGTGACATCGCAGCTCCTGGAATTTCCAGATGTTGTCAAGAGTTCTATGCCACAGAGGAGCCAGAGCTGGATCAGTTTAAATAAGGATTGTACACAGATCTTTTTTTTACAAAAATACAAGGGGGCACACTTTACGTCTGGAGGAGATTTAATCTCTTAATACAGAAAGGCTTCTTCACAGTGAAAATGTGGAATAGTTCTGTCCAGCTCAGTAGATTTAAAAAAGGCCTGGATTATTTCCTAAATGTACATAACATTACTGGATACTAACATTTATAGGTTAAGTTGATCCAGGGATCATCCGATTGCCTCTCGGGGGATCAGGAAGAATTTTTTTTCCCCTGCTGGAGCAAGTTGGATCATGCTTTGCTGGGGTTTTTTGCCTTCCTCTGGATCAACTGTGGGTATGTGATTGTGTATATAGGATTATAAAAAAAAGAAAATGTTTTGTTTTGTTTTGTTTTCCCCTTTTTTTTGGTTGAACTAGATGGACTTTGTGTTTTTTTTCAACCAGGCTAACTATGTAACTATGTACTTGAATACTGAAACTTTTTTTTTAATGTCACTTTAATTGCATATGCACAGGAGCTGTATTACTGGCTTTATTGATGATTGAAGTGGTGCCAGCCTTGGGTATATGGCCTTGTATGTAAGTACTGCTCAGATGTGTATTTTGGCTTTTCCATAATTTTGACAGTCTGCTGGCAGAGGGCTGTAAACACCACCTGTGTCTTCTGGATGCAGAAATACACCCAGTTTCTACATTGTAGAGGTGAATATGCCCGGGTGCGTGAGGCCAAAAAGTTTTTAGGATACAAAAGAAGACTTTTTTTGCATGGAATCTATTGTTTGTGTGCCCTGACATGATACATTTGTTACACTGGCCATAGATGGATTGTTTTTTTCTCCATTAGCCAGCAAGCTGATGGAGAAAAATGAATGGATTCCCCCATCCACACAAGCCAGGTAGATGGCGGAATCCTCCCCACTGGGCTATTGTATTCTGACAGCAGGAACTCCTCCCGTTGTCAGAATACACTGATTAGAGCTGAAGCCCATAGGCTGATGGCACTGATCAAGTGAAAACTTTCCAACAGTCCTGCTTGAAAGAAGCTGATCATTAGCTTGATCTTTCACAAGCGGGAAAAGCCATAGATGTATTTATCGGTAACATTCATGGTACGTATGCCAGAGGTTAAGTTGAGGGTCCATTGTACATGTAGTGTTTTACTCAACACATGAGTCAGAAGAAAATACAACCTATGGAGCTTGACAATCATCTTGCAAATATGTGTATCTTTAATTTTGTTGAAAGGGGACATGTGTAATGCCGCGTACACACGGTCGGACTTTTCGTCTACAAAAGTCCAACGGACGCTGACGGACTAAAGCTGGCTGGTAATCCGATCGTGTGTGGGCTTCTCCGGACTTTCAACTGACTTTTTTAGCCTCAAATCCGACGTACTTTAGATTTGAAACATGCTTCAAATCTTTCCGACGGACTCGAGTCCGGTCGAAAAATCCGCTCGTCTGTATGCTAGTCCGACAGACAAAAACCCACGCTAGGGCAGCTATTGGCTACTGGCTATGAACTTCCTTATTTTAGTCTGGTGTACGTCATCACGTAAGAATTCGACGGACTTTTGTGTGATCGTGTGTAGGCAAGTCTGTTCGTTAGAAAGTCCGCCACAAGTCCGTCGAAAGTCCGCCAAAAGTCCGTCGAAAGTCTGTCGGACAGGCTGTCGGACTTTTGTAGCTGAAAAGTCCGACCGTGTGTACGCGGCATTAGAGTGATAGATTTTCCTTTAAATTATTTTGGTAACAGCCTTCAGTTACGCACTATTATACAGAAGCATAATTTAAGAGATTTAAAGTCTATACAAATAAAATAAGTCTTCAAACTGCTACTTCCATTCAAGAAACCCTGCAAATGTCTTCGGGCCCATTCAGATCTTTACGCTGTGTTGCATTAACTAACATACGTTAAATTGTGATATCTTGCACAGTAAAATGTGTTGTGTAAAGGCAGCTCATTAATTTGATTGGGCTGCCAATGCCCCACAACCCAGGGAAAACTGAACACGCACTTTATGCGCATTACCTTATTTTGGACTTGCTTTGTATTAGGTATTTGGGGTACCATTGAAAAATGAATGGCATCAGAGTACAACATATGTTTTCATCATGTGTTACTGTTGTAGAGCATAGAAATCTTCTACTCAGTGATGACTGGTCCTCCTCCTGCTGCAAAGCTTCTAGCACTGGAAGAGTTAAAAGCTCTGAGTCTTCTGTGAGCTGCTGTGAAAAAGATCTGATGGGGACCCACCTACTCCATTGCACAAAGTCCATGCATTGATTACACTGTACACCACGCAATCTGTAAATGGAGGAGAGAATCCCATCATTCATCATACCCCCATTTACAGATCATGTTACACGCAGCATAATGATGTGACTGGTGGGCCCACCCAGTTGTGTGACAATAGCAAAACACACAGTTGTTTGACAATATCAAAATAATATTCGCTATTGCCTTCCTGATTCTCCTCTCGACCAATCCAGAAGCTTGTCCTGAGATCCGTCACCCAATTGGCCGAGAGGAGAAGCGATCCTATTGGCCGCTATGGAAGATAAGGGAGGAGATGCACGGCGGAAGCCACCGTGATGCCGAGGTGAAGGAGACGCAGGGGAAGCCACCACCCCCTGAGGAAGCGCTGCCCTGCCCGTGACCTAGATGGGGTAAGTGCGGGGCTGGTGACCGACTGGGGAAGGGGGTTTGGCTGTGGGTGCATTGTTTGCTGCCCCCCCAACAAATATTCCACCAGCCGCCACTGCTACATCATCACTGTTTGGAGGCAGCAAGGTACCAAGGGACACAAAGTCCGTAGAATTTGAAAGTAACTTGAAGGAATGAGCAGAGGGGAAGCCACAAAGCATGCAGAGAGTTCAGGATGTCGTGGAAAGAGATGACCAGCAGACAACTCACTACACAAATGGAGAATTTTCAAGTAAGCTTTTATTGGATTGTCAAAAACAACTATTGTTTGGATGACTACAGTGGGAAACGTTTGCCTTGCAAGGGCTCTTTTACACCACAACCTCTGCGTTCAGTATGCATTTCGGCATGCAATTTTTTTTTGTTTAATTAGTTGCATTTACAGTGCATTTATGTGCATTCTGTAAGTTTGCACACAAAGCACCTCAATGGTGTAAACTAGGCTCACTAAAATACGTGTATTTTTCTTGCATATGCGTTCGATTTTCACTGCATCTAGTGTAAACAAGCCCTTAACTTTAAAGCATGTGATTGGTTAGTGGTTTTAGTTTGCATGAATTAATTTTTGTTTTTCTTTCGTGATAGCAGAATGGTACAAACACAACCAGAACAGAACCAATAAAAGGAAAAAGCCTAAACTTTAAATTTTACTTATTAAGCAATAGTTTCAGGGGAGAGTACAGACAGCCAACAACAGATGCCCCATGATAAGCCCATGTGTGACGTCACTGCAAAGGCATTGAAGTCGTTGTCGGCAATCTCTCCTCTCACCTTAATATGCTGCTGGGGAGATCACGTGACTGGACTGGAGAGCCCTCAGAATAGGTAAGTAAAAGCATATTCCTTTCACAGGGTATTTAGAATAGGATTTAGAAGGGGGTGGGAGCAGGTTTTAAGCATAGTTGGTAATATCAAAAAAGTAATAGGCATCTCCAAATTACAGTAGACTATTGCAGCCAATTATCTCATATCAGTAACAGATGCATTCTGATTGTTTGCTATATCTTAATGAACCTTGCACATTGAACGTCGCCCTAAAGTGACACTAAACAATATCCATAGTCTCCAGAAATCATAATCTTAATGGCCCAGTAATTTTTTTTTTCATTAAATCCTTTGTGTTTTCTGCCTCTTTATAAATCCTCCATGAGCTCCCAAACCTCGCCTTTTCAACACTTCATGTTTGAAATGAGCAGTACAGTACACATTAATTGAGTTGCACTACACTATGCACACTACAAATCCCATTATCCATAGTCCATCATAGAAGCGAGCAAGAGAGGGTGGCTACATACAGTGGAAACATGGGGAACAAACATAGCCACCCTCTAACAGGAAGTCAAATCTCTGCAGCAAAAAAAAATTGGAGATTTGGAGGAGGCTGAGAGCAATAAAGGGGACTTTTGTTAAAGTGTATGTTATCCTGACATTTCATATTTATGCTATGCATTACCATGTACTTGTAAGTGTTCTGTTTCCTTTTCATTGCTTCCTTTGTGTGAAATACCTGGTGATCCTGCCAGTACCCTGCTTTCCTACTCCAAACTGACCACACTTGGCATGGAAGGACACACACCTTCACAGCTAATTAGAAGATCAGTGTCCTGCTGTTTCTCTGCCTCCTGCTGACACGTCCGCCTGCGGTCTCCACCCCCAGCTCTCTAAGCCCTTAGGCAGCTGGGAACAGAGGTCATGTGATAAATATATATTTCTAATGTGTGTGTGTGTATATATGTATGTATGTATATATATATATATATATATATATATATATATATATATATATAGATAGATAGATATATACTGTATATATACACACACACACACACACACACACACACAGGGTTTTTTGAGTCGGAACATGCTCTGCCACCTTCAGCAGTGGCCCTATACTCCCTGCTATCTACTGTTACTTGTAAACACAGAAGCATTGCTTCCCAATTTATAAGTGACAGCGGACCTCTCCCACCAGCTTTCACAGAATCTCCCTGCCCCTGCACAGACGGTGTGCACAAGGGAGGCAGAGCTGCATGGTTATAGTGTGTTTATGTGCAGGAGGCAAGGCATCGCATGATGAACTTGTGCCTGGTTGCCCTTATGAAGATCCTACTTCTGCTGCTGGCCAGCAAAAAATACGCATTCTGTGGTAGTGGAGGGAGGGGTGGGAGATGCAAATGTGAGGGCTGTAGGGATTTAAAGGTCAGAGCTGAGAGAGGGCAGCAAAGCATATATGTTAAGGGGCGGGGGGTTGCAGAGATACAGTGAGCTGTAGATGGCATGGGGGTGCAGAAGTGCGTTGCAGACAAGTGGGGGGCAGAGGTGAGTTGTGGACAGGGGGTGCAGAAATGAGGTGGGGTACAAGAGGTACGTTATGGACAGGAGGGGGGTGCAGGAGCTGAGTTGCAGACAGGTGGGGGGTACAGGAGGTGAGTTACAGACAGGTGGGGGGGTGCAGGAAGTGGGTTGCAGAGGTGAGTTTTGAACATAGGTGAGCTGCAGACAGTTTTGGACAAGGGTGCAAAGGTGAGCTGCGATCAAGGAAATGCAGAAATGAGTTGTGGATGGGGATGTACAGATGAGTTGTGCACAGGTGGTGCCGGGCTCAGTTGCAGACAGTCAGTGCAGAAGTGAGTTGTGGACAGGTGGGGGTACAGAGGTGAGTTATGGACAGGTGGGGTGGTGCAAGAGGTGAACTACAGACAGGAGGTGCAGAGGTGAGTTTTGGACAGGGGTCCAGAGGTGAGCTGTGATCAAGGAAATGCAGAAATGAGGTATGCATGGGGGTGCAGAGGTGAATTGTGGACAGGGAGTGCAGAAGTGAGTTGTGCGCAGGTGGTGCAGCGTTGAGTTGCAAACAAGCGGTGAGCAGAAGTGAGCTGTGAACAGTTGGGGGCTGCAGAGGTGAATTTTGGACAGGTGTGGCTGCGGACAGGTTTGGAAGGGGGTGCAGAGGTGAGATGTGATTAAGGAAATGCAGAGGTGGGCTTTGAATGGGGGGGGTGCAGAGGTGAGCTTTGGACAAATGTGCACAGGTGAGCTTTGAATAGGGTTGCAAAGCTAGGCTTAGAATGAGGGGCATAGGTTAGCTGTTTACAATGGGGTGCAGAGGTTAACAATGCCCCTTTAATTAAATTGAATTTTAAAAAATCATGCCATAGACCTTACAAAGCCCATGTACTTTTTTTTGAGCGTAGGGCAACCAAGTGTACAAATATGCACAGGAACAATTACAAAGAATGGGATTCTACATTCTGAGCACAGTCAGGCATAGGGAAACTAGATGAAATATACTCAAGTGTAAATGAGGGCTAAGGGGCTACGAAACCTGACTACGGCGAATCAGTCAGTGTGCCAACACAATCATTTTGTCACGCACAATCTCTCATGCTCCCCAGCAAATAAAAAATGTCTCCATTTTCATAACAAAGGGGAAAATATACTCTTTGCTGATCATTCGTAAAACCAAGCCCAGAACGATCAGCACCCCTATGTGATGTGACTGCTGCCATCAGCACTGAAACTTTGACTATATATGATATGATACAAACAATAGTATGACTTTAGACTCCAAATAAAGCAACAGTTACACTGGGAAAAGCAACAGGAAGAAAAGTAAAAGAAACCCTCAAAGAAACATAGAAAACAGGAATAGTTATGTCGGAGTGTGTGCTGTGTCCATATGGTACCTGCATCTGTCCTTCTGTCTTCCTGCTCTGTAGAAGCTTTTACAGGCTACAGAAAGTCAGCAGGAGAGACATTCCACTCCACTTACGCACAGAGTCCGCCCTGCCTCACATTGCTGCTGCTACATATTCCTACAGCTCATGAATATGAAATCTGCCTTTTGCATCATGATTGTTGGTTCCAGCCTCAGCCTGCCATGCAGAAAGCTCCGATTTATGTACAAAAAAGGCAGTAAGAGTTCCAGAGAGAAGGAAACAGTAGAAAAAAAAAGTCTCTGAGTTTAGTTTTCTGACTGGGGGCAGACTTCAGGGAAAAAAGTGAGCAAGAGTTTAAATAGTGTAGTAAGAGATAGAGAACATAGATACAGTAGATGAAAAGAGAAAGACGGATGGATAGATAAAACGAGATAGACAGATGGACAGATAGTCAGACAGATATAAAGACGGACATACAGATAGCTACAGTAGATAGATAAATGTTGATTAATAGGTAGTTGGTAAGGTAGAATAAAGACACTAGTCTATCCAGTTCAACCTGTTTATAAGTGTGTGTGTGTGTGTGTGTGTTGCTACCATTTTCCATATACCTGTATATCATGTTCAGTAAAGAGCCCCTTACACAGTTTAAGATTGAACTGCTTCTCATCCAATTTCATTGTGTGGCCAGGTGTCTTCTTTAGAGACCTTAGGTTAAATAGTTTTCTCCCAGTGGGACAGTCGCCATTTAAAGATTTGTATATTGTGACCATATGCCCTTGGGCTCTTGGTTCACACTGCCGCGACCTATGATGCGACTTTGCCAGGCGACTTCCTGGCAATCTGCTAGTGGCTTGAGTAAGACTTGATGCGACTTTAAAGTGACTTTCAGGGAATCACATTAATATAGATGAGGGGATCCTCAGATGTGTCGGATGACTTGGAGGCGACTTCCATTAAAGTCTTTGTGCACAACAAGTCGGATATAAGTCACCTTGAACTGGTACAGGAACCTTTTCTAAAGTCTGAGCGACTTCAGTAGTGCTAATTAAGACAGCTCTCATTGACTAACATAGGATTTCAAATGTCACGCAACAAGTTTTTCCTCTAGACATACAAATCTATTTTTGATTAATCTTTGATATGCGTTATGCATAGGCATGTGCAGGGGGTGTGCCAGGTGAGCCTGGGCACACCCTAATCACTATGTGCAGTGCCAATTTCCTCTACTGCCTGGGCTTCCCCTATGTTGGCTCCCCCACCCCGCAGCACTGCTGGCTTACTCCCCCCACCCCCCTGCTGCTGTGGGGGATGTTTCAGGATAGAAAGTGGGGGCAGGGGGTAGGGGGGTAGTAAATTTGCAGACATCTCAATTCTCCCGGAAGGTGCGGAAGACTCCCACATTTCTGTGGCGGCTCCCGCACACCCACAATCGCCTCCCGATCTCCCGGGAATGATCGGTGCGGCGGGGATCAGCTGTGATCACGGTCTACTTTGTATAGATTTTTAGCTGACAGTCGCTTCTCCTTCTCTCCCTTCCGCGGCTGACGGCTAAAAAGGGATCGGTGATAACAGCTGTCCCTCCAGCAGCACCGATCGTCCCCAGCTTCTCTGTGTACTCCTCCCCAGTCCCCTTCCATGTCCTTCTCCGCCCCCCCCCTCGTCCCCCACAGCCAGCTCCCCTCCTCTTCTCTCCAGCAGCTGTGGGGGGAACTAGTAATAGGACACAGTCAGCGAGATCGCTCCTGTGTCCTGTGATTACTGTGTTTACTCTGCTCAGTTTATGAATGAACAGGAGCCTCCGTCTCCTGTTCATTCATATTTAGTGCTGAGAAAGGGACTGGGGAATGTGTCCTCAGTCCCTTTGTCTGTCTCAAAGGGGAGATGTCAGGGGTCATTTAGTTATTTAGACCCCTGACATCTCACCAAAGCCCCTCAAAAATAAAAAATAAAATATTGTTAAAAAATTCTAAAAAATGAAAAAGTGTAAAAAAATTAATAAAAACCTTGTGAAGAAAAATTAAAAACAAATTAAAATGTAAAAAAAATCAATTATTAAATGTAAAAACACCACTGACACCATCCACTGCCACCCACCCCCCACCCCTTTCCCCAAAAGAACTGCGCAAAAATATTGAGAAAGTGATTTAAATAAAATTTTGCCACGGGGGTGGGGGGCGCCCCTTGAACCTCCCTGAAATGAGTTTGCCACCTCCCTGAAATGAGTTTTTGCAGGTTGGGATGACTGAATTTGGCATTTACCAGCGCCTTACTTTTCTAAATGAACACAGTGAACACACTCACTCACTGTGTTCATTCATAATGTGAACAGCAAGCCGCTCAGCACAGAGCACTTCCCATTCATTCACTGTCCAGTGTAGCTGAGGCTGCAGAGAAAGGCACGTATGTTTGAGCTTTGGGGTGCACACCCTAATGCAATAGGCTCTGCACACCTATGGCGTTATGTCTATGATTTTATATGTCATATATTAAGTAAAAGTAGGTTCCTCAAATTGGGACTTTAAACGGACCACAAACAGTATTTAGTAAAAATATACAAATTTATTGAACATTGATACCAATCAATGACATCAGAGTGGAAATAAAAAAAACAAACACATATTGGGAGCAGAAATGGAAACAACTGAGAAGAAAGCCCAAAAACTGTCAGACAGACAGAACATCCAATGCGTTTCAAAAAAACAAAATACAGATCTTCTTCAGGGACAGAGGGCTTATGAATTGCAAATCTGAAGTTTACATCTATGATAACAGAATACATATCATCAGAAATATGCATGGATGCAAAGATATAAAGCATCTAACATTTCAAGTAGACACGTGCAATTCGTATAGTAACAAATCGAAATTCAGCTGAATTTTGCATCTTTCGGACATTCGGATGCATCCGAATGTCAGAATAAAAAAATAACGAATTTCAACTAATACGAAAGAAATTATAGCCGATATAACGAATGAATTCGACATGATTTGGTAGTTCATTAAAGATCTAATGAAACAAAAGGTCAACTCAAAGTAAATCCTACAGTCCAATCAGCTATAACGAATGAATTCGACATGATTCGAGATTCAGTGTAAAGAATATCGACACTCTACGAATAATAACGAATTATCCGAAAACGAATTAACGTAACATAACGAATAATACAGAACAAAATTATGTATTTTACAAATGACAATGAACCAAAACTAAACGAAATTTCCCGTTGTGCGCAAGTCTAATTTCAAGTATGAAAAGAACAATATAAATACATATTATAACAAAGACAGTAAAATAACAGCTGAGTATACTGACCCCAAGTGTTAGTGCTCCACCCATACAGAGAGATCATAACTCAATAATGAAAAGAGAGATGTGTCTGTCAGAGATCAGACCAGGAACATAGCGACAGCCAGTGATCCACATAGGACAGAGTAGTCCCACTGAAGATGGGCCAATAGCCTAGATGTTTGACTTTGGTACATCTATATAAATAGATAGATACATCTACTAATTAGTTCAGATATGGTATACTGAACTGTCAGCAAAAAAGCGTATTCTTAAAGTAGAGGAACAGAAACCACAAATCAAGCAACCAGAGCGTCATACCAACATTCACAGTGACTCTAGAGGAGGTGTACAATATTTATCCTCCAAAACATGGATCAGGTAGGTTTGGGGTGAAATCTGTGTCCTGGATACAGGCATCCAAACCATCACAGGGTAAGGGCTAGTGCAAGGATCTACCTGTTGCCTGAAGAGGCCCTATTGATCTTAAAATAGCCACAGAAAAAATCTCTTAACTATACAAGATATAAAAACTCCTCATGGAGCCGTTCAACTTGCAGTGCATTAACCCTCAAGTTAGATAAATTAGAATGGCAAGCCACTAGGGTCCAAATCCCATGATAATCTTACCTCGTAACCAAGATGGAATAGTGTGGCCGTTTGCGTCTGCCGGGTGGAACAGAGACTGATGGAAACATTAAGCGCTATATAAGTATATTGATAGGTGATAGAGGATTGCAGACACCGGGCTCGGAATTACCTGACCACATAGTGTTTGCAATACCACAGCATCCGCCCCAGGTGTGCCAAATACGGCAATTCTCAGACTGGGGTCGGCGCCTAGTTATGATGTCATCTCGTAGCGCGACGTAGTGCGTCATTGGCTCTTTGATAGGTTGACAGCTTGTATATGAGGAGCTCTATGGCAACTGGAAGACGCAAAAACATGACGTCATCTTGCGGTGCTGTGCGGTGCAACGGCGCAACGTAATGTGTCATTGGCTATTGGATAAGCTACCAGCTTGTGTGTGAAAAAGCCCCATAGCAACCGGAGGACGCAGAAACATGACACTGAGAAAGTAAATAACGTCACCGAAAGCAGAGTCTTGGGCTTGCATAACTAAATAAACACTATAAGATTACATCAAGGCTGGTCAAAACCATGCTGATACTGCGCACAGCTGAGACAGAACCAAAACACTGAAAAAGAGAATACAGAGAAATGTACACACAGAGAGAAAAAGAAAGAAAGAAAAGGGAAAAAAAAGGTAAAAATAAGGGGAAAAAAAAGGAAAATAATACAAACTCAGGGAGGCAGAAGAATATCTCCCAAATGCTTAAAATTAAAAGAAGAGTATACACTCAGACAGCCAGTAAAATGCTGGTATACAACAATTGTACAGGTATAAAAACATGATACATTGTCGTGCCCTGCAGTCAAGCAGTATCAGCTCAGGACATTATGCATGGAACCAGAATATAGCAGAAGGAATAATATCCGAATGAATTATCAATTTTTTAACCCCGATATTTGGGACCCTGAATTGAGAGGGAAAGGGAAAGGAGGGAAAAGGCAGTGCAAAAAGAAAAACAGTATTCATACACTAATGAAAGCTGATAGAGTTCCAGACCTCCAGAGACGAAACCCTCCAAAAAGGGTTTGAAGGAGATCGTCTCATTGTATTAGGAATTTAATACGTGGGAAGATACCACCATGGAAGTGCGTTACATGGCATCCTAGTGGTAGGTTTGGATTGCATGATTGCATGCTCATAATGTGACTGTATGCTCTATGCCAGAATTCAGTTTTTGTTTTGCCCACATAGAAGCACGCACATTCGCACTGCAGGAGGTAAATGACCCCATGTGTCTTACAGTTCGCGAAATGCTTAGGGGTAAATTACAATTTATTTGGAAGGGTTTTATGGGTAGCGACACACATATATTGGCAATGGCCACACCCCCCACATTTAAAAGTACCCAGCCTTTTACAGGGGTCCTTGGTGCCCCCCTTAAACTCACTGGAGACCAATTTGCCTCACAGAGACTTAGCTCTGCGAAAACTATGGTACCCAGTGCCAGAACATGCCAATATTTCTGCATGATATTTTTGAACCATTGATCCTATATTAAGAATGTAGGTGTTTATTTTTGTTTTGTGTTTTCTTTCTCACACTTTTCCCTTTTTTTCCCCTTCTCCCTCATGGTCAGAAATATTTCTCCAGGGGGCATGGTTGCACACAGGGGAAGCAGTGAAAAATCCTATATATATAGTATACGCTGCAATGTGGCAATGTGTCATGCAGGGGGGGTGAGAATGGTGCACTGTGGGTAAGTAGCATTAGTTGTCTATATATTAACCTACTGCCCTGACCACATAACCTGCGCACAACAATGAAATACCGTATTTGTGGAATTTGTTGTATTATTATAAACTGTGACAACTACTGGGGTCCCTATAGATTGGGCATGGGAGTATGTGTATGCATGGGTGTGTACATGTGTGCAGGGGCGGACTGACAACTCATGGGGCCCCCGGGCAATAGGAGATTATGGGGCCCCCGGGCAATAGGAGAAGATTATGGGGCCCCACATTATACACACACACATACAATATACACACACAGACACACAATATACACACACAGTATACACACACAGAATACACATACACACACTGAAAAGGTACTGGAGAGGCGGAGCAGCTATAATCTTGGGATTTTTTTAAAAACACAGATTTTTACATACTGTCCCTGGTTTTATAGAGGCTGGCAAACCTGATGGGGCCCCTTAGTGGCATGGGGCCCTCGGGCAGAGCCCGAGTGCCCAAATGGTCAGTCCACCCCTGCATGTGTGTATGGCATGCACACTATGCATGTAAATATGGGGAACTAAGGGGGCGACTGTATATCTCGTGAAGTGTATGTGCGTCAAGTCTTGGTATTTCCCTTGTATAGGAACTACGCGATATTCTCTATATGTACTGGGAGGCTGGTGTAGTGCATTGGATGATGGGTGGGAGTTGGACCTATCATACTCGATTTGCTACTCAGCCGCTATAGTTCCTAGTTGATGAACTGGCTGGAAGCCATATGCTGTGGCAATAGGAAAAGGTGAAAAATGTAGTGTGGTGTTTTGTTTTTTTTTCTCTCTCTTTCTCATACACTGGCTCCCGGAAATACCCGGGTCTCATGTATGAGAATACAAGCTCTTTGGTTGTTGTTGGATTTTTTTTTTCTCATATATATTGGCGACTGTGATAAAAGTTGGTCTTTCCCTCTGGATTCATTATGGGGTATCCTTTATGCGTATCCACTCCCCCCTCGTATGTACACCAGCCCTCTGGTAGGGATTGGTAGGAATTGTTCTTTTTTTCCATTTGGATATTTCCAATCTCTTTTGTGTCTAATACACTACCCTCCTTGTATAGTCTACTATCTCCCTATTTAGATTTTGGTTCCTGGGTAGCCCTGGGTCCAGAGAGAGTGATCTCTCTCATCCTTTTGTTGCTGTTTTTTTCTGCCCTTTTTCTCTTTTTTTTCTTTTTCTTTTTTCCTCCTTTTTTGGCAGACAGGAAATGGCAACTGACTCATCCTCGCCATCCTCATTGAAACTTTGTTCATATAATGTTAATTGTATTAACAACCAATCAAAGAAGCCAAATTCTATATGCTCTTCACAAATCTAGGGTAGACATTATACTTTTCCAAGAGACCCATTTTAAAGCTAATTTTATTCCAGCATGCTCGCATAGACAATATTCGAGATGGTTTCACAGTACCTTGTCCTCTTCCAAGACTAGGGGAGTCTCCATTGCTATTCACAAGCGTTTACCAATATTGCCCTTGGAGCATGTGACTGATCCAAATGGGTGGTATCTTTTTCTTAAATTTTGGCTCTGGAATACAGTCTTTACAATTGCCAATCTCTATATTCCAAACCACGATCAAATAACAGCAATTACACGATACATTCATCTTTTGACAGAATTTGCAGAAGGTAGTATCCTTGTAGGAGGGGACTTTAATATGGTACTAGAACCTCCTACTTGAGGAATTATTGGAAGCGATTACTAATACACCATCAGCTAAAAGTTCTGGCCCCGATGGTTTTACAACAAAATTCTACAAGACCTATAAGGAACATACAATACCATTCATGCTACGGGTGTTCAATAGCATATCTGCTTTCAATGGGTTCCCACCTCAGACACTAGAGGCACATATCACATTACTTCCTAAACCAGAAAAGGATTTAAGGCTGTCTTCTAGTTATCGTCCTATATCTTTATTTGGGGTTGATGTTAAAATCTATGCCAAATTGATTGTCTCACGTTGGCAATCCCATATGCCAAGTCTGGTACATACAGACCAAGTTGGGTTTGTCCAGGGGAGAGACTGGAATGGTCCGGTGTGGAAAGTGGGGTCCCCCAGGGTTCTGTCCAGGGACCAATCCTATTCATTTTATTCATATTCATAAACGACCTGGAGAATGGGATAAACAGCTCAATCTCAGTATTTGCGGAAGATACTAATCTAAGCATGGCAATAATTTCTTCGCAGGATGTGGAAACCTTGCATGGCAAATGAGGTTTAATGTAGAAAAATGCAAAATAATGCATTTGGGTGGCAATAATATGAATGCAATCTACTCACTAGGGGGAGAACCTCTGGGGGAATCTAGGATGGAAAAGGACCTGGGGGTCCTATTAGCAGTGTTAATTTTGTCAGCAAATTTTGATTTAGTTTTAGTCTTAGTCTTAGGACTAAAATGGCATTTTAGTTTTAGTCCCATTTTAGTCTTCTGAGAGTGTTTTAGTTTTAGTCATAGTCTTTGACTAAAATGCCATTTTAGTTTTAGTCCCATTTTAGTCATTGTATTTTAGTCAAAAAAATCTCCAGTACATTTTAGTTGAATAAAATCATTTTAGTCAACTAAAATCAAATGTGCACAGTACACAGTACACAGCCCCCCACCCTCTGCGCAATCCACAGACACCCACAGTACACAACACACAGCCCCCCACAGTAGACAGCACACAGCCACCCACCCTCTGCACAATACACAGCCCCACACAGCATACAGCCCCCCACCTTCTGCACAATACACGGCCCCCACAGTACACAGCATACAGCCCCCCCACAGTACACAGCACACAGCCTCCCATAATACACAGCCCCCCTGCACTCTCAGGAGACCCCCAGTCTCCTGGGACAGCACTGCCAGCATACTCTACAGTTAAGAATAAATCACTGCCAGCCCTTTCTCATACACAGCTCTCATTGTAAATCAAAGTCTCTAAATATACCTCAATAGCTTTGTTCTTGCATGAACCCAGTCACATGACTGCTCTCCTCTGATGTTTCATGAATGGTCATGTGACCGCTCTCCTCCTCCAATCCAAAGCAACACTCGGAGGAAGAGGAGGAGCGGGAGGAAGAGAGCAGCCGACAAGAATGGAGCAATTGAGGTATTTAGAAGCTTCAATTTACAATGAGAGTGACACAGGAGGAGCAGCGATGTAGGAGAAGGGGCTGGCAGTGATTTTTTACCTAACTTTAGACTTTGCTGGCAGTGCTGTCCAAGGGCCAGGAGAGGCAGGGCGGCCAGCTTGACCCCCCCCCCCCCCAATATGTGGCACCCACAAAATATCCTGCAGTTTTTTAGCCATGCTCCATAAATGTATGCAGGGGCGGACTGACAACTCATGGGGACCCGGACAATAGCAGATTATTGGGCCCCCAGGCTTACAGGTGGCCGCCATGCCAGGAGTAAGTAACAAACAAAACAACATATAGAATACAGCAGTCAAAATGAGTGCCACGCTCACATCAGAGTCCTCCTTTACACCAAAGTTCCAACATTCTCCCTATACATCACAGTCCGCAGAGTCCTACCTTATGGCAGAGCCCCCCAGTGTGTCACCTTCTATCAGTGTCCCCTTACACACACCTTTGCACCCACCTTATTGCTTGGTGTGGCAGGCAGCTACTGTGCCCCATCAAATGCTGCCAGTGTGCCCTTCAATTGCTGCCAGTGTGCCCATCAACTGCCGCTACTGTGTCCTATCAAATGCTGCCAGTGTGCCCATCAATTGAAGCAGGATCCGGAGGTAGGAGTCAAAAATATGTCACCAATATTATTTTAGTACCATCATACCTATATATACCATGCGATTACAGATACAGTCACCGGGTATGCCACCTTTGGCACTTATAGGTCATATTGCTGCTTCATATATTACTACTCTGAGTATTCATTATGATTATGTGTTCATTTGTATATACTCTTTTATACATCATGCCTATACTCTGTGCCAATTATATGTGTATGTATATATATGAAATCGATTTTCTACTATACTTGTTATGAATAAAATATTTTGACTCCTACCTCCGCATTTCAACTGCTTCATCTAAAGTCCCAAATTCCTTTTGAATGTACCTGATACCGGGATGGAGGCGCCTAACCGTGCCTCATTTAAAGTTCCAAAACCCCCCTTTTTATAGAGTGTGCCCATCAATTGCCACTACTATGCCCCATCAAATGCTGCCAGTGTGCCCACCAAATGCTGCCAGTGTGCCCATCAATTGCCGCTACTGTGCCCCATCAAATGCTGCCAGTGTGCATTGCCCGGCACTTACTTGTCTTGCAGCGGGTCAGCGGCGGTGTCCTGCACAATCCTCGATGTCTTCTTCCTTCCTCTTTATCAGGCATCCAATCATAGCGCCTGACGCTTCAGCCAATCAGGTGACAGGTAACAGACCTGAGCACCTGATTGACTGAGAGGCGGTTCAGCTTGACGCCCGCTGTTCACCTTTTTGGATGCTTATTAGAGCCTATGGCTCTAATCAGGTGCTTCCCAAAAACACCCCCACCGCTGTAATTCAGGTGCCCGGCACCCGAAAAGTGGCCAAGCACCTGAATAGGGGGTGTCAGCGGCGACCATAGATAGATAGAATCATGCAATGCATGAATATATCTATGGTGATAGAGAGGAGCCAGGAGAGAGGGGGCAGTGCCCATGCGCTCTTTATGGATGTACCGCCACTGACAGACACACAGTATACATATAGACATAGACACACAGTATACATATAAACACATAGACACACAGTATACATATATAAACATAGACGCACAGTATACATATATAAACATAGACACACAGTAAACATATATAAACATAGACACACAGTAAACATATATACACACACACACATATATATATATATATATATATATATATATATATATATATATACACATACATACATACACACACACCAGCACTTTTCACCCACAAATCAGCCTAAAAGAAACACACTGTTGCCCCCATCTCCTGGCATGCTGGGACTTGTAGTGCCCCAGCAGCTCACAGACACTTTAGGTGATAATGCAGGAGAGGGGGGGATTGTGTCTGTGTATTGGTGGGCAGGTAATGAGTAGGCAGGGTAGCAGAGATTGGGGGAGAAGTTCAGAATATCCTTCCTCCAGAAGCATGGCACTTCTCACACAGAAAATCGATCTAACAGCTTCAGAGACAGGAGGAGCCCTGCTAGAGGAAAAACACATCCTCCCCCTCCCTCCTGCTCACCAGGGTAAGCACTGACAAAAATACAATCAGTTCAGCTCAGCAAGCTTACCTTCCAGCAGGTTGCAGCCCTTCCCACACTGCAGGCTGTGTCCCCTCCTCCCTCTCCTCCAGCTGTCGGCAATCTCCTGCTCTGAAATCAAATGAGCTGCGGTGAGGAAGGGGGCATGTACACTATGTTCCCATTGGCTGAGGAGGCAGTACAGAGGCGGGGCAGCTAGCCTTGTTTTTTTCTACAGCAAAATGATGTCGGTAAGGGACATTTCAGGGACAGATGTAAAAAAACACAGATTTTTACATACTGTCCATGCTTTTAGTGAAGCTTGCCACTCTGATGGGGCCTCCTAGTGGCATGGGGCCCTCAGTGAGTGCCCAAATGGTCAGTCCTCCCCTGAATGTATGTAATTGTGAATCAAAAAAATGAAAATCTTATGGTGCTGGTTTTGCTTGTAACTTTATTTTTATTCATTTTAGCAACACAAAATACTGTATCTCTCAAACTGACATTTACACATGTGCATAACATTTGATACAGGTATTTGTGCATTCATATACTCAAGCGTGAATGTAGACCATGAAATATGGCGAAGTTGTAGAAAATACGCTTCACCTAGCAAAATTAAACATACAAATTGTAAATGTATCAAAAATGAGATGTATTCATCAAAATTATCAGTAAGCACTGTGTAATCAAAGAAGGTTAAAAAAGCAGCACACGTTGCCACAAGTTGGCTGAAATGACTCAAAATACAACCGTATCCCCCTAATGCCAAATAGTGCCAAAAATTTACAATTCTACAATAGATTCGTTACAGCTCAAAAATCACCCTAAAATACGAAACAGTGTCTTCACTCATCAGTGTTATCCCTATTAGTGCCGGTTCACACAGGGGCGACTTGTCAGGCGACCTAGCCGCCTGACAAGTCGCCTCCCGTTCTGTACAATGGAACCGTTCTAATAGGAGCGACGCAAGTTGCTCCGACTTAGAAAAAGGTTCCTGTACTACTTTGGGGGCGACTTGAGGCGATTTGCATAGACTTCTATACAGAAGTCGTTTTGCAAGTCGCCGTGGAAGTCGTGTGCAGGTCGCCTCGGTGAGGCGACCTGCAAGTCGTGCCGCCCCTGTGTGAACCGGGGATAACTGTCATTAGAGCTATTGTCTAATGTAGCACTTTTTCCTCTTTTTCCTGGGAAACATTTACAAAATTTTTGCACCGACACAAATTGGTACAATTGCAGACATACAGGAACATCTTCCAGTCTCACATTTATCTTGCTTGCAACTGCAGTGGACTACCTGTAACACACTTTCAGGGGCAGGATTTCTAGTCATCCAGGTCACTGCTAACTTCCCATCCTCAAGGTGCCATCCATTGTTAATGGGTGACAGGGCACACATTATACCTTTCAGAGAATATCTCATTATGGCTGCTTGGTAGTTTGCCCTTTTACAGTGTTGGTAAGGGGCGTCACTTGTCAGAGGCATGGATAGTTCTGGGAAAGCTGACAATGCCATGTACAATGGTTTGTATCTTGCATCGATCACATTTTTTTCAGATGACTGGCCATACATATAGCATACATATTTGCACAGTAGTTCAAAGGTAGAAGGACCCAGCTTAAAACTGCAACCTAGATTTGTAAATGCAGTCAGGTATTCCTCTTTCTCTCATGCAACAGAAAAAACAGATTTTTAAAACAGCTTACCTGTAAAATCCTTTTCTTTGAGTACATCACGGGACACAGAGCACCATAATAATGACTATGTGGGTTATAAGCTTACCTTCAGGTGATTGGACACTGGCAACCAATAGTAAGGTGGTTCCTCCCATATAACCCCTACTATACAGGAAGTGCCTCAGTTTTGTAGCAAGCAATGACGATCCCAAAAAAGAGGGGAGGGACCTCTGTGTCCCGTGATGTACTCAAAGAAAAAGATTTTACAGGTAAGCTGTTTTAAAAATCCGTTTTTCTTTATCATACATCACGGGACACAGAGCACCATAATAATGACTATGTGGGATGTTCTAAAGCAATGCAACTGAGGGGGGGGGGGACATTATCCCTAAGCCCGACGGGCCTGAGATTATAAAGCAGCCTGCAACACGCTGTGGCCAAAAACAGTCTCATTTTGAGATCTCACATCCACCTGGTAAAACCTGGTGAACGTATGAACTGAAGACCAAACGGCTGCTTTGCAAACCTTAGCCATAGACACCTGCTGGCGTACTGCCCATGATGCACTAACCCCTCTAGTGGAGTGTGCTCTCAAATCCCGGGGTGGAACCCTGCGTTTTAATCCATACACCTGGACAATAGTCTGGCGAATCCACCTAGATGTAGATGAACTTGTTGCCGGTGTTCTGCTGAGAAACTTCCCCACGGCGGATAAGGACCCCCCTCTACTGCGCAGGCGCTGCGCCTGCACAGTAGGAGCAGGCGGAAATAGCCGAAGCCGAATAGTTGGAAATCAGCTGTACATAGCGACTGTAAGAGGGCCCCTCGTGGGCTTGATTCACTCGCCACGCTTCGGGCATGGCCTCGCTTCGCTCGGCACCTCTAGGTCCGCTTGGATGGTGGGGCTTGAACCTGGACCCATGGCGCAGGCGCCATGTACAGCTGATTGAAGATGTTCAGCTTCGGCTATCTTCGGCAGCTCCTAGTAGTTCGTACTGCGCAAGCGCTGCGCCTGCGCAGTACGGGGGGGTCCTTATCCGCAGGGGGAACTTTCTCGGCAAGACACCGGCTGTCCTTTTTTAGGACCCTCAGGCAAGACAAAAAGGCAGTCAGTTTTCCGAAAAGGAGCTGACATTTCCAAGTAAACTTTTATCGATCTCACCACATCCAGTGAGTGAAGCGACTTTTCCTCCCTAGTTTTAGTGTTTGGAAAAAAGGAAGGTAAAATTATATCCTGATTCAAATGAAATTTGGACACTACCTTCGGTAAAAAATCCGGACGAGGACGCATGACCACTCTATCATAATGAAGAACCATAAAAGGTTCCTTGCAAGAAAGGGCGGCCAATTCTGACACCATTCTAGCCGATGTTATTGCCACTAGGAAAACTAACTTCCTGGTCAATAGGACAAACGGAATATGCCTAATAGGTTCAAAGGGCTGACTCTGTAAGGCTGAAAGTACCAAATTTAGGTCCCACGGACATAAAGGCGGTTTAAACGGTGGCCTTAGGTGCGTTACTCCTTTGACAAAGGTCCGCACCAAAGAATGGGATGCAATTGGTCTCTGGAAAAAAACAGATAAGGCCGAAATCTGTCCCTTAATTGTCCCTAAAGCGAGCTGCAAGTCTACTCCTGTTTGGCGAGAACTCTTCCAATCGTATACCTACGAGGGTTCCATTTCCTTTTCTCACACCAAGAAATGTATGACTTCCATACTCTGTAATATATTGGCTCTAGAAACTGATTTTCTAGCATTTATCAAAGTGGACAAGACCGAACCCATAATACCACGGTCTTTCAATAGTCTGGTCTCAATAGCCAGGCCATCAAACGCAGCGACCGTAAAGAAGGATGGAATATGGGCCCTTGAGACAACAGGTCTGGGCGGCAAGTCACTGCCAACTTTACAATCTCCGAGTACCATGATCTCCTGGGCCACGCTGGAGCCACTAAGATCACTGGCTTCCGTTCCTCCCATATTCTGCGTAGTAAGTGCAGCAGAATCTGGATTGGAGGAAAGGCATATATCAGAGAATACTGATCCCAAGGAACCACTAAAGCGTCTATCCCGACAACCAGCGGATCCTTGGTCCTGGATACAAACCTGTCCAGTTTGGCATTGAATCTGGATGCCAGCAGATCCACCTCTGGGGTCTCCCAGTATTGGCAGATCTGTAGAAACACCTCGGGATGCAGGGACCATTCCCCTGGTAACAATTTTTGGCGACTCAGGAAGTCCGCCTGCCAATTGTCCACTGCCGACAGAAAAGGCACATGTTTTTCTGCCCAGGTTAGAATATGATCTACCTCTCTTTGGGCTGCCCGACTCCTGGTACCTCCCTCGTGGTTGATATATGCCACTACTGTGGAGTTGTCGGAATGGACTCTGACAGGAAGCCCTCGCAATCTGATCGTTCAGAATCGCAGGGCCAGACAAGCTGTCTGAATTTCTAGTAGATTGATGGGCAGACTCCTCTCTGTCTGGGACCATACTCCCTGAACAGATGCTTCCTCTAGGACTGCTCTCCAGCCGAGGAGACTGGCATCCGTGGTTACCACTTTCCAGGCTACAGGTGGGAAAGACTTCCCCCTTTTTAAGTTGCTGGTTCTTAACCACCAAGAGAGGTTCCATAGAACCTGTGGAGATAGAACCATAGGCTGATCCAGGGTTCGAACTGACTTGTCCCAGGTTTTTAGAATACTGTTCTGGAACACTCTGGAGTGGAACTGTGCATATGGCACTGCGCTGAAAGATGACACCATCTTGCCCAGTAATCTCATGCACAGCCGAATAGAAGGGGCTAGTTCTTTTTTCACCTTCTGTACCAGTTCCACTATGGAGGCGACCCTTAAGGGCGGAAGGAACACCAAGGCTTGGGTCGGACAAAGAGCCGACTTGTCCAAATTAGTGTAGGGCGAGAGCATTCCCTTAGCAGTAGATCGTCCAGAGATCCTATTATGGAAACTCCCTGAGATCTTAGCGAAGCCAACACTGGGGCCAGGACCTTTATGAAGACCCTGGGGGCCGTGGCTAGACCAAAAGGTAACGCCACAAACTGGAAATGACTGCCCTCTACAGCGAAGCGTAAAAACCTTTGGTGTGGACCGAAGATCGGCACATGAAGGTAGGCATCCTTGATATCTATGGATGCTAAAAAGTCTCCTTTTCTCAGGGACCTTATGACTGAGCGAACCGACTCCATGCGGAAGGACCGGACGTCTACAAAGAATTTGAGAGCCTTGAGGTCCAAAATGGGCCTAACTTCCCCATTTGGTTTCGGCACGGTGAATAGGTTTGAGTAAAACCCCTTGAATCTTTCCTCGTGCAGGAGCTTTATGATTACCCCTTGCATCAGCAGATGGTGTAAAGCTAGGAATAGGCATCTTCTTTTTTCTGGATCCACCGGGACCCTTGAATGTAGAAAACGGTTTGGGGGAACCTCCCGGAACTCTATTCTGTAACCGTTCTTTACAGTGGAAATGACCCATCTGTCTTGAACCAGTTCCTCCCAGGCCTCCCCAAACAGCCGAAGCCTGCCCCCCACCCGTGAGGGCAGGAGCGCCCCTTCACAAGGTAGACTTGGAACTGGGCTTGGGTGGCTTTTGGGCCCAGGGCTTTTTCTGATCCTGTGGTCTTTCAAACCGCGGCAGCTGAAGCCGTCGATACCACTTAGGGGAAGAGGCACCAGGCCCTGGGGGATTAGGAATTTTATAAGAGGGCTGCTTCCCCTTCTTTTTAATAGGAAGCAGAGCGCTCTTACCTCCTGAGATCTTTTGGATATATTTATCCAGATCATCGCCAAACAGGCGCTCTCCATGAAAAGGAAAAGCAGCAAGTAGCCTTTTACATGGTGTCTCAGCAGACCAGTTCTTTAGCCACAATACTCAGCGCATATGAACTGATAACAACGCAAAACGAGACATCTGTTGAATTGAGTCTTTTAAAGCGTCAACCACAAAACACAAGGCATGAGGGATCTCTGATGGCTCCTCAGCAGATTCCCCCTGGGGTGGTATGTTCTTTACTACCCTCATAAAGCGATCCTTTAGGGATTGACAAATCTCAATAGCCACAATAGCAGGCTGAACTGCTGCACTGGCAACTGAAAAGGAGGCCTTTAATAAGGACTCTAGCTTTTTATCAGCCGGATCCTTGAAAACCTGGGCATTATCCACTGGACAGGTTAAATTCTTATTCACAGAAGATATGGCAGCGTCTACCAAGGGTGTGCTCCATTTCTTCCTAAACTTTTTCTCTATAGGGTATAACACAGAAAACCTTTTTGGGAGGTAAGTATATCCTGTCAGGATGTTCCCAGTCCGCATAAATTACCTGCTCCAGCAACGGATGCAAGGGAAATGCTTGGGAAATTTGTTTAGCTCGCAAAGATCCCAAAGTAGAACAAGAGAGTGCAGACTCCTGAGCCGGAGGTAACTTAAACCCAATTCGTACCATCTCCATTAGAGATTGGATAAACAATTTTTGGGAATGGGAGGCTGACATTGGTTCTTCAGAGCCAGAATCCTCATCCGAGGAATCCTCAGCCTCCCCCTGGTCCCTTAAGACCAATTCCTCCGGATCCTCTGCCCATTCTGGTTCCAAGTCACCTGGACCCATCTGGCTATAAGAGTCCTGGGGCTCCAGTGACTCACCACTTGGCCCAGGCTCAGGGGAGGGAGATCTAATGCGCTTCCTTCCCCCCTGTGTTACAGAAGCAATCATGCCAGCTATCTTGCCTTCCAGGCCTGCTAAGGCAGATGCCAAATCATCCTTAGTAACATAAGCCGAGGCAGGTACATCGGTATTGGCTACTATGCCTGACAAGTGCAATGGCTCAGCCAGGTCAGAAGCCGCAGGACCTTAAGTAGAGACTGAGGCTGCATCAGTATGGGGTTGGTCTCCTGCTATTTGTGGAGGGACCTTTACCCCTGGGCTTGCCTTGTTCCCTGTTGCTTGTCTTTTGAAAGACATTGCTTACATATGAGAAACACCAAGGAGCACTCCCCACAACTACACCCAGTCAACGTGTCACCCCTGTCCAACACCATCCGATTCATGTGCACACATTCGTTCCACGCACGCCAGGAGCTCAATTGTCAGGAGACGCAGGTCACCTCCGCTCGCCGGGCTCCGGTGCGCATGCGCGGTGGACTAGCGCTTCGACGTACACCTGTTCGCGGCCCAATGGTGCGGCGCGCGCGGGTGCACGGCGGTCCCCGGGTGAGCGCCGTCGCCCGTGCGGGTGCCCGGTAGCGCGTCACGCTGACACACGCGCCGGGGAGGCTACTTCTGACGGCTCCAGCGCCCAGTCGGGTTGCTGGTTTGTCGTCAGCTGTTTCCTGTCTCCCTGCACTGCTGTATCTCCTTGCTCCTAGAAACCTGTGTTGAACCCCTGGCCTGTCTAACGGATTCCCCTGCCTGCTTGATACCTTTGACCTCTGCTTGGATTACGGACTTCCCTCTGCCTGATAACCCGGTTCTGACCTCTGCTTGTATAATGGACTCTGCTCTGCCTGATAACCCGGTTCTGACCTCAAAAGATAATCAACAGAAGACACTCATATGAGTGCAGACAGAGAGGGCTGCTCACCCCATAAGATGCATGAAAAAAGTACAAAAAACCCCCTAGTGGGGCTTTAAAGCAGCCAATGAATACAAAGTGGATAATCAAAACATAGTTTTATTGGTACAAAAAATATATTAAATAGCAAAATAATTCTGACCTTTAGAGTCAGGACATGAACTGGGATACAGTGTGCAATAAAAGTATAAAAAAGTATACAATGGACAGTGCCCGTAATCGGGAACAATGTGCAATACAATGTGTAGGACAACAAAAGAATGGTAAATATTAAATATTAAAATCCTGACGCGTTTCAACCCTGAATGGGTCTTCTTCAGAGGATAATTGTCAACTGTGGAAATATAATCATGTATCAGACAGAATATAGGGTTCGACAGTAGCAAACTTACATATATAACTCACAGTACATCTACAGGTATCGTATAATTACCAATCGCAGAGTTCCCGATAGTGTTGGGTGTTCCCAATGAGAAAAATATATATATGTAGTCCCTCCTGAGCCAGTGTCTATCCCAGTTCCGGGTCAACTCCTAAAAAGGCGGGCGGTGGGCCAGGCATGCCTTACGAGGAATCGTGCATTTGTTGCCCCCCACACAAAGGGGAGGGGAGCAGGGCAGAGGCGGGCGGCATGCACTCACCGCACCCGGGGTGAAGTAATGATGGTACTACAATCAATTTGGAGCAGAGAAACATTGATTAGTACTCGTAGGGGAATGTAAATTCCCCTAATGTAGAGCATAGTAGAATGTAAACGTGAGGGCATGCAGGGGCAAAAGTGCAAGGGAACAGAATAGAGAAACATGAGGAATAAAAGTAAGGGGAAGAGAACAAGGAAGGGGGGAGGGGGGGGAGGGGGGGGGGGAGGGACAAGGAAGGGGAGTTGCAAAAGATGTGAGGGGAGTGAAAGCGGGGAAAAATGAAAAAACAGAACATATGGGAGAATAAGTGAGGAACGGGAGTGTGGAAATGTGTGAACTAGGTAGGGAGTGATGTGGTGAGACGAAAGAACATGCAGTCCCCTGCTGCCCCTGCAAGACCATGCAACAGTATGGGTATAGGTTATAAGGCAAACCATACACCAGTATAAAAAAGTGTGGTGAAGGAGACCAGCCGCAGGGCTGGAAAAGAAAAAAGATTGAGGTGTGGCAGTGAAAGTGAAAGAGGTAAAGGAGCCAGAAGTCAGGAAGAGAGTGAAGAAGCACAGGATGAGAATAGTGGTGAAGCCCAGAAACCATATACAGTCACACAGAAAATTAGATTTCAAAAAAGTGCATGCACCGCCGGTGTACCTCTGGTCAGCAACGTAAGACTTCATCCAGGTCTTCTTGGAATCCCTCAGTTACCGGAAGCCCGTGCCTCCGCGTGCCCCCGGCTCCCTGTATCATCTCCAGGGGCTCAGGTGCGCGTGGTCGTAAGGGCGAGCCGCTCTCAACATCTTGGCCTCGGTGAGTATTAGTCGTGACAGTACAAACCAGCCACATTTCAACACCTGGTGAATGATATATTCCGAGAATACCTGGACGTTTTCCTTGTTGTCTATCTAGACGATATACTAATTTTCTCCTCCACTATTGAGCTACACAAGAGGCATGTTAAAAAGGTTCTCACCATACTGAAACAGCACAAGCTTTATTTGAAAGTTGAAAAGTGCGAATTCGAAAAATCGGTCGTACAATTCTTGGGGTTCATCATATCAGCGAATGGGGTCGCAATGGATCCCCAAAAAATACAAGCTATCCAGGAATGGCCAGCCCCATCTGATAAAAGAGGAGTCCAGCGGTTTATAGGGTTTGCCAACTTTTACCTTAAATTTATTGTCGGATTCTCTGCCATCGTGGCACCTATCACCCAGCTAACCCGCCAGCACTTTTCCTTCCAGTGGCCACCAGCCGCACAGGAGGCCTTTCTAAGAATAAAGACCTTGTTCAGTTCCGCTCCAATTCTTCGTCACCCCGATTCTACTCAGCCATTTGTACTGGAGGTGGACGCATCGGAAATCGCAACAGGAGCAATTCTTTCCCAAAGACAGGGACCTAAAGCCATCCTACATCCCGTATCGTTTGCATCTCGGAGACTCAGTCCACCGGAATTAAACTATGACATGGGTGTCAGGGAGCTGCTGGCCATAAAATTCGCTCTAGAGGAATGGAGGTATTTGCTAGAGGGTGCACTACACCCAGTGATGATCTTTACAGATCACAAGAATCTGGAATACCTCTGAACAGCAAAACAACTAAAACCCAGACAAGCCCGTTGGGCCCTCTTCTTCTCTCGCTTCAATTTCCACATATCCTACAGACCTGGTGCAAAAAATGGAAAGGCAGATGCACTCTCTCGGATGTTCTCTGCAGATTCCCAAACTCCGGAACCTAGCACAATTCTCTCCCCTCAAAACTTTCTTGGGCTGACACAGGCGGACTTGATGTCATCCTTCAAGTCCTCGTCTAACTTATGTACGGAACCAGAGGTACACTCCTTGAAGAAATGTGAGAATCTTTTTTGGATTCGGGGAAAAATTTTTGTACCTCGGGAGACACGGTCATTAACCCTCAAGATGTACCACGACCATAAATTAGCAGGGCACTTCGGAGTAAGGAAGACGTCTGAGCTGATTTCTCACTCTTTCTGGTGGCCCGGGTGGAGATGAGATTGCAAAGAGTATGTGACCTCCTGTCCCCTATTTCAGCGGAACAAGGGCCAAAATGCTAAGTCCTGGGGTCTGCTAAAACCCCTACCCATTCCAGAACGACCATGGGCAGACATGTCCATGGATTTTATCGTGGACTTGCCGGCCTCGGAGGGTTTTACCACCATTTTTGTCGTGGTCGACCGTCTCTCCAAGATGGCTCATTTCCTGCCCATGAGGGGTACCCCTTCTGCCGTTGACACAGCCAATATTTTTTTTGAAAGAAATCATTAGGCTCCATGGTGTGCCGAAGAGTATTGTGTCGGATAGGGGTGTGCAATTTACGTCTAAATTCTGGAGGGAGCTCTGTAAAGTCCTGGATATCAAGATTTGTCTCTCGTCAGCGTACCATCCTCAGAGTAACGGTCAAACGGAGAGGACAAACCAGACCCTGGAGCAATACCTCTGTTGTTTCTGCTCTGGATCCCAGGATGATTGGGCAAGCCGTCTCCCGTATGTGGAGTTTGTTTATAACAATTCCGTTCACGCAGCTACCAACCAAACGCCCTTCTGGGCAAATTGTGGGTTCCACCCTACGTTTCTGTCTACCGACATTCCTGAAATAGCAGTTCCTGCAGTTCATGACAGGATAACCTCTTTACAATCTAACTTTCAGAGGATCCAAGACATGTTACAGAAAGCACAAGGGAACTACAAAGAACAGTTTGACCAGGGCAGGAAAGAAAATCCAACGTTTAATATAGGAGAGGAGGTCTGGTTATCCACCACTAATCCTAAATTACCTGTGCCATCTAGGAAACTGGGACCCAAGTTCATCGGTCCTTTCCTTATCAAGAGAATCATCAACCCTGTGGCTATGGAGCTAGCACTACCAAAAACGTACAGGATGCATCCTATTTTCCATGTATCCTTATTGAAGCCTGTGGTACCCAGCGCTTTTCCGGAAAGAGGAGAACTTCCTCCCCCACCAATTAGGGTGGATGCGGAGAATGAGTTTAAGGTGGAATCCATCCTTAACTGCAGGAAAAAGGGCAGGCAACTACAGTACCTGATCCAGTGGAAGGGATACCCACCTGAGGACAATTCTTGGGAACCCGCAAAAAATCTACATGCTCCAAGCTTAATTCAAGTTTTCCATCAAGATCACCCGGAATTGATGTCCAGTCTGGGCGTCTAGTGTCCGCCCTTAGGAGGGGGGCACTGTCAGGAGACACAGGTCGCCTCCGCTCGCCGGGCTCCGGGGCGCATGCGCGGTGGACTAGCGCTTCGACCTACACCCGTTCGCGGCCCAATGGTGCGGCGCGCGCGGGTGCACAGGCTCCCCGGGTGCGCCCCGTCGCCCGTGCGGTGCCCGGTAGCCAGTCACGCTGACGCGTGTGCCGGAGAGGCTACTTCTGACGGCTCCAGCGCCCAGTCGGGTTGCTGGTTTGTCGTCAGCTGTTTCCTGTCTCCCTGCACTGCTGTATCTCCTTGCTCCTAGAAACCTGTGTTGAACCCCTGGCCTGTCTAACGGATTCCCCTGCCTGCTTGATACCTTTGACCTCTGCTTGGATTACGGACTTCCCTCTGCCTGATAACCCGGTTCTGACCTCTGCTTGTATAACAGACTCTGCTCTGCCTGATAACCCGGTTCTGACCTCTGTTTGTATAACGGACCCTGCTCTGCCTGATAACCCGGTTCTGACCTCTGCTTGTATAACGGACTCTGCTCTGCCTGATAACCCGGTTCTGACCTCTGCTTGAGTAACGGACTCTGCTCTGCCTGAATACCTGGTCCTGACCCCGTGCTTGTTTAACGGACTTTCTGTTCCTCAGTTCCCCAGTCCCGAACGGCACCCGCTGGTGTACCTCCGGTCAGCAACATAAGACTTCATCCAGGTCTTCTTGGAATCCCTCAGTTACCGGAAGCCCATGCCTCCGCGTGCCCCCGGCTCCCTGTATCATCTCCAGGGGCTCGGGTGCGCGTGGTCGTAAGGGCGAGCCGCTCTCGGCATCTTGGCCTCGGTGAGTATTAGTTGTGACATGCATGCTATAAACCCTAGCATGGGATCGAGCGCGTGCCTCAGCGGCCGGCACCCGCCTCCGCACGGCGCATGCGCTGACCTGACGCACGCGGCGCCGTGACGTGGACAGCGGCGCACGCGCACACCAGCGGCGCCGCCGGCGGCGCACACGCTATGGACATGCGGCGCGCACGCACATGCGCACTCGCCTGTAAAAAAAATATTTTTTTTTTTAAAAAGCGCGCCAATCAGACTCCCCGGACAACGGATCAAAGCCCACTGTGGCAGTTCTAAATAAACAGGGAATATATATATATATATATATATATATATATATATATATATATATATATATATATAATGAAGCCCAATGGGGAGTACTCACCATCCCAAGCAGCAGGGCCTGTCTTGCCAGGCCCAATCTTCCCCCATCACGGCGGGTAGCACCTCTAAGGACCTTCAGGGACCGGGTTCCCCATACATTGGGGTCCACACCTGTGGACCTGTAAAGCACCATTTGTGGTTTGCTTGGGCAAGGTTGACCAGGAATACCAACTTTTAACAAGGGTCCAGCGCCTAAAAAGGACACATTACAAGCAATACCTCGTTCTTGAGCCGAGGTTCGGGTACCATCCACTTTATCTTAGTAAGCCATCCGAATGGATCCGATTATAACATCCTCAGTGGGACATTTCTTTGAAGAAACTGAAGAGCTTCAACAGCCATGACCATCACCTTCAAGACACTGGCTAAAAAACTGAGGCACTTCCTGTATAGGAGGGGTTATATGGGAAGAACCGTCTTACTATTGGTTGCCAGTGTCCAATCACCTGAAGGTAAGCGTATAACCCACATAGTCATTATTATGGTGCTCTGTGTCCCGTGATGTATGATAAAGAAATGCCTTTCTCTTGCCTTTGCCATAAAAGGTGCTTGTAGAGTCACAACCTGAGTAGGTATGGATCCCAATAAGTGCCAAACACACAGTGGTGCCAAGAGCTAATGACACATTAGCTAAATCAACGACCCTTGTTTTCTTGCCAACCCCTGTGAAAAAATACAACCTACATGGTACATCTTGCTGAAGACTTAAAGAGGAGCTCCAGCCCCCCCCTCCCCCCACGAAACCTTGTAGTGTTAGTTACCAAGCTATACAGGCAGTCCCCGAGTTACGAACACAATAAGGACTGTAGGTTTGTTCGTAAGTCGCAGTTGTTCGTAAGTCGCAACACTGCATTTGTAATGCCGCATACACAGAAGCGGAATGTCCGACAGAAAAAGTCAGATGGAAGCTTTCCATCGTATATTCCCGATCATGTGTGTGCCTCATCAGACTTTTTTTTCGAAAAATTCTGACGGACCTAGAAATAGAACATGTTCTAAATATTTCTGACGGAACCAATTCCTATCGGGAAAACCACTAGTCTGTATGCTGTTCCGACGGAGCAAAAACGATGCATGCTGTAAAGCAAGTACGAGACGGAAGCTATTGGCTACTGGCTATTGAACTTCCTTTTTCTAGTCCCGTTGTACGTGCTGTACGTCACCGCGTTCTGGACGGTCAGACTTTGATCGGACTTTGGTTTGACCGTGTGTAGGCAAGACTGCTTGAATGGAATTCCGTCGGAGAAACCTTTGGAGTTTATTCCGACGGCAAAACCAGTCGTGTGTACAGGGCATTAGTGTAACTTCCGGTCGGAACACTGCATTCGTAAGTGTTCATAAGTGTAACTGCCGCCTGTGCATGGATGTGGGATGTTCCAGGCACTTGTTATGTTATCTGGGGCATAGTACGGCAGTGTGGGATGTGTCCGGAGGTGCTCGAAAGGTATCCGGGACCAGCGTGGAGCACAAGTGGCCGGCATTTGAGGCCGTTCGTAAGTAGGAGTCGTTCGTAACTCGGTGTTTATAAATCGGGGACTTCCTGTATATGCCAAGGATCAGCAAATCTGCTGGAAAGACAATGACCTTACTCAGTGTGTAGTGATTAGACTAGGTGAATTTCACACATGCATGTCCTATCTGGGCATTTTAGGAAAAAGGTTTGGAGATGCAGGACTGCAAGACATACTCATTGAGTCTGAAGTTGTTGCCCCAGGATCCATCAATGGAGTGATTAATGGTCATCACTGCATCAGACTTCTCACCTTCTCTTTGCCACCAGAGGAGAGAGATGAATGCATGGATGTCATAAATGAGATCAAATTTGCATTCCAGGTCAGAACAATGGATGTTTTCTCTGCAAATGATACATTTGACAAAATGTGTTCCAAATATGTAGACTTTGTGAAAAGAAAAAGTGCAGAAAACCCAATGTTTGCCTTTTGGAGTACAAATATTGATATGGTACAAATACTCCTTCTTTTTGTGAGAGCAACGCGAGAATCGGACTGGCAGCTTCACCTGCCAACAGTGTGCTTGATGATGCAATGGTTTTTTGAGTACGACTGTGTAATTTATGCTATGCATTTACCTGCATTCTGGCTGAATATGGTCAATTTGTCCCTCACACATCCTTCTTGCCATAGTGAGCTCAGTGTTAAAGGCCAGGCCAGTGGACTGTCCAAAGTCAAAGTGTTCATGGATTTGCATTGATTGCTTGTGACCAGGCCATTGAGCAAACACGCAACAGAGATGCCAAGACAAAAGGTGGTTGGACAGGGTTAATTGGGCTGCAGTATATAGCTAGATAGCTGGATATTGTCACAACATGAACGGGCTGCAATAGCAAGACAATGTGAGGCAATGACAGGTAAATGTCCTCATACAAGGAAGCGAAAAGACCTTGACAGCCCACAAATTCATGCTGATGAAAAGGCTGTGACCAGAATAATTTCCACCCTAGATTCCATGCAGAATCCTTTTGACATACACCAAGATGGCATTGTATGTATTAGCTCTGGGACAGTCGCAGCTGAAGAAACCATGAGAGATTTGCTTGCAGCTTCAGAAAAGGGCTGTCAAATAATTTATGAACCAAAGATTTATCACCATCAGTTGAAATTGTTTCTCCCATCAAAACACAACAATTTTAAACGTTTAGTGACCAAGCAAAGGCAAAAAAGAAAAGTGATTCTGCGTGCCGACAAGAAGCTATTCTCCAGACTACTCATCATAGGTAAAAGCAGAAAGATAGGAGGGGCGTGTCCAAGCCGCTGACCATGATGGCCGCTTGGCTCTAACTCTCTCTGCCTCTCGGAGTCTCAGAAGCAGCTTGCAACACTACTGGCACCTCATACCAACTGCAAAAGAGAACTCACACACCGGGTACATAGCGGGTTATGTCCCGGAAGAAAAATCCTGCACAGGGACCGTGCTGTATGACAGACTTCTTCATGCTGAAGATGGGAGCACACAGCCAAGATGGCGCTCGGGAGAGCGGCCGTTCTCCCCCTCCAACACAAACACAGGCACAGGCACAGCCCGATCCAGCCTCAGACGCTCTCTCAGACAGGATTCTTTAGAGCAGCCTGTCAGCTCCCCCGCATCTGACTGAGGTAAGAGAGCAGCAGACTCCCCTGCATTGTCAGACTTTACTTACCAGACCGGTGAGTCCACTTGGGCAGAGGGTGGTCTCACGTACGTATCCTACTCACGGCCCCTGGTAGAATGGACAGGAGGCACAGGAGTAAGGAATGGTAAGAGAGCCTGATTAGGGATCCAGGTGCTGGGTGGAAGAGGGTCTTCAAGCAGCAGATGGAGAGCTGGAACACAGGCAAACAGGTGCTGAGCAGGAGCAAGCAGGCAGGTCAGGACACAGGCAGAGTTCGGCAACAGGCAGGCAGTACGGTACAAGGGAGCAGGCAGAAGAATGGTCAAACAAGCCAAGGTCAGGTACGGGCAGCAATCAGCGGGGTGTCAGAGGCAAGCCGGGTCATCAGGAGATCTGAAACACAGGAACGCAGGAACAGGTAGTGGGTAAGTAACCTGAAGCTGTTGATCAGGCAGCACCGAGCAGAGTGCATGGCAAACCTAAATAGGCCGGTTGGCGCCCGCACGCCAGTACACAGACCAGCGCCTGCAGGAACATGCACAGCAGCATGCACGGGAACGCGCATGCCAATGCGCACCAGGGCGGCCAGCACCGCGTCCAGCAAGGTGAGTGACAGTGCCCCCTCCTCAAGGGCAGCCTCCGGATGCCCAGTTGGGCCAGCTTGGAGGCATGAACGTTCTTGAAAGACCGTAAACGTTCCGGGGCATGCAAATTGCTCTCTGGCTCCCAAGAGTTGTCTTCCGGCCCATACCCCTTCCACTTGATGAGATATTGAATTCTGTTGTTCCTCTTTCTACAATCCAAGATTGCTTCAACTTCGAATTCCTCTTCATTATTAATTATGACAGGTTTAGGTGGGCCGGTCCTACGGCCAGTAAAGGGATTCGGAATAGCAGGCTTCAATAGAGACACATGAAATACCGGATGTATTTTTAGAGAATAGGGCAGATCAAGTTCATATGCAACATCATTTATCTTCCTCTTTACTGAGAAGGGACATATAAATTTGGGACCCAATTTTCTTGAGGAACAGGCCATTTTTAGGTTAATAGTGGACAACCACACTTGGTTGCCAGTTTCCAGGATCAGTTCTCCATGCCTTTTCCTATCATACATCCTTTTGCTGTACTCCTGAGACTTGGCCATAGTTTTCTGCAAAAGCTTATTGTTAGTGGAGAAAAAATTCATGGTTTCAGCAACTGCGGGAACGGTACACTTGGGTAATGAGCTAGGAAAGAAGGAAGGATGAAAACCGTAGTTGGCAAAGAATGGCGTTTGGTTGATAGCGGAATGCAATAAGTTATTGCAGCTAAACTCTGCAACGAGTAGTAGAGAGACCCAGTCGTCTTGAGAGAAAGCAGAGAAGCAGCGGAGGTATTGCTCTAGGGTTTGATTGGTTCTCTCTGTTTGCCCATTTGTTTGGGGATGGTAGGCTGATGAGAATGCCAACTCTATTTCCAGGGAACCACAGAGAGCCTTCCAGAACCTTGAGGTGAATTGGACTCCACGATCGGACACAATATTTGCCGGGACCCCATGCAGCCTTTCCACTTCTTTAATAAAAATCTTCACAGTGTTCATGGCCGAGGGTGTGCCCTTCATGGGCAGAAATTGTGCCATCTTGGATAGCCTATCTATGACAACGAAAATGGTGGAAAATCCCTCCGACGGAGGGAGTTCTACGATGAAATCCTTTAATATCATTTTCCATGGTCTCTCTGGAATGGGTAAAGGTTTTAGTAGACCCCAAGCCTTTGTCCGGCTGTTTTTGCTTCGAGCACAAGTGTTGCATGAATCCACATAACTTTTACAATCATTAGACAGTTGGGGCCACCAGAAGGTGCACTGCACCAACTCCGTAGTTTTCAACACACCAAAATGTCCGGCTAATTTGTGATTGTGGCAAAGTTCCATTACCGCCACCCGTAAAGGTTCAGAGACTACGATTTTATCTTCATGCCAAACCAGATCCTCACTCAGTTTGGTTCCAGGGTACGGGGACATTCCCACAGAGGCCTGCTTTATCCGGGTTATAAGGTCCAATTGAAGGAGCAAAAAGTTCCCAGAGGGAAGGATCGTGTCAGGAGGCAGGGTCTTTTCGGAATCATGAAACATACGCAAAAGCGCGTCTGGCTTAATGTTCTTAGAACCCGGTCTATAGGTGATATGGAATTGGAATCGGGAAAAGAAAAGTGCCCATCTAGCCTGTCGTGGTCTCAATCTTTCGGCTGTCCTCAAATATTTTAAATTCTTGTGATCTGTATACACCAAGATGGGATGAGCAGCACCCTCCAGAAGGTAACGCCACTCCTCCAGAGCCGACTTGATAGCAAGAAGTTCCCGATCTCCCACATCATAATTCCTTTCCGATATTGAGAGCTTGCGTGAAAAGAATGCCACTGGGTAAAGAAAAGCTTTGGCACCTTGCCGCTGAGAAAGAACCGCTCCAACTGCTATTTCTGAGGCATCAACTTCCAGGACAAATGGTAAAGCAGGGTTAGGGTGTTTCAGGAGGGTAGCCGATGTGAAGAGCTCTTTAAGTTTCTCAAAAGCTGTCTGGGCCTTAGGAGTCCATGAGAATAAGCTTCCCTGCCTGGTCAGTTCGGTTATTGGGGTGATTATTGCTGAAAACCCCTTAATGAATTTTTGATAAAAATTAGAAAAGCCGATGAAGCGTTGCACACCTTTTTTATCCACAGGCGCAGGCCAATCCAGGATGGCGGACACCTTTTGAGGGTCCATCTTGATGCCATCCACCGAGATGATTAGGCCTAGGAATTGGATGCACTGGAGTTCAAACTCACACTTCTCGAGTTTTGCATAGAGACCATGCTGTCTGAGCCGGGTTAGGACATTCTGGACATGTCTGAGGTGGTCGGCTAGTGAGGGGGAGAAGATCAGAATATCGTCAAGATACACTATCACGTACAAATCCAGGTAGTCACGAAAAATGTCATTGACAAAGTGCTGAAATGTTGCAGGGGCGTTGCAAAGACCAAAGGGCATGACAAGGTACTCGAAGTGCCCAAATCGAGTGCGGAATGCCGTCTTCCACTCGCCCCCTTCCCGGATTTGAATTAAATTATAAGCTCCGCGAAGATCAAGCTTCGTGAACACGACTGCGGTTCCCAACCTTTGGAAAAGTTCCGGCACTAGGGGCAGGGGATAACGGTTCTTGGTAGTTATCCTATTCAATTCCCGATAATCTATGCAGGGACTTAGGGAATGGTCCTTCTTTTCGACGAAAAAGATGCCCGCACCGGCTGGAGAGGTGGAAGGGTGGATGAATCCTTTCTCCAGATTTTCGTCAATGTAGGTTTTTAGTGTGCTTAACTCCTGCTCAGTTAGTGGAAAGATTCTTCCGAAGGAAACCTCAGTTCCCGGTAGGAGTTCTATAGGACAGTCATAAGGCCTGTGCACAGGCAATAGAAATAGATAAGGAATAAGTACAGCGCTGCTCAGATAATGTTAAAGGAATAGTTACACAGTAAGCGGCTAACACACCTCTAAGACAAAGAAATAAAGAATCAACAAATATAAATATAGTGTAGCGCTATGTGTAAAAATACAAGAGTTTAGATTCGAGCCATCTTACAATGGCCAGAAGATAAGCCAAAAAATACTTCAAAAAATTAAATAGAAAGTGACTCAATGGAAAAAAATGTACTAAATATTACAAAATAACATATAAAACATAATAGCAATGCACCAGTGAAAAGTGAAAACAGACCAAAGAATAAATGTATATATAAAAAATTAATCAACTGTGAATAAAGTCCATATATATGGTTAAAATGTGTTCTTGATGAAAATCAAAAACCGCCACCAACCGTCTCTGAGAATTGGCTGATGAGGACAACAACGGAGTATCACTGGTGGGTAAAAATGGTAAAACACCAAATCCAATGTGACGTCTAAGTGTGTGTCAAAACCATCACCATAGCATCTGAGGAGGCTTACCGGAAGCAGGGGACTTGAAAAGACATACGTCTTACAAGTCACAAAAAGCTTGTTTAGCCACCGAGGCTAGCAGGATAAAACATCGGGTATCCACAGCTTCAAATAAGGGAGAGGGGGGGTCTGTCGACAGCTTCCCCCGTCCAGACGTATCAGCAGGCCAACCGGATGTTTAATTGAAACCATGAGAGAAGGAAGACTCACATGGCATGATATCGTTTAAAAAGCATGCATTTATTTAAAACAATAAAAAAGAAACACTCACATGGTATAAGGATGTAAACAGCTTAAATGGTATCAAACGCCGTGATCATAGAGGCAATGTTTCTGCTCCTTGCTGAATACGTCCACAAAGTCTCGGTAAGGTTCAGGGATGGACTATCGTAGTTCCAGATCTGTGTCCATACAAAGGAGTTGGGAGGTTTTAGTAGAGGACCTGTGCAGGCAGTGCTGTTGGCAGTACTCAGAAGGAAAAGTAACTTCCCCTGTGGTCCAGTTAATGCTGGGGTTATGGGCTTGTAGCCAAGGTATTCCCAGGATGATGGGAAAGAGGGGAGAGGAGATGGCGTCCAGACGAAGGAATTCCTGGTGATGGGTGCCAATGATGGCCAGCAAAGGGACGGTCTCTTGGGTGACCGGGCCGGAGCGAAGGGTGGAGCCATCTGCCAGGTGTATTGTAAGTCCCTGGGCCTTGGGTTGAAGTAGGATGCGGTGATTAGCAGCGAAAGTCAGGTCGACGAAGCAGCTGCAGGCACCGGAGTCAATGATGACCGTCACTGGGGTAATCCCTCTTGGAAGCTGCAAAGTGATGGAGAGAGCAAGGTGAGAACCAGACTTAGGTACAATAGATGCACACATTGAAGAAGCAGGAAGACACTTATGCATCTTGTTGGGGCAAGCCCTCGCGTAGTGCCCGGGTTCACCGCAATACAGGCAAAGGTTGCGGGCTCAGACGCTGGAGCTCTGACACCAAAGTTGACTGACCGAACTGGGGACCTTAGGTAGCATCCAAGTAGGGCAGAACTGGTGAGAAGACCTCTCTGACCGGCGTTCCCTCAAACGACGGTCAATCTGAATGGACAGGTTGATGAATTCATCCAAGGACGGCGGAATTCCAACACGTGCCAACTCATCTTTTAGGGGGTCCGAAAGTCCCATTCTAAACTGGTGACGCAAGGCGGCGGCGTTTCATTTGGTGTCAGAGCTCCAGCATCTGATCTCCACCACATAATCTTCCGCTGCCCTGCGACCCTGCTGTAGTGAGTGCAGAGCGGCTTCCGCAGTCGCAGTCAACTGCGGATCCTCATACAGTTGGGACATGGCCAAGAAGAAGGCTTCTAAACTATCCAGGGATACTGATTTTTGCTCCAGCAGGCGGTGGGCCCAGGTTTGGGGTTCACCGGACAACAGAGAGATGACAAAGCCCACCTTAGTTGCTTCTAAAGAGAAGGTGCTTGGTTGCAAAGCAAAATAGAGCTTGCAGGCGTTGCGAAACGCACGGTACTTGCTGCGTTCTCCAGCAAACCTTTCAAGAGTGGGTACTCTGGGCTCAGGAGGAAGCATTACCATGGAGGGTGCAGATGAAAGTCCAGCAGAAGATGCTCCCTGGGGATTGGAGGGAGAGGTTAGAACCGAAACTTACTCCTCCAATCTTGCATAGCCTTCCTGAAGGCTCTTCACGGCTTGAGTAAGACCCGCCAGATGTCTACAAAGTTCATCCATGGGGGAGGCCCCCTGCCCGGACTCGGTCATGGCTACCTGATACTGTCAGACTTTACTTACCAGACCGGTGAGTCCACTTGGGCAGAGGGTGGTCTCCCGTACGTATCCTACTCGTGGCCCCTGGTAGAATGGACATGAGGCATGGGAGTAAGGGATGGTAAGAGAGCCTGATGAGGGATCCTGGTGCTGGGTGGAAGAGGGTCTTCAAGCAGCAGATGGAGAGCTGGAACATGCACAGCAGCACGCACGGGAACGCGAGCGTCGACGCGCACCGACATGCACCAGCGCGCACCAGGGCAGCCAGCACCGCCACCAGCAAGGTGAGCTCTCTGACATGCTTTCTCTCCTAGGCAGCAACCTTCTGCTAAAAAATATCACTGGGCAGACATACCTGTGCCCCAGGCAGACACTCCAGCAGTGCACACACCACCTCTAGCTGCTTTCCCTGCCTCAGATGCTCCTGCTTCTGAGAATACCATTAAAGCAATGCTTCTCTCCCTTCAAATTGGCTTACAAACTGAGCTGCGCTCCTCTGTATGCCAGCTAACTAACAGAATTGATAGTGTTGAAGATCGCACAGACCATATAGAAGCCCACCAAGGAGCGGTTGTAAAAGCCCACGATGAAATGGTAGACGCAATGAGGAACAGGTGGACATAATCCGCCAAATACAGCTAAAGATCGCAGATTTAGAGGACCGCTCCCGCCACAACGATATAAAAATTAGAGGGGTACCTGAGGCTGTAAAGCCGCAAGACCTCATACCTTACTTACAACAGCTTTTCCTGACACTCATTCCTGATCTACACCCCCAATTCTCATCAAACAATTTTTCAAAACAATTGCCAACAAAATCTCCAACTATCCAAAAGATCGCATTGGTGCCGCGACTTCAATAATATAATTGATAAATTACTTGACTCTTCCAACCCACACAGACAAAGTCCCTCGGCCCTCTCCACATTTCTGCAACTAGAAGACTTTTACAATCCCTGGCGGTATTTACATGGGTCAGAGAAGAACTACACCTTCTAAATCAGCTGCACAAAAATACTACTCCAGGATTGATCTTTTCCTGTTACACAAACGTACCTTACAATCGATATCTCAAGCTGAAATAGGCTTAATAACATGGTCAGACCACACACCTGTTATGATCACTCTATAGACAAAGCAAACAAACTCTCCCCTAATGACTCAGACACTACCCGTCTACATAAACTTAGGGAAGAACTTTGCACCTTTCTATATAAGTCTTTTGATTATCACATCAAACACCTATGCGTAAATTGGTATGCGGGAACAGTCCAGGAGCATTCTTAGCCAAACAAGTGAAACATAAAGCCTCTGCCTCCAAGATACCTACCTGCACATGACACAAGGACTGAGGGTCACAAACCCCATAGACATCGCCAATTGCTTTAAAGAATTTAACGTTTAGCAGTGGTGTCAGGCTGTCAGCGGACACATTATTAAACCCTAGCACTGTTGTCAGCAGACGCATTATTAAGCCCTAGCAATAGTGTCAGCGAGCGCATTATTAACCCCCAGTACTGGTGTCAGCGGAAGCACTATTAACCCCCAGTACTGGTTTCAGCGGATGCATTATTTACCCCCAGTACTGGTGTCAGCAGACGCATTATTAACCTCCAGTACTGGTGTCAGCAGATGCATTATTAACCTCCAGTACTGGTGTGAGCAGATGCATTATTAACCTCCAGTACTGGTGTCAGCAGATGCATTATTAACCCCCAGTACTGGTGTCAGTGGACACATTAACCCCCAGCACTGGTGTCAGCGGATGCACTATTAACCCCCAGCACTGGTGTCAGCAGATGCATTATTAACCCCCAGTACTGGTGTCAGCAGACCCATTATTAACCCCCATCATTACCCATACACTCCACAAATATACCCCACACTCCACAAATACCCCCCAAACTGCACAAATCCCCCCTACACTCCACAAATATCCCCCCACTCCACAAATACCCCCCACACTGCACAAATAGCCCCTCCTACACTCCACAAATACCCCCAACTCCACAAATACCCCCCACACTGCACAAATACCCCCCCACACTACACAAATACCCCCTCTTCACAAAGGACTTTGCTCAGTTGAGTGTGATGGCTCACTTACCTCTTCTGCCTCCCGAGTCCCCTCTTCCTGTCAGCTCCTGGCTCAACACAGGCCCAGTGGCAGGGCACCCCAAGAATGACACAATCTCCTGCCCTGAGGTGGCAGCAGGTCCCTGGATCCGGGGCTCTGGTCGAATGTCAGTGCCTAGGTGGGCGGGGCAATGGGCAGCTCCTCCCTGTGTTCTGTTCTCCTTCTGTGCTGTGTTTGTTTTAATTGGGCTACAGCAGCGTGCGGCAAAGAGGACACGGACAGATAAAACTCTCTGGCTCCCCCCCTTTGCGGCGCCTGGGTGCGGTGCGCTACCGCCCAGGATCGGCCCTGCCTGCAGACCATTTGCAACCGTTCCGCAGGCCGCAAATGGCCCATGGACCGGTACTTGGAAACCCCTGTGCTAAGGGATCTTCATTCTTCTACAAGGCACTTAGCACCATGCAATATCCTAAGAAATTACCAGCAATAGAAAAAGTGGGAGCAAACTCAAGCCTTTTCGGCAGATTTGAAAACCTGGCATCAAGTCTCACGCCTGACTTTAAGGTCTCCAAATGCCTATCGCACTGGGAAACAGCAAAGAAACGAATCCACCAATGGTACCACACGCCAGCTAAATTAGCCCCAGTGGCAGAATTATCAGGGTCGCAACAGTCGCACTTGCAAGTGGACCCTGTAGTTCTCTGCCACTTCAGGGGGGCCCGCTGACCGCCCGTCCGTCAGTGTGAGCGGTCCGCTCACCGCATGAGGGGCCCACCTGACTGTCCAGTGTGGGTGTGTGATGATTCTTCATGTGTCGGTGGTGGTTCATTCAATGCCGCGGGGAGGGGGGCTTTCACCCACTGAGGGTAGAGAGAGAAGGCAGAGGCAGCACAGCGCTGAGAGACTGTGTGTGTGTGTGTAGACCACCCCGCCTATCCAGAGACAGAGAGAGTGTAGGGAGGCGGGGCGGACACTGAAAAATAAACTCAGCACAGACCAATTGAGTGAAGGTGGGGAAGGAGCTCTCCCCTCTGCGACTGTGTGGAGTACCTGCTGTCCCGTCTACGGTCTACTCATGAGGCAAGGCATTCCTGAGGAGGCACAGTGAAGGATCATCTCTGAGGGGGAATCGATTGATTGGCGGTAAGTCAAGTGACATTTTGCACTGCAATCGATCCCAACCTCCACCACCTCTGCCTCTTACTGATCCCATCCCCCCACCACCACCGCAGATCTCATCCCTATCCCCCCATCCATCACCACTACAACAGAGGCGATGATGGGGGGGAATAGGGATGAGATCAGAGGTGGGGGGATGGGATCAGTAAGAGGCAGAGGTGGTGGTGGGAAAGGATGGCACCACCACTGCCACTGCTGCCACCCCCCCTCGAGTACCACCACTACCACCCCTCCTCCAGTACAACCGCCACCAACCCCCCTCCAGTACCACCACCACCACTCTCCCTTTAGTACCAACGCTACCACCCCCCTCCAGTACCACCACTACCACCCCCCCTCCAGTACCACTGCTACCACCCCCCCTCCGGTACAACCACTACCACCCCCTCCAGTTGAAATCAGAAACAGAAATGTTTTACTTTGTTGTACAGTGGAAAAAAATATAGTATCAAAATCCTGCTTTTCAGGGGGGAGGGGGCCTTCATGATTTCTTGCACCAGGGCCCTGAAGATTCTAGTTATGCCTCTGATTAGCCTGGTTCTTGTCCTCCCACTCCTCTACCTGTTGGAGGAACTTCGGCAACATTGGATCCATGGTACATATTTGGTGGTCTTGCCCACAGCTCCTACCTTTTTGGCAATACATTCAAACCCTCCTCACCATCCTTACTGGCACCACAAACACAATATTAACACCACATTAATCACACCCCAGCTGGCACTCCTAGGCCTGGGGCTAAAAACCTGGGACACTCAGTACAATGTTACTCTCACTCACATTCGAATTGCGGCTAGACACAAAAAATTGGAACAACAATTCTTGACCCTTTTCTCAACTCACCCATCAATTACTCAACCAACATCTCCAAATGGAACCTATGTTCACCAAAGCAAACCTAAAACCTAACTAACGGGGGCGTGGCTGAGCCTGAAAGGACGTGTGTAAGAGGAGCTCCGCTCCCACCTGCCTAAAGTATCCGAAAACTAATCCTACATTTGACTAACAGACACTGGAGGCTGCTAGGGCATGAGAAGAAGCAAATCGGGTCCGGGTAGGAAGGCTAAACAAGCCCCTAAACCAGCCCAGCAGCAGCAACAACGGCCCGCCATAGATTGCGCACACGTGGCATCTCAAGCCAACATGGCGGACCCAGCGACGGCAGAGGAAGACCGCTTTCAGGCCTTAATGTAGGCGATCACTGGATGCCAGACAACCCTAACAGCAAAAATCGATACCCTCCAGACAGAGTTTGGGTTGCTGCGGAGGGACATGGAGAAGATGAGAGGACGAATGGGAGAGGCTGAGCGTAGGGTTGGTGAGACGGAGGATTCCATTCGGGACCAGAGGGCCTCTATTCACACCCTGCAGGTCAAGGTGAAGGCCCTGGAGTCTAGGGCGGAAGATGGCGAGAACAGGAGCCGACGGAACAACTTGCGGCTCGTGGGGCTACCAGAGGGAGCAGAGGGCCAGGACCCCGCGGCCTTCACTGAACAACTGCTCCGTACCCTGCTTCCGCAGGCCCAGTTCTCTCCGCACTTTGTTATAGAGAGAGCCCATCGAATGCCTCCTGTGCGAGGCCCCCCGGGATCCCCTCCGCTTACATTTATATTTAGACTCTTGAATTTCCGGGACCGGGACCTGGCACTACGTGAAGCCCGCAAAGTTCCCGAATTGCGCTTTGACAATACGAAGCTAATGCTATTCCCGGACTATTCTATTGATACGCAACGGCTCAGAAGGACTTTTGATCACGTTAAAGCACAGCTTCGCACAAAAGGGCTCAAGTATAGCATGCTCTTTCCGGCTCGCCTTCGGGTTATTGACGGTGAATCTACCCGCTACTTCACCTCCCCAGAGGATGCCTCTCAGTGGCTGGGTGGCCGCCTTCCCCGTGCCCGGTAACGTATAAGCTTCACTATTCATCCGGTATAGACTGGCTTTTCCTGTTCTCCCTCCCCACCCTTCATCTCCCCTTGCTTTTTTCGCGTCGGAGGGAGAAGGATTACTTTGACCACAGTCTTTGCCTGCTGACTGACCTTCCCCCTCCAGATGAGTCGGATGGTAACCGAATCTACGCGATGGAAGGATGTGACTGTAACCTGCATCATACTCCCTGCTATTGTGCCCAGATGGAGACACTCACATGCAGGAGGATGTACCGCTGAGATGATGTACTTAACCCACCCCATATTATCCTGTCTGAGGCAGCTATGTGGAAAACTCTCCCCTGGGGTGGTGCAGTGAGGAAACACTGTGCTTCTCTCTTATCTGGAACAGCTACGCTGGCTAGTACCGAAGTGAGTGAGTTGGGAGCACACTAGACGCTCGTTTTCATGCTCTCTTCTTTTGCTATACAATTTCCTTTTCCAATCTCTACCTGAACGGCTGGGACAGGACAACATCTTGCAGCGCTGACGCAGTTAATCTCCTACATATTACATTACTGCAAGGCTGTTATGTGCTCAACTCATACACTCGATAGTGTTGGGAGGAAACAGTGCTCTTCCCTTGCGACTGGTCCTTCCAACATGTGGGGGGGAGGGGAAATCCATGAACAGGGCCGGAATCTGCTGGATCACCACGAGGCAGCTCTAAGGGACTTGCATGCTCACGCCACTGCTAGAGGGATAGACTGTTCTCCCTATATCTGTAAAGGGTTAAGCTGGCTTAGAGATGAAGTGTGTGCCCCTAGTTCTTACTAGGTGTTCCAACTTTGCCTTACATATTATACATCTGACAAGTTTAAATGCTGCTATAATTAATTTGCAGAAGTTTCCTTCCTCTGAGGGATTTGCATGTTAGTGGCACTACTAGGGGGATAAACTGTTCTCCTTATATCTGCGGGTAAACGGGTAAAATGATGAAGTATGTGCCCTTGGTCAGACCTGGAATTTCACTAGCTCTCTGTGTGCACACCACTAAACGCAGTGTGAAGGCTTGGCTTGGTTTTTTGTTTTATTTTATATACTTTTTTATACTAGCCCGAAATGTTGGGCATTTAACTTTTTAATAAAGTAATTTTAAAAAACGTATATTACACTACGGGAGCCCTGTTTCCTTTCCTATGTGGATTACCTTACTACGGACGGGTTTTGTGGCTGAAGTGGGAGGACCCAGGAACAACCTCATTCGAACCTAGGATACCATACCAGAGTGTAACACTACATGCCTACTACCCCTGCAGGGGTACAGGGAGCTGGTGAGTGGGGATCCTTGAGGGGGAGCACCGCAAGTCACTGGATGATAGCTGATTGCCTGCACAAAAGTCACTAATTATAAAGAATACTGCTGGAACACCGTTGGAACACATGATATATACACCTTTCTGCTGGAACATTTTTATTCATATATATATAATGTCCTGCTGGAACTGTTAGGTTTTTTTTACTGTTTTTTTTACTGGAATTATCTATATATAATTTACATTTTTCTTCACATGTGGGACTGGACTCTCACGTTCATAAGGATTTTTTCTGTTTTTTATGTGGTCACTAAATACCGATAATATCTGGTTTGCTGATTTATCATTTAATACTCCTCTCATCAATACCTAAGAGGTCTCTTGATGGATTGAGGGTATTAAATACATGCTTTATAATAGTTTTCACGTGTTACTTAATGATTAACTAATCGGTTTATTACACATATTCTAGAGGGGATTTCTGTAGATAGATTCCCCTCTTTACACAGAGGTGGGGACACATCCATGCAAAAAGTTTTTATTTTAATTTAATCTGATTTTTGATTTTTTATCTTTCAGAGCGGATGCTCTTAATTACACATTCAGCACCAATTTTCACATTAGATACCCCAATAAAGGTAGCGCCACTTACCCCTATTTTTGTAAAAGATTCTCTAGTATTAGCCACCCTCTAGAAGGGCTGTCTATAGGGAGGCTGCACACCTAAGTCTGTGAGCGCGGAAATCCCCTTACTTTATTTTCCTAGCTCAGACTAGATGTTTTTTTATTTTCAAGTCCAACTTTGCCTTGCAAATTATGCATTAGACAAGTTTTAACACTGTTATTTACTTTGCAAGAGTGTGTTCTCTCTGAGGGAATTGCATGTCCATGACATTGCTAAAGGGATGAACTACTCTCCTTATATCTGCAAAGGTTAACCTGGTTAAATAATCAAGCCTGTGCCCCTAGTCTATACTAGGTGTTTTTTTATTTTCGAGCCCAACTTTGTCTCACAAATTATGCACTAGAAAAGTTTAAAGGATGCCAGATAGTTCTGTAAAAGTTTCTTTCCTTTAAGGGATTTGCATGCCAGTGACACTATTAGGGGGATGGACTCTCTCCCTATATCTGCAGGTGGTAAACTGGTTAAGTAACGAAGTGTGTGCCCCTAATTCATATTAGGTGTTTTTTTATTTTCAAGCCCAACCTTGCCTTGCAAATTATGCATTAGAAGAGTCCAAATGCCGCTATAATATTTTGCAAGAGTTTGTTTTTCCTTTATTTACTAGTTAATCCTTTTTTTTTTCTCTTCCATTTATATGCTGCTATGCTGTAGGCGTGGGAGCGGAGATCTCCAATCTTGTGGGAAGTAGTAACGCTTGTGTGAGGGAAGGCCGCCTGCCTCTCCATTGCTCTCACAGGAGACTTTCCTACAACATAATGGGATCAGTTTGGGATACAAGCACTCCGAGTTCCCCAACGGATGTGCGGGGAGGGGGGGTTGGGTTTTTGGGTTGCGGTTGCTCCCTTTTTTTGTTGTTTTTTTCCTTTGTTTCCCTTTTTTGTTCTGGTTTTATTCAGGTTGATACGACTATAAGCGGTGGTCTACTTGGGTTATCTTTTCTGGCCCCTGGCTTTGCCTGGGGCCTGCTGACCAAGATGTTACGAATGAACTCCTGTATATTGGAGGGTGTGTGCCCCTCTCCGGGTCAGTCCTGTCAATACTCCCATCCTAAAATATTGTTATTTTTAAGGCTATGGCGCCTCTGAGAATTATATCGTGGAATGTTAGGGGATTAAATGACAAAATAAAGAGAACCCTGGTCATGACGTACTTAAAAAAATATAACCCGCACATATGTGTACTTCAGGAGACCCACCTGGTGGGCAGAAAAGTCCTTGGTCTTAAAAAACCATGGACAGGGCACTCCTATCACTCGTTATACTCAGGTTACGCCAGGGGAGTTAGCATGTTAATACACAAATCCCTGTCCTTTACCCTACTTGCTGTCAGGACTGATCCGGAGGGCAGATTTGTTTTATTACATGCTGTGATAGATACTGTTGAGATGCTAATTGTGGGTTTGTATGTGCCCCCTCCGGCTACTATGTCTCTCCTTAAATTCCTGACTCCTATACTCGCTTCATATTCCACGGACAACCTTGTTATAGCTGGGGATTTCAATATGGCTCCGAACCCGTCCGTGGATAGATTGAATCCAGGGACGGGTTCTGACTCTCCCCTCAGTAGGTGGGCTACCTTATATGGATTAATGGATGTATAAAGGTGGAAATATCCATGTGATAGAGCATTTACTTGCCAGTCTGCCTCATATCGTACACTATCCAGGATAGACTTGATTTACATCGCTGGGGGGCTGCTCTCTCGCGTAATAGAGGTGAAAATGCTCCATAGGGCATATCAGACCACTCCCCTATGCTTCTTACCTTGCAAACACAGAACCCCCCCTCAGAGAGACTATGGAGGCTGTCCCGTTATTGGATCTCGGAGGGAAGTGTTGCGACAAGCATAGATACAGCTATAGCAGATTTCTGGACCTCTAATGCTAGCTCCTCGGTGCTGCCTATTAGGTGGGATGCCTTTAAGGCTTATAATCGGGGAAGCTATCAGACCGCGATTTCCCTTGCCAGACATGACGCCAGGGTCTCCATTGAGGAGGCTGAGAATAGGGCACAAGACCTTGAGTCCCGATATATTCAGACACAGAACCCAATTAACCTGTCTGATATGCAAGCGGCGCATCGTGAGGTGATGCTCCTCCGAGTAGCGGGGGCTAAAAAACAACAGCTGACACAGACACAACGTATATTTGAACAGGGTGAAAAGACAGGACACCTGCTGGCCTGGTTGGCGAGGGAACAACAGCCTGCGTCTACCATAGCCCGTATTAAAACTGACGATGGGAATTTGGTGACCGATCCAGTTGCTATCAACGCTTGTTTTGCCACATACTATAAATCCCTATATTCCTCCAGGGCGGGCTACTCTGCGGAGGAGCTGGACTCCTTCCTTAGTCAACTCGCCTTTCCTACACTTACTGAGGGACCAGAGACGGTTTAGACGCACCCATCTCCTTAGAGGAGGTGAAACAGGCCATAGGCGAACTTCAGGTAGGGAAGACTCTGGGCTCGGATGGCCTCCCTCCTGAATTTTATAAACAACACGGGGAGCAAATGATACCCAAAGTGCACAAGATGATTGTGGGGACCCTGAAAGACTCTACACTACCGCCGTCCATGACAGAGGCAATAATAGTGGTCATACCTAAGTCGGGTAAAGACCCTGAGCTTTGCACCTCCTACCGCCCCATATCTCTACTTAACGCAGACGCCAAGATACTTGCCAAGATCCTAGCTAAAAGACTCAATGGAGTTATACATAATCTGGTTCATGAAGATCAAACTGGCTTCATGCCGGGTAAGGGGACAGACATTAACCTTCGTAGACTATATACGGTCATGGGTGCCAGGGAATATTTGGCGGAGTCCGACGCAGTGGCCTCCCTGGATGCTGAGAAAGCATTTGACTCAGTAGAGTGGTGTTATCTATAGGAGGTCCTGCGTCGGTTCGGCCTTGGTCCTAAATTTATATCCTGGGTACAAACCCTTTATACCTCTCCACGGGCTAGGGTTCGTACGGGAACGACAATCTCGCCACCCTTCTATCTGCATAGGGGTACCAGGCAGGGCTGCCCACTTTCCCCTGCCCTGTTCGCCCTGGCCATAGAACCAATGGCAATCCTCCTTCGATCCTCCCCTCTAGTTACCGGTATTATGGTTGGTACGGTACTCGAAAATATATCCCTATACGCGGATGACACCCTGCTGTACCTTAGGAATACCAGTGATTCCCTGGGTGCTGCCCTGTCACTTATTAATACCTTCGGTGGGTTCTCTGGCGTCTGTGTTAACTGGACCAAATCGGTAATTTTTGCATTACATCCGGGGGAAGCCTCGATACCTGCAAACACTCCCCTTAGAAAGGTCTCTCAATTTAGGTATCTGGGAATAGAAATACACAGAGACTTTACGCAGTTTATTCCCCTCAACCTATCTCCTATAATGTCTACTCTGACCCAAAAATGCACCATTTGGAAAACACTGCCTCTTACCCCAGTAGGCAGGGTGAACTTGATAAAAATGTCCATATTGCCGAAATTTCTTTATGTCTTTAGACAGACACCTGTACACATACCGAATACCTTTTTTAAAAAAATTGACACCGTGATCACTGCGTTTATATGGAACGGTAGCATACCTAGAATCTCTAAATCTACTCTACAACTCCCTCTGACACTAGGGGGACTTGCTTTACCGTGCTTCCAAAAGTATTATTGGGCGGCGGTGTTGGTTACCCTCCGCTGGTGGCTGTCTGAGGAACCAGCGAATCCTGCTTCCACTTTGGAGGCGGCTTTGCTGGGCTCATACTCAGAACTAAGAAACCTGATACATAGAGGGCCCAGATCTAGCTCTGGTGTTACCACCTCAATGAAAACTACTCTGAAGGTTTGGGAGACGGTTAGGGGCAAGATTAGAGGGGCGGACAGTTGGTCCCCCCGCACACCCTTGTGGGGGAATCCGCGGTTACCACACTTCCAGACCATCCCGGACCCAGTGCTATGGGCCCGTTACGGAATAACCACCATGGTGGACATAGTGTCACGGGATGGCCTACTTCCCTTTGATACCCTAAAACAACAAAAAGGTCTACCCAACAACATGTTCTTCAGATACCTACAGCTCAGACATGCCTACCACTCCCAATTTCTCACACCCCCAACACTCATAACTACTGGGCTTGAGCGACTGCTGGGCGAAGAGGGTGAGGGAAGGGTCCTATCCAATCTATACACGGCCCTGGCGGGCTTGGACACATCTAAAGTCTCGCAGTTGTTTTTGGTCTGGCAGAAGGACATACCTTCGCTGGCTGATGACGATTGGGAAGAGGGTATCCAGCAATACTTGCCCCTGGTGGTCTCTGCCAGAGACAGATTCATCCAGCTAAAATTTTTGAACAGAGTCTACTTCTCCCCTCAGCGTCTAGCCAAAATATACCCCACTAATAACCTGGTCTGTACCAAATGTGCAGCGGAGGAAGGTTCCTTCTTCCATGTGGTTTGGTCTTGCCGCTATATACAGACGTTTTGGAGAGGAGTGGTTAATACGATAAATCGAATTGGCAAATTAAAAGTTCCCTGCGACCCAATACCCTTACTGCTCGGAATAGTTGACACATTAGATGCTTCCCGAGCTAAAAAACTCTTTATATTCTATGCGGCCTTCTACGCCAGAAAGGCGCTCCTGCTACACTGGAAGGGATCTGCCCCCCCATCGATAGGTTTTTGGAAAAACCTCATTAATAAGGCACTACCGATATATAAGTTAACGTATTTAAGCCGTAACTGCCCAAAAAAATTTGGGAAAATCTGGGATCCCTGGATAGGTGCGGAACATCTAGACTTAGAATAGAGAGTTGACACGCAGGTGCGAAACTCCTCCTCATGCGCAGTGGGCATCTCGACTCTGACCTGTGTAATCTATTTCTACTTTGCTGATCCCCATGATGGGTCATTTGTGAATCAAGGGAGCCCCCCCCTATGCCTATATAGTATATAGCTATACTGTACAAGAAGCCGAGGTCACTAGTCTACTATTAAGGAAACGATGAGGAGGTTTTAGAAGGGATGTAACCACAATAGTCTCAATTCATGTATACCCCTCCCCCCCATCATTGTTCCTACTGACCTACTTCTGGTGCTTATATATGTATTATAGGACTTGCTCTGTGACATCTGCTGCTAAACATCTGTACACCTTGTACTGTAACCACTGCACAATGTATCAGCTGTATGTTTTTTTGTATTTGCTTTTATTAAATAAAAAACTTTATGTTAAAAAAATAAACCTAACTAACACCTGTACTTTGGTGGTGAATGCTATCCACCACCAATCTCTAATATCTTCCCTCCCTCCTAAACAGGAACAGATTACCGAAAAGTTACATGTAGAACTATGGGACCTTTTCTTTTTCCTTAAGTCTGTTTATTATATGGATATGGTTCACCTCCTTATATATTACATTGATATAGTTTTACAATTTTACTGTGCGAAAACTCTGAAAATTTCAAACAAAACCTCAAGTAATTTAAAAAAAAAAAAAAAAGGTAAAAAGATTCTTTCCTACTGTTTGGGAACTGTCTCATATCCTTAAGCCAGTGCTGATGGTTCACTTGCTAAAACAAACAAATCAGCTTTTTGGGGTCTATTGGAAGCCAAATTTTTAGTTGACAAATTTCTGGCTGTTGGAGCTATTCTCTTTGATGGCATGGTAGTCATTCAAGCAATTTGGTCCATACCAAGTACCTTCGGAGAGCTAGCCAAGACAATACTGCAGTACATAGTCAAGCTTGTTCTGAGGCACAACTGTACATGGATAGAATTTGTGATTGACTGGTATCCCGAAATGAGTATTAAAATCTAAAACAGTCACATAGAGCTGGTCGTGGTACACAACAGGTAAAAATTTATGGACGGATCAGAAGACACCAACACAATGAAAAAAGTTTCTATCAGATGGAACAAAGAGGAACTGACAGAATCCTCTATGTTGTGTGGCGAGGTGCGGATCTTACAACTGTGGGTAAAGACTTAAGCTTGTACATAGCACATGGAGACCTGTGTCACTGCGTGACTGTAATGTAGGATTTATAAACTCTTAGTGAAGTTGAAGATTTGACATGTGATCATGAGGAATGTGACACCAGGGTGTTTTTTCATGCAAAACATGCTGCACAGAAGCATCAAACTGTAGTCATCAAGAGCCTTGATACTAATGGGGCAGTAATTGCTTTAAGTTTTCAGCAAGATTTACCATATAGGTTACATTTTTTCACAGGGGTTGGCAACAAAACAAGGATCATTGACTTAGCTAATGTGTCATCAGCTCTTGGCACCAATGTGTGTTTGGCACATATTAGGATCCATACCTTCTCAGGTTGTGACTCTACAAGCACCTTTTATAGTAAAGGCAAAAGAAAGGCATTTACAGCTGCAAGTCTTTTTGGGGATGTCTCTACCAGCTTTGCACATCTAGAGAGTGAATTTTTTTGCCCATTCTTCTTTGCAAAATACAGTGCCTTGCAAAAATATTCACCCCCCTTGGCTTTTTACCTATTTTGTTACATTATAGCCTTTAGTTCAATGTTTTTTTTTCCTGAATTATATGTGATGGATCCGAACTCAATAGTCTAAGTTGGTGAAGTAAAATTTAGAAAAATATATACATAAAACTATTTTTCAGAAATAAAAAACTGATAATTGGCATGTGCGTATGTATTCACCCACTTTGTTATGAAGCCCATAAAAAGCTCTGGTGCAACCAATTACCTTCAGAAGTCACATAATTAGTGAAATGATGTCCACTTGTGTGCAATCTAAGTGTCACATGATCTGTCATTACACATACACACCTTTTTGAAGGCCCCAGAGGCTGCAACACATAAGCAAGAGGCACCACTAACCAAACACTGCTATGAAGACGAAGGAACACTCTAAACAAGTAAGGGACAATGTTGTTGAGAAGTACAAGTCAGGGTTAGGTTATAAAAAAAAAAAAAAAACTTTGAGGATCCCTAGGAGCACCATCAAATCTATCATAACCAAATGGAAAGAACGTGGCACAACAGCAAACCTACCAAGAGACGGCTGCACACCAAAACTCACAGACCGGGCAAGGAGGGCATTAATCAGACAGGCAGCACAGAGACCTAAGGTAACCCTGGAGGAGCTGCAGAGTTCCACAGCAGAGAATGGAGTATCTGTACATAGGACGACAATAAGCTGTACGCTCCATAGAGTTGGGCTTTATGGCAGAGTGGCCAGAAGAAAGCCATTAAATTCAGCAAAAACCAAAATGGCACGTTTTGAGTTTGCGAAAAGGCATGTGGGAGACTCCCAAAATGTATGGAGGAAGGTGCTTTGGTCTGATGACACTAAAATTGAACTTTTTGGCCATCAAAGAAAATGCGATGTCTGGCGCAAATCCAACACATCACATCACCCAAAGAACACCATCCCCACAGTGAAACATGGTAGTGGCAGCATCATGCTGTGGGGATGTTATTTCGGAGTCGGGACTGGGAAACTGGTCAGAGTTGAGGGAAAGATGGATGGTGCTAAATACAGGGATATTCTTGAGCAAAACCTGTACCACTCTGTGTGTGATTTGAGGCTAGGACTGAGGTTCACCTTCCAGCAGGACAATGACCCCAAACACACTGCTAAAGCAACACTTGAGTGGTTTAAGGGGAAACATGTAAATGTGTTGGAATTAAATGTGTTGCCTAGTCACAGACCTCAATACAAGAGAAAATCTGTGGTCAGACTTAAAGATTGCTGTTCACAAGCGCTAACCATCCAACTTGAAGGAGCTGGAGCAGTTTTGCAAGGAGGAATGGGCAAAAATCCCAGTGGTAAGATGTGGCACGCTCATATAGACTTTTTTAAAGCGTCTTGGAGCTGTAATAGCCGCAAAAGGTGGCTCTACGCAGTATTGACTTTAGGGGGGTAAATAGTTATGCACATTGACTTTTTCTGTTATTTTGTCCTATTTGTTGTTTGCTTCACAATAAAAAAAAAACATCTTCAAAGTTGTGGGCATGTTCTGTAAATTAAATGATGCAAATCTGCAAACAATCCATGTTAATTCCAGGTTGTGAGGCAATAAAACACGAAAAATGCCAAGGGGGTGAATACTTTTGCAATGCACTGTAGTTCAAGCTTTGTGAAATTGGATGGAGAGCATCTGTGAACAGCAATTTTCAAGTCTTGCCACAGTTTCTCAATTGGATTTAGGTTTGGACTTTGACTGGGCCATTCTAACACATGAATATGCTTTGATCTAAACCATTCCATTGTAGCTGTGGCTATATGTTTAGGTTTGTTGTCCTGCTGGCAGATGAACCTCCTCCCCAGTCTCAAGTCTTTTGCAGATTCTAACAGGTTTTCTTCTAAGATTGCCCTATATATGGCTCTATCCATCTTCCCATCAACTCTGACCAGCTTCCCTGTCCCTGCTGAAGAAAAGCATTCCCACAACATGATGTGGCACCACCATCACCATGTTTCACAGTGGGGAAGGTGTGTTCAGGGAGATGCGCAATGTTAGTTTTCTACCACACAAAGTGTTTTTGCTTTTAGGCCAAAAAGTTTAATTTTGGTCTCATCTGACCAGAGCACATTCTTCCACATGTTTGCTGTGTCCCCCATATGGCTTCTCACAAACTGTAAACGGGACTTATGATGGCTTTCTTTCAACAATGGCTTTCTTCTTGCAATTCTTCCATAAAGGCTAGATTTTTGGAGTGCACGACTAATAGTTATCCTGTGGACAGATTCTCCCACCTGAGCTGTGGATCTCTGCAGCTCCTCCAGAGTTACCATGGGCCTCTTGGCTGCTTCTCTGATTAATGCTCTCCTTGTCCGACCTCTCAGTTTAGGTGGACCACCGTGTCTTGGTAGGTTTGCAGTTGTGCCATACGCTTTCCATTTTCAGCTGATGGATTGTGAACAGTGCTTCGTGAGATGTTCAAAGCTTGGGATATTTTTTTATCACCTAACCCTCCTTTAAACTTCTCCACAACTTTATCCCTGACCTGTCTGGTATGCTGTATTTATACTGAGATTAAATTACACACAAGTGGACTCTATTTGCTAATTAGGTGACGTCTGAAGGTAATTGATTCCACTAGATTTTAGTTAAGGGTATCAGAGTAAAGGGGGCTGAATACAAATGCATGCCACACTTTTTAGATATTTATTTGTAAAATAAATTGAAAACCATTTATCATCTTCCTTCCACTTCACAATTATGTGCCACTTTGTATTGGTCTATCACATAAAATCCCAATAAAATACATTTACGATTTTGGTTTTAACATAACACAGTGTTTAAAATATCAAGGGGTATGAATACTTTTTCAAGGCACTGTATTTGAGGTCTGGGTTAATCTCAGATAACCTAAATCTCATCTCAGCCCTTCCATGTTGCCTTATTTTTTGCAATTTTTCTTTGGAGTTTAACAACCTAAACACTGATCTGCCATGTGCCATTTTTTTTTCTCTGTGGAATGTATCATTCTATATACAGTAAGCATACTGTGTGCAGATGTTTAAAAAAGCCCTAACAACAACTCTAAACACCAAAACTGTAACCGTACACTTACACATCTGGAAGAGGAAATGGCATGTTAAATAAGAGCCAATTAATGAGCCTTCCTCATTGAATAAAAATTCCCTTTATAATTAAACAGCCACAAATTAATACTGCAGTGCTAAAGTAGGCAAGATGAAAAGCCAGTACTCAAACCACTCCCAAACTGATGGGAAGTACTGATCTTGCAGGTTAGCAGTGGATGAATTGTTCCAACAATATTGTTGAATTTTTTTCCACCAAATTCGTGTGAAGAAGTATAGTTACACACAGTTACAAAGTTTGGAATTTTTAAGACAATACCTGACAGTCTAATGCCGCATACAGGCGATCAGAATTCCGACAACCAAATTGTGGATTTATTTCCGACGGATGTCGAACTTGTCTTGCATACACACGGTCACACAAATGTTGTCGGAAATTCCGAACGTCAAGAATGCGGTGATGTACAACACGTTGTACGACGAGCCGAGAAAAATGAAGTTCAATAGCCAGTGCAGCTCTTCTGCTTGATTCCGAGCATGCGTGGAATTTTGTGCGTCCGAATTGCCTACACACGCTCGGAATTTACGACAACATATTTTGTTGTCGGAAAATTTGAGATCCTGCTCTCAAACATCTGTTGTCGGAAATTCCAACAGCAAATGTCCAATGGAGCCTACACACGGTCAGAATTTCCAACAACGGGCTCACATCGAACATTTGTTGTCAGAAATTCTGATCCTGTGTACGTGGCATAATAGATAGTAATTATATTTTCAGAGGAAAGGACCCCATTTTCCCATCTTATAACTGAAATATAGTGTGTGACTTTAAGTACAAATAGTGCTTACACCCTGAACTGACTGTATGTTTATACCCCTTGCCTTACAATACCTACCTATTGTCTTGAAAGACCATATTCCATGTCAAGCCCAGAGAGCCATATGTGAAGTGAATGGAAAAAAACATTGTAATCAAATATTACATCTTCTAAACTTAGACAATCTAACACACCAAGAGCTTCCCTGGTTGCACAATTAACCAATTCTCCCTGGCTAAGTCTTGCAGCAATTAGTTGGTTCGCTGAGTAGGGGCTTCCAAGACTTAACCCCAACCTCTGCAGACATAGACCACTTTTATGGGTCTATTAAAGCACTCACATATAAAGACTGTGTAGTCCGGCGTGGGTAGGTTAAGTAAAGGCCATATCTGTGCTCTCAGATGGTAAGAAGGCTTCTTTCCATCAGAGAGCACGGATATGGCCTTTACTGAACCTACCCACGCCGGACTACACAGTCTTTATATGCGAGTGCTTTAATGGAATTGTGTCATTAAATTTTACAATCTTACTAAGAGGCGCCTTTGCTGTTTTTCCTTTTTTTACATATTTGGAGTGGCTTCACCCCCCAGTTAAGGCTGCCCTACTAACAGACCGTACACATCTCACGGAGAGCTTCCAGTGCTCAAAGGACTTTTTAATGTGTATTGAGGTTTATTGTTAACATTGTAACCTGCGCTGCTTCTTGTGTTGTATTCACCTTTATGGGTCTAACTGCTTGTCTCTGAAGGCCTCTTGCCTTCTCCTCTGTGAATCCATCTCATTCCAAATCCATACAGACATTGGGCCAGACCTGAGAGACATAGGGGGGGATTTACTAACACTGGAGGAGAATTTGGAGCCGCTGTGCATACTAAACAATCAGATTCTAACTTCAGCTTATTCAGTTAAGTCAGAAAACACTGGTTGCCATAGACAGCTGCTCCAGTCTTAGTAAATTCCTCCATCCTGTCCTTTTTCAGTGTAGCCAGTTTTGCATGGCAGCTGCCATCACAGGCCCAGCATGCACCAGTCCGTAATGTCAGAATGGGCGGTGCCACCAGGTGATGTAGTCATATGGCTCCGTCCCTTACCTACTGTATATAAGAACTGTCACAGCGCAGAGGAGGCATTCGGTGGGCAGCCATCCCAGAAGGCGGTCAGGAGGCGGTATGATTGACGATAGATTTACATCGAGAGACACTAATTATTTTTATTTTAATAAAGGATTTGTCAAAAACTTGTCTCTTGTTTTTATTACATTTTGACACTTTTTGGTGAATGGGTAGGTGCACTATTTAGCTGATACTCATTCTCATGGTGGGGCCGGGATCTAAATATCTTTAAATATAATAATAGTAAAAGGGTACGTAATTTACAGAATACACTTCTGTGGCTGACAGAGATCCAATTACAAAGCAGATGAGAAAGCTTAATATAAATCAATAGCCAGGACAAGATAGCTTATACCTGTGAGTCCTAGTATATCCAAGCAATTATTTATACTTTATAAAGACACCTTACTGACTGCAATGGTACTAACTGATTGGCACAGAGCAGGGATATGCAATTAGCGGACCTCCCATGAGGCAAAGCAAGACTCTGACAGCCACAAGCATGACACCCAGAGGCAGAGGCATGATGGGACTTGTAGTTTTGCAACAGCTGGAGGTCCGCTAATTGCATATCCCTGGCATAGAGCAAATGTGGTTCCAATATTCAAAAAAAGTGTTGGGAGGTTTACCAGGACACTACAAACCATTCAGCCTAATGTACATGGTTACATAGTTACATAGTAGGTGAGGTTGAAAAAAGACACAAGTCCATCAAGTCCAACCTATGTGTGTGATTATATGTCAGTATTACATTGTATATCCCTGTATGTTGGGGTCGTTCAGGTGCTTATCTAATAGTTTTTATAAACTATCGATGCTCCCCACTGAGACCACCGCCTTGCTGCTCTTACAGTAAAAAACCCTCTATGTAGTTTAAGGTTAAACCTCTTTTCTTTTTCATTTTAATGAGTGGTCACGTGTCTTGTTAAACTCCCTTCCACGAAAAAATGTTTTATCCCTGTTGTGGGGTCACCAGTACGGCATTCATGAATTGAAATCATATCCCCTCTCAAGCGTCTCTTCTCCAGAGAGAATAAGTTCAGTGCTCGCAACCTTTCCTCATAACTTATATTCTCCAGACCCTTTATTAGTTTAGTTGCCCTTCTTTGTACTCACTCCATTTCCAGTACATCCTTCCTGAGGACTGGTGCCCATAACTGGACAGCATACTCTAGGAGCGGCCGGACCAGAGTCTTGTAGAGCGGGAGAATTATCGTTTTATCTCTGGAGTTCATCCCCTTTTTAATGCATGCCAATATTCTGTTTGCTTTTATAGTAGCAACTTTTGAGGTAGGTCCTTCAGCTTTTGCATAGGCCCTTCAGGTCTGGTATGGAAAGGGGAATCCTGCGCCAAATTTAAAAAAATGGTGTAGGGGTCCCCCCAAAATCCATACCAGACCCTTATTCGAGTACGCAACCTGGCAGGCCACAGGAAAAGAGGGGGGACAAAAGAGCGGCCGCCCCCTGAACCGTACCAGGCCACATGCCCTCAACATGGGGAGGGTGCTTTGGAGTAGCCCCCAAAGCACCTTGTCCCCATGTTGATGGGGACAAGGGCCTCATCCCCACAACCCTTGCCCGGTGGTTGTTGGGGTATACGGGCCGGGGCTTATCGGAATCTGGAAGCCACCTTTTAGAAGGGGACCCCTAGATCCCGGCCCCCCCTATGTGAATTGGTAATGGGTATATTTTACCCCTACCATTTCACAAAAAGGTGTCAAAAATAGTAAAAAAGACAGGAGACACTTTGGGACAAGTCCTTTGTTAAAAGATAAAAAAAATAAAAATGTCCCACGATGTAGATCCACATGGCGTCAGAGGGGGGCGGGGTCCCCTGTTTACATCACTGAGTGGCCCCGCCCTCAGCTATATAACAGCTGTCATCGAGAAGAAGAGTTTATTTTTTCGGGTCGCCGGTGGCGTGAGATGGATCTACATCGTGGGACATTTTTGTTTTTTTATCTTTTAATAAAGGACTTGTCTCAAAGTGTCTCCTGTCTTTTTTACTATTTTTGACACTTTTTTTTGTGAAATGGTAGGGGTAAAATGTACCCGTTACCAATTCACATAGGGGGTTCCTGGATCTGGGGGTCCCCTTGTTAAAGGGGGCTTTCAGATTCCGATAAGCCCCCCCGCCCGCATACCCCCACAACCACCGGGCAAGGGTTGTGGGGAAGAGGCCCTTGTCCCCATCAACATGGGGGGCTACTCCAACGCACCCTCCCCATGTTGAGGGCTTGTGGCCTGGTACGGTTTAGGAGGGGGACGCTTTCTCGTCCCTCCCTCTTTTACTAGGGCCTGCCAGATTGTGTTCTCGGATAAGGGTCTGGTATAGATTTTGGGGGGACCCCTACGTCATTTTTTTTTATTTGGCGCAGGGTTCCCCTTAATTTTCCTACAAGACCTGAAGGGCCTGGTATGAATTTTAGGAGGACCCCATGCAATTTTTTTTTTTTCATTTTTGGTTCAGGGTTCCCCTTAATATTCATACCAGACCCAAAGGGCCTGGTAATGGACTGGGGGGGGACCCATGCCTTTATTTTCAATGAGATTTATCTATATTGCCGAGACCCGACAATTCATTACAGCTACGATCAGTTTTTAAATGACTTTTTTCCTTTAGAAATGTCATTTTGCTGTGGTACTGTTCTAAACATGGGAAAATTGCTCCACTTTACAGGCATACTATAGACACCCACCAGTCACGATATTAAAAGGAATATTTAATTTTTATTGCTTCACTTTAAGCATTATTCAAATCACTGCTCCCGAAAAAACTGACATTTAAAAAAAAAATGTTTGCATTGATACATGTCCCCTGGGGCAGGACCCGGGTCCCCAAACACTTTTTATGACATTAACTTGCATATAAGCCTTTAAAATGAGCACTTTTGTTTTTTCATGTTCGTGTCCCATAGACTTTAACGGTGTTCGCGTTTTCGTCCAAATTTTTTGCCTGTTCGCATGTTCTGGTGTGAACCGAACCGGGGGTGTTCAGGTCATCCTTAATGTTAGGCTAACTGGTCTGTAATTCCCAGGGATGTATTTTTGGCCCTTTTTAAATATTGTTGCTACATTGGCTTTTCTCCAATCACCTGGTACCATTCCAGTCAGTAAAAATTAGAAACAATGGTCTGGCAATTACTTGACTGAGGTCCCTAAGCACCCTTGGATACAAGCCATCTGGTCCCGGTGATTTAATAATGTTAAGTTTCCCAAGTCTAATTTTAATTCTGTCCTCTGTTAACCATGGAGGTGCTTACTGTGATGTGTCATAAGGATAAACACTGTAGTTTATCATAAGGATAAACACTTACTGAAGCCCTCCTTTTCCCTTGTGAAGACTGAGAAGAACAATAAATTCAATACCTTCGCCATCTCCCCATCCTTTGCAACCCAATGTCCTTCCTCATTCTTTATGGGGCCAATATGGTCTGTCCTCCCTTTTTTACTAAATATAAAGAAAAACAAACCTATAGCCACATCCGTATAGTTAAATTGTCAAAAGAAAAAAAGGGGGGGTTCGGCAAGGAGCCCCTGGTCGGACTTTAAAGGCACAGCAAACCAAAGGGATCATAGTCAAAATAACAATGTAATAAACTTTATTAAATATAAATGTATAAGTAACAAAAACATCAACAAGAATAATAAAAATCATCTATATAGAAATATACATGATGTGAGCCCCGATGCGTCTACGCATTTCGTTAACACTTCTTCAGGACACATTCAGGTTTCAATTAATACAAAGAAAGGTCTCACTTATAAGTCAAATGATAATAGGGATCTATAATTCATATTTCCACTGTAGATGCAGGGATTTTGTCATAAGAGTAAGTGACCGTCAGCTGTTGTCATATATGTCCAGACTCTGTTTTCATTCCCAACAGAGAAAAACCAAAACATTTTTTTGCCAATGAGCTGCGGGAATAAACGTACATGCTACAAAGCTCCACCAATCGTCAAAGGGCACAAAGAATCCCGTAAAAAATGTCCACTTGATAATCCATATGGGAGTGTGTAAATACACTGAGGGAGCTTTCAATCAGCTTGGGTATACATCCCCTGAAGGACACAGAGCGTCTCATCAATAAATTACTACAGGTACTACAATCATCAAATACTATTATCAAAAAATAACAGGAACTTATTCCCTGTAAAAGGTCTGTTTATTTGTGGGAAACATTAAATACATATACCACGTGGTACAGTAAAACATTGTGGTCAGCTGGATACCTGGTTTATGAGACACAACTTGTACCACCTTATGTCCATTCATTTATATCAAACCTGCCATCAAACATTTTCTTTCAGTATATACTGTTTATCAACTTTAAGGCTAGGTTCACACTGCTGCGAATTTTATTGCGAATTTGAGCCGCTGCGATCGCTCTAATTCGCAAGTAATTTTAATAACATTGTTTTCCATGAGTGCCGTTCCCATCAATGCGTTGCGAATCTAACCTGCGTGAAAAAAAGGTCATGTGCGAGTTTGATCCGTGTGCGATGCGAATTCAGCTCCATAGACTTCAATTGAATTCGCAATGAAAACGCAATCGGACGTTCACATCACTGCTATATTTTTTTTTGGCTTCCCCCTCCAACTCCTCCCATCCTTTTCCCCTCACAGCCCCACCCTTCCCCCTCACTAACTCCCTTCCTGTTTTCTCCATGTGCTGTGCTGTTCACAGTCACATACCACAATGGCAAACAGGCGCACAAAGACTGGCATAGAGAATGAAGATCTGATAAGGCTGGTCCAACAAAGGCAATACCTCTGGGACTGCAGGGACCCACGTCACAAAGATACTGGGAAGAAGAACCAAGGATGGCAGGAGATAGTCAAGATCCTGTTTCCAGAGTGGGACAGCCTGACACCTAATGTCCAGAAAGACCTGGGTAAGTACAATTGCTACCTGCACTCTGTGCTTAGCTTGTTTACAGTTAGGGTTAGTGTTGAGATTAGGGTTGAGATTAGTGTTAGGGTTAGTGTTGAGATTAGGGTTGAGATTAGTGTTAGGGTTAGGCTGGTTCTTGTTATGGTTATATGTATTAATGATATGTTATTTTAAGATCTATATGTACACAAATACAAACACACACACACACCCTGTAAAATAATGTCCAGACACACATGTGAACTGTAGCTAATATAACATTTTATTTCACACAAATCTAATTTACAACATGGAGTATGTTCATCAGAGTACAGTGTTTTATTTTTTAGGCATTAATTGCATCTAGCTGCCATGATAGCTGCCCACTTTCGGACATAAAGTACTCTGTGAAGTCGTGGCGAACATTTTCCCCACTGTAGTTGCCACGGGTTCCGATCCACGTTGGCTCTTCAAGGTCATGCATCAAACTGTCCTCAAATATGTATCCATCCCGAGCACGAACAAAATTGTGCAATGCACAGGCTGCTTGCACTGCACTGATGGCGTGCTCCATACTCAGGCAGATAGATGAGTGCAAGAAACGCCACTTATTAGCAAGTATGCCAAAAGCACACTCTACTACACGTCTTGCCCTTGTCAGTCTGTAATTAAATACCCTCTTTTCAATGGTAAGTCCTCTTTTGGCATATGGGCGTAGAAGATGCTTGGATATAGGAAATGCCTCATCCCCAACAAACACATAAGGCTCCAGAGGTTGATTGGTTCCAGGAAGTGGTTGGCTATCTGGAAAGTTCAATGTGTTTTCACGAAGCATCTTGCCAAAGGATGAATGAGAGAAGATGCTTGAGTCAGAGCTACTTCCATATGAACCAATATCCACATAGGTTAATGAATAATTTGCATCGGCCACTGCCATTAAAACGAATGAGAAATACTTTTTATGATTAAAGTATTTAGAGCCACTACGAATTGGGCTGATTATTCGGATGTGCTTTCCATCTACTGCACCCAAACAATTAGGGAAATTGCACCGCTGCCAAAAAACTTCGGCTATTTTAGCCCAGTCTTCCCTAGTCGGCTTCTTCATCACCAACTCTTTTAACACTTGCCATATAGCTGCACACGTTTCATGCACAATCAAACTCACTGTTGATTTTCCCAGCTTGTATTCAAAATGTAAACGAGCAAATGAATTGCCAGTAGCTAGGTACCTGAAAGGAAAGAGAAGCATAATTAACAGTGTTCATGGTTTTTTTCAGTTTTCGCTCTCAAGACAAGATGGCGTAGTCTACGTGACACATACACAAAATATGTGAAAAATCAGCGGGAGACCAAGAGTGGCTCAGCTGCCTCCAGAAAAAAGCCCTACGCCTTTGCTGGATACCTAGCTTTTCTAAACCCAGTCCTGGAACTAAGGAAGTAAGCAATTATTAACTATACCTCCCTCCACCCTCCTTCTCACCATCACTCCTTCCTTCCCTATACCTCCTCAATCTACCACATTTACATTTTAGTTGGTTTTGGCTGAGATATAAATTACCCTCTATTTACACAATAATTTCTTATTAAACTTTTATATGTTACAGCACCGAATCCAGTTGGCAGGAGGAGGAAGTCATGGTTCCGGGAGACCAAGTGGAAGCCCCTGCTGAGGAGGAAATTGTGGGCTGCAGCCCTTTGCTGCAGTCTCCAATGGAGCAGTCTGGTCCGGAGGAGCCCTTTGCTGCTGAAGCATCAACGGCTCCTATTAAATCACAGTCACAGCCAAGATCTAATAGGCGCTCCCAAACAAACAGGAGAGCTCCATTGCAAGAGGAGGATGATGGCACTGGGCAGCTGCTAAGCATTGTGTCCGGAATTTCCCAACAAATTGAGGCACAGCGCTGCCCTCACACTCTATTCATAATGAGTTTACTTCCTCTTGTACAACAGGTTCCAGAGGATAGATATTTTGCAATGAGAATGGCTGTCCAACAGTGCATATACTCATTCACTGTTCCCAGACATCCGTCCTCATTATCCAACCATCCTCCTCCACCCCAAAATGTACCAAACCCTTACCCTTCAAGCTTTGAAAATGTAAGAAGTATTTATGATATCAATACTTCGGACATCCCACATCCCATTCCGTCACCTATTCCGACTGTGATTTCCCCCCCTGTCAGACCTCAAAATTTCACACCACCAATGCCCCCCACCAATTCTGAAATCTCAAGAAACATCAGACCACACAATCTACACATTGTTCCGCCTTCTAGATCAAGAGCAGCCAAGAGCGGCAACTATTACACCACATTACCTCCCGTGTCCTCCAATAATCCTCCAGCGGCCTCTACCATCCCTCAAATGGCATACGGGGAGCCTCATATTGATTCACAATATGGCACCCAATCAAGACAGCTAACCTATTCGAATTATTTGAGTGCACCTTTGCCAAAATACTCAGAGGTCCCAGGGCCGAGTTCTAATATTTTTAAAAAGGGAGCAGAGACTTATTATAATCTGTGAAGAATATTGTTTTATTTTGTGTTTATTTCTTTCTGTTAATATTATATTTCTGGTAAAGAAATATATTTCAGGATAGGGTGCCGATACCTTTAATTTTCTGTGAAGACTATCGTTCTAAAAGATTTATGTTACATGTTATTTAAGATAGTTTGTGTTATTTAAATACTTTACATTTTCACAAAAATGTTTACTGCCTTTTTTGGCTTGTTTGATTTAAACAAAAAATAAACGTCAACAAATATGTTGGATTAGAAGATACTTTGCATTGGTTTCCTTTTTCTATGAGATTAGGTACTAGATCTTACCTTAAGGTTACTAGTAATCGCTCTGCTGGTTCCACACTCTTCCTGAAGTTGGTGTTCTGATGTTCCAAATAGCTGTAGGTCAGTCGTAGCAATTCGTCAAAGCTAAAAGTTATATATATACAAAAAGAGTTGAGAGTGCGTAGATATGTGAAGATTAATCAGATGAGAAAGTGGGGTGAAAGGGAGGATAGCTAGGATATATCTCAAAAATGTATTGAGGAGAGGGAGAGATAATAGATGAGAAGAGGGATGTACTGTGGGTTAGGGAGGGCAAGGGATACTGGGGGGGTTAGGGTTGGGATTAGGGTTAGGGTTCTGGGAAGGGTTAGGATTAGTGGGGGAGGGATACAGGAGGGAGGTAGGTAGGGGGTCTGAATGAATTTTACTCACCTGCTCACTGACATACGAGCGTAGTTAAAAAATTTCTCATTATGAGCACGTAGATCATTATAGATTAGCCTGAACTGGCCTCTCTCCTCCCTATTTGCAATTACAGGGTGGACCCAGTATCTTCTACTTCTCTGCATCATCCTCCTCTTCCTCAACTTGGCTTTTTTCTTTTTTATCATGACTCCAGCTGTAGCAGTTACAACTGCTGCCATAACCAAGGGCAATGACTGATGATACATGCTGACACACAAACACACGCTCTTCTCCACACACTACTCAAACCAGGGATAGAACAGGAAGTGATACAGCTCTTTATACGTAAGCATAAACACTGTACTCTATTGGACAGACATAAAATCGCTTGACACTCCCAATTTGACAACCAATTCGCAATGTTAGCCGTAGAATCGCCGTAAATTCGCAAAAAAAAAAAAGAATTCGCAATGCAAATTCGCAACGCAATCGGAACAAAATCGCGTTCAATTCGCACCGCAGCAGTGTGAACCTAGCCTAATGGATCCAACTTGGTGAGCCCATACAAACCACCTCCTGGTTTTCAAAGGGGGCAAATAACTCATCCTTTGGACCAAATTTGTTTCATCAAATGTACACTAATTTACTTTTTCATTCGCAGAACTTCATGACATATGTACTATTTTTGCTTCCAAGGTCATTTTTCTGCTGAATTCCTGGCGAGCATCTTGGTGAGCTCAATCCCACTTAATCATATTGTCTGCACCCTTTTTTCCACAGATATGTGATGATCTCAAGCCCATTTGGCTAACAAAGACTCAATCCAGATCAGCTCCCCATAAATGACCAAGCAGAGATGATATTTATAGATCCTTGGCTATATACTTCATCACTGATATACACAGTCCAGGCAACTCCAGCTATCAAGAACTGCAGCTTTTTGTGGAACCTGGGTGTTGCAGAGCCAACAGCCCACCCAATCAAAAGAGCTGAGAGGGTGAGACATAGGCATTCTGAAGTATTGTTTTATACCCCAGCTGACACCCCATTAATGTCAGTAATCCAAGCCATATAAATATTTCCAGATTACAAAGCCTTAGAACCTGACAACCAACATATTGGTTTTATGGAATAAAATTGTGATATTATAATGATCAAATTTGCAAAGATAAACATAAAAAGCAGATAGATTTATCGCCTAGAAGATTTAAAGTGGTTGTAAAGGCAGAAGGTTCTTTTTTATCTTAATGCATTCTTTGCATTAACATAAAAAACCTTCTCTGTGCAGCAGCCCCCCCTAATACTTACCTGAGCCCCATCTAGATCCAGCAATGATGCAGCAGTGTCTAGGCTGCCCAGGACTCCCCTCCTCATTGGCTGAGACAGCAGCGCAGTGCCATTGGCTCCTGCTGCTGTCAATCAAAGTCAGTCAGCCAATGAGAAAAGAAAGGGGTGGAGCAGAGTCACGGCTCCATGTCTGAATGGACACAGGGAACTGTGACTCAGCTTGTTTGCACTCAACAGGAGGGCGGAGCCAGGAGTATCAAAGAGGGACCCGAGAAGAGGAGGATCTGGGCTGCTCTGTGTAAGTATGAGCAACTTCCTATTTGCTTGCAGAACCAAATCAAGTCTGCCTAAATGCACCCCTGCCGTTCATTAGTGGCCTTTATTTCCATTAGTGAATACAAGGTTTCCTCTGATGGACAGAGATAGAGAGGTGGGCTGATGACACCTGATGCCATTATTTCCATCTACGCCACTTAGAGGAAGCCTTATTTTCACTGATAAAAATACAAGGCAATTCCTGAGTGGAAGAGAAGCATTTTATTCCCACAGCAAAGTCATCCATACTGCTTTGGAATGCAGTAATAATTCTGCTGTTTAACTCTAATCTTCTAACCTGTAACGGCATAGCCTGTGGATAATTTAATGTACTGCATTTTGTCGTCATTCCACAGTGCGCAATTTTAAAGCGTGACATGTTAGCTATCTATTTACTTGGTGTAATAACATCTTTTACAATGTATATTTTATAAAAAAAATTGGGTAATATATCAGTGGTGGCTGGTGAAGTTTTAAAATGGGGGACGCCAGACCCCACCCTTCCTTTTTGACCCCTTTGGCGAAAATGGGCATGGCTTAAAGGGTGTGACTCTAAGGGGGTGTGGTTAGCGTCTGAGATGAACGAGGGATGGAGGGAGAGGGAGGGACAGCAGGCCCAGATCCTACACAACAATAGAAATATGTGTATTATAGAAAGTTTAACAATCGGCAGATAAAGATACTCCAAACACCTGCTGTTAGCACTTCAATCATCCCGACACCATGGTTGTTATGGTGTCAGGATGATTGAAGCGCCTTATTTCTATTATTACATTGTAATAAAAAAAAGAAATTATTCAACTCACCATAATGCAGAATCAGTGGGAGCCCTGAGAGTGTCACCTGCCACGTCGCCTGCCCCCAGATGTCATCAGGTGCCCCCAGTGGAGTCCGTCCTTACATCAGGTGCCCCCAGCAGAGTCCCTCCTTACATCAGGTGCCCCCAGCGGAATCCGTCCTTACATCAGGTGCCCCCAGCAGAGTCCTTCCTTACATCAGGTGCCGCAACAGGTCTCTTCTTACATCAGGTGCCCACATCAGCGTAGTCCCTCCTTACATCTGTGTCCCCATCAGCGGAGCCCCTCCTTACATCTGTGTCCCCATTAGCGGAGTCCCTCCTTACATCTGTGTCCTCATCAGCGGAGCCCCTCCTTACATCTGTGTCCCCATCAGTGGAGCTCCTCCTTACATCTGTGTCCCCATCAGCGGAGTCCCTCCATACATCTGTGTCCCCAGTGGAGTCCCTCCTTACATCTGTGTCCCCAGCGGAGTCCCTCCTTACATTTGTGTCCCCATCAGCAGAGCAAAGTCCTCCTCACATCTGTGTCTCCGGCTGCACAGCCCTCCTTCATGTCGCATCCGTCAAGGGGATTAGGCGGCGGCCATCTTTTCGTAGCCCGCTATTTGATAAACTGCTGCGCAAATATTATGTGACATAAAATATTACAACAAACATAATTTTATTTCTTGGAGCCTTTGCTTTCAGAAAATATAGTAATGTTTGGGGTTCCAAGTAATTTTCTAGCAAAAGAAATGTAGATTTTTTACATGTACTGTATGTGAAAATTTTCAGAATTGCCCTGAGTTGGAAGTAGTAAATGAAGCTGGAATTCTACTTTAATGTGACCATTTTGCTAACTGTACATTATAGCATATGCCTTTTGGTATTAAACTGATTATTTTCTTTCTTATACATATGTGTAAATGTTTGTTGGGAATGTAATTTTATCATAGCTGATAAAGCATATCACTAACTGGGGTTAGTGTATAAAACTTAGCTCTGTGTAGTTCAAAAACCAGACTTCAGATGCATATTGTGAAGTCACATACCAGACAAGGCACTTAACAACCTGATTCCAATAGAGGACTTGGCCTAATGGAGGTTTCTCCTGACTCATTTTGCAGTTCTTCAGACCTCATTATTTTCACACTGACCAACATGTCAGAAGGAAGATACTATCACTTTAGTCATTGTGGACCACTTTAACAAGTTTGCAGTGGCTGCAACCAGATGGCCATGACACCCCCCGGTTCGGTTCGCGGCAGAACATACGAACAGAAAAATTTGTGCGAACACGTGAACCCCGTTAAAGTCTATGGGACTCGAACGTGAAAAATCAAAAGTGCTGATTTTAAAGGCTAAGGCTGCTTTCACACTGGGGCGGTAGGGGGCGTCGGCGGTAAAACAGCGCTATTTTTAGCGCTGCTTGACCGGTCACTTGGCCCCAAGAAATCAGAGGGACCACCCCGCCACATCATTATAAAATTCACCTATTACCGCACAAAGGAAACCCTCCTCCGCGTGGCCCGGGACAAGCCCAACCTTACATTCCAGGGATACCACTACCAAATTTTTGCGGACCTTTCCCAGTCCACGATCGTGAAAAGGAGACAGATGAAGCCTTACACCTCAGCTCTCCAGTCGCATCAAATTCGGTACCGCTGGGGCTTCCCCTTCAAGCTCTCCTTCTCATACAATGGTCGCAGCCACACGCTGACCTCGCCAGACGAAGCACAGTCCGACCTGGACTCTCTCCACCTGCTACCATCTGGTAAAAACACCCGAAGCCCAACTGGATCAACCCCACCTCAGCCCTCTGCTAACCTCCCGGGTCGCACATGGGAAAAAGTCAAGGGGCCAAGACGCTCTCCCCCTCCTGCTCCGTCCGTGGCTGGCTCCCAACGTTCTGATCCAGGATGACCTCTGAAACCGTGAGTCTTGTCTCCCTCTTGGTCCCCCGGACCTTTTTGTATTTTACCAACCATCTCCCGTAAGTAATGGTTGGATCATACCCTCCCTTGCTATTGGCTTTTGACTTACCCTATTCACATACGCCCGATGGTGGTCAAGTTTGGGTTGGGTTATGTGCCCTCCTCCCCACCACCTGCCTGCCTCGACCCAATCTGTTAGGGAGGACTTTGATGTCTCCCCCCCTCCATCCTTGTTTATGACTACTCTCTCCTTCTCTTACATGCTCATATTGGAGATCCCTGAGCTCTTCCACTTGCTTTTGCACCCTGCCAGACTTAATTGTGTTGCTCCGGGATTTTCCGAATGCATTGGCATACTCCAAGATGTGCAGCACCTGACTCTTATTGCCACTCACCATCCGAATTACCTCCTCTAGACCTCCATTCTGGACTTCCATGTTGTCTTAATATCAAATGCTCCATCGCACCCGGAACCCTACTGTTTTGTTTTATTTGAATTACAGGGTTCTTCCCTGTCCTCATAAGCAGATGGTCATGTAGATGCATAAAACCTGGGAGCCCACCACGCCCCTCCCCCCCCTGCTTCCCTTCCACCACCCCCTCTCCCCCCTTTTTTCCTCCTCCCTTCCTTTTACTCTCCTTCTCCCCCCCTCCTTTTTCCCCTCCCCCTTTTTTTCCCCCTTACCCCCCTCTTCCCCCTCCCCCCCTTTTTTTTTCTTTTCTCCCTTCCCCCTCCCCCTCCCCTTCCCCCCCCTCCCCTTACCCCCCTCCCCTTACCCCCCTCCCCTTTTCCCTCCCCCCTCCCCTTTTCCCTCCCCTCCTCCCCTTTTCCCTCCCCTCCTCCCTTCTCCCCTCCTCCCTTTCTCCCCTCCTCCCTTTCTCCCCTCCTCCCCCCTCCCTTTTCCCCTTCCCCCTTCCTTTCCCCCTCCCTCCCTTTTTCCCCTCCCTCCCTTTTCCCCTCCCCTTTCCCCCTCCCCTCCCTTTTCCTCCTCCTCCATCTTTCCCCACCCTTCCCCCTTCTTCTCCCCCCCTCCCCTCTCCCCCCTCTCCCCCTCTCTTTCCCTTCCCCTGTCTCTTGTGGTCCTGTACTCCCCCTCCCTACCCCCTGTATGCTCTTACCTGAGCTATAACTGGCAATGCTTCTGCTCCTTATCTTATCGGGGGTCTCCGGGGGCCCGCCCCCCGCCAGCGATGGCGGCTGGTGGTTGGCCCCAGGGGACTTCTAGATGGACCCCATAACAGACCCCCCAGGCCGGATGGCTGGAAATTGGCCTGACTGTATGAGGTGCTTTGCAAGTGTTATTTCCAAGTTATGTTTAATACTGTTCTTAGGTAATTCTGAATTATATGTTTATATAATGCTTAACTTCTGTGACTCATTTCCAGGTTGATAATTAACGTCCAGTCTCTTTTACTAGTTTAATTGGGCTCTCTGGGGGCCCGCTTCCTGGTGGCGGTTGCGCCTGGGGGCGGGCTTCGGGAGATCCCTTGATGGACTTTAGGACTGATACCCCAGGCTGGCTGACTGGGGCCTGGCCTCGCTACATGACCCGAATCACAGGAGTTGCTTAATTCATTTGTGTTCTTTATTGATATGTAACAATTTTATGCTTAAAGTTCGATTGGCAATCCTTCGTTGTAACTTATCCTCGGATTGGTAAAATTTTCATATGGTTGACTCAGCCGGTGATCCCCCCCCCCTCTTCCCGGCACCCCCCTCTTCTTGCTAAATTTTGAACTATCCAGACCTAGAATGGCCATGTGTCCGGCGGTCGAGCCCCCCCGCCTTACACGTCTTGCCGAAGACGTGGTACACGCCCACCGTGGCGTACTTAGTATGTTTGTACTGTTTTTGCATTCTTTTTGTGTTTTTTTTTTCCTTCCCCCGTCCTCTCTCCTGTCTCTTGTATTGCATGTTTCTCTGTCTTTCTCTTTTCTTCTTCCCTCAGGCTGGAAACCCACAAAAGTTGTTGACCGGGATCCCTACCGACCTTAAATGCAGCTGCTGGACATCATCACGTGAGCTAACCTTCATCTCCTCACTATGACCCAATTCCCGCTGAAGTTTTATTCCCATAATATCCATGGTTTTAATTCACCAGTGAAACGTTCCAAGGTGTTTCATCACCTAAAATCCAGTTGCGTAGACGTAGTATGCTTGCAAGAGACCAGGTTTTCCTCCTCTTCTGCCCCAAAATTTGTTTCCTCTCACTTCCCTACATTTTATCTGGCTTCCGCCCCCGAAAAGCAGAGGGGGGTTCTCATAGCCTTTAGACGCAATCTCCTATTCTCATGCTCCAAAGAAATAGCGGACCCAACGGTAGATACCTGCTACTCCAGGCACATTAAATGGCCAGAATGTAACCCTAGTTGGGTACTATGCCCCCAACCGCTTCCAACATAAATTTTTCTCCCACCTTCTCAAGGTCGTATCCCAACACAGCTCCGGGACCCTTATCTTGATGGGTGACACGAACGTAGCTTTGGACTCCTCGGTGGACAGGAAATACTCATCCGGATCCTCCCCCTCCCATGACTCGGTCGTGGAGGAACAGATGAGATCTCTTGTACAATCCCATGGCTTGGTGGATGCCTGGCGGGAACTCCATCCCCGCGATCGCGACTTCACCTACTACTCTAGCCCGCATGATAGCTTTTGTAGGATCGACCACGTCTTTGTTCCTCTACGCCACATCTCCAACATCCACAAAATTACGATCCCCCCTTCCGTGTGGTCAGATCATGACCCTATCGTTTTTTTATTCACCCTCTCAGGTCTGATGCGCCCTACCTTTCAATGGCGATTAAATGACTCACTCCTTACAACACAAGATGCCCTCCTTGAGATTCATACACGACTCCAAACCTTCTTTAAGGAAAATGTAGGCTCCGTGTCTTCACCCATCTCTCTTTGGGAGACCCACAAGGCTACCATGAGAGGCCACTGTATACAACTGGCATCCTCCCGCAAACGCCACGAGGAAAAACAGACCAGGGAACTTACAGTTCTTTTGGCCTCCGCGGATGCGGAGTGGAAATCCCACCCCTTGCTAGCAAACAGGAAAGCTAGGGACACCCTAGCAGCCAAATTAGACTTGTTGGCCTCCGACCAAGCCGAGAAGGCCCTACGGTGGACTAAACATAAATTTTATTCCTGCGCAAATAAACCGGGCGCAATGCTGGCTAAGAAACTCAATGCTACATCTCGCAGCCATAAGCCTATCCGCCTTCGTACTGCCAACGGAGACCTGACTTTGGATCCGAGCAAAGTCACTGCGGCCCTGGCAGACTTCCTAGCCTCGCTTTATAGCAAACCTTCCCCCTTCCCTCTCAATCTCGCGGACGACTTCTTCCGGGATCTTCATCTTCCGCCTCTCTCCTCAGCAGCCTGTGCGACTCTTAATGCTAACATTACTGAACTGGAGGTGGCTCAAGCCATCAAGGGTATTCGTGTTTCTAAGGCTCCGGGACCAGATGGCTTCACCGGACTATACTACCGTAAGCTCTCTCCCCTCTTGCTCCCCCATCTGACGGCCTACTTCAACTGCATGAAACAAGGTACGCTGCCCTCCTCGGACTCACTGCGAGCTCATATCTCCATGATTCCTAAGACCATGGAGGAGGCTTACGAACCCCAGGCGTTTCGCCCAATTTCCCTATTAAATGAAGATGTGAAACTTTTGGGGAAAATTCTATGCTTTCGCATTAACAAGTATTTGCGCTCCTTGGTTCACAGAGACCAGGTGGGCTTCGTACCTGGCCGTCAGGCGGGGGACAATGTCCGGAAGGATGTCCACTTGATCACCCTACTACAGCAACGCAAAATCCCCGGCTTTCTCCTTTCTCTTGACATATACAAAGCTTTCGATACCCTCTCATGGGACTATCTACGTTACGTGCTACAACGATGGGGCTTTGGCGACTCGATTCTGTCATGGTTGACGGCCCTTTACTCAACCCCCTCTGCCTCAGTTCGTTATGCTGGTTGCCTCTCACCCTCTTTTCCTATCTCTAGGGGAATGAGGCACGGCTGCCCTCTATCCCCGGTCCTCTTTGTTCTTGCCCTCGAACCGCTAGCTATTGCCCTTAGGGCAGACCCTAATATCACGGGCATCCCTTATGCAGGCGACAACTATAAATTGAATATGTTCGCTGATGATTCCCCCTTGACCCTCACCAACCCCATCGTCACCCTACCAAATCTCCAGGCCCTTCTAACCCCTTTTTCAACTATCTCCGGCCTCCGTATCAACCCACACAAAACTACCGCCCTGAACGTAACTCTCCCAGGCCCCCTAGTCTTACACCTCCAATCTTCCTTCCCTTACCGCTGGGCAAGCTCTTCCCTGGACTACCTGGGTGTCAAGTTGACCACCTCTTACGCTTCCCTTTTCTCCGCCAACTACTACCCACTCTTACGCACAATTACTGCTCTCATGACATCTTGGCGATTCCCCTCTTTATCCTGGATCGGCCGTATCCATGCGGTCAAGATGACCATTCTTCCAAAGATTCTTTATTTTTTTCGAACCCTTCCTGTCCGGGTCCCTGCCTTCTATCTGAGGCTGCTTCAGAACAGACTTCTCACCTTTATCTGGGCACATAAACGCCCCAGGGTTTCCCCGCTCTACGATCTATGCTCATAGGTTACGGGGTGGGCTGGGCGTTCCGGACGTTGCAAAGTATTACCAAGCAGCTCAAATTTCCAACTCTCCATGCTCCACGCCACTTCTGATATCCCCTTATGGGTTTTCCTGGAGGTACCCAACTGCGCGCCTGTCCCTATCTCCGCCCTATTGTGGCTACCCCCTAAAATGCGACCGCCTTCTGCCAGCCCCCTTATGATACACAGTCTGAAATTATCGATACGATACTCGGGCAGGCTTATGTCCCCATTCTTACCGCTGCTTCCCCTCTTGAATAACCCTATGTTCCCACCTGGCCTAGAACAACCCCACATTTTCTCATGGTGGCCCACCCATAGGTTTTCCCTGGTTCGCCACTTTCTCCATACCCGCGCCTTTCCCACGTGGTCCTCGTTTCGAGAGACCCATGAAGCTCCACCTGCCGAACTCTTTCGTTATATCCAACTGCGACACTGGATAACTTCCCTTCGACGCCTGGGCTCCTTTCCATATCAAATGACTGCCTTTGAGCACTCATGCCAACATTGCCCAGGTGCTCGTGGCACCATTTCCATGATATACTCCTTACTAACTGCTGGCAGAAATTCCACTACCATTTCCTATATGCCTAAATGGGAACGCGACCTATCCCCGATAGATCTAGCAGACTGGAGTAAAGCCTGGTCCAGCATAGCAAAATGCTCCTTTAACACTGCCACGTTGGAGGCGGCCTATAAGGTCCTCCTGCGCTGGTATTGGGTCCCTGCCCGTATCGCCAATCAAACCCATCATGCAATGACAGATGCTTTCGAGGTTGTGGTCAACGAGGAGATGAACTGCACACGTGGTGGTCCTGCCCCCGCCTTATAGGCTTCTGGTCAAGGGTCTTTGGTCTACTTTCCTCCCTATTTCATGCTCCTTTCCGCAAAGACCCCAAATTTGCATTACTCCATTGCCCGCTCCCGGGCCTCTTCTCTCATCAACAAAAACTAGCTACATACTTATTTATTGCCGCCAAACAAACAATAGCGAGGGCTTGGAAAAAACCCTCTGTCTCATTTGCAGAGGTGAAGAATTCCCTGACGACCCTCATGATCCACAAGAAAATGTCCAGCGTCCTCCATGACTCCCATGCAAAATTCCTTAAGGTATGGGCCCCTGTGGTGGTCCTACACACTCCCCAACCTAAATCAGACTAGTCTAGGTCTTTAGAATCAACTTGAGCTGGCCTCCAGCCTGAGGGACCTCTTTTTCCCCTTTCCTTTTTCCCCCTCCATTTCCTCTCTTTCTGGGCCGCTCGCCCGCCGCTCTGTTCTACTCTTATATCCCTTCCTCCTTCCCCCTCCGTTGTTGTACATGTGTTCTTTTCCCCCCTTTTTTTTTTTTTTCTCTCTTCTTTCCTCTCTTCTCGTGTTTGTTTGTCTCCCCCTACCCTGTTTTGCGGACAACTCCGCTCACTTTAGTCTGCCTTAGCCCCTGGGCCTTACGGCTTGGGCATAGCGCACTGACCACCAGCCCTGGCTGACAGGTCAATGTCAGTTGATAAAACGCACTCAAAAAAATGTTCTGCGCTTTCATGTAAACCTTTTTTCTATATTTCTGTACATATCCCCTGTGTGTTTACTCATTATCTGAGGTTTTTCCCTTTCCTATATTTTAATAAAAAACATTGTACCAGAAAATAGGGGACCGCCTGTATATACTATACAGCCTGCCCTATACACTCTGCGGAAAATTGGGCCTTAGGTGTTGGTGGTACCAGAACACTGTAAGCCCTCACAGCTACTCTTGATGGGCGCTGGAACGGGCCCTGCTGCAAAATATTATATCAAGAATTGCAATTACATGCCCCTGTTAAACAGGGGCAAAAATATTGGGCCTTAGGCGGTGGTGGTGGTGGTGGCACAACACTGTAAAGCCTCACAAATACTCTTGTTGAGCGCAGGAACGGGCCCTGCTGTGAAATATTAGAACAAAAATTGTAATTACAATACAGTGCAGCCATACTGCAGTTGCTACTACTTTTCTGGTGGAGTACACAGTACACAATGCAGTGTATTGCGGTGTTGCAAAACAAAATATAAATCATGTTCAGAAGGCCACCAAGGAGAGGCAGACGCTCACAGGCCACTAAAAGAGGGCAAGCAGGCTCTGTGTCTACAGTCAACAGTGCTGGTCATGGAAATGGTGCATCCTCTGCCGGTGGCCGTGGGGCACACTTGTCCTTTTTTTCTGCTGCTGGCTGTGTTATTGAGCCAGAAAATGCAGAAGAGTTGGTGGAGTGGATAACAAAGCCGTCCTCATCCTCCTCATTCTCTGTCACTCAGGCTCAGAGTAGTTTTCCTTCCTATGTCCACAGTAACTTCTTCCGTAGCCCAACCATCATGCACAGAGGAGTCTCCCAAACTATTCGACCAGAGTGTCAGGTACATGCTGCTGGAGGATGCGCAGCGATTTGAAGGCTCCGATGTTGGTTCCCAGGTTGAGGAAGGGAGTAACATGAGCCTAGAGAGAGGGGTGCCCAAGAAGGACAAGAAACTGGCATGTTCCCCCAGCTGCAGCATAGTGCCAAGTTTGCTCCAGTGAGGAGGAGGGAGGGGATGATGAGGTCACTGACTCTACTTGGGTACCTGATAGAATAGAGGAGGAGAAGGAGGTACAACTCCAACGAGGCAGTATATCCTCTAGATGGCAGCTTAAGAGCAGCCACCCTACTGCATCACACCTCAGAGCTCCGCAGGTGCAGGGCCCTGCTGACTCCCCACTAATTTTGAAAAGTTCCTTGGTGTGGGCCTTTTTGGACACGTGTGCAGCAGATCGCACCATTGCTGTTTGCAACCTATGTCTGAAGCGGATCAAGCGTGGCCACAACAGCAGCCGCTTGGGCACCACATGCTTGACCAGGCATATGAAGACCTCCCATGCAGTCTTTTTCCTGTATGCTATATTTGAGATTTAATATCTCTCAGATATGATTTGGATTAAATGAGAGTTCTTTGACCATGAGTGAAAGCTTTAACACAATAACATTTCTTGGTGAGTAGTTGAAAGTCTATCTAATACACAACCATTTATCTATAGTCTACACCAAGGAAGGAAATATTAGGTTTAAACAAGAGAATTACATGAAGACATACAGAGTATATTCCTGAAAACATGAATCTGCAACCATATTTAGTTACAAGTAAAATGCAGACCTTTCCCATAATTACCCTTTGCACCAAGGTTCCATTCTGATGGTTGCTCTCCCATAAAAGTGTATGATTCCCTCCCATCTAGTCTGTGTATATCATTACATGCTGATGCCTCATTGGTTGGCATAGCGTGGCTCTGATTGGTGAGCTACCTTATTCCTGGTTAAGGACTGGCTATATCTCCAATCCCTATACTTTGCATAAGTCAGCCCCCTTTAATGCAAATCCTTGTGAATATTCTGAGCAGGAGCTTAACTTGAATTTTCCCAGGAAGTTAAGTATTGATTACGGGTTGGCCTCCCTTCATTGCATATCGCAGCATGAGATCCTTTCAAGTGAGTGTGTGTAAAACAATGAGGTTTGGATCCCATTGTTTGTATACACAAGCCTACGCACCGACTTGTCTGGTCTACCAGAGATTTCTGTGAAGATAGTATGTTCCGCCCTACATAGATAAAAGCTAAATTAAATATATTCATTAAATATAAATACATTAAATATAAATTAAATGTATTCATAATTACAATATCCATTGGCAACAGCACTTGAAAGACCCACATCAAAGAAAAAGGCGAACTTCTCCTTGCTCCTGATCTGGGATCTCCAACCCTACTCCAGTCCTCTTGAAAACATGCACTGAGAGGAATGAAGGTATAGCAACAGGTGTCCCAAGTACTTGCAGGCAATCTGCTAGCAGTAGACCACCATCTGATTTTAGCAGGCAAATTTCCCTACCCCAGTTGCTGAACCGTAAAAAGAAATTCGGTCCCAGCCATCCACATGCTCACAGTCTGAATGCTAGCTTGAATGCCAACTTGCCCAAATTGCTAGCACTGCAACTACTGCCTTTTCATCTGGTAGACTCTGCCCCCTTTGGTGAATTGGTGGAATGTGCTGTACCTCAGTTGCAGGTTCCAAAGCCATTTTTTTTTCATGGAAGGCCATTCCAGCTCTCTACCGGCATGTGGAAGGCAATGTTTTTGTCTTGTTGGACAGGGAGAACAGCAGTAAGGTGTATATTACCGCAGACTCATGGTCTAGAAGGTATGGGCAGGGATGTTACCTTTCCTATACAGCACACTGGGTAACTCTGCTGGCAGCTGGGAAGGTTGCAGGACAGGGTTCAGTATTGTTGGAGCTTGTTCTGCCACCACGCCTCCAAAATGCTAGCAGCGATTCTGCCACAGCTCCCTCCTCCACCTCCTCCACCTCCTCCTCTTCTTCTTCCTCTATGGCCTCTTCTGCAGATTTATTCTCTGAACCGGCGGTGCTCCGTAAGCGTTCAAGGGGCTACACAAGCACTCAGGCAAAAAGATGCCATGTGGTGCATGAGTTACATAGTTACATAGTAGGTGAGGTTCAAAAAAGACACAAGTCCATCAAGTCCAACCTATGTGTGTGATTATATGTCAGTATTACATTGTATTACATTGTATATATGTTGCGGTCATTTAAGGTGCTTATCTAATAGTTTCTTGAAACTATCGATGCCCCTCACTGAGACCACCGCCTGTGGAAGGGAATTCCATATCCTTGCCGCTCTTACAGTAAAGAACCCTCTACGTAGTTTAAGGTTAAACCACTGCTTAGGGGACGGGAGCCACACTGGGGCAGAGATTCTGTCAGCTCTGCAGGGGCAGGCTCAGAAGTGGTTGACGCCACACCAGCTTCAGCCAGGAATGGTTGTATGCGACAATGGCACCAACCTTCCCTTCGCCCTCTGACAGGGACACTTAACCCATGTTCCATGTGTGGCACACATCCTGAATTTGGTGGTGCAGCGGTTTTTGAGCAGGTACCCAGGCTTACAAGATCTCCTGAGGCAGGCCAAAAAAGTCTGTGGTCATTGCCAACGGTCATACAATGCCAGTGCTCGGCTGGCTGACATTCAAAGGGAATGAAACCTGCCCACCAACCACCTCATTTGTGACATGTCCACCAGGTGGAAGTCAACGTTGGCAATGCTGCAGCAGCTGTACATGCAGCAGAGGGCCATCAATGAGTACCTGTGTGAGTATGGAACCAGGACAGGGTCAAGGGAGCTTGGCAAGTTTTCGCCACGCCAGTGGCTACTGATCAAGGATGCATGCACTGACCTGTCACCAATTGATGAGGCCATGAGGATGGTGAGCAGCCACAATGCATGTATCAGTGATACTGTCCCTCTTGTCTTCCTGTTGGAGCACATGCTTCATTGAATAATGGACAGTGCTGAGGCAGAACAGTGTGAGGAAGAGGAGGACTTCCTTACCTCTCAAGGCCCCCTTTATCCAGATATTATTCCTGCAGGCCCACCAAACACACAGGAAGAAGAGGAGGAGGAGGATTGTGTCAGCATGGACATGGGGGATAACACTCAGCAGCAGTCTTCAACGGATAGCTTTCAGTCCCCAGAAGCCCAAGGAGTTTTACGTGGCTGGGAGGAGGTTGTTACGGATCATGTAATCCTTAGTGACCCAGAGGACTCAGAATCGAATGCCTCTGCAAACTTTCGCAGGCTTTGCAGAATCAGGGAGGCCATGCACCGTAAGGACCCTAGGATTCGTGGTATCAAAGAGAAGGAATCATTACTGGCTGGCAACCCTTCTTGATCCACGTTACAAGGGTAAGGTTGCAGAACTCATTCTGCCTTTGCAGAGGGAGCAGAGGATGAAACATCTTCAGGAGTGGTAGAGGTAGTGACAACACTCCTATAAAGAGGTGATAGGTAATGGTAAAATATCTGTTTTCAATTAGTTTACACCCCAATGTCTATTTATTTATTTGTTTGTTTATATGATGTCTTTGTATTTCTATGCATAGATTCTTGTATATTGCAACAAGATCTTACTATTCCCTGAGGAAGCCAATGTCTTGACGAAACATGTAGGAAAGGATACTGAGCTCTTGCTTTGAAGGCCGTCTCCACCTGGCCCACCCCACTGTATTATGGTAATGTACAATATATATGTCAATTGCAGCTAATGATTTTACAATTTTTTGTATGTATTGAATTGTGCTAAATAAAGTATTTTTTGTAATTTTACACTTACTATCTTATTTGCATACTTTTCTCTCTGGCACCGTTATAATCCCCTGCTCTCCCCACTGATCAAACATTAAGTCTTTTTGGGATGAGGTGCTGTATCTGATGTAACCTGTCTAGCCATACATTTAATCTTCAGGAGGCCTTGAAGAAAGGTTCGTGCAATGCATTTCCAGACCCTGTAAGGTTACAATTTACTGGTGCTGGACAACGTGTTGCTGAGGCTTCTGTCAGGTCACCTGAAGCCAGGTGACAGATGCACACCGTTGGGGTCAGGAGTGCACCGCAAAGGTAGTGGACCCTACGGCTGACTTCTGCGGATGGGAGTCTAGGTGGTTAAGGAAGGCAGGTCCGCTGGAACACCAACACAGATCCCACAGGGGCTAGAGTGTAAGAATCCCCAGGGCGCAGAGTCTAAGAGCCAGCAGGTGTTCACCAGAGCCTCTAGCGGTGAGGATGGACTGGGCTGCAACTTACTCCAGGTCGCGACCCCCAGGGTCTCCCAGCTCACGCCCACAGTAGGCTACAGGCGGACAGAGATAGTAAGGGAATAAGCCAAAGGTTGGGGCGACTAGCAGACAAGGAATATATATATATAAATATATATATATATATATATATATATATATATATATATATATATATATATATATATATATATATATAAATTTCCACTGTGCTACAATGTAAAGTAGTGAGTGTACAGCTTGTATAACAGTGTAAATTTTCTGTCCCCTCAAAATAACTTGACATAGCCATTAATGTCTGGCAACAAAAGAGAGTACACCCCTCTCTCTTGGATACTTGTATACTCCTGCTCAGTCTGAGGCTGTGGAACTCTGTGTAAGTGGAACTGGTCTAGGTGGTGAGTTAAAAACCAGAGTTAGAGTGAACAAGTCTTGCTTTTTGTTTGCTGGGTTGCATTTTTGGGGCTTTTCCTTTTAGTTTTTCAATCACCCTTTTCTGTCACTTTTTAAATAGCTTTATTTTTTTTTCTCTGGTTCCTTCAGGCTATCAATTAAGGGGGGTGGTTAATTGCTCACAGGTGCCTATATAACTGTGTGTAGGACTCATTCTGAGCCTGCTCAGTCTGAGGCTGTGGAACTCTGTGTAAGTGGAACTGGTCTAAGTGGTGAGTTAAAAACCAGAGTTAGAGTGAACAAGTCTTGCTTTTTTTTGCTGGGTTGCATTTTTGGGGCTTTTCCTTTTTTCCTTTTAGTTTTTCAATCACCTTTTTCTGTCACTTTTTAAATAGCTTCTTTTTTTTTTCTCTGGTTCCTTTAGGCTATCGATTAAGGGGGGTGGTTAATTACTCACAGGTGCCTATATAACTGTGTGTAGGATTCATTCTGAGCCTGCTCAGTCTGAGGCTGTGGAACTCTGTGTAAGTGGAACTGGTCTAAGTGGTGAGTTAAAAACCAGAGTTTAAAACAGGAGGTTATAACAGGGGTCATAGTACCTGTGTAGTGTGAGTACCTGAGTGTTTTCTGAGTAGTGTGTGTGGATCGTTAGTACTTGTGTATTGTGTACTGTATACTTGAGTATTGCGAGTGCACGTAGGTCTGCGACTGTTCTGCGATTGCACGTAGGTCTGTGAGTACCTGGGTATTGTCTTGTTGTGTACCTGTGTATTGTCTTAAGTATTAGTGCCAGGAATCTAGCTGTTAGGTAATTTGGACAGGGTAAAATCCCCAAATCCTCACTAAATTTAATAGGCACGATGCCCGGCGGGTGTGGAGAGGCGACTCTTTGTACATCTTGCTGCATGTATGCGTTCCTTGATCATCCGATCGAGGGCGAATACTGCTGTGCAAAATGTAAGCACATTGTTTCCCTGGAAGCCCAGGTTCTGAATCTGGGGAAGCAACTGTCAGCACTGAGAAGTCCCTCCATACAAAAGGAGAGCCAGGAACGTACACGGCAGGTGCCGGCAGGGGCCAGCACAGAGGCGGGTGGAGACAAAGAGGTGCAGGCACTAGCAAAGAGTAGATGGGTGACAGTCAGGAGGGGTAGAGGGGGAAGTGCCAGGGAGGCCGATCCAGGACTGGAGCATCCCAATAAGTACGCTCCATTGAGTGACATTGGTGAAACCAGTCAGGGACCAGCACTGCTGGAGCTGAGGGACTCTCCTAGCTGCCGGGGGAAGAACTCCTGCAGTGAGAGTGGGGGGGCAGCAAAGGGAAAGGAAAGACAGATTCTGGTGGTAGGGGACTCAATTCTTAGAAGGACAGAGAGGGGAATCTGTAACTAAGACCTGAAGCGCCGAACAGTATATTGTCTACCGGGCGCTCGGGTTGGGCGCATCACGGATCTTGTGGACAGATTACTGGGAGGGACTGGGAAAGACCCGGCTGTCATGGTGCACGTTGGCACCAATGACAAAGTCAGAGGCAGATGGAGTGTCCTAAAGAACGATTTTAGGGACTTAGGAGCTAAATTGAGGAAAAGGACCTCCAAGGTAGTATTCTCAGGAATACTACCGATACATCGAACCACACCAGAAAGGCAGAAGGAGATTAGGGAAGTAAACAAGTGGCTGAAGAGCTGGTGTAGTAAGGAGGGGTTTGGGTTCCTGGAGGACTGGGCCGACTTCTCAGTCGGAAACCGGTACTATAGAAGGGACGAACTGCACCTAAATGAGGAGGGTGCAGATCTGCTGGGAATGAAGATGGCCAAAAAGTTAGAGGGGTTTTTAAACTAGGCGATGGGGGGGGGGGTCCAGAGACAGAGATAGCCAGCGCGGAAGATATTCCAGAGGGTAGTATTGGGGGCATTAGTGGTAGGTTAACCAAAGCACAAAAACACAAGGTGAGTATAGTAGCAAGTCCTAGTTGCAATCTCGAAACACCCAATACAAGGACAATATGCGACCGGTCTAAACTATGTGGCATGTTCACCAATGCCAGGAGCATGACGGACAAGATGGGTGAACTAGAGATACTGTTGTACAAGGAGGATTTGGATTTTGTGGGAATTTCAGAGACCTGGTTCAACAGCTCTCATGATTGGCTGGCAAACATTCAAGGGAATACCCTATACCGCAAGGATAGAGAGGGTAAAAAAGGGGAAGTGGTATGCCTATATATCAAGAATAATGTACAAGCGAATGTGAGAGATGACATCACTGAGGGAGCTAGAGAGGAGGTGGAATCCTTATGGGTAGAGCTCCAAAGGGATGAAGCTAAGGGGAAAATAATACTGGGAGTATGCTATAGGCCCCCTAACCTGAGGGAGGAAGTGGAGATGGATCTCCTATCACAAATTGGATTAGCAGCAAGGATGGGAAGTGTTATCATAATGGGGGATTTTAATTATCCAGACATAGACTGGGTGGAGGGAACCGCGCATTCATTTAAGGCTCGCCAGTTCCTTAATGTCTTGCAGGACAATTTTATGGGTCAGATGGTAGACGCACCAACTAGAAATAAAACATTACTGGATCTACTGATTACCAACAATACAGACCTGATCACGGATGTGGAAATTCGGGGCAATTTAGGTAACAGCGATCACAGGTCAATTAGTTTCAGTATAAATCACACAAATAGGAAACATAAAGGGAACACAAAGACACTGAATTTCAAAAGAGCCAACTTCCCTAAACTACAAACCTTGCTAAAAGGCATAAATTGGGATAACATTTTAGGAACAAAGAATACAGAGGAGAGATGGGTTTGCTTTAAGAGCATATTAAATAAGGGCATTAGCCAATGTATCCCATTGGGTAATAAATTTAAAAGAGCAAACAAAAATCCTGGATGGCTTAACTCCAATGTAAAAACACATATAAAAGCAAAGGAGAAGGCCTTCAAAAAATACAAGGTTGAGGGATCATCCTCAGCATTCAGACTTTATAAAGAATGCAACAAGAAATGTAAGGGTGCAATTAGGACAGCTAAGATAGAACATGAAAGACACATAGCGGAGGAGAGCAAAAAGAATCCCAAGAAATTCTTTAAGTATGTAAACAGTAAAAAAGGGGGAACAGACCATATTGGCCCCATAAATAATGAGGAAGGACATCTGGTTAGAAAGGATGGGGAGATGTCAAAGGTATTGAATTTATTCTTCTCCTCAGTCTTCACGAGTGAATCGGGGGGCTTCAGTAACCAAAACTGCAGTGTTTATCCTCATGAAACAACACAGGAAGCACCTCCATGGTTAACAGAGGACAGAATTAAAATTAGACTTGAGAAACATTAATAAATCACCGGGACCAGATGGCTTGCATCCAAGGGTACTTAGGGAACTCAGTCAAGTGATTGCCAGACCGTTGTTCCTAATTTTTACAGTCTACTTACTGGAATGGTACCAGCTGATTGGAGAAAAGCCAATGTAGCACCAATATTTAAAAAGGGCCCAAAATACATCCCTGGGAATTACAGAACAGTTAGTCTAACATCAATAGTATGTAAACTCTTGGAGGGACTATATACAAGATTTTAGTAATAAGAACGGTATCATTAGCAGTAATCAGCATTGATTCATGAAGAATCGTTCTTGCCAAACCAATCTATTAACCTTCTATGAGGAGGTGAGTTGCCATCTAGATAAAAGCATTTGACACAGTTCCCCATAAATGTTTACTGTACAAAATAAGGTCCGTTGGCGTGGACCATAGAGTGAGTACATGGATTGAAAACTGGCTACAAGAGTTCAGAGGGTGGTGATAAATGGGAAGTACTCAGAATGGTCAGGGGTGGGTAGTGGGGTTCCCCAGGGTTCTGTGCTGGGACCAATCCTATTTAATTTGTTTATAAACGACCTGGAGGATGAGATAAACAGTTCAATCTCTGTATTTGCAGACGATACTAAGCTAAGCAGGGCAATAACTTCTCCGCAGGATGTGGAAACCTTGCAAAAAGACCTGAACAAATTAATGGGGTGGGCGACTACATGGCAAATGAGGTTCAATGTAGAAAAATGTAAAATAATGCATTTGGGTGGCAAAAATATGAATGCAATCTATACACTGGGGGGAGAACCTCTGGGGGAATCTAGGATGGAAAAGGACCTGGGGGTCCTAGTAGATGATAGGCTCAGCAATGGCATGCAATGCCAAGCTGCTGCTAACAAAGCAAACAGAATATTGGCATGCATTAAAAGGGGGATCAACGCAAGAGATAAAACGATAATTCTCCCACTCTACAAGGCTCTGGTCCGGCCGCACCTGGAGTATGCTGTCCAGTTCTGGGCACCAGTCCTCAGGAAGGATGTACTGGAAATGGAGCGAGTACAAAGAAGGGCAACAAAGCTAATAAAGGGTCTGGAGGATCTTAGTTATGAGGAAAGGTTGCAAGCACTGAACTTATTCTCTCTGGAGAAGAGACGCTTGAGAGGGGATATGATTTCAATTTACAAATACTGTACTGGTGACCCCACAATAGGGATAAAACTTTTTCGCAGAAGAGAGTTTAATAAGACTCGTGGCCACTTATTACAATTAGAAGAAAAGAGGTTTAACCTTAAACTACGTAGAGGGTTCTTTACTGTAAGAGCGGCAAGGATGTGGAATTCCCTTCCACAGGCGGTGGTCTCAGCGGGGAGCATTGATAGCTTCAAGAAACTATTAGATAATCACCTGAATGACCGCAACATACAGGGATATACAATGTAATACTGACACATAATCACACACATGGGTTGGACTTGATGGACTTGTGTCTTTTTTCAACCTCACCTACTATGTAACTATGTAACTATGTATATGATGTTACGCAGTAAACCACAGTTTATAACCAGGAGGAGACTGTAGGGGATATAAAAAGGGCCGATAGAAGTTCCATCCCAATAATGTAGGGTCTGACAATATTCATATTAAATCTCAATCAGAAATTAGACCACACCTCCTATATTCTAGTTATTACCTTAATGCAAATAGTAAACTACCTTAAATCGTATGTTATTACCTGGTACAGGTAATATTTTTTTTTTCTTTTATTTTCCAGCTGGATCCACACTTTAAAAAAAGAATCCAGCACCTCAAAATGACACTCTCCCAAGGGGCACTCAATTATAAGTGCTAAGGCAAAAATCCAGTGAAAAAGATCTTCCTGCCAATAAGTGTCATGGCCTAAAAGTCTATTTTAAACCATATAGGTACATAATAGAAGAAGATCACATTTTCATTATTGTGTGTATATCTCCATATTTATCATCTCCAAGGAATGAATTAGCATGACTTGCAGTCCACCTAAAATGAATTCCAGGGGCTGATGCCAAGCAAAGATTGTCTCTGGGACATTGAGGCCCTGTATTTATATCCCACACTGCTTCAAAAGTGGTCCCACCATCCCACCAGGGGGCAGGTGACATCATCATTAAACCTATTAAGCATTATTATTTCCAACTTCACACCTGTTTAGTAAACTGCAGGTTACAAGTACTCCATGTCTGACCTTTCAGCTTATTACCTATTCTGCTAAAGAACTACTTTCACTTCACTCTCTCTTGCAAACCATTGTCTTTTGAACCTTTTGCTGCCAAGGATGTAAGGCTTATGTTGGGACAAGACCAGGTCATCAAAGCCTTACGTCTAGGATTCACCCTACCACTACATGCTCATGGCCGTAACAGCCATAGACTGTTTCTCCCTGCTGTACGGCCACAATCCAAGTCCCCTGTCCTCAGTGATCACCGCAGTTCTCACACACATTCATGTATCTTCCTCTTTGGCTTAGATCCCCCTACAACTCTCTCCTGCCTCTGCAAGCTTCCCCCCTTTTTCCTGCCCACTGCCTGTCAGTGGCTGACACTGGCGGAAGATCATCCTGATCAGAATGGCGGGCATTTGTAAACATGGTTCTTATGTTTGCTGAACCCCTGAAATAATACGGGAATGTTCAGCACAAATCACTCTGCGTTCATTCATAATAGAATACATAGTAAACATCAGTTACATGTTTACTATTTCTCCTGTTAGTGAAATAACATAGAGGGGGTTACTTACTAAAGGCAACTCCACTTTGCACTACAATTGCACTGCAAGTGCACTTGAAAGTGCACTGAAAGTGCACTGGGAAGTGCAGTTGTTGTATATCCGAGGGGGACATGCAAGGAAAATAGAAAACAGCAATTTAGCTTGCACATGATTGGATGATAAAATCAGCAGAGCTTCTCCTCATTTCAGATCTACCCCTAGGATTTACAGCAACTGCACTTCCAAGTGCACTTTCAGTGCACTTGTAGTGCAAAGTGGATTTGCCTTTTCGTAAATAACCCCCAGAGTACTGTATTGAACATTTCCTTTGTTCATTAAAGAATGCAGGGCTGCAGAGAAGAAGGCAATAAATAAAATATTAAGACATAAAAAAACAAATTAAAGAAATTTTTTTTTTGGAAAATATTGTTTTAATAAATAAGTTGTGCAACTATTTCGGGACCTACAAAAATCATCAGAAAATGTACTTTTTCAGACTCTTGTACAAACTGTGAAAGCTGTAAGTGAAAAATAAAAGTGATAATTTAGGAGAGCTCTGTAATACAGGCAAGTGTGGTTAACACAGATAATACATGTACAGTACAGTACATACAAACATTTTAAATGGCAGTACCTGCAGCAATATAGCAAAACATAAATAAAAAGAAAGCTACTGGTACAAGCTTACTTGTATATTATCTTTCCACTGCTGTGCAGTATTATTTCAGTTTAGAAATTTTGTATTTAAATCACTTATCAATTTAACAATAGTATGCGTGCAAATATGTACAGCTCTCTGGACCTTATCACAGGTGAGGAACAGCAGTAGATAACCAGCTCAGGTTCCACTGTTATCAGCAGAGAAATTGAGCCAAGGTTACAGTTTACTCAATAAAGTATGCAGTATGCTTTCAGTCCTGTAGAACTATACTTAAAGTGATTGTAAAGTCGATTTTTTGCAAAACCAAACAGGTTTATACTTACCTGCTCTGTGCAATAGATTTGCACAGAGTGTCCTGAACCTCCTGTTCTCAGGTCTTCTACTGGCATTCCTGGCTCCTACTCTTCTGTGAGCCACTTGCTATGGGGGCATTCATATGGATTTAATCCCAGGCCATGCTGCCTTCATCTCTTGACACCGGCCATTTGGCTTGGCCCCACCTCTACTCTCTCCTCGCTGAATTTGACTGAAAGCAGCAGAGGGGGCCATTGGCTGCTGTTGCTCTCAGTCAAATTCAGCAAGGAGGGAGTCAGTCCTTGTGTGAAGATGGAGAGAGGACAGAAGACTGAATTGGGTGAGAACTAAGGTAAATATAAGGGGAGTAAGGAGGGTGATTGTGCCACCTAAACATTTTTTACCTTATAGCGTTACTAAACCCAGGACCCTGTATTCACTATATCTGCTCTCTCGCAGAACATGGAAATGCAATTATTTTAGTAAATATAAACTGCTAAATTTATATTATAAGCAGTATATATACCTTTTCTCATCAGCAGTATAAAGCAGTCTTATGTCTTCCATTAGTGTCTGGTAGGTGTTTTCATTCTGCTCTGACTGTCCTATGAAGCTGCAGGACCCCTGACCCTCTGTCTGGACAGTGCCGATTGGCCCTGTGCCGATCACATGCACCCTCCCAAGAAAAAGACTTTTCAAAAATACACACCAAATTGAGCATGTGTAGAGTGCCCTCAAGGCTCTGTTCTATCAGGAGATGGATTGGGGACTGTAGAAGAAGGGGAGGATCAGAGAAGACAGGATCAAACAGCCGTTTTATACAATGCCCAGGATTAACCCCTTAGGTTCCACAGTGAGTAGAACAAGCATGCTTTACTGCATATACAGACTGATTTTACTGTTGTGGGTTTAGTAACACTTTAATGCAGGGAAATACCTGGTCAGCAAGTTCTGAAATCAGATACAAGATATCAGAGGGATAAACTCATCTGTCTGCTGTTGCTCATTCATTCTCCAGTCACAGGTTGAGCTTTATTGCATAAATGCTGTAAAGAACAGTCACATCACCAAGCTAGCAGTGCAGTCTGGTAGGACTGTGTAAACCTCTGGACTGAATGGAGAGCAAATAATAAATAATTTTGCAGGTAAAACAGTTCACATATGCTAATTTTAGCTGTGTTTTTTAGTTGTTTGCCTGGAGGAAAGCTTTAAAGCTCTTTTCCAATGTATGACTGAACACAGGCTTTTAATACTTTTAATAGGTGTCTACAGGGCAGTTGCTGGTGGAGGCATTCGTGTGTGACAGGTGAAAAAAAGAAGTTTCACTATGAAAGAGGAATAATAGACACTATGGAACGTTTTTCACTGTCTTGATGAAGATTGATAACTGCAGTTTGGGATTTAAATGTATTTTTGTTACATTGTATTGTTTTTTTATTTGTTACACAATAATACAATGATACTAGAAGTGAGGGCTCTTTCACATGGAATTGTATCTGCTCTGATCAGCAAGGGTTTCGTGAGTAAATCCCCAGTTAAATCAGGGCTTAACGGGACAGATGTCAGTTTTTTTACATCATTTTGTGTCCAGTGAACATGGACAGAACTGGGAAAGCTATGTGGGCAGCCGGATGTAAACGGACTCCGCTGTCCGCTGTCAACAAAAGGTAAGACCTCCAATCTCTCCCAATGGAATCGTCAATTGGCTGCAGATGAAAGGACCCTAAACATGTTTTCAATCTGCTTCCACACTTTAAATGTACTCAAAGAGAACAGGAGACCAAAGGCTCCACATAGTGTAAAATCCAAGATAAAAGGTTTATTAAAACAGGTGCTACGCCACCCTTGAAGGAGCCGCTTAGAAATTTTGGGTTCTCAGTACTATAGTAAAACGCACACACACACACCTGTATAGTGATAAACAAGTTGATGTATTGAAACCACTTAAAAGGGAGACAGCCTGAAAAAACATAAGCTATATTTTAAATTAAGTCACAATCAGCTATAAAAAAATGTAACTATACCCAGGTAAGGGAACTGTTCTCTAACTTTAACTAGGATTTACCACTTAAGGACCAGGCCTATTTTTGAAACTTGTTGTTTACATGTTAAAATAATTTTTTGCTAGACAATTAGTTAGAACCCCAAACATTATATATATTTTTTTCAGACTCCCTAGAGAATAAAATGGCAGTCGTTGCAATAATTTGTGTCACACCGTATTTGCGCAGTGGTCTTACAAATGCAATTTTTTTTTGTAAAAAATGCACTTTTTTAAATAAAAAAACAAGAAAACAGTAAACTTAGCCTAATTTCTTTTTATATTGTGAAAGATAATGTCACACCAAGTAAATTAATACCCAACATGTCATACTTCAAAATTGTGCCCGCTCGTGTAATGGCAACTAACTTTGACACTTATAAATCTCCATAGGCAATGTTTAAAATTTTTTACAGGTTACAAGTTTTGAGCTACAGAAAAAAAAAGCATGACAGAACATCTTTAATGTGAGATCTGGGGTCAAAAAGACCTCAAATCTAACATTTAAACTTAAATGCAATAAAAAAAAATAAAAACATTTTCCCTTTAAGGCCGTTGGGCGGAAGTTACGTTTGACGTCGCTTTCTATCATCCAACATCATTGAGACGAGTGGGGGCCATTGTTCCCTCACTTGATATAGTGCCTCTGAGGGGAAAGGATTGGATCGTCTCCGCCGCTACCGATGGCTCTGGTAAGCGACGGAGACACCTCTCCCGCTGCCGATGAAAGTGATCTTGCTGAGAATCCGCCACAAAGACCACTTTTATCTTAAAGAGGACCACCCGCAGTTTCAGAAAATACCAGGGTTATGGCAGCTATCTGTCATTATACTGTGGCAGATTGGCTATGCCGTCATTATACTGCGGCAGATTGGCATGGCTGTGCAAATCGCCATTGGTGTATGTCACCCGTTTCGTGAGCAATAGCAGGCGCAAGCGAGCTGCGCTGCCAGAGGCGATGCGCGCGCCTGGGGCTGCAGTGCAACGCCGGAGCCAATGCGCGTGGCCGGGGCCCGTGATGTCCTCCACTGGCCACCCGCAATCGCTCCAGATACCCATTCTGACAGGGGAGTAGAGAGAGACAGTCTGTTCCTAATGATCAGTCCACTCCCCCCACACTTAGAAACATCTCCCCAAGGAACACTTAACCCCTTGATTGCCCCCTAGTGTTAACCCCTTCCCATGTTTGGTGTACTGTGGGAGGCCAGCTATAGTGCATGCAAGCTCACCCATAAATATGAAAGTTTGGAGACAAGATTGAGGTTTATGCATCGGGAAATGGAAGGGAATTGTTACAAGTGCTTATTCCAGGGCAAACAATAGCAGTGCAAACACTTTTTCTAACTGGGGCATTCAATCACCTGCCAAGAGTGGTCAGCTATGTGGTGTCTGTGGAATCAAAGGACGATCATACCATTTTCAGCCAAATGAGTTATCAGTAGGTGTTCAATCACTCTTCATTACTGTGTGCATATTTATAAATTGTGGAAAAGAACTTTTCACCGGTGAAAATGTAATTTTTTTTTAAAGCACCCTTGGCCTACATACTATATTATTTTCAGTGGAAGCAAGCTGGAAAAAACTTGTGTAAGTTAATATGGCCTTGTGATTTCATTGCTTGTTTACAAGGCACTCAAACTGAGAATTAATACAAATCAAGTCACATTGTATGTGTTAAATCCACATGACTACTAGAGATCAGAGTTACAGAATATGTGTACTAACACAGTAGATTGTGAAATACTACAGTCCTCTGAAGGAACAGTGCCGCAATTGTCTGACACCACAGATTTGGCAAAGGCTCCTGAGGTCAGAATCAAAGTTCTTCCAGAAGAGTGTACCTTTCCTATAGAATGTTGATTCACACCTACTACTATAAACAGGTAGAATATAATAGCAGAGATCAACTGTTAAAAAAGAAACAATGTCTATTCATCCCCTATTAAAAACCTTTTAACATAGGCCTAACCTTATATTTGTCAGGAAAAAAAATCTCTGGCCAATATATTAAGCTGAATTTCGGTCATAGCTTAAAGAGGGAGTCCACCTAAACCGCCTACAAAAAAAAAATATTAAAAGCCAGCAGCTACAAATACTGCAGCTGCTGACTTTTAATAATTGGCCATATACCTGTCCCAGGGTCCAGCGATGTCGGCAGCCGACGCCGAGAACCCGCTCGGTTCTCGGCAGCTGCCGCCGCCATCCTAGGTGAGGGAATCAGGAAGTGAAGCGTTGCGGCTTCACTTCCCGGTTCCCTACTGCGCATGCGTGAGTCGCGCTGCGCATCGTAACTGGTCCCCGCTAACTCCTGGGACCTGTTTGTTTCCCAGGAGACAGCACGGAGGGACAGGAAGAGGCATAGACTCCAATGGTAGTCTATGCCGGAAGTGGGTGCAAATACCTGTCTTAGACAGGTATCTGCACTCCCCTCCCCCCTGAAAGGTGCCAAATGTGACATCGGAGGGGGGGAGGGTTCCGAAAAGCGGAAGTTCCATTTTTGTGTGGAACTCCGCTTTAAACACTATTTAATGGACTGCAAAATGCAAACTTCATGTAAATGTAAAGACATGCAGTATGCAGCTCTATGTTTAATAAAACATAATTAAAATAGAATTAAACCCAAAAGTAATCATTTATTACAATTGTGCTTAAAAGTTTGCATACCCTGGCAGAAATCGTGAAATTTTGGAATTGATATTGAAAATATGACTGATTATGCAAAAAAAAGTCTTTTATTTAACCAGTGCATGACCGGTGTAAAGCTGATTTGCTAGCTGTCCTACTAACCAACCTTAGCCCACCTTTACCATTGAACTTAAAGCGGGATTCCAGCCAGCTTAAAAATTTTTTCAAAGTCAGCAGCTACAAACACTGTAGCTGCTGACTTTAAATAAGTAGACTTACCTGTCCTGGGTGCCCGCGATGTCGGCCGCCCGAGGCCGACCCATCCCTCGGCTCTCAGGTCCCTGCACCGCCATCCTAGGTAAGGGAAACAGGCAGTGGAGCCTTGCGGCTTCACTGCCAGTTTCCTACTGCGCACGCGCGAACGGCGCGGTGATCTGTGAATGGCCCCGTGGTGTTCTAGGAACATGACGCAGAATAGGAAGAGGCAGATTAGGAAGACTGCCTAGCAACAAGGGTTTAGGTAAGTATAAAAAAATTTTTTTTTTTTTTTTTTTTTTTTTTTTTTTAGGATTTTTGGTGGAATTTTTTTTTCAGGGTGGCCCTCCACTTTAAATTATTAGAATTATACACATAACACCTTCTTGGTTAAATGGCCAAATAAATGGCCCATTTATTAATTCCAAGGTTATCCACTTTATAAAATAACCTTTTTTATTTTCAATACATATAAATAAAAATATATGTAACATATATAAACATATATAACACCAACCAATTAACTGGCTGCTATGTCTGTGATTCCTGAAAGAAGATAATGAATGCTATCTCACCGGCTGACCACCACCACAGCATCCTGGCTCCTAGCTGCGAGATCCGGCCAGCACAGGGACAAATGGTTATCACCTTCTTGTACCATTCAGCTCGGTGACCGATAGCCCATATTTCCAGATAGGGAAGGTACCCATACCGAGATAGGTCCTAACCTGTACCACACCATATATTATATATATATATAAATATGTATATATACCAACCACCAATTCCATCCTTTAGGAACCAGAGACCCCTGCCACCTGAAACAACAAAACAGCATAACACAAAACACACATATCATATAGCTGTCTAAAAAGAGGGTGGGAGGGAAACAACTGCTTGTGTGTTACCTCTTCTCCTGCACGTGCCTGAATGACTGGCTCCACCCCCGGCCCCACTAATAGACACAGGGCGCACTGGCTAGCACTGCCCTGTGCCCACCTCACATTGCAATTTCCTGCACCTGATTTCCTGGTGATCAAAAAGGCGCTTCTACTAAATACTGAGTAAAGGGTCTGAATACTTAGGACCATGTGATATTTCAGTTTTTCTTTTTTAATAAATCTGCAAAAATGTCAACAATTCTGTGTTTTTCTGTCAATATGGGGTGCTGTGTGTACATTAATGAGGAAAAAAAAATGAACTTAAATGATTTTAGCAAATGGCTGCAATATAACAAAGAGTAAAAAATTTAAGGGGGTCTGAATACTTTCCGTCCCCAATGTATAATGTTGGTTTTGTTTTATGTTATAATATGTTAATTCAGTATCTTATATTATGTTTTATTTTTCACATAGTGATACACATCTTGCTCTAAAATAACATATATCCCCTGAGGAAGCCCATTGTGGTGAAACATGTCAGGATAATTACCAAATCGTCACTTCTTATGTGATAAGATAACATCTTTCATGGCCGCACATGACAAGTTGTTTACAAGCTCTATGTCTGTTGAGTAACAAAGAACTTTTATATAATAATTTTTTTATAATTGTGTTTATAGTTAATAAAAATGAGTCACTGTTATTATATTTGCCTGATCACTAAATGAATTGCTGATGCGCTACAGGAAATAATGTACTTAATCTAAAGTCAGAAAGTCCACACAGTTCCCCATAATTTGGATTGTATATCTTTTTCCCACATTACCCTGAAGCAGGACTAAACAACTGCCACTGGGCAGAACGGCAATCTCGTACCTGTTATTTTTTTGTTCTTGAGAATCAGAATTTTCTGCATTGGTTGGAATAATGTATTTCTGATTTACAGTGGAATTATCATGGGGCTTTAAAATAAAAAAAAATCCAGGCATCAATTGAAATCAGGCAATAAATTGCCGTTACCCAGGAAACATTGTACAGCTGTTAAAGTTAAAAAGCCCACTAAATCCACAATCTATACCTTTAATCACTTCCCTAACGTGCTTAGTGATATGACGGCGGCAGGAACCCTTTGTCCCCCCGGGCAGCCGTCATATGACGTCTTTTACTTTCCGAGGCTCTAGGGGGCGCGTGCGTGCTGCTGCGTCACTAGGCACCTGATGCGCGTGCCTGGCGGCCGCGATGTCCGGCAGGCACCCGCGATTGCCCGTGAACACAACAAGACCGTGGATCTGTGTGTGTAAACACACAGATCCGCGTCCTGTCAGAGGAGAGGAGACCAATGGTGTGTTCCCAGTACAGAGGAACACCGATCGGTCTCCTCCCCTTATGAGTCCCCTCCCCCTACAGTTATAATCACTCCCTAGGATACATATTTAACCACTTCCTTGCCCCCTAGTGTTAACCCCTTACCTGCCAGTCACATTTACACAGTAATCAGTGCATTTTTTAGCTCTGATCGCTGTATAAATGTGAATGGTCCCAAAATAGTTTTAAAAGTGTCCGAAGTGTCCGCCCCAAATCGCAGTCACGATAAAAATCCCAGATCGCCGCCATTACTAGTAAAAAAAAATAAATAAAATAAAAATGCCATAAATGTATCCCCTATTTTGTAGACGCTATAACTTTTGCGCAAACCAATCAATATACGCTTATTGCGATTTTTTTTACCAAAAATATGTAGAAGAATACATATAGGCCTAAGATGTGTTTTTTTTTTTTAATGGGATATTTATTATAGCAAAAAGTAAAAAATATTGTGTTTTTTTCAAAATTGTCGCTTTTTTTTGTTTATAGCTCAAAAAATAAAAACCGCAAAGGTGATCAAATACCACCAAAAGAAAGCTCTATTTGTGGTGATAAAAAATCAAAATTTCAGATGGGTACAGTGTTGCATGACCGCGCAATTGTCATTCAAAGTGTAACAGTGCTGAAAGCTGAAAATTGGTCTGGGCAGGAAGGGGGGAAAATGCCCTGTATTGAAGTCGGTAAAAAAAGGAGTTCTGTGAAGAATTATGCTAGAAGGATAGTTTACATGTAGAAGACAGTAAGAAAAGCAGAGACTCTGTAGATGAGTTCTGAGAGAGTTTCATATGGGGATATATGTTATTTTAGAGCAAGATGTGTATCACTATGTGAAAAATAAAACATAATATAAGATACTGAATTAACATATTAGAACACAAAACAGAACCAACATTATAAATAAGAAAAATGAAAAATAAATATTATAGTTCGTCATGTTGAATCATATCACCACTCACCCGAATCCAACTCCCACTGCCTTCAAGACTTATAGTACATGGTTATAATCAATTGCATATAGCATAGTTTCTGGGTCTGAGGAAAAGGCGGAAGCTTTAAAAGGCGTCATCTATCCTGTCTGTTGACGTCACATCCGGCCCAGCTCCAAGTACATTCCATGCTGGTTATGAGACTGACTGGCTGCGACTCTGCCACCTTACCCGCATACACTTAGCTGTAGAATGATGAACCATTTATGGTTCATCCCAGGGCATCGATAAGGACTCCAGACAACACCATATACACACATCTGTTTATCTTTCACCTATGTGAGTAGCCACTTGGCTGTTTGTTTAATAAACTCCCGCTGGATTTATTGCTACACTTATTCTGGCGCACCTTGCTGTCCTTTGTTTAAATGCTTCAGGGTCATTGTTCAATGGGAGTAAAAATTGCTCCAGAGTCAGTAGTTGGCAGGAAGTAAAAAAGTCCCGGTGTTGGTGATCAGTGCTGAAAGGCACCTAAAAGAAAAAAGTGCACCAGGGCTGTAGGTCAGTGGGGGTTAAATGCACTCCAGGTCAGTCTCCTATCATTGGTGCCAGTGGGATAAATAGTGTCCCATCAGTGGTGTAGTGTCCCATTGTTTATGTTAGTGGGGTGACTAGTATCCCATTGTTGGTGTCAGTGGGAAGAATAGTGCCCCGTCGTTGGAGTCAGTGGAATTTTAGAAAGTCCTGCTAGCATTGATTTTCAATAGCACTTAGTTTGTGTAAGTTCCATTTCCCCTGCTTCTTCTCTACTGGCCGAATGATGGCATAGCCTGAACTATTGTAACATTGGCTTGGCAGGAGCTTACTCTTCCCAACAGTGCAAGCTAAAGTACATTGCCAGGTGCTGGATAGCTCTGCATGCAGGCATATATGAAAACATCCAAAAGGCATAATGTATTTTGTTGCTGAATGACTGTGTATTGGATTATTAATTAACATTTTTTTATTTACTAATAATTTATCTGCTAGGTATGTTAACACTTGAAACCCCTATAATACATTGTCATACTGGCTTCTAAATTACTTAAACATATAGAAGTGATAAGATAAATACTACAGCCAGATAACTATAATTTTTATAAAAGAGGTTAGCAGTGGAAGAAGCAACAAGGGTTGCCCCTTTTGCTTCACAAGGGAAATGGTGGGGCTCCAGTGCTGGTAGCTGCAGGTGATTAGTAATCGCAGGCCTGGAAATTTTCCTGGAGAAGAGGCCACAAGATGGAATGCAACCGTTTAGAGGGTAGGGGTGACCAGGAACCAGCAAGCAGATACAGAATCAGGAGATGAACCAAGGCTGGAAAGAGGCAGCCAAAAATGTAGCAGAGCAGCAGACAGAGACACAGTCAAGTGATGAACTGAGGTTGGTAACATGAGGAAAACACAGTACAAAGTCAATAGGCAGAAGTGATAACAGGATGTCAGGCCAGAGTCTGCAATAAAGGATCAGAAGTTAGGGTGGAAAGGCAGGGGGGTAATCTAAAGACAGGTCAAGAACAATGAGCAGGTCAGCAACAGCTCATTCAGCCATAGATCAGTTCAGTGCAAGGAGTTCAGATAAGGACCATTCAGCAGCTGTTTGATGCCAACATGGACCAACGGATGTGTGCAAATGACCATGCCTATACACAGAGAAGCATCCAAGGCAGTGGTACCATGTTGAGAGCTGATGGCAATGCACATGTGTGAGCAAGGTGCAGAGTGGTGTGGTGGGCAGTAAGCACAAGTCCAAGTTAAGCAACAGCAACATATTGTAGAAAGGTCCAACACAATACAACTAGGCCAGATGGGTAGGCACGACTGTCCAGAGCCACTTACGAACTGTAACAGTGGTCTGTAGACTTGAAAGATGCTGACAGCATCTGCCACGAGGAGCGGGATGCGGCCTGAAGCAAGGTAGGTGTAGTCCCTGCACTGTCCCTACTCATCCGGGAACCTTTCCCTACCTCTAAGCACTGCCCCTGCGAGATGGGGAGCCTGTCCCTACAGTAGTCACTCGCCTAAAGCGTACCAAACCCGGGAGCCAGAATCTTTAATAGACTCTGCCTGACTCGAGTTGGCCACTGTAGTCACGTGGGGGCCAGTGTCCAATTGGACAGCTGTATCCTTGTGACCGCAGGAAGTCATAGAGGAACCAAGTTCTCACAACTTCCTTCCCCTTCTGCATTGCTGCTTTGGTTGAGCGTCACATGCAGTGGGGAGCACAGACTGCATCTGCCTACATATGCATTTGCAGATGCCCAATTGCAAACTGGTCTTCTCATACACACCTAGCATTTTCAGAAAAGGTCAGCAATGACAGCCACCATATTTCTCTCTGAACATGTTTCCTTAAAACTGAAGTTAAGTTAAAAAAAACATTTTCTCTACAGATTTATTTACATTAGCTACCTATAATGCAGTATGTTCCATGATGTTCAGGCTGCTGGATTCAGAGGAAATCTTCACTGCAGACCTGCCCTGTCCTCTTCCTGATGCTGAATTTCCAGCTCTGTGAGGATCAATAGCTTCAGATCTCTGGGCTGAGCTGCACTAAGTCGGATCTGATGGTGACATGACACCCTCCTGCCCTTTCCTCCATTAAAAAAAGTTCCTTCACTGATTAGGCCTCATGTACACTGCTGCTGCTAAACCTAAACTCTCCTCTGTGTTATCTTATCAGTACATGTACACAGGGTTGTTTACAGTCATTTCTAGGCAGATAAGTTTAGAGGCTTTTTTTGGAACACAAAAAAATGGGTTCAGAAGCTGAGTTTAGAGGCATTTCAAGCGCCAAACGCTTCTAAACGTGGCTAAACACAGTAACTTGCATTTAGCCATGTTTCGTTTACAGGCGTTTTTCATTTTTGGCTATTTTGAAAAAACGCTTCTAAATGCAAACGTGGCAAAACGCAGCTAAACGCGGCATATAAATGTGGCAAAGCGGACGTTTTAAACATGGATTACTATCTGTCAAGTTAAATCGTACAGGAGAGGTTGTAAAAACGTCCCGTGTACGTGAAGCCTTACACTGCCTGTAATATGATCTGCGAATAGGGAGGAGGGAGAAGGCGTGTCAGATCAACTTTAGTGCAGCTGAGCTCAGAGCTCAGAGACCTAAAGCTGTTAAAGCGGAGATCCACCCAAAAATAGAACTTCTGCTTTAAGGGAAGTTGACTCCCTGACATGCCACATTTAGCATGCCATTTTTTTGGGGGGGGGGGAGCGGAAACCCTCTTTTTAGAGGGTTTCCGCTCCCACTTACTTCCGGGGCACCGTGGAGCCGGAAGTAGGTTCACCTCTCCCCCATCCCTCTTGGCAATCATCTGGTACACGTCACAGGTCCCAGATGATTGCCCAGCCAGTCACAGCAAGCAGCGTGGCTCGCGTATGCACAGTATGTGCCGGGCTGTGAAGCCACAGCTGGGCGCCCACAGTGACAAAGCTGGTGCCACAGAGAGGAGGGGGAGATGAGCTGAGCTTTGTTCCCCCGCATCGCTGGACCCTGGGACAGGTGAGTGTCCGATTATTAAAAGTCCGCAGTTGCAGAATTTGTAGCTGCTGACTTTAAATTTTTTTTTTTCCGGCAGGACTCCGCTTTAACTCCTGCAGTGCCAAAAGTTCTGCAGCAGGAAGAGGATATAGACCACAGAGATCTGCAATCGATATATAGTTAGTAAGGTTGAAAAAAGACACTAGTCCATCTAATTCAACCAAAAAAAGAAATAGCCCTGCAGTGAAACTTTCTACAAAATCCAGCAGCTGAAGCATAGTGGGACCTGAATTTCATTACAGGTAAGTACAAGAAGAAAAGAGGAAAAATTGACTTTTAAGGTAGCCACCGGTGTCCCAAGTTAAAAGAAATGCTCAACAATATATAAATATAAAAATTCACATTTTATTAGAAAACATTACATTTATAAGAAACTGTAAACATCATATAATATGTGATAATACAACATTCGCTCTCCCATATACTGTATGCTAAGGAATAGTGTAAGTAAAATGGCCCACAGTACAAACATGAGTCGAATGCATCTGTATGGTGGTTATCCGTAGAGCCCCCCGGCCTTTTTCTTGCCTAAGCCTGATCCAATCCAGTGATGTGCATGAACGCAGTGGGTCCAGCTGATGTTACTCTCCTCATTGGACAGATTGCTAGCAGCGGGAGCTGTGACAAGGGAGCGGGGGGGCAGGACGGAGTCCCACTGTCTGTGTCAATGGAAGCAGCAGCGGGATTAGGGAGAGAGCCCGCACGGGTGCCCCCATGGAAAGTAGCTTTCCGTGGGGGCACCCAATAAGGAGGAGGGGCTTGGAGGGCCAGTGGGGGACCCCAGAAGAGGGTCGGGTAGGATTGCCACCTCATCCCTTTAACCATTTCCGGACCAGGCGCCGCAGTTTCACTGCGGCAGGTTGTCTCCCTTGGGCAAAATAACGTTACCTTACGTCGCTTTGCCTTTTGAACAATGCGAGTGCCCGGCGGGCGCGATGACCGCCGAGCACCCCTTGATAGTTTGTGACAAAGTGAGGACCGGGATCTGTGTGTGTAAACTCAGGGGAGAAGAGACTGATTGTGTGTTCATACTAATTATGAACACCGATCTGTCATCTCTCCTAGTCAGTTCCATCCCCCCCACAGTTAGAACATAGTTAACCCCTTGATCGCCCCCCTAGTGTTAACCCATTCACTGCCAGTGACATTTATACAGTAATCAGTGCATTTTTATAGCACTGATCGCTGTATAATTGTCACTGGCCACAATAATGTGTCAAAAGTGTCCGATGTGTCCGCCTCAATATCGCAGTCTCGATAAAAATCGCTGATCACCACCATTACTAGTAAAAAAAAATAATAATAATAAAAATGCCATAAATCTATCCCCTATTATGTAAGCGCTATAACTTTTGAGCAAACCAATCAATATACGCTTATTGCAATTTTTTTTAACCAAAAATATGTAGAAGAATACATATCGGCCTAAACTGAGGAAAATATTTTTTTTTTTAAATTGGAGTATTTATTATACCAAAAAGTAAAAGATATTGGGGGTTATTTATGAAAGGTAAATCCACTTTGCACTGAAAGTGCACTTGGAATTGCAGTCACTCTAAATCTAAGTGGTAGATCTGAAATGAGTGGAAGCTCTGCTGATTTTATCATCCAATCATGTGCAAGCAAAAATGCTGTTTTTTATTTTCTTTGCATGTCCCCCTCGGATCTACAGCGACTTTACTTCCAAGTGCACTTTTAGTGCACTTTCAAGTGCACTTGCAGTGCAAAGTGGATTTGCCTTTAGTAAATAACCCCATTGTGTTTTTTTCAAAATTGCCGCTCTTCTTTTGTTTATAGTGCAGAAAATAAAAGAGGTGATCAATTACCACCAAAAGAAAGCTCTATCTGTGGGAAAAAAAGGACGTCAATTTTGTTTGGGTACAGCGTCGCACGACCACATAATTGTCAGTTAAAGCGAAGCAGTGCCGAATCGCAAAAAATGGCCTGGTCATTGAGCAGCCGAATCTTCCGGGGCTGAAGTGGTTAAACCCGAACACATGAATTACTGAGGCTAATTTAATGCAGATAAGGCACCAAGTGAATTTAATTACCACCTTAATCAGCCACCAAACCTGTGTAATTAATGTGTGTTCGGTTTTAAAGAGATGAAGTGGCAACCCTAGGATCGGGGCTGCTCTGTGCAAAACCATTGCACAGAGCAGTTAAGTATAGGCATGTTTGTTATTTTTTTTTTTTTAATCACAGGTTTACAATTATAAACACTTTAAAACCTTCTACCTGGGATCACATTGGTCACAGAACACAAAAAAAACTTCTTGAATTGAGGGGGTTATACACTGGTTTCTAATTCATTTGCCAATCTTGGTGCCTGGCCAGCAACAACAGGGCTGGGTTTTGTGCTCCTAATGCAATTCCCTGCCATGTAATCACAGTTAAAGTCATGTGATAACCAAGTTAGCAGTAAATGTGATTTCCTTTTATGAAAGCAGCTACAAATGCCATGGAAAAGCCTGTCCCTTCTGATTGAGAAAGATAGAGGAGTTGAAAATATTGTTTTAAAATGAATAATTAAAAGTTCAGCATATAAACAGTTTATACTTTTGCCTAAAATGTGCAATTTCTTAATGATCAAGCTGATTGCCAGCATCTTCTCAAACTTTGGTTCTGTCAGTCTAAAATATGCTCATTGCTAGCAGGGCTGAGGACTGGGGCATTTGCTTTAGATACTTAGAGAGATGAGAACACAATTCTTCAAATCATGTGTTACATATTTGCTGGCAAATACCATAGTTGCCAACATTTTCAAAAAGTTAATAGGGACACTTTTTTGTCTGTAGGCGGAGTCTTATTATAATTAGTGGGTGGACCATGCATTTGTAGGCGTGGTGTAACGGGGTGAAAATGGCATAAAAAGGGGCGTGGTCTAAACCAAATATTTGACGTGGCTTAAAGGCGGTGTGGTTAGAGTCTGAGATGAAGGTGGGATGGGGGAGAAGGAAGAGAGGGATGGAGGGAGAAAGAAAGAGAAAGAGATAGGGAGGAAAGAAGGCAAGAGAAGGAAGGAAAGAAAGAAGGAAGGCAAGAAAGAGGGACGGAGGGACAGCAGGCCCAGATCCTACACCACAATAGAAATATGTGTATTCCAGAAAGTTTAACAATCAGCAGATAAAGATACTCCAAACACCTTCTGGTGTTGGCGCTTCAATCATCACGGCACAAATGGTTGTTTTGCTGTTATCACCCCTGTAACATTTGTTTTGCTTACAAAATAATAAGCTGCGCTGTATATTAAGATTCTCTACATGAATCTTTGTGAGTCATGCTAATATACACTTATGTGTAAATGTGTTCGCTATCACCAGTGATAAGTGCACAGAAAGTAAAATAGTGAAAAAATATATATATCAAAACATTTTATATGTGCAATAAAAATTATTTGAATAATAAAGTCCGCTCCAATTGACCAAAAAGTAATCAAAAACAAAGTCCACTAATATAGACACTCCTCCGGGGGGTGACTTAATGATCTTTCATAAATGTGACATGCAGTTCCAACACTGGACGTGATGAGTGTAGGGGTACAATGCAAAAAGTCCCTCCACCACAGGAAATACTGCCGCTTACGAGCTCCCTAGATCTCCTTTTACAGAGACCCAACGTGCCTTAGGCTTTTACCCAGCCTCGGGTGTTGCGGTAGCTGTCAGCGCTAGAAAGATTCCCCACAGTTTCAATAAGAGATGTCATCTCGTCTGGCAAATGTTCGTTCAAGGGCCGTGAAAAGATAAAAGGCTTCCATAGTGTATTACGTTTAAAATTTTATTAGATTAAAAGAATGTTGCACTTACAATTATGCAGATAATCATTCAGCGATGGATATTAAAAAAATACAAGCTGGCCGCCTCTCATATGCTGCCCGCAACTTCCGGGTCCAGCGCAGTATGTGATGACGTCAGCACGTCTCTCCTCCCTAAGCCGTTTCCTCACAGATGACGTATTCCATTTGTTTTGCTGTCTGTGCACCTCTTCAGAAGATTTCACCTCACTTTCTGTCCCAATGACAAATGTTTTTTGAAAATTTGTGGTTTTTAGTGAAACAAGGATTGGTAATAAAGCATCAGTGAAGAGGAGACACGTTTTTCCCATATTAACTCTTACAGGAGAGAATTTCCCTTCCTAGGGGTAGATTTCATCTCACTTCCTGTTGTCTCCTTCCGTTTGCAAGTAGGAGTCGTTTGTAAGTTGGATGTTTGAAAGTAGGGGCCTGCTCTATATACTATGCAATTTCTATATATATGCAGAAATTGGGGCCTTAGGTGTTGGTGTTGCCACAACACTGTAAGCCCTCACAGTTACTCTTGGTGGGCGCAGGAACGGGCCCTGCTGTGAAATATTAGATCAAGAATTGTAATTACATGCCATTGTTAAGCAGTGGTAGAAAAATTGGGCCTTTGGTGGTGGTGGTGGTGCTGGTGCCACAACACTGTAAGTCCTCACAGTTACTCTTGGTGGGCGCTGGAACAGGCCCTGCTGTGAAATATTATATCAAGAATTGTATTTACATGCACCTGTTGAACAGGGGCAGAAAAATTGGGCCTTTGGTGGTGGTGGTGTTGTCACAACACTGTAAGTCCTCACAGTTACTCTTGATGGGCGCTGGAATGGGCCCTGCTGTGAAATATTAGATCAAGAATTGTAATTACATGCACCTGTTGAACAGGGACAGAAAATTGGGCCTTTGGTGGTGGTGGTGGTGTTGCCACAACACTGTAAGCCCTCACAGTTACTCTTGGTGGGCACAGGCATGGGCCCTGCTGTGAAATATTAGATCAAGAATTGTAATTACATGCCATTGTTAAACAGTGGTAGAAAAATTGGGCCTTTGGTGGTGGTGGTGTTGCCACAACACTGTAAGCCCCCACAGTTACTTTTGGTAGGCGCAGGAATGGGCCCTGCTGTGAAATATTAGATCAAGAATTGTAATTACACGCACTTGTTGAACTGGGGCAGAAAAACTGGGCCTTTGGTGGTGGTGCCACAACACTGCAACCCCTCACAGATGCTATAGTTGGGGCGCAGGAATGAGCCCTGCTGCAAAGTATTGCATCAAAAATTGTAATTACACACCCCTGTTAAATAGGGGCAGAAAAAATTGGGCCTTGGCCACTGGTGGTGGTGCCCAGAACCAAAAATGTTCTTACAAGCTATCAGCATGAAAATTGAGGAGGAAGAGGATTGTCACTCAACATAACAGGATAGTCACTCAGCATCAGCATAGGCAGTCTTGAAGGGATCTCACATTAAAAAAAAAAATCAATCGGTTACATCAGCATCAGGTGCTTGGTAGCTGGTGATCCAAGACCGATTCATTTTTATGAAGGTCAGCTGATCGACCGATTCGGTGGACAGGCGCACCCTGTGATCGCTTACAAAGCCTCCAGCAGCACTGAATGTGCGTCCTGAAAGAACGCTGGATGCAGGACAGGCCAGTAGCTCAATTGCATACTGTGAAAGCTCTGGCCAGTGATCCATCCTCAAGACCCAGTAACTCAAAGGATTTTCGGTGGGAAAGGTGTCCAAGTCTGATCTTGCCCCTAGGTAATCCTGCACCATGTGAATCAGACGCTGGCGATGGTTACTGGAACCGATCAGACCTTGGGGCTGCGGACTAAAAAATTGTCTGAACTCATCGGTCAGACTGCCACCTTCTCCACCGCTCCTTCTGTGACTGACTGAAGCCTCAGCAACACGTTGTCCAGGAGGACCAGGAAATTGTAACCTCCCAGGCTCTGGAAACGCATTGCACAAACCTTTCTGCAAGGCCTCCCAAAGACGTTTCATCCTCTGCTCCCTCTGCAACGGAAAGATAAGGTCCGCAACCTTACCCTTGTAACCCTTACCCTTGTAACGTGGATCAAGGATGGTTGCCAGCCAGTAATCATCCCCCCCTTGATACCATGAATATGAGGATCCTTCCGCAGGCTTTCCAGGATCAGGGAGGCCATGCAGTGTAGGTTTGCTGAGGCATTCAGTCCAGAGTCCTCTGGGTCACTAAGGACGACATGATCCGCAGCCACCTCCTCCCAGCCACGTACAAGTCCATGGGTTTCTTCGGACTGTAAAGGATCCCTTGAAGACTACTGCTGATGCTGAGTGCCAGGCTCCACTTTCATGCTAACACAATCCTCCTCCTCCTCCTCCTCCTCCCCTAACTGTGTGATTGGCGGGCATGCAGGAACACTGTCTGGATAAAGGGGGCCTTGAGAGGTAAGGATGTCCTCCTCTTCCTCCCTCTGTTCTGCCTCCATTATTCCACGCAGCGTGTGCTCCAACAGGTGGACAAGAGGGACAGTGTCACAGATGCAAGCACTGTCACTGCTCACCATCTTCGTGGCCTCCTCAAATGGTGACAGGACAGTGCATGCATCCCTGATCATAGCCCACTGGCGTGGGGAAAAAAAAACAAGGTCCCCGACCCTGTCCTGGTGCCATAGTCACATAGGTACTCATTGATGGCCCTCTACTGCGTGTGAAGCCGCTGCAGCATGACCAACGTTGAGTTCCACCTGGTGGGCATGTCACGGTTTAGGCAGTTCTTGGGCAGGTTAAATTCCTTTTGGAGGTCAGCCAGCCAAGCACTGGCATTATATGACCTGCGGAAATGCACACAGACTTTCCTGGCCTGCCTCAGGACATCCTGTAAGGGCGGGTGCCTGCCCAAGAACCGCTGCACCACCAAGTTAAGGACATGAGCCAAACAGGGCACATGGGTCATTTGTCCCTGTCGGAGAGCGGAGAGGAAGTTGGTGCCATTGTCGCAAACCACCATACCTGGCTTAATCTGGCGTGGCATCAACCACCTCGGAACCTGTCCCTGCAGAGCTGAAAGAATCTCTGCCCCAGTGTGGCTCCTGTCCCCCAAGCACACCAGCTCAAGCACCGCATGGCATCTTTTTGCCTGCATGCTTGCGTAGGCCCTTGAACGCCTACGGAGCACTGCTGGTTCTGAGGACAAATCAGCACAGGAAGAGGCCATGGAGGAAGAAGAAGAGGAGGAGGTGGAGGAGAGAGGTGTGGCAGAATCACCACTAGAAGAATTTTGGCGGCGTGGTGGTGGAACAACCTCCAACACTACTGCACCCTGTCCTGCATCCTTCCCAGCTGCCAGAAGAGTTACCCAGTGCGCGGTGAAAGATAGGTAACGTCCCTGTCCATGCCTGCTGGACCATGAGGTGCATATTACCGCTGACCGCCCTGTCCAGCGAGGCCAAGACATTGCCTTCCACATGCCGGTAGAGAGCCGGAATCGCCTTCTGTGAGAAAAAGTGGCGTTTGGGAACCTGCCACTGAGGAACCGCACATTCCACAAAGGGGGCAGAGTCTACCAACTGAAAAGGCAGCAGTTGAAGTGCTAGCAATTTAGCCAAGCTAGCATTCAACCATTGGGCATGTGGATGGCTGGGAGTGATCTTCATTTGGCGGTGCAGCAGCTGGGGCAGGGAAATTTGCCTGGTACAATCTGACGTCGGTGTACCGATAGCAGATTGCCCGCAAGTACTTGGCTGTGACATACCTAATTCTACACTTTCATTCCTCTCAGTGCAGGTTTTCGATGAGACACACCAGTAGTAAAATTGCGCTTGCTCTAAATTGTGAGCCGCTAACACAGCAAAAAGAATAATTGCCAAATAAACCAATAAAAACCAAAACGTGTAGCGCTAAATAAGTAATGCACCTTCAATAAAAATTAATGAGGTGAATATCCAGTGCTCTAAATACAAAAAATTGTCCGGGAAGAAAAACAAATAAATGTCCATCAATGGATTGAAAAATAAAGTCCGTACACATTAGGACTCTGATAATCACCACCTGTGAAGAGTGTGTAAAATACCATCACCAGCATATAGCTTTATGTAAAATATTCAGAAAACAATGCACAGCTGGTTTTTTGATAGTCCAACATATATATGTGCTGAATAATATATAGATGGACCAATTCTATGCATCACACCACAGTGTCTTCAAGAAAATGTGCAATTCCCGCAGCCAGTGAAGGTGGAAGCTTACCGGAGGGTTTGAACCCAAGACAGTATATACTGTAAGGGTCAAACCGGCTTGTATTGCTAACTGGCAATAGGGGGAAGACCTTGACAAACTGGAGATGAAGGGATCCCAGGGGGCTTCATAGACGTGTCTTCTTCAAATATAACGATGAATCTCTCAGCATTAGGGATGAGCCGAACACCCCCCTGTTCGGTTCGCACCAGAACATGCGAACAGGAAAAAAGTTCGTTCGAACACGCGAACACCGTTAAAGTCTATGGGACACGAACATGAATAATCAAAAGTGCTAATTTTAAAGGCTAATATGCAAGTTATTGTCATAAAAAGTGTTTGGGGACCTGGGTCCTGTCCCAGGGGACATGGATCAATGCAAAAAAAAGTTTTAAAAAGGGCCGTTTTTTCAGGAGCAGTGATTTTAATAATGCTTAAAGTCAAACAATAAAAGTGTAATATCTCTTTAAATTTCGTACCTGGGGGGTGTCTATAGTATGCCTGTAAAGGGGCGCATGTTTCCTGTGTTTAGAACAGTCTGACAGCAAAATGACATTTTGAAGGAAAAAAGCCATTTAAAACTACCAGCGGCTATTGCATTGCCGACAATACACATAGAAGTTCATTGATAAAAACGGCATGGGAATTCCCCGGAGGGGAACCCCGAACCAAAATTAAAAAAAAAAAGACGTGGGAGTCCCCCTAAATTCCATACCAGGCCCTTCAGGTCTGGTATGGATATTAAGGGGAACCCCGGCCAAAATTTTTAAAAAAAATGACGTGGGGTTCCCCCTAAATTCCATACCAGACCCTTCAGGTCTGGTATGGATTTTAAGGGAAACCCTGCGCCAAAAAAAAAAAAAAAAACGGCGTGGGGTCCCCCCAAAAATCCATATCAGACCCTTATCCGAGCACGCAACCTGGCAGGCCGCAGGAAAAGAGGAGGGGACGAGAGTGCGCCCCCCCCCCTCCTGAACCGTACCAGGCCACATGCCCTCAACATTGGGAGGGTGCTTTGGGGTAGCCCCCCAAAACACCTTGTCCCCATGTTGATGAGGACAAGGGCCTCATCCCCACAACCCTGACCGGTGGTTGTGGGGGTCTGCGGGCGGGGGGCTTATCGGAATCTGGAAGCCCCCTTTAACAAGGGGACCCCCAGATCCAGGCCCCCCCCCTGTGTGAAATGGTAAGGGGGTACTTACTCCTACCATTTCACTAAAAAACTGTCAAAAATGTTTAAAATGACAAGAGACAGTTTTTGACAATTCCTTTATTTAAATACTTCTTCTTTCTTCTATCTTCCTTCATCTTCTGGTTCTTCTGGCTCTTCTGGTTCTTCCTCCGGTGTTCTCGTCCAGCATCTCCTCCGCGGCGTCTTCTATCTTCTTCTCCTCGGGCCGCTCCGCACCCATGGCATGGGGGGAGGCTCCCGCTCTTCTCTTCATCTTCTCTTCTTCTTTTCTTCTCTTCTTCTCTTCTTCATTTTCTTCTCCGGGCCGCTCCGCACCCATGCTGGCATGGAGGGAGGCTCCCGCTGTGTGACGGCGCTCCTCGTCGGACAGTTCTTAAATAACGGGGGCAGGGCCACCCGGTGACCCCGCCCCCCTCTGACGCACGGGACATGATGGGACTTCCCTGTGGCATTCCCCGTGACGTCACAGGGAAGTCCCGTCAAGTCACCGTGCGTCAGAGGGGGGCGGGGTCACCGGGTGGCCCCGCCCCCCGTTATTTAAGAACTGTCAGACGAGGAGCGCCGTCACACAGCGGGAGCCTCCCTCCATGCCAGCATGGGTGCGGAGCGGCCCGGAGAAGAAAATGAAGAAGAGAAGAAGAGAAGAAGAGAAGAAAAGAAGAAGAGAAGAAGATTAGGAAGATGAAGAGAAGAGCGGGAGCCTCCCCCCATGCCATGGGTGCGGAGCGACCTGAGGAGAAGAAGATAGAAGACGCCGCGGAGGAGATGCTGGACGAGAACGAGAATGCCGGAGGAAGAACCAGAAGAGCCAGAAGAACCAGAAGAACCAGAAGATGTATTTAAATAAAGGAATTGTCAATGTTGAGGGCATGTGGCCTGGTACGGTTCAGGAGGGGGGGCACACTCTCGTCCCCCCCTCTTTTCCTGCGGCCTGCCAGGTTGCGTGCTCGGATAAGGGTCTGGTATGGATTTTAGGGGGAACCCCACGTCATTTTTTTTTTTTTTAATTTTGGCCGGGGTTTCCCTTAATATCCATATCAGACCTGAAGGGCCTGGTATGGAATTTAGGGGGACTCCCGGGTCATTTTTTTTTTTTAATTTTGGTTCGGGGTTCCCCTTTGGGGATTTCCCATGCCGTTTTTATCAATGAACTTCTATGTGTATTGTCGGCAATGCAATAGCCGCGGGTAGTTTTAAATGAGTTTTTTCCTTCAAAATGTCATTTTGCTGTCAGACTGTTCTAAACACAGGAAACATGCGCCCCTTACTATACTACGCATACTATAGACACCCCCCCGGGTACGAAATTTAAAGGGATATTACACTTTTATTGTTTGACTTTAAGCATTATTAAAATCACTGCTCCTGAAAAAACGTCCGTTTTTTTAAAACTTTTTTTTGCATTGATCCATGTCCCCTGGGGCAAGACCTGGGTCCCCAAACACTTTTTATGACAATAACTTGCATATTAGCCTTTAAAATTAGCACTTTTGATTTCTCCCATAGACTTTTAAAGGGTGTTCCGCGGCAAATTGTTCGCTGTTCGGCGAACTTGCGAACAGCCAATGTTCGAGTCGAACATGAGTTCGACTCGAACTCGAAGCTCATCCCTACTCAGCATATGGCTGAGGCCATCTAGATCCAGCAATGTTGCTTGAGGGGCTCAGCTGTCTGAGCCCCTCAAGCAACATTGCTGGATCTAGAACCAGCTGTGCATTGTTTTCTGAATATTTTACATAAAGCTATATGCTGTTGATGGTATTTTACACACTCTTCACAGGTGGTGATTATCAGAGTCCTTATGTGTACGGACTTTATTTTTCAATCCATTGATGGACATTTATTTGTTTTTCTTCTCGGACAATTTTTTGTATTTAGAGCACTGGATATTCACCTCATTAATTTTTATTGAAGGTGCATTATTTATTTAGCGCTACACGTTTAGGTTTTCGATGAGGACTGAAGGTATAGTGGAGTTGGAGATCCCAGCTGATGAGGAGCAAGGAGAGGTCTGCTTTGTTCTTTGGTGTGGGTCTTTTAGGTACGCTTACCAACGAACTGCATGGCAGGTCGACATATGTCTGGTCAAGCATGTGGTGCCCAAGCAGGTGATGTTTTGGCCACACGAGATATGCTTGAGACATATGTTGCAAATAGCAGCGGTGGGATGCACTCGTCTCAAAAAAGGCCCACACCAAAGAACTTTTGGAATAACGCGCAAAGACAGCAGCACCCTGCACATGCGGAGCTCTGCGGTGTGATGCAGTCGGTGTGCTGCCCTTAAGCTGGCCCTTGGAGGGCATCCTGCCTCGTTGGAGATGTGCCTCCTCCTCCCCCTCTCTCCTATCAGGCACCCATGTGGAGTCAGTGACTTCCTCATCATCCCCTCCCTCCTTCCCACTGGAGCAAAGCTGGCAGTATACTGCAGCTGGGGGAACATGATTGCCAGATTACTGTCCTTCTTGGGCACCCCCTCTCTCTGGGCTCACATTACTGCCTTCCTCTAGCTGGGTACCTCCTGGAGCATGTACCCAACACTGTGGTCAAAATGTTCGGGGGACTCCTCAGGAGGACATGGTGGGGCTAGGGAAGGAGTGACTGATGCCATTGAGCTGAGGGAAGAGGCCGCGTTGGCAGCTGCTTTGCCAAACAAAGTACCCTGTGCCTAGGTGAGAGAGGATGAGGAGGATGAGGACAGCTTAGTCATCCACTCTACCAAGTCTTCCGCATGCTGCGGCGCAACACGGCCAGTTGCCGAAAAAAAGAACAAGTGTGTCCCACGGCCATGTGCTGATGAGGATGCACCGTCTCCACGACCAGCACTGTTGCCTTTAGACACAGGGCCTGCTTGCCCTCTTTTATTAGCTTGTGACTGTCTGCCTCTCCTTGTTGGCCTTCCAGACATACTAATGGCCTGCAGTGAGATGTAGCTGCACAAAGCTGGGATGTATATATATATATATAGTGATACTGCAGCTAGCAGAATCAACTGCCTGCCTGTAGTATTATTAGTATGAGAACACCAGCAATTGTCTTCAGGTAGCTTTAGGTGCACACTGTGCAGAGGACACAGTACACTAACTGTAAATACTGCAGCTTCCTGCCTGTGGTATTAATAGGATCAGAACAACAGCAATTGTCTTCAGGTAGCTTTAGGTGCACTCTGTGTAGAGGACACAGTACACTAACTGTAAATACTGTAGCTGCCTGCCTGTGGTACTAATAGGATCAGAAGAACACCAGCAATTTTCTTCAGGTGTCTTTAGGTGCACGCTGTGCAGAGGACACAGTCCACTAACTGTAAATTCTGTAGCTGTCTGCCTGTGGTACTAATAGGATTAGAAGAACACCAGCAATTTTCTTCAGGTAGCTTTAGGTGCACACTGTGCAGAGGACACAGTACACTAACTGTAAATACTGTAAAAACACCCGCCTGCCTGTCAGTAGGAAGAGAATAACAGGAACAGATCTAGCTAAACTGAATACAGTGTATATATATATATAAATATATATACAACATCTAGGATGCATATATATATATATACACAATACAAAGCCACCCTGGCTTTGGCCAATTACAGCTCGCTGTACAGATGGCGCTGTAATTGGCCAAGCATGCGGGTCACAGTGCATGCTTGGCCAGTCATCAGCCAGCAATGCACTGCGATGCCACAGTGAATTATGGGCCATGTTGTGCCACTCAAATTTGGCGCAAACAGCCCATAACGTTCGCAATTCAACGAACGGTCGAACAGGCGATGTTCGAGTCGAACATGGGTTCGACTCCAACTCGAAGCTCATTGCTAGTCACCACAGATGCAGCACTCACTTGTCACCACAGATGCAGCGCTCACTTGTGACCACAGATGCACATTATTTCCTATATTACATTGTAATATGAAATGAAATAGTTCAACTCACCATACGGCAGAATCAGCGGGAGCCCTGAGCGTGTCATTAGCCACAGTATCCTGCCACCAGATCCAGAATGTCATTTGCCACGTCGCCTGCTACCAGATGCAGCTTTGCTCACTTGTCACCACAGATGCAGCGCTCACTTGTCACTACAGATACAGCATGTCCCTTGTCACCACAGATACAGCGCTCACTTGTCACCACAGATGAAGCGCTCACTTGTCACCACAGATGCAGTGCTCACTTATGACCACAGATACAGCACTCACTTGTCATCACAGATGCTGCGCTCACTTGTGACCACAGTTACAGCATGTCACTTGTCACCACAGATACAGCACTCACTTTGTCACCACAGATACAGCGCTCAATTTGTCACCACAGATACAACGCTCACTTTGTCACCACAGATACAGCTTGTCACCACAGATTTGGCATGTCACTTGTCACAACAGATACAGCTTGTCACTTTGTCACCACATATACAGCTTTTCGTTTGTCACCACAGATACAGTGCTCACTTGTTACCACAGATGCAGCGCTCACTTGTCACCACAGATGCAGCGTTCACTTGTCAGCACAGATGCACATTATTTCTTATATTACATTGTAATATAAAATGAAATAGTTCAACTCACCATAAGGCAGAATCAGTGGGAGCCCTGAGCGTGTCACTTACCACCGTCGCCTGCCACCCGATGCAGCATGTCACTTGCCACGTCGCCTGCCACCAGATGCAGCATGTCACTTGCCACGTCGCCTGCTACCAGATGCAGCTTTGCTCACTTGTCACCACAGATACAGCGTGTCACTTGTCACCACAGATGCAGTGCTCACTTGTAACCACAGATACAGCGCTCACTTGTCACCACAGATGCAGCGTTCACTTGTCACCACAGATGTAGCTCTCACTTGTCACTACAGATGCACATTATTTCTTATATTACATTGTAATATAAAATGAAATAGTTCAACTCACCATAAGGCAGAATCAATGGGAGTCCTGAGCGTGTCACTTGCCACCGTCGCTTGCCACCAGATGCAGCATTTAACTTGCCATGTCGCCTGCTACCAGATGCAGCTTGGCTCACTTGTCACCACAGATACAGCGTGTCACTTGTAACCACAGATACAGCGCTCACTTTGTCACCATAGATACTGCGCTCACTTTGTCACCACAGATACAATGCTCACTTGTCACCACAGTTTTGGCATGTCAATTGTCACCACAGATATAACTTGTCACTTTGTCACCACAGATACAGCACACTTATCACCACAGATGTAGCTTGTCATTTTATCACCACAGATGCAGCTTGCCACTTTGTCACCACAGATATAGCACTCACTTGTTACTACAGATGCAGCTCGCCCCCATGCTGCTCTGTATTGGTGATTTGGTCTCTGTGCCATTTACAGAAGACCAGCTCTCGTGGAGGCCAAAGGAAAGAAAAGAGGCGGAGCCAATTAACTAGTGTCGGCCCTGGAACCTCTAGCAGCGGCTCTGGCGAAAAATTGGAAAACCGACAATTTCCCATTAAATTTCCTGTGACACGGTAAGACCGGGACAAGGGTCTGAATACTGGGAATGTCCTGGGGAAATTCAGGACTGTTGGCAACTATGCAAATACCCAGTGGAAGGTTCTCTGCAGTCATAGAACTTAGGGATGTACTGTATTTTTTAAAATAAAATCCTATAGAAGTTCATCCTGTGAAAGTTCATGCACATTAATTCAGTGTGAATGGGGCAACGAATAAGTATTATTAGGCTATTCTCTGTGCTGAAGAAAAGTTTTCATATTGGTTTGAAACAGAAAATACTGCATTTCATCACTAGATGGAGCTAGGGGGAGTATCATTGTAACTTTGCATGATACTTAGTGCCATATAGTGGCCAAACTCAGTATTTTCCATTTTAAATTGATGAAAAAAACATGTTCAATATAGGAACTTTTTTTGTTATGCATATTATTATTGTTTATGTAACATTTTTTGTCCCATTTCCACAAAACATCTGTAAATATGCTTTTATTGGGCAAATTGTTATGCAAGTTTGCTTTTTTTATAAATACACCTCTTAAGCCGCGTACACACGGGCGGACTTTTCCAACCGGACTTTTCCAACGGACTTTCAAAGGACTTTTGACGGACTTTTTAACGAATGGACTTGCCTACACGCGATCACACCAAATTCCGAGGGATTCATACATGATGACGTACACCGGACTAACATAAGGAAGCCAGTAGTCAATAGCTGCCCTAGCGTCGATTTTTGTCCGCCGGACTAGCATACAGACGAGCAGATTTCTGGGTCTGGCGGAGTTACGACGTAAAGATTTTAAGCATTTACCAAATCTAAAATCTGTGAGATTTTCGACTGGAAAAGTCCGCTGAAGGTCCGATGAAGCCCACACACAATCGTATTGTCTGCCGGACTCGGTCCATCAGACCAGTCCGGTCGAAAAGTCCGACCGTGTGTACGCTGCATTAGAGTCTGCATTTGCATCAGGCACAATGAAAATACACTATATTACCAAAAGTATTGGTACGCCTGCCTTTACGCGCACATGAATTTTAATGGCATCCCAGTCTTAGTCCATAGGGTTCAATATTGAGTTAGCCCACCCTTTGCAGCTGTAACAGCTTCAACTCTTCTGGGAAGGCTGTCCACAAGGTTTAGGAGTGTGTCTATGGGAATGTTTGACTATTCTTTCAGAAGCGCATTTGTGAGGTCAGGCACTGATGTGGATAAGAAGGCCTTGCTCGCAGTCTCCGCTGCAATTTATACCAAAGGTGTTCTATCAGCTTGAGGTCAGGACTCAATGAGCAATAATAAAGATATATATATATATATATATATATATATATATATATATATATATATATATATATATATATATAGGCCTAGACCCAAGGCTGTCTGAAGGACATCATTGGAGCCTAAGGGGTTCAAATGGGCAACAGGTACATGGACAAGTTTAGTAAACTGGGGCAGTCTTTAAGTTGTTTCTTCTGCTGCCTATCGTTGGGGCCCTTTTTAGCGTTGTTGCACTTTAAAACTATTTAATGAGCCTGCATCCATTTGAAGCGCACTAGAGGACTTGTATAGTCTTTGGCTCAGATGTAAGGTGGGTGAGGGAACAGGGATGGAATAAAATCTAATCGGGTACAAGAACAGTGTTATCTCAGACATGAGCATGGTATAATGTCTTACAGCATACAATATATAGCGGATCTAAAGGTGGCCATAAGAGGTTTAGTGTTCAGCCCTCCCCTTAATGGCTCAGTTCCTGCCAACAGTGTAAATAATAGGCGGTCAGCCCTCTCAGCAGTCCTGCATCCCAGCTGTGGTGGTGAAGATAGAAGGAGGGCTCCCATCTCCGGTATCTTCATCAGCTCTAGCAAACAACACTGTGGATGGTGATGAGCAGTCACTCCGGCTCTCTGACTAGTCTGCAGTGGTGGGGAAGATGGTAGGTTTTATACTGTTCCTGAGAAGGGTGACTTCGGGTACAGGCTTTCCCCTTTGGCTGGGATCCTGAATGACTAGATGTGCTGCCACAGTGGTTTACACTCTCCCTTGTCCCGACTCTAACTGCCCTGAGTTTTCCCAGGCAGTCTAGTATGAATCCCTCTGCCACTCCCCTCAGAGTCCTCTGGCTCCTTGGGAACTGTAGTTTTCTTGTTGCTTCATGCAGTACAGCTTCTTCTTCCCCAGGAATACCACATGCGTGATGCACGTTAGGCATGAGTTACAGTAACCCTCAATTTCATCCCTCATACAGGGGTGATAGAAGTGGTCCTGGTCTAGCTTAAAGGTTATTTCTTGGCTTAGATGACCGTGTTCATCAATATTACAATATTACAATCTTTCTGTGCTTTTTGGGCAAAAACAACATCTATCATCTGGACTGTCCCAGGGGCCCCTTCAGTAGACCACCCTGTCTCTCCACTGCAGCCAATCCCACTCCCTGTAAACTAGAAGCTCTTCCTTCGGGGTGCCCGTTAGTACTAAGTCCGGCTTTTTGCTTTCCAGTGCTTTCAGCATCAGCTGACAAAGGGGATTTTCCTGTTGGTCTCTCTGCAGATCCATCATTGATATCCAGGGTAGGCCTTCACCTCTAATCTGGGTGAGATCATAGTGAAAACCTAGGAGCACCTAAAGCAGCAACCCAATTACTTCAGCTCCTATTGCACCCTTAGTGTGGTGTTCCACCCCTTGGCACAAAGCTTGCACCCCTTCTGGAGTCAGTTGCATCCAGATGTCCTGAGGATGCATTGGGTTATAAGGCCTTCTAGAGAGAGCATCAGTGTCCTAATTGCCCACACCAGGACAGTATTTCCAACTGAATTGAAATCTTGGAAGAAGAAAAGGAATCCTGGATGGCCGCACACCGCTGAAGGCATCTTTATTGTGGTAATTAGGGATGAGCCGAACACCCCCCTGTTCGGTTCGCACCAGAACATGCGAACAGGAAAAAAGTTTGCTCGAACATGCGAACACCGTTAAAGCCTATGGGACACGAACATGAATAATCAAAAGTGCTAATTTTAAAGGCTAATATGCAAGTTATTGTCATAAAAAGTGTTTGGGGACCCGGGTCCTGCTCCAGGGGACATGGATCAATGCAAAAAAAAGTTTTAAAAACGGCCGTTTTTTCAGGAGCAGTGATTTTAATAATGCTTAAAGTCAAACAATGCATTGCATTGCCGACAATACACATAGAAGTTCATTGATAAAAACGGCATGGGAATTCCCCACAGGGAAACTTCGAACCAAAATTTAAAAAAAAAATGACGTGGGAGTCCCCCTAAATTCCATACCAGGCCCTTCAGGTCTGGTATGGATATTAAGGGGAACCCCAGGCCAAAGTAAAAAAAAAATGACGTGGGGTTCCCCCTAAACTCCATACCAGACCCTTAGGGTCTGGTATGGATTTTAAGGGGAACCCCGCGCCAAAAAAAAAAAAATGGCGTGGGGTCCACCCAAAAATCCATATCAGACCCTTATCCGAGCACGCAACCTGGCAGGCCGCAGGAAAAGAGGGGGGGGACGAGAGTGCGGCCCCCCGCTCCCGAACCGTACCAGGCCACATGCCCTTAACATTGGGAGGGTGCTTTGGGATAGCCCCCCAAAACACCTTGTCCCCATGTTGATGAGGACAAGGGCCTCATCCCCACAACCCTGACCGGTGGTTGTGGGGGTCTGCGGGCGGGGGGGCTTATCGGAATCTGGAAGCCCCCTTTAACAAGGGGACCCCCAGATCCCGGCCCCCCCCTGTGTTAAATGGTAAGGGGGTACTTACCCCTACCATTTCACTAAAAAACTGTCAAAAATGTTAAAAATGACAAGAGACAGTTTTTGATAATTCCTTTATTTAAATGCTTCTCTTCTTTCTTCATCTTCCTCTGGTTCTTCTGGCTGTTCTGGTTCTTCCTCCGACGTTCTCATCCAGCATCTCCTCCGCGGCGTCTTCTATCTTCTTCTCCTCGGGCCGCTCCGCACCCATGGCATGGGGGGAAGCTCCCGCTCTTCTCTTCATCTTCTTCTTCATCCTCTTCTCTTCTTCTCTTCTCTTCACAACCAGGGTTGTGGGGATGAGGCCCTTGTCCTCATCAACATGGGGACAAGGTGTTTTGGGGGCTACCCCAAAGCACCCTCCCAATGTTGAGGGCATGTGGCCTGGTACGGTTCAGGAGGGGGGGGCCGCACTCTCGTCCCCCCCTCTTTTCCTGTGGCCTGCCAGGTTGCGTGCTCGGATAAGGGTCTGGTAAGGATTTTTGGGGGGACCCCACGCCGTTTTTTTGTTTTTTTGGCGCGGGATTCCCCTTAAAATCCATACCAGACCTGAAGGGTCTGGTATGGAATTTAGGGGGAACCCCACGTCATTTTTTTTTTATATTTTGGCCGGGGTTCCCCTTAATATCCATACCAGACCTGAAGGGCCTTGTATGGAATTTAGGGGGACTCCCACGTCATTTTTTTTTTATTTTTGTTCGGGGTTTCCCTGTGGGGAATTCCCATGCCGTTTTTATCAATGAACTTCTATGTGTATTGTCGGCAATGCAATAGCCACGGGTAGTTTTAAATGGGTTTTTTCCTTCCAAATGTCATTTTGCTGTCAGACTGTTCTAAACACGGGAAACATGCGCCCCTTTACAGGCATACTATAGACACCCCCCAGGTACGAAATTTAAAGGGATATTACACTTTTATTGTTTGACTTTAAACATTATTAAAATCACTGCTCCTGAAAAAACGGCCGTTTTTAAAACTTTTTTTTGCATTGATCCATGTCCCCTGGGGCAGGACCCAGGTCCCCAAACACTTTTTATGACAATAACTTGCATATAAGCCTTTAAAATTAGCACTTTTGATTTCTCCCATAGACTTTTAAAGGGTGTTCTGCGGCATTCGAATTTGCCGCGAACACCCCAAATTGTTTGCTGTTCAGCGAACTTGCGAACAGCCAATGTTCGAGTCGAACATGAGTTTGACTCGAACTCGAAGCTCATCCCTAGTGGTAATAAAATCCAATACAGTAACCTCATATACGAAAGAGACAGGGACAAGCAGCATAGAATGCATCAAGATAAAAAAACCTTCTGTCTTTAAAACTCCTTTAAAGAAGGCGAGTTGGCTTGCTGCTTAAAAACAGGAGGGGGAGTCGGTGGTGAGACTTTGGGCACCTGATGCTGTTTTTTTCATACCTCTAGACTTGGAGAAGGCTGTTTTTAGGTGGGCATCCAGTTTGCCCCTTCACTGGGGTCCCCTAAAGTTTCCCATCAGCTTTCAAAGCAGTAGTTTCTGTAATGCCTTCCGAACTTCGGTGGTAACATCAGATGAGTCTCTCTTTGGGCATTGTGCTCTGAAATCCTCAGAGCTGAGATCACATTGGGTTTAAATGATGTGACAATTTTTAAAATTGCTAAGTGGAGTCTTTTTTAAAAAAAGATCATCCTTTTTTTAAATAATACGAATTAGCAAAAGTGTGCCTGTTTGGACAGAAGGCAGACTGTGACAATGAATGCAATCTGGTGTCTCTGTGACAGGTCATATAGTAGACTAAAGTGCATACAGTGAAGAAAAGTAAACAGCGGCACCGTGTGGAATATATGATATGTAGCATGTAAAGAACAGTTTACAGCCAGCAGCAGTGTGGAATATAAAGCATACTGTACAAAGTGGAGCAGTGTGGAATATAGTGCATACGGTACATTGTGTAGAATGGACCCACGCTGAACATAAAATTTACAGAGATGTACAGCACAGTGTACACAGTGGAGAGATGTGGAGTATAACACATACACAAAAGAAGCATAGAACAGATAGCACATTATGCAGAATAGAGTAGCATGCAGAACCCAAAAAAGAGTGGCAGTATCCAGGGACAAATCTCCAAAACCTGTGACTGTCATTGGAAGTTGCAAACTATGGATTTGCTGTAAAACTGGCTAACATGTAGATTACATGACCTCTATCTGAAAAAACAGGTATCACAATGAGCTATTTACAAGGCACCTCCAGCCATTTTACTTTTTGCTGATGCTGGGCAAATATATGGAGGAACTAAGAGAAATGCATAGTCAGAAAATAAATGTAGTGTTATATAATATGCTGTAACTCGTAATAATAACACAGACTGTGGCATTTCAAAAAATTAAACTCTTCCACTACATATTTGTAGCCAAGTCCCAGGCCTCTCCAGGCCTAATGGTGCCCTCTAGAGTTAGGGACAGCTGACATCCTTCTGTGTAGAGTGGGTTACGAGGCATGGTGGGTGCAATGCAAGGTAGATTAATGGGCGCCAGACACTTCTTCAATGCAAAGAGATTTATTGTCTTTTAAACAGAACTGTGGGAGAGAGGTTTAGGGCCAGGACACAAGTAGTTGCAATGTTAATTTAGCAGACTCCGAGACCGTCATAGGCAGACAGCCATGCAGGTAAAGGCATCCAGCAAGACACCATATCTGCATGAGCAGGACCGCTGTCTCCTATGGCAACAATCTTGAAACAGTTTCTAACAAAGGTTGTAATGAACTTTATCACTTCTTCTACAATCTCCTATTGTAGATCTTCACTCAACTGAGCTCCCAGTCTTTCACTAGATCCACTGCCACTGGATCCCCTGAGCTCTTTCAATCTTCTCATTCAGTATCTTCCTCATGCATCACCCCCGCATTCCTGCTGGGTCCCTAGCATTGCACTCACAGATACTCCTCAAGCGTCACCCCACTAGCCTGCTTGGTCCCTGGCTTGGCACACAATATTGCTCTGCAAGAGTCACCTCCACTGGCTGTGTCCCTGGCTTGACATCTTCTGAAGTTTCCCAATTCTTCACCATCCCCGGTTGGTGAGAATACTGCTCTGGTACTTGCTTCAGCTACTCACAGTGGCCCCTGGTAGTAAGGTGGATGGCCACTTCTGGTTGTACTGCAAGCCGCAAACCCAACCCTATACTGCTCTCTTGCTTCTGGATAGGCCCTCAGACAGCCTAACAGCCAGATGTCCCTGGGATAGACCTCAGGCTCTGGCCTAGCAGCATGTGACTGCAGAACACACGCCCACCCAGACAGCCATATAAGTAGCACAGAACCCCGATCACCTGACCTCACCCAAATAAATTGCCTCTCCCAAGGGACCTAAGAAAATCCCTGTCCATTGGCTGAGACACCCCTTTCATTCCTAATCTGTCCTTGCAATGCCCTTGTCTTATCTAATGCCACCAGATATCCGGCCATCTAGTGACAGAAGAAAGAAGTGCAGAAATTCCAGAATTAGGGCAAAATCAATTGACCTCCTATTAATTGGCCAAAGCAACTATCACTTGGCAAATACATTTACTAGCAACCCTGCCTAAATATCAAGGTGCTACATCCTCCCCCTGCCTATGAAAACTACGTCTCGGAGTTTGCAGAAAAATAATTTGAGCTCTCAAGCCTGAGAGCGAAGGTCCTGGTTAGGGATGAGCCGAACACCCCCTGTTCGGTTCGCACCAGAACATGCGAACAGGAAAAAAGTTTGTTCGAACATGCGAACACCGTTAAAGTCTATGGGACACGAACATGAATAATCAAAAGTGCTAATTTTAAAGGCTTATGTGCAAGTTATTGTCATAAAAAGTGTTTGGGGACCTGGGTCCTGCCCCAGGGGACATGGATCAATGCAAAAAAAAGTTTTAAAAATGGCCATTTTTTCAGGAGCAGTGATTTTAATAATGCTTGAAGTCAAACAATAAAAGTGTAATATCCCTTTAAATTTCGTAGCTGGGGGTGTCTATAGTATGCCTGTAAAGGGGCGCATGTTTCCCGTGTTTAGAACAGTCTGACAGCAAAATGACATTTTTAAGGAAAAAACCCATTTAAAACTACCCGCGGCTATTGCATTGCCAACAATACACATACTCAGGTCTGGTATGGATATTAAGGGGAACCCCGGCCAAAATGTAAAAAAAAAATGACGTGGGGTTCCCCCTAAATTCCATACCAGACCCTTCAGGTCTGGTATGGATTTTAAGGGGAACCCCGTGCCAAAAAAAACAAAAAACGACGTGGGGTCCCCCCAAAAATCCATACCAGACCCTTATCCGAGCACGCAACCTGGCAGGCCGCAGGAAAAGAGGGGGGGACGAGAGTGCGGCCCCCCTCCTGAACCGTACCAGGCCACATGCCCTCAACATTGGGAGGGTGCTTTGGTGTAGCCCCCCAAAACACCTTGTCCCCATGTTGATGAGGACAAGAGCCGCATCCCCACAACCCTGGCCGGTGGTTGTGGGGGTCTGCGGGCAGGGGGCTTATCGGAATCTGGAAGCCCCCTTTAACAAGGGGACCCCCAGATCCCGGCCCCCCCCCTGTGTGAAATGGTAAGGGGGTACTTACCCCTACCATTTCACTAAAAAACTGTCAAAAATGTTAAAAATGACAAGAGACAGTTTTTGACAATTCCTTTATTTAAATGCTTCTTCTTTCTTCTATCTTCCTTCATCTTCTTCTTCTGGTTCTTCTGGCTCTTCTGGTTCTTCCTCCGGCGTTCTCGTCCAGCATCTCCTCCGCGGCGTCTTCTATCTTCTTCTCCTCGGGCCGCTCCGCACCCATGGCATGGGGGGAGGCTCCCGCTCTTCTCTTCATCTTCTTCTTCATCTTCTTCTCTTCTTCCTTCTTCTCTTCTTCATTTTCTTCTCCGGGCCGCTCTGCACCCATGCTGGCATGGAGGGAGGCTTCCGCTGTGTGACGGCGTCTCTTTGTCTGACGGTTCTTAAATAACGGGGGCGGGGCCACCCAGTGACCCCGCCCCCTCTGACGCACGGTGACTTGACGGGACTTCCCTGTGACGTCACTGGGAATGCCACAGGGAAGTCCCGTCATGTCCCGTGCGTCAGAGGGGGGCGGGGTCACCGGGTGGCCCCGCCCCCCGTTATTTAAGAACCGTCAGATGAGGAGATGCCGTCACACAGCGGGAGTCTCCCTCCATGCCAGCATGAGTGCGGAGCGGCCCGGAGAAGAAAATGAAGAAGAGAAGAAGAGAAGAAGGAACTATATGCAAACGAGAAGATCTGGACAGCCGCACTCCAGGAAGTAATAATCCAAGTTTCTTTATTTTAAAATCAGGAACACATCAGATACAGGACATCATAGACAGAGTGTACAGATCATAGGCTAACGCGTTTCACACTTGTCCAAGTGCTTACTCATAGCTCAGAGAAGAGAAGAAGGAAGAAGAGAAGAAGAAGAAGATGAAGAGAAGAGCAGGAGCCTCCCCCCATGCCATGGGTGCGGAGCGGCCCGAGGAGAAGAAGATAGAAGACGCCGCGGAGGAGATGCTGGACGAGAACGCCGGAGGAAGAACCAGAAGAACCAGAAGATGAAGGAAGATAGAAGAAAGAAGAAGCATTTAAATAAAGGAATTGTCAAAAACTGTCTCTTGTCATTTTTAACATTTTTGACAGTTTTTTAGTGAAATGGTAGGGGTAAGTACCCCCTTACCATTTCACACAGGGGGGGGGTCGGGATCTGGGGGTCCCCTTGTTAAAGGGGGCTTCCAGATTCCGATAAGCCCCCCGCCCGCAGACCCCCACAACCACCGGCCAGGGTTGTGGGGATGAGGCCCTTGTCCTCATCAACATGGGGACAAGGTGTTTTGGGGGGCTACCCCAAAGCACCCTCCCAATGTTGAGGGCATGTGGCCTGGTACGGTTCAGGAGGGGGGGCGCACTCTCGTCCCCCCCTCTTTTCCTGCGGCCTGCCAGGTTGCATGCTCGGATAAGGGTCTGGTATGGATTTTTGGGGGACCCCACGCCGTTTTTTGTTTTTTTTTGGCACGTGGTTCCCCTTAAAATCCATACCAGACCTGAAGGGTCTGGTATGGAATTTAGGGGGAACCCCACGTCATTTTTTTTTTAAATTTTGGCCGGGGTTCCCCTTAATATCCATACCAAACCTGAAGGGCCTTGTATGGAATTTAGGGGGACTCCCACGTCATTTTTTTTTTAAATTTTGGTTCGGGGTTTCCCTGTGGGGAATTCCCATGCCGTTTTTATCAATGAACTTCTATGTGTATTGTCGGCAATGCAATAGCCGCGGGTAGTTTTAAATGGGTTTTTTCCTTCCAAATGTAATTTTGCTGTCAGATTCTTCTAAACACGGGAAACATGCGCCCCTTTACAGGCATACTATAGACACCCCCCAGCTACAAAATTTAAAGGGATATTACACTTTTATTGTTTGACTTTAAGCATTATTAAAATCACTGCTCCTGAAAAAACGGCTGTTTTTAAAACTTTTTTTTGCATTGATCCATGTCCCCTGGGGCAGGACCCAGGTCCCCAAACACTTTTTATGACAATAACTTGCATATAAGCCTTTAAAATTAGCACTTTTGATTTCTCCCATAGACTTTTAAAGGGTGTTCCGCGGCATTCGAATTTGCCGCGAACACCCCAAATTGTTCGCTGTTCGGCGAACTTGCGCACAGCCAATGTTCGAGTCGTACATGAGTTTGACTCGAACTCAAAGCTCATCCCTAGTCCTGGTAATAACTGGGATGGGTGGGGAAACAGGAAAGGAATAATAATAACAAACAATACACGTGGCGTACCACATGGAGTAAACATGTATAACATATACATGAGCGAACGGCAGTTCACACAAGGCAGATAAATATCAGTCATTATATACAATTTATGTGTGGCGTACCACCCAAACGGTTGAGGGAAAAATCTATCTAATATATACAGTAATAAAGGGCATGAATAGTTAGCATTATTATCCATCTTGGGTCACTGTCTCTCCTTGTCCAAGGAAGACACAATGGTGCAGAAACACTTGAAAGAGAAAATAAACAGCAATGAAAATGCTTCCTATCCTTACGATAATACAGTGTAATGTGTACATAAGTGAACCTTAAGAAGTTGTTAATTGTCCTCAGCCGAGAACAGCATAGCAGTGTAAATACACCCAATAATATGTCTAAACCATACACATACGAATGAAAGTGGCCCCCTTTCTCATTCGAGAATGCCACCCCTTTCACAACTATCCTACAAACTTTCTTAGTATTTCCTATAGATGAACACATAATGTAAATGAGAGCTCACCCAGGCTGGCACTTATCACACCACCTGGTGGCCAATATGCGACACTGGGCAGTCCATTATTCAGGGTACACGGTAAGAACTTTTACCCCCTTTCCTACCATAGCCTATTCTATCTCGCTAACTAACACCCCAGTGTCTTTGAATCATCCAGAGTCCATCAATATTATCACTTGGGTGAAACTCATTTCCCAGCAGTTTCCCTTCTTCTTAGGAATAACTCCGGGGACGGGTGGCACAGCTGTGATTTGGCAACAAGCAGCCAGTCCATGGTGCAAGGGACCACACCTCTGAACACAGGTCCCCTTGTAATGGTAACCTCAGTCTGTCCGCATGACAGCGAGGGACTGAGAAAGATCTCCTCATCAATTGGAACAACCTGCTGAACATCACAGGTCACTTTTCAGAGGGATCCATACTGGCAATTCCACAATACTGGCCAGCGCAACTCAAGTGGGCACTCCCTGTATCTGCCGGCAGCATTCATTCCAGCACAATCTCAGCAGTACAGCCAACAGGAACGTTCTCCACTAGCAACAGCTTCTGTGCAGGGGTGAAGTGGCTTCCAGCATAGCGTCCTTAACTCCACAAAGCACACATTTGAAATCTACAAAATTTGGTGAACAGGTATAGTTCCATAGCATTTACCAGTAATACCTGGGTTTTGGGCAGGTGGAGGGTTTCCCCTCTTGTGTTAACAGTGGTAATGTATTGGCGGATGTCTTTTTTGTTTGGCCGGCTGATAACCACACAATCTAGGTTAATTTTGCAACCATAACCCCAGCACCGAAGTATACCTCTCAGCTGCCTTAGGTGACAACTTCTGAAGATCCAAGCACAGGGATCTACGGGAAACTCTGCGCGGCCTCATCCACCCACTGTGTTTCTTTATCCTGAATTTCTTCCTCTAAGTGAGCTGGTATCAGGGCCGGTACAAGGCAGGGGCGGAAGGAGCACGTGCCCTGGGCGGTACCATTTGCTATGGGGGGGGCGCAGCCAGACTTGGCTTGGCAATGTGGACTTTAGGGACCCATCAGGCCCAATGATCCTCCTCAAAAGATCTAGTAATACATACCGATGGAGCTGCATTGGCAGACAGACAGCTCAATTTTAACACTAGCGGCAGTAGCAGGAGGGACTTCATCCTCCTCCATGTCACACACTTGCTCCTCATCACTGTCACTCCACTTTCCCGTCCAAGACAAAGTGTCCGAAAACAATTCAGATAATTCATCAGAGGGGATGTCTGAATCGGTTATCGTGGAGCATTCTTCGGCCGGGAGGTAGTTGCGCTTGCCACTGGCTTTAACCAGCACAACCATGCTGTCTCCCTTTATGGCCACAGGTATCACCTCCCCCACTGGCACACTGCTTTCACCCCTTGCAGGCTTACCTGACTCTTGTACCCTTTTCCTCAGTGACTCCAACATCAAAGCGAGCAGGTGGACCGCGGGCTCGAGGAGTGACCGAAGTGCTCACGACTCGGGTGATGGCAGGTGGACTATTGATATCACTCCCTATACATTCTTATCCCAATCTGCTTGCAGTACCCATGGAGGTTGAGCTGATGAAACTACCTCGGGCAGGGGTTCCCCCGCAGCGTCTACAGACAATCCAAAGCCTCAGATGCATGGCCAGACCAGAACACTTCCTGCAGATCAGTCCCAAGGCCTCATAGCCTCCAGTCGTGTACAGGGCATACCCTTAGGTGTATACTGCACTCCGATGTCAGTCAATACCCTTTTTGACTCGCTCAGACCAAAGCCAACACCCGAAGCATACATCTTCCAATCCGCCATTGCACTTCCAAACTGCGCCATCTTCTCTAACCCACAACCAGGCACACGTGGCAGCACTTCCTTATCCTCCTCTGCAGAGCGGGGGGCTCCTCCCCCTGCCAATGGATTGGTGCAGATACTTTCTGGAAACTTCAGGGCCCACCCTTTTGCTTCGGCAGCATGCCAATCTGTCATTAAGTGTGTTTTAACCCTAGCAGCGCTGGAGGGAAGTGTCAAAAGATCAGGGTGGTACTCTCCCATGAGAAATGAGACTTGTTGGTTCTTCCCCACGTTGTTAGAATGCATAATAACACAGTCTATGAGAAGTAAAGATGTTACTTGCTACTTTCCCACAGACAAAATCCCGCCAGTTGCTATGGGCGACTGCTGCGAGGATAACGCCTTTGCCCCAAGTTGGGCACCAAATGTAGCCAATTCCCAGGCCTCTCCAGGCCTAAGGGTGACCTCCAGAGTTAGCAACAGCTGACATCCTTCTGTGGAAGGATGGTTGCAAGGTGGGTTACAAGGCATGGTGGGTGCAATGCAAGGTAGATTAATGGGTGCCAGACACTTCTTGAATGCAAAGAGAAAAACAGAACTGTTGGAGAGAGGTTTAGGGCATCCAAGACTTCCAGACTTCTATAGGCAGACAGCCATGCAGCGAAAGTGGCCCCTGGTAGTAAGGTGGATGGTCCCTTAGTGGTGACAGCTGCCCCTCTACCTCCGACCACGACAGGTTTTCCAGCCGGCAGAACCATCACTTCTGGTTGGACTGCAAGCCACAATTCCAAACCTACGCTGCTCTCTTGCTTCTGGATAGGCCCTCAGACAGCCTAGCAGCCATATGTCTCCAGGATAGGCCTCAGGCTCTGGCCTAGCAGCCCAACACATGTTCACCCAGACAGCCATCCAGGTGGCACAGAACCCAGATCACCTGACCTCACCCAAATAAATAGGCTCCCCCAGCAGGCCAAGGCACCTAAGAAAATCCCTGCCCATTGGCTGAGACACCCCATTCATTCCTAATCTGTCCTTGCAATTCCCTTGTCTTATCTAATGCCACCAGATACCCGGCCATCTAGTGACAGAAGAGAGAAGTGCAGCAATTCCAGATTTAGGGCAAAATCAATTGACCTCCTATCAATTGGCCAAAGCAACTATCACTTGGCAAATAAATTTACTAGCAACCCTGCCTAAATATCAGGGTGCTACATCTTTGTTTCTGCACACAGAATATTGGCAGACAACTCACACTTTGTCCGAGCCAATTTTAAAGAAGAACTTCAATTAAATAGTCAAGGACTACTTAGCGATCAGCAACTGTTAGGCTGCTTTCACACTGAGGCGCTTTATAAGTGCTATAGCGTCTGCATAGCACCTTTAAAGAGCTTCTCCTTTCACTCCAGTGTGAAAGCCCAAGGGCTTTGCACAGATGTGAACTACATCCATAGGAAACCAAGTTAAATGTAGTGTGTTTCTGCAAAACTCAAAACGCAATAAAATGCATAGGTGTGAAGCAGGCTTTATACAGCAAGTTCAAAGCTGTAAAATAAAAATAGAAAATGTTACATATGAGTGCAGTAATTTACACACATATACACAGGAATACACAAGCGTATATACGTGTAAATTGCAACATTGGCAGCTAGAAGAGGATAAAGAAATATTTTATGCTTTAATACATGTACTTTATGCGCCTGTATGCTGGTTTACGCAAGGTCTTTACAGAACATAACTTATGCTTTTTACTCAGGATCTTTCTGCCTGCAAGAACCTGTGTATGAACATCAGTAAATGAATACTTAAAATGCTACATCCGTGTGCAAGAAGCCTTAATATTGTACCTATCCTGCAGCTCATTACTCCGACTATAGTGTTCCCTATAGGCTTCCTTATCTCACCTGGATCTCACCAGAAAGTCTTTGTATGATTAATGGGAATGGCTGCACTCACCGAGCAGGCGTAACTGTGAGATGCTGTTATGGATATCAGCATCTCGCAGTAATGCCTGCTCGGTGAGTGCAGCCATTCCCATTAATCTTACAGACTTACTTTTAAAATTGCAACATGTCTAATACGAATACACTACAGGGCACTAGTCACACCTTTCTTTTATTGGGGGGGATAACCCACTTAGAGCCAACGCACGAGAGACTTTGAATACTAAAATGGACAATGATGCAGGCTCGGTGAGGCTACTCTTCCAGAGTCTTGAAAAGAGCACGACTAAAGAGATTTGAGCATACTTGGACTCTAGCTTTCGCTCTGAGTACCTATCCATGGAAAGGATACAGAGGGGATTGAGGGTAAAAAAGTTCCCTACCTTCAAGTTGTTCTATGAGTCTTTGAAAAAGCAATGGACGGATACTCTATCAACATGCTTCTTTGCTCTGATTCATACTATTATAACATCCAAGAAAAAGGAAATGGAAACCTTACAACAGTAAATCTCGGAGCTACAGCAAACCCTCAAACCTCTATAAGGTGCAACAGAGTTTGCAGACCTTGATAAACGTTTAAATTAAAAATTAAAAATTGTTTGGAAAAATAGATAATCAGAGGCAAAAAAGAAAATGTTGCGAGATAAAACTGATTATGACACTAACAATGTGTATGTTTGGAAACGGAGGCATCACTGGAGTAGTGCCTCTCAATCTGTCAGTGGCTTCAAGAAACATGAAGCAGAGATATTGGATGATACTCTGGTCGTCTCCGACTTGGATGAATCACCTGCACAAATGGCCATCAGCAGACCAGAAGTTAGGGCGACTCCATTGGCTCCAGCAAAAAAACAGATCCAGAGGCACAAACACCACGAGAGGGGTCAGAACAGAAATACAGGAGGACACGCCGGGGGTGCAGAAGGAGGGGATGCCGAGGAGCAGAAATGATATCCATCCCGTCAGCAACCACGCTAGTTATAAATTAATTTTCCAATGTATTGAATTTGTCTAATAGGGCCCTCACAGACAGTGAGATTTCTCTAAAGCAGTGGTTCTCAACTCCTGTCCTCAGGAGTGGACCCATTAACGGGCCAGATTTTAAGTATTACCTTGGGGAGATGCAGACTTAGAATACTGCAAACAATGATCAGCAAAAAATATCACCTGTGATGTATTTCAGTTCTCTTTCAAACCTGGCCTGTCAGTGGGTCCTGAGGACAGGAGTTGAGAACCACTGGTCTAAAGGGCTTAATTTATGCCCACTGAGACACTTTAATTTGTTTGATACTATTTTGGATGTGAACAGGTTTGTTAGAAATGTAACTATTAAAAAACATTATTTTTCAGCAAGTGAAGTAGGGACGTCAGAGCTGTATTTATCTGTATTCACCGACACAGTGCCTGATTCAGAGGATTTTCCATTTAGGGAACACTGTGCCATTAGAGATTAAAAGTGAAAGGTGGGGCAGAATGGCAGACAATATAAATAATTTGATAGGTTTAAAAATATTGCTAATACTCAACTGATTGGTAGTTTTAAATCAACCAATCAAAAGATGTCAGTTACAAGTCAAGGTAGGCTATATAAAGATAAGAAAGGCATCATTAACGGGCAGAGGAGAGAAGAAACCGTTATCATATCTTGGCAGTTTATTTCGTTATGGAGTCCTTACTGCGTCTAATGATGGAACGCGCTGCTTCCAAAGATGGGGATGCCTGGATGCGACGCTGCTTATCTCTTCCTTTGTCGGTGCCATTGTCTGCTGCACAGGGGGCTGATGCCGGTTCTTCCGTCGCTCGTATAGTGGATCGCTGGGACGGTATTTCTTTTGGAGCTGGTTCCCCTAGCTGTTCAGTGTTCTCCCCCTCCGCTTGTGGTTCCGGGTCAGTGATACAGGCGTGTTTCTCTTTTTCAGGTCCGCCTTCCGACCTCGTCACTTCGGGCCTGACTGCTGCCTGCGTCATGGCTCCACCTGCTCTGGCTGATGGACAAGGCGATGACGCGGTTAGGCCTGGAAGGAGGTTACTTAGGAATCTAAAGAGGCCTCGACGGTTCGAATCCCCGGTCTGTTAAGTGCCTGGGGACAGGGAAAAGAAGAAAAAAGGTAATGCTTCATTGAATCAGGTTTCTAATGCTGATTTATTTGCTAAAAAACAATCTGGAAATGTATTTTCTTCTCATTCTGGTTTTCAACCTAACAAACGGAATGTTCAGTTACCTTGTTCTGTTGATAATGTTTTTTCTGATCTAGATAAGGTTGCTGAGGATTCGGATGTGATGGCATTGCGTCCTGCGTTATCAGAAGCTCATAATGCATCCATCCCTGCTGCTATCCCCCCGAGTGGTGAGTCCGAAAATGTTTCCCAATTGAAAGCTATTTTTTCATCTTTCAAAGATTTAATTGATAAATTTGGTGAAAAAACTAATGTCATTAATAATACTTCTGCGTTAAACCCAGGTGTAGCGCAAGTATGGATCAATCCTTCTTCGGAGGGTGATTTAGGGGTGCCGTTACGGTCTACTACGACTGTTTGTGTCGAGCCTCCTGTCGTTACTCATTCTTCAGTTGTTCCTGATAATTGCTTACGTGAGGTGATGACTTGTGAATTGTCCCCTTTGGGTTTCCATTTGAGTGATGCTGTTAAGGAGAAGATTTGGCTTGGCGATTATATTGAAATTTTGACTCTGCTCCCTTTGCATAGAGATTTTAAGTTCGATAAGAAAGAAGGTGATAAATTTGAGGATGATAAACGTAAATCCCCACCTCAATTATTTAACAATTGGTTGCAAGCCTTTTGTATTTATGCTGGTGTTTTGGGGGAAAAACGACCAGACTTATGTTGCGGTTTATTTCAACATGTCGAGATAATTCTTGAGGCTTAAAAAATTTTCCAGGGATGTCATGGTTCGCATAAGACGAGTCTTTTCGACAGAAGTTATCTGTGCATCGATCGATGAAATGGGGAGTTAAAGATGTGGACTTATGGCTGAACCTTTTGATTCCACAGCGACATTTTTCTAAACCTCAATTGTCTGCAACGAATACTTATCGTCGTGGTGTTTGTTTCCACTTTAATGATGGGCTATGTAAATGGCCCAATACATGCATGTACAAACATGAATGTAATTTTTGTGCTGGTACTCATCCTGCATCGCGCTGTTTTAAGAAGTCTTCTGCTACTGTGATGTCTGTAAAGGAGCCATTTCTTAAAAGCAACCACTCCAGTGAAACTCAAAGATATGTTGCCATGGCTTCTTCGTTACCCAGATCGTCAGAAAGCCAAAATATTATATAATGTTTTTTTTTATTTGGGTTTATGTTGCCTGCGTTTCAGGGCCGTGTTTGTGTTGTTTTTGAAAATTTGGAATCTATAAATATGCATTTGGATGTTGTTCGTTCGAAATTGTTGAAAGAACTGGCTGAAGGCAGGATTGCTGGACCTTTTTCAACTGCTCCTTTTGAAAATTTTCGGGTGTCTCCTTTGGGAATTGTTCCGAAGAAGGATTTGAATTCTTTTAGGCTTATACACCACTTGTCGTATCCTTATGGGCTTTCCTTGAATGATGACATAGATCCTAGTTTTTGCTCCGTTCATTATGCATCTTTTGACAAAGCATTGGATATTATTAGAGGGGTTGGTGGTTCAGCTTTGTTGGCTAAGGCGGATGTCAAATCTGCGTTTTGGCTTCTACCGATACATCCTTCTGCATTTAATTCTTTGGGTTTTCGATTTGACGACAAATTTTATTTTGATTGCTGCCTCCCTATGGGGTGTTCTTTGTCATGTCATTATTTTGAGTTGTTTTCTTCTTTTCTCGACTGGGTGATTCGTCAAAGAGCTGGCTTGGATTCGGTTTTGCATTATCTTGACAATTTTTTGTTTGTGGGTAGGGCTGGGACTCTTGATTGTTTGTTTTTGTTCTCTGAGTTTCATGTTCTTTGCAGGGAATTTGGTGTTCCATTAGCTGAAGAAAAATCTGTTTACCCAACGTCGTGTTTAGAGTTTTTGGGCATTCAAATTGATACGGTTGCCATGGAATTTCGGCTTCCCATTGATAAAGTCTTGCGCATTCAAGCGTTGTTAGTTTTTGTTATGTCTCGGGAGAAGGTTCGCTTGAAATTTTTGCAATCACTGTTGGGTTTGCTTGCTTTTGCTTCCAGAGTTATGCCTATTGGTAGAGTTTTTACTAAACGTCTTTATAGGGCGATAGCGGGTTTTACTTCTCAGTCTCACTTTGTTCGTATTACGTCTGCTGTGCTGGCGGACCTCAGGGTATGGCTTGATTTTTTAAGTACGTTTAATGGTTGTTCAATGTGGCAGTTTCCATTTTTGCCAGCATCTGCTTTGCAATTTTATACTGACGCTGCGGGGTCATGTGGCTATGGAGCATTTTGGGATGGCCATTGGTCTGCTGATGTTTGGCCTGAGTCCTGGAAGTCTAGGGGTCTGATTAGTAATATTGTGTTGTTGGAATTATTTCCCATTTTAGTTGCTCTTGATCTTTGGGGTTCTCAGTTGCTTAATAGGCGCATATTGATTCATTCTGATAACAAAGGGGTGGTTTATGCAATCAACTGTTTGTCTTCCAAATCCTTGCCTGTTATATCTATTTTAAGTCAAATTGTGTTTAAGTGTTTGACCTTTAATATTTGGTTAAAGGCTAAATATATTCCTGGAGTTGAGAATGTTATCGCTGATTGTTTATCCCGTTCACAGATGCCAGGATTTTGGAGATTGGTACCGCATGCGGATCCTGTAGGTCTGGTTTGTCCTCCTCATTTATGGTTGATGGTATGAATACTGTTTTTTCATCTATTCGAAATTCCGTTGCGCCTTCTACTTGGTCTTCCTACCATACGGCATGGAATTTATGGCGTTCCTTTTTGACCTCCTCTCATTGCTCTTCTCATTGTTTTTCTGAGGAGTTAGTGCTGTCTTTTTTGAGTTCTTTGATGTCAGCTTCTTACTCTTATTCTTACTTAAGACATTGGCTGGGGTTTTTTTTTTTTATTTTATTTTTTTTAGACGTTTGCATGGGGAGTCTTCCTGTATGCAATTTTTTACAGTGATATGTGCTTTGAAAGGATATCGAAAACGCCATATGTGTGCTGATTCTAGATTGGCTATTACATCTGATTTGTTATTTAGGATTGGTAATTCTACCAGCGATGTCTGTTTCTCGACTTTTGAAGCCTTATTGTATAAAGTGGCATTTTATTTATGTTTTTTCAGGGCATTTAGGATTTCAGAGTTGTTACCCACAAACTCTATGGTCGGATTTAGTATTTTATACCAGGTTGTTTGTTTTACATCTGGTTCTCTTTCAATATTTTTGAGACATAGCAAAACTAATAAGTTGGGGAAGGGTTGTTGGATTACATTACAATCTACTGCTGGTGCTGTGTTTTGTATTGTTGAATTGGTTCATCAGTATTTACTCTTCCGCCCTGCAGGTTCTTCTTATTTGCTAGTCCATGCTGATGGGAAGCCTTTGACTGTGTATCAATTCAAGGCAGTGTTGAAGAAATGTCTTTGTAAATTACATTTAGGTCATCTGCGTATCACCTCTCACTCTTTTCGTATTGGTGCTGCCACTGAAGCGGCTAAGTATGGTTTCAATGATGATATGATTAAACATGTTGGTAGATGGAATTCTAACTGCTTTCGATCCTATATTCGACCTAATGTTTCTTTTAATTTCAGGTCACATTCGTAATATCTGGATAGTCGGCCATTCCTTTGTTTTTTGGGCCAAGCATAGGGCTGATCGTAGGAACTATGGCTCTAATCTCAATTTGGACGTAAAGAAATGCTGTGGAAAATGTTTTGTGATTCTTTGCATGAGAAATGGCCGTTGCCTCTTGTTATTATTTTACATTTATCTGGTAATGACATTGGTAGATGTAACACGTTGCAATTGCTTGCTCATATGAAATTAGATTTACAATGTTTACATGCTGTATTACCTCAAACGATTCTAGTTTTTTTCAGAAATAATTCCTCGTAGGAATTGGCTTATTTCTTCTGAATTTCATTACTTTGAAATAATTTGCAAGCGTGTTAATAGACCGATGGCCAAATTTATGCCTTCTGTAGCTGAATTCTCTTTCCGGCATATTGATTTAGAAGGGGGTTTGGCTGGCTTCTATAGGGGAGATAATGTCCATTTGTCTGACATCGCTCTGGACATTTTCAATCTTGATATGCAGACCTGTGTTGAATTGGCTGTCGCCCGTGGGGTGTGCCAGGCTCTTTAATTGCGCCTCGCGTGTGGGATGTTGTTTTAAAGATAAAAAAGTACTGTATTAGCTTGAGCTTCTATATAGCTGAGCTATATATATATATATCTATTAGTAATTCTATGTATATGATTTGAAGTGGTTATTAATACATTGATTCTTAAAAGATTGATTATTTTATAACTGTTATTATAAAAATATTATATATACCTATAATAAAGGGCCACGGCCTATTAAACCACAGGTGCTGCAGTAGTGTGTTTATTATTACTTGTTCTGTCTATGATCCCATAAAAGTGAAAGGTGGGGCAGAATGTCCCCATCCCAACACTTATGGGATCATGGCAGACAATATAAATAATTTGAAAGGTTTAAAAATATTGCTAATACTCAACTGATTGGTAGTTTTAAATCAACCAATCAAAAGTTGTCAGTTACAAGTCAAGGTAGGCTATATAAACATAAGAAAGGCATCATTAACGGGCAGAGGAGAGAAGAAACCGTTATTATAACTTGCCCGCCCTACCCTCCCAATTTTTCTTTGTCGTGGCCCTGTTATGAGGTATTTTAAATCCCTCTCCTCGAGAGGGGTTTTGTTTGATATTTTGGATTGGTGTGTGTATCGGGATGTTGTTTTAAAAATAAAAAAGTACTGTATTAGCTTGAGCTTCTATATAGCTGAGCTATATATATATATCTATTAGTAATTCTATGTAAATGATTTGAAGTGGTTATTAATACATTGATTATTATAAAATTAATTATTTTATAACTGTTATTATAAAAATATTATATATACGGTATATACGTATATACTCGAGTATAAGTCATTCCGAGTATAAGACGAGGCCCTAATTTACCACAAAAAAATGGGAAAAACTTATTGACCCGAGTATAAGACGAGGGTGAGAAATGCACAGCTACTATAAGTGGAAAAGAGGGTCAACAATGCCCATTTGCAGCCTCACTGTGCCCATTTGCATGCCTCACTGTGCCCATTTGCAGCCATAGGTCCCCCAAACTTCAAACTCGGTAGTTAAGGATTCCTAGATGCCCCCTAGCTGCAGCCAAAATTTGGGGTCTCTGAACCCAAAGGGTCCCAAAATGACATTGCTGCAGATGGACACAGTTGACCAATTTTGGGGTCCCGTATCTTGGGGCCACTTAGTGCTTAGAACCCCAAATTTGGTGTGCAAATCCAGTGGAATTAGCACCGTAAAATATCCAAAGCTGGGTTTTCTAGCACCAAGTGGCCCCGAGTTCCACCGAGTTTACAAGTCAAGGTAGGCTATATAAACATAAGAAAGGCATCATTAACGGGCAGAGGAGAGAAGAAACCGTTATTATAACTTGCCCGCCCTACCCTCCCAATTTTTCTTTGTCGTGGCCCTGTTATGAGGTATTTTAAATCCCTCTCCTCGAGAGGGGTTTTGTTTGATATTTTGGATTGGTGTGTGTATCGGGATGTTGTTTTAAAAATAAAAAAGTACTGTATTAGCTTGAGCTTCTATATAGCTGAGCTATATATATATATCTATTAGTAATTCTATGTAAATGATTTGAAGTGGTTATTAATACATTGATTATTATAAAATTAATTATTTTATAACTGTTATTATAAAAATATTATATATACGGTATATACGTATATACTCGAGTATAAGTCATTCCGAGTATAAGACGAGGCCCTAATTTACCACAAAAAAATGGGAAAAACTTATTGACCCGAGTATAAGACGAGGGTGAGAAATGCACAGCTACTATAAGTGGAAAAGAGGGTCAACAATGCCCATTTGCAGCCTCACTGTGCCCATTTGCATGCCTCACTGTGCCCATTTGCAGCCATAGGTCCCCCAAACTTCAAACTCGGTAGTTAAGGATTCCTAGATGCCCCCTAGCTGCAGCCAAAATTTGGGGTCTCTGAACCCAAAGGGTCCCAAAATGACATTGCTGCAGATGGACACAGTTGACCAATTTTGGGGTCCCGTATCTTGGGGCCACTTAGTGCTTAGAACCCCAAATTTGGTGTGCAAATCCAGTGGAATTAGCACCGTAAAATATCCAAAGCTGGGTTTTCTAGCACCAAGTGGCCCCGAGTTCCACTGGGTTTGCACACCAAATTTGGGGTTCCTAGCACTAAGTGGCCCTGAGATACGGGGCCCCAAAGTCGGTTCAGAAAATGTCAAGCACTTCTGCAGCACAGAATGACATTTTCCGAACCGATTTTGGGGCTCCGTATCTCGGGGGCACTTAGTGCTAGGAACTCCATCTTTGGATATGTTGTGGTACCACTGGGTTTGCACACCAAATTTGGGGTTCCTAGAACCAAGTGGCCCTGAAATATGGGGCCCCAAAGTCGGTTCGGAAAATGAAATTTTTTGCTGCAGAAAAGTGCTTGACTCGAGTATAAGTTGAGGGGGGCACTTTCAGCACAAAAAAATGTGCTGAAAAACTCGACTTATACTCGAGTATATACGGTACCTATAATAAAGAGCCACGGCCTATTAAACCACAGGTGCTGCAGTAGTGTGTTTATTATTACTTGTTCTGTCTATGATCCCATTAGAAGCTCTAGCATTGGCCAGCGATCCTCCGGATGTGCCTGGGAGAGGTGCGATGGTACTATCAGATTGGTCCTGTTAAGACAGATCAATCCTCATTCCTAACTCTGACAAGGGGGGCCTTATAGTGGTTATGAATGTGGATGCATATATGGACAAAGCTATCCATCAATTGATGGATGACCGGACCTATATTAAACTCAGAGGGGACCCAACGAAAAAATACAAACAAAATACAAAACTAGGTATTTTCAACCAGAGAGAGGCAAATGCATTTGTATCAGGATAAATGGATGGTGGACAGAGCCCTAACTATTGCCAAATGTAGGAATAGGAGAGATCGTCTCAAGAAAATGGGAAACTGAATAGATTTACTACAGAATTGATTAACCCTATCCACTCCATTTAGTGCTGAGTTCAATGAGGTGAGGAAAAACACTCGCCTGTCTTATATTCAGATGAGGCCTGCACTAACATTTTACAGGAAGGTATTAATATATTCTCACGTAGGGCCCCCCACACTGGGTTGCTTCCTATCTCCTAGATGCAGAGGAATTACCGAATCTGTGACATGGTTACACTTTTAAGGGAACTACTGTATAAATGTGGTGCAACAGGATGCTCATGCTGTGGTCAAATTTTTGGGGGCAGCAAGTTCTGCTTCACAGCAAATCAGAAAATTTGATATCTGCTCTTTTTAGAATTGTAACACCAGCTACATAATACAGTATATTTGATTACTTGTGGTTAATGATATACCGTATTCAATATGTAGATAGAACCACAAGGCGACTCCGTGATCGTTTTCATGAGCACATATACAATGTAGAGAAAAATCAATCAACAAATATAAGGAAACATTTCAATATGTGCCATGATGGAGATAAATCAGCCATGCATGTGCAGGTGATTAATAAAATTAAGGTGCCAAAGAGGGGGGGTGATGCTTTCCGGTTGTTATGCCGGAGAGAGGTGTTCTGGATTTTCTATCTCCATGTTAGCCACTTTAATGAATAATTTTTGAGACACATCTCTCCGGCATCGACTGGGAAGCCTCATCCATCCCTTTAACATAGGAGGCCATATTGGCATCTGTGTAGCTGATTTGGGACCACCCGGGTCCATACACAATGGTTTGTTTGAAAACAGGTTTAGGAGGTCAGCAATCAGTATATATAAGTACATTATATTTTATTTTTACTTGTGAGATTCAATGATTGCTGTACACTAATGATGATCCCCTGTAACCTAATGTTTTTACAATCTTTTACATTCTTTATAGTTTGATATACTTATTGTCATTTTCTTTGCTTAATTTTATTTCTGTTTTTGTCTTTTCTCTCTCGTCCCTCTAAAAAAGGACAGCGCTAGCTATGATGAAGCCATTGAGCATTTGTCTGTTTTATGTGAGACAGTAATTTGCTAGGAGGCAAAGCTTATTGGAAACTAACAGCTCTCTGTGCACATCACCACCAACTTACCACAGGACACAGTTTAGATTTTGTATAATAATGCAATGAATTGCTTATTCTTACAGATTATCATAGACCTTCTCCGATTAGTAACTGTCATCTGTGACTTATTACTATCTCCAGGTCAGGTGTAAATTCTGAAACAAGTTAAATGCATGTTCCCCGTCTAGGAAAGAGAAAGGCGCCTCTAACTGCAGTGGTTAAAAGATTTATTACAGGCATTTTGGAGCATGCACAGCTCCTTCATCAGATCAGATCTGACGAAGGAGCTGTGCATGCTCCGAAACTCGTTACCGCCCACTACCTTCACCTGATGTTACATTGGTTGCGTGCGTTCCAGCTTGGTTCCAGAACCCGGGCCGCCTCATGGCATCTTCAGCTCCTCGCCAATCCATGTCACCATGGACTCTGACAGCTGCAGGATGGCTCTCTCTCCCCCAGACAGATGGGGATTACAGTGATCCACATGAGGACAAATCATTATACGCCTATGACCTCTTATGCCCTGTACACACGATCGGACATTGATCAGACATTCCGACAACAAAATACATGGATTTTTTCAGACGGATGTTGGCTTAAACTTGTCTTGCATACACACAGTCGCACAAAGTTGTCGAAAAATCCGATCGTTCTGAACGTGGTGACGTAAAACACGTATGGGCAGTAGCCAATAGCTTTCGTCTCTTCATTTTTTTTTGAGCATGCGTGGCACTTTGTGTGTCAGATTTGTGTACACACGATCAGAATTTAACCGATCGGATTTTGTTGTCGGAAAATTTTATAGCCTGCTCTCAAACTTTGTTTGTCAGAAATTCCGGTGGAAAAAGTCAGACGGAGCCCACGCACGACTGGAATTTCCGACAACACAATCCGATCGCACTTTTTCCGTCGGAAAACCCGACCATGTGTACAGGGCATTACTATCTTGTAAGTGTTTTTAATCCCATTGTTCCTGTAGTAAATCTTTTGACCATTGCACTTAGAGGCGCTTTTCTCTTTCCTTTACGACCCTCCAGAGCTGCATCTTCTCTACAAAGCTCTGCCTTCAGTGCCATCTCTCCACTGTTACAAAGGATCGGATATCCAGCCTCAGAAGAATATTTTCAAAATCTTTTCAGAGTAGCTAGAGCTATCCATTCCATTGACAGATTCACCAGAACAAAACACAACAGGATTTTAGTGAATAGTTTGTTTTTATTGATGCATGGTGTTACATAAGTGGAACAAAAACTTTATTTAAAAGAGGCTGGTGAGACCGGGATACCATGGTCTAAGAGTTTACAGACCATATGAATAATGGCTGAACTCAATTCACAGGCTTTTTAGGAAGCAGCCACAAGGGGGCTACACTTTTGTTTTAACCAGAAATGTTGGGATAAAAAAAAGCACAAATTCAGCATTTATATACAAGCTAACACTACCTACTTTAGAGCAGGTCAGTAAAATCACCAACTTTACAAATAGTGTTTACTACCTATCTTGCTCTTGATATATTATTATCAAATGTCACTCTTTGTGAGCAAAAGTTTCTTGATAGACTCAAACACCTCTCTCCCTAGCTACTATAAAAGAAAAACGTTTTAGCTGCAATACTTGCATTCAGTCTGGTGCTTATTACTCTTCTCCACAACTAGATGTCACCGATTCTCTAGGTTGAATGACAGCCCCAGGGGGGTGTGTCATCAATGGCAGCCTGGGCTTATTGCACTACACAGCACCTGATATCGGGTGGGGGGGGGCTATAATATCATCAGACCACCCCAAAGAAGTAGGGGTTATCCTACTTGTAGCTGAGCCATTACGAGTGCCAAATAAACATCTTAGGTGTCCAAAGTATTTTATTATTTCTACAAGTGACAACAGGAAATCAAAAGGCAGTCAGTTTTTTTTTTAGAGGCCACAAATCTCCCTACATCAGGACTTGAACAATGTATCAAAGGGGTTGATTTACTAAAACCGGAGAGTGTAACATCTGATGCAGCTTTGCAAGGTAGCCATTCGGCTTCTAACTTTAGTTTGTTCAATTCAGCCTGGAAACTGACTGTTTTCTGTGCAGAGCTGCACCATATTTTGCACTCTCCAGTTTTAGTAAATCAACCCCAAAGTGTCTGGTAGATGCAAATCTATCACAGGAGATATGTCAGTTAATGATCGTGCCAGTATCAGTGTTACAACAATATAAACATTGATTTTGGCACAATCAATCACTCTCTTACCACAACACTCTGGATTAACTGTGGGTATAGGATTGTGTAAATGGAGGTTTTTTGTTTATTTATTTTTTTTTCTATCAGTTGAACTAGACTGGGTTATGACTTTTTTATAACCTGAATAACTATGTAACATGCCTTAATGTGCACATTAAAACAATGCTGCATTAATACAGAGTACCAGCATTAACTTTCTTTTTTTTAAGCTTTCCTCTATGTACAATAAACAACTTGTATTTATTTAGGTAAAACTTTTATAAAAAAAAAATAAAAACAAGAGTTTGGCTTTAACCACTTCAGCCTTGGAAGGATTTGCCCCCTTCCTGTACCCAAACAAAATTTATGTCATTTTTCCCCACAAATAGAGCTTTCTTTTGGTGGTATTTCATTACCTCAGCGGTTTTTATTTTTTTGCGCTATATATAAAAAAAGACTCACGATTTTGAAAAAAAACCCACAAAATATTTTGTACTTTTTGCTATAATAAATATCCAAAAAAAAAATAAATTTCTTCAGTTTAGGCCAAAATATATATTTTTCTATATATTTTCGGTAAAAAAAATCGCAATAAGCGCATATTGATTGGTTTGCGGAAAAGTAATAGCATCTACAAAATAGTGGATAGATTTATGTAATTATTATTATTTTTTTTTTACTAGTAATGGCGGCGATCTGCGATTTTTATCAGGACTGCGACATTGCGGCAGACAGATCGGACACCTTTGACACTATTTTGGGACCATTGACATTTATACAGCAATCCGAGCTAAAAATAGCCACTGATTTACTGTATAAAATGTCACTGGCAGGGAAGGGGTTAACACTAGGGGGCGATCAAGGGGTAAATGTGTTCCCTAGGTGTGTTCTAACTGTAGGGGGGATAGGACTGACTACGGGAGGAGACCGATCTTGTTCATACTTAGTATGTACATATGATTTGTCTCCACTCCCCTGAGATTAGTAACTGTCATCTGTGACTTATTACTATCTCCAGATCAGGTGTAAATTCTGAAACAAGTTAAATTCATATTCCCCGTCTAGGAAAGAGAAAGGCGCCTCTAACTGCAGTGGTTAAAAGATTTATTACAGGCATTTTGGAGCATGCACAGCTCCTTCATCAGACCAGATCTGACGAAGGAGCTGTGCATGCTCCAAAACTTATTACCGCCCACCACCTTCACCTGATGTTACATTGGTTACGTGCGTTCCAACTTGGTTCCAGAACCCGGGCCGCCTCATGGCATCTTCAGCTCCTCGCCAATCCATGTCACCAGGGACTCTGACAGCTGCAGGATGGCTCTCTCTCCCCCAGACAGATGGGGATTACAGTGATCCACATGAGGACAAATCATTATACGCCTATGACCTGTTATGCCCTGTATACACGATCGGACATTGATCAGACATTCCGACAACAAAATCCATGGATTTTTTCCGACGGATGTTTGCTCAAACTTGTCTTGCATACACACAGTTGCACAAAGTTGTCGGAAAATCCGATCGTTCTGAACGTGGTGACGTAAAACACGTATGGGCAGTAGCCAATAGCTTTCGTCTCTTCATTTTTTTCTGAGCATGCGTGGCACTTTGTGTGTCAGATTTGTGTACACACGATCCTTCCCTTCCCCAGCAGCCCCTCAAATGTAAGATATGCATGCTTACATTGGCCCAAGATTAACCAATTGTAAGTTGCAAGAAAGACCATGCCTGGAATTCAGCTTTAGGATCGTTATTCAAAACTTCCAGACTGTAGCCTATGAGGTCTGCAGGAAAGCTGCTGGGGATGCTTGCTAAACGTCATGCTCTGTTCTGTTGTGAACTTGGAAAACAAATGACCTATTATAACAAAGCATAAAGGAAAACTATCAATAGGTATTCTGAAATAAAGTTCTAATATATAATATGTTTAATATTTATTTATATTTACTTCCTTTTACAGTGTGTAGAAATCAATAACATTGGCATATATGAAGTCCTTCATGAGAAAAGAGGTGATTGATCCTAAGGTTACTTTTGGTTATGCAGTATAACTGCCACATATGTACCCTCTATTGGCCTGGACATCCTTAAAAAGATGACAGTGAGTTTAAAAAGTAGGTTTAACTGCACAGCTGAAGAGTATGCATTTTTTCATCTTCCTATGCACAGAATATAACTGGATATTTAACATCTATACGTAATAACACCAGCGATTGTTGATCCAGGGAAAGGACCATGATCATCTGATCACCGAGAGAATTTGTTGCACACCTATTCAAACAGTATGTGGACAAAACTAGGAGGCTACATGGTAAGACTAGCCCTCCCTATTTTCATGGCAGTTTGCAAATCCTCCAGGACAAATAATTTTCTTCACAAAATATATACCATTTAGTAAATAAAATAGCACATATCCATTTTTTAACAGAACATATATTTATTGCTTATATTATCTACATGTCAACTTTATTTCAGGGCGTATGTGTTGGAAATTGTCTTTTAACTCAATGTTAAGGCCTGTTCTTTTTCTGAAGAAATAGGAGTGAAACTGCCTACAGAAACTAGCCAAATATTTTTTTTATTGTTTAACTTCGTCCAAAAATAGCATGGAATTTAACTGCTGTCACCAGCAAAAAAATGTTTTAACTAGCTTAAATATGTTTAAGTGACATGTCTGCTTTGTTCTTGTCGTATGTATTTTTTTTATACATTCTAATATTTAGCTACTGTATTTTTCACACACTATTTATCTACTCTATTTGTCACACTCAATACAGGCGTGCCCACAGTTTATGTAGAGTGCTATAGTTAATTGGTGGATGACACCACCATGCAGTCATAGGAAAATAAGGATGTGTGCCTTGAAAAAAGAATCCTGCCAGGTCCCAAAACATTGGCCTTTGATGCAGGTTGCTTTATTTGCATATTTACATATATTATATATATATTTGTTGCTATAAGTGTCTGTCTGTCCAAGCATGCGAAAGCTGTAATGATACGGGGGGAGGGGGAGAGCTGCACATAGAAGGTTTTTTTTACCAACATGCATAGAGTGCATGAAGTTAAAAAAATTGAGCCTTTAAACAAAGTGGTTTTACAAATAAAAGTCATTGGACCTAAAAGATATTTCAAGAGGTTGTTCTGGTAAAACAGAGCAAGACAGGTAGTGAATTTTTTTCATTACAATATTAAACTTTTAGTTTGCTGGTCCTTCTGGGTCTACCATTAAACAAAAGCCCTCTGACCCTTATATCGTTTCCTGTGTCCTACAATGGGTTCCCCACCCAGAGTCACTGCTGCCACTACCTCAAGTGTACCTCTTGTGTAAACTGCAACAAAGAACTGGATTTGTGAGAGGCAAATGTACCAATTTGCTGTAGTGTAGTCAATCAAAACTTTTAGCTCACACAGGTGCAGTCCTTTGCCGCCTCACAATAAGCCAAAAGCAACATAAAGTGAGGTGGAGATCATTGGGACTCTGGAGAACCCTGCACTGGACATTAAAATGGCAGCCTCAAAGTATGCTGCAGACCTAAAAGCTGTCTATAAACTGACAAAGACCTGAGGTATTTAATAATATTCATTATAATTGTTATTACTATAATTTTGTAATGCAGAGGAAGTCCGTGGGACTAGATAAATATGATCAGATTTCACAATTACTTTGCTTATGCTGCTAAAAGAAGAGCATTCGTGTCATTGGCATGCCATAGTGAGACCTGTTCAAATTTTTTAATTAATCCAAGTACACTCCCCTCCCTGAGTATTGCAAATACTGAGCAACAGAAGACATAGTTCTGTAGTGATTGTCCATCAGATTCTCTTATCTAAGCAAGTTCCTATTTACAGATATTTTTTAATAATTTTAGGATACCTCTCTAGATCCATCACATCTAGAAAGCAACAAAACTTTAAATTGCATTCAGTAAATAAGTGTTAAATAAAAGGCTGAGGAAAGCTAAATGATACAATTTTACCTTTTATAAATAGACCCCTCTGTATATATATCTGTGGTAAATTAGTTTGCTCCTCCCACTGTTTGCCAGGAACATTGTCAGGTCACATTAGCCTATCTATCTAAACAGGAATTTTAATCCCCCGGTTTGTTAAATTAACAATTTTAGTTTTGTAAAGGTTTTATTAAGATTTTAAATAAAAGGTCCAATACATAAGCAAAAAATAAACTATTTTATTTAAATTCTGCTTGAGAACGGACTGCTTATTTTATTTATTTGAAAGCCCATGTTATCTATAAGTGCTGACTGGCACTGCATAGACATGCCAACAGAGAGCTATTTACTTGGATGTATTCAATAACCAAAAGTAACAACATATGGATCTCAAGGGCCATAATGAGTAGGCCATCCTTTGCTTTCAGCCTAAATCCTTTAGGAACTGCTATCACGCAAGAACTGTATGGTGTATAGTGGAATTCTGTACCATATTTCAGAACAAAATCTTCCAGGATTTCTAAAACTTTTCATAAAGGATCAAATAGGTATGAATCCGGTGATTGGAGGGGTCATAGATAGCATTTTAATTCTTGTATTTTTTTTAACTCCATATATATAGGCTATAGTATGAAGTATGAAAGCATCAGCAGGAAGACTGTGCTAACTACCCTGTCCTGAAAATTGCTTGATATTCAATGTCCACAAATAATGAACTATCATTCTGCCGTATTTTTTACAATAAGAACATTTCTGGGCACTATACCCATGTCTCTCCTGACTCAGCACATTTATAAGGCATACTATGGAGGTGTCTGTGAGATTGGAAGGCTCTGAAGTGACAAGGACAAATAAATGTGAAATTTTAAATTACGATGGTAGGTCGGTAGTTTATAAAGGCCGCTCGACTGCAAAGTGATAAAGCAAGACAATGACGCTTAGGATAGTCTAGCTAATATCAGATGCCAGATATATGAAGCAGAAGTGTAGAATGTCATAGTCAACTATATATATAAAGTAGTTCAGGGTAAGAACAGCAAAGGAGAGAGACAAAATTCTATAATCCTATGGAGAAGGCCCCAGAGTCTGTAGACCTCTTTTCATCTCCTCGGCCGGCTAGTGTCTGGTCACTTTTGAAAATGTGGCTGCCAAAAGCTGGGGTGGAATCAGAAATCTAAAAAAAAAAGACAATAGAACATGTAAATAACTGAACAGTTGTACAAATATTGGCATGGTCTACTGTAAATAGTTGAAGGTTGGTTGTTAAACTCAGTGGGGATTTGCGAATTATGCTTATTATTGCATTATCATATCAGAAAATAATTCTTGCACTTACAATGAGCGACCAAGTTGGAATCAGACAAAAACTTTGCAATCCAGACAACCAGGGCAGCAACTAGTTAGTTATCAACATAATCATAATCGATAGCAAAAACCTGAGGTAGCTTGTTTGTCAAAACTGAAATGGCATCAGCTGGGGTGGTCGGGTGGAAACACCACAAATCACCAATTTGCTTGGGCAGGCAAACCAATCCACTTTTCTTATACTGGTCTGTTAGACCACTTATCAGTTTGCTTGTAATTTGAAAAAACTAAAGTCAAGTGTTCTGGTTTTCTGGCTTATCATATTCTAGTGACCCCTACAAAAGTCAAACTATTTGCTATAACTGCAGATACAACCTTGTGGGCAATCAGTCAAAAAATGGGGGAATGGGGATCTTTGGACAGCAATAAAAAAGTAAGAGATTCTAATCCTTATCCACCCAATTAAAAATAGGATTTTTAACTTACCGCAAAATCTTTCTTGGAGTACATTCTAAACCCATAAAGAAAAAATTTTAGATTTTTTTCTCGTACATCACAGGACACAGAGCAGCCATATACATTACTACCTGGGTTATGCGCCACCTATAGGTGAATGGACACAGGTAGAATAACCAAAAACAGGAAGTGATCCCCTATATAACCTCTCACATACAGGAAGTATTCCAGTTTTTTTGCGAGTGTCTAAAATGGTGGATGGTCATTTGTTGAGCTCTTTGTGAGTTTTCATGCTGTAATCCCGCACAGGTTCTAAAAAATCAAGGGACAGAATTTCTAGATCGGATCCATTTCAAAAAGCTACTATGCTAAGATAAATGGTACCCGAGCCTCGTAAAGAAGATTAAAGAATCAACAACAAGGTTTTGGAGGTGCTGTACCCTGCGTAGTGGAATCCTGGACACCACAGCGCTAAGGCAGTTCTGCAGGGTGGGACTGGTAAGTGGCCCTGTGAAAAACCAGGGTCCAATTATTATTTATTCCCCTGCAACAGTTGTATCTAGGCTGACATGTAAAAAAAACAAAAAACAAAAACGCTTGCTAGGCTTGCTTTGTCTACTAGAGAGCATGGGTTTGCTGCTCTGTGTTTATCTTCCCAGAGCTGCACAAGCCAAGGGAAGCTTTTTTAAAAAAAAATAGCGTTTTGCTTGCAATGCTTTTTTTTCCCACTAGAGGGCATATGTGTGCTGCTCAGTGTGTCCTCCTCTACGGGCTCGTGCAAATGGCCCTGACGGCCGAGGGAAGCTTTTTTAAAGGCTAAAAGCCCAGTTAGTTGCTGCCCAGCGGAGGGCACACAGAGCAATCTGTCCTGGGTGACACGTGAGTCCTATCGGTGATGACAGACACAGCCTAAATTATGTTGCAGTAGCTGGTAGAACAGTTCATTGTAAGATTCTTCCAAGGGGGAATTGTGTTACTGAGGAACTTGTGTATTTCTTTCATAAAGCCGGTTAGCACTGCTTCAGCAAGCCATGTCTTCTAGGAAGCGACCTGGGGGGAGCGCTGCAGCAAAGGGCGCATGTGTTCCATCAGTGGCCCCTGTAGAGGTTACACGGAACTCTGCTGCAATAGCCTCAACTGAAAGACCGGGTGACACCGGGCAATCTGAGCCGCTGCGTCTATCCGGCATTGTGCCTACTACCAATGCTTCTACCTCAGAGTTTATTACTAAAGAGGATCTGGCATAAGCTTTGGCTGGTTTAGAGGGCAAAGATTGCCGGAATTATTGCTTCTGTCACAAAAAGTGACAGGAAGCGTGACAGGTCCCCTTCCCCTATTCCTCCTATATTGGAGCAAGACTGGGTTGACAAGGAAGAAGAGGTAATGGCCGGTCAGGCAATTGACATCCAGACAGAGGAAACTCCTTCAAATGATTCAGAGCCTGAAGAGGCTCAGGTTATATCAGCTTCTCAATCACAAAAGCTTCTCGTCCATTCTCTTGTACAGATGGTTCATACAGCTTTTAAGTTACCTCCAGTGGAGGTCCCTGAAACACCTTGTACCTCCCTGGGTTCTTCGAAACCATAGCAGGGTACACAGGTGTTACCCTTTCACCCACTCTTGAAGCAGGTGGTATATTTCGACTGGGAGCACCCAGACAGGATATTTTTGCCTCCTAGGGGGTTTTCTCTGTTATATCCTATGGATGAAAGCTTTACCAAGAAGTGGAGCGTACCGGTTGTGGATGCAACGGTTTCCTCCCTGAGCAAGACCTTAACTTAGCCAGTGGATATTGCACTGGTCTTTAAAGATCCTGTGGATAAGAAGCTGATAGCCTTGTTAAAGGCATCCTTCGCCCTGGCAGGTTCCGCTATTCAACCCACAGTAGCAGCAATTGGGGACTGTCATGCCTTGAAGGATCAGGCTAGACGGCCCAATATGAGGATTCTGTTCAGGATGGAGCAAATTCTGAACAGATCTGATCTCAGGCTATTTGCTTTGCTATAGATGCCCTTAAAGACTCCATGCAGCAGATCTCCCACATGGCTCTTTTGTCTGTGCACATGTACATTCAAAAGATATCTGGAGGAAAGAGTTCCCTCCTTTCTGTAGCTACACGCCCCTCTTTTAAGGTGCTAATTCCTCAGGTTTTTCAGGCCCTAAGCAGTTTCAACGGCACCAGGTAAACAGCAGGGCCAGGGCCAAAAGAGGCCGTGGGTCCAAAAGTCCGCTAACACTGGCACCAAACCTTTCTTGTGAAGGGACGCCCCCACTCCTGCGGGTGGGGGGAAGGCTGCTGCGGGGGGAACAGGGTTTTATTCAAATCTGTTCACGGTTCCAAAGCCAAATGGCGACATAAGACCAATTCTGGATCTAAGAGCACTGAACCGTTATCTCTCAGTGCGGCCCTGTTGAATGGAATCAGTCCGCTCTGTCGTGACCTCTCTCCTAGAAGGAGATTTTCTGGCATCCATAGACATCAAGGATGCATACCTGCATGTGACAATTTTTCAACCTCATCAAAGGCTTTTGCGCTTTGTCATAGAGGAACAACATTTTCAGTTTGTGGCTCTGCCCTTTGGGCTCGCACCCGGGTCTTCACAAAGATCCTGGCACCCATACTGGGTCTTCTAAGATCTCAAGGGATCTTGATTGCAGGCTACTTAGACGATCTCCTACTCAGGGATCAATCACTGCAGGTTTTGAGAAGAAACGTGACCTTTATGGTCCAATTTCTGAAAAATCTCAGATGGATCATAAATTCCGAGAAATCAGCCCTAAAACCGGTTCAAAGTATGGAATACTTAGGCCTTATCATGGACACAGTCCAGGCAGGAGTATTCTTGCCACCAAGAAGGGTCAAGGCCTTAAAGGATCAGGTTCGGCAGGTAAGCCAAAAAAGAGACGCCCGTCTGTCCGACTCTGTCTGTATGAGTCTTCTGGGAAGGATGGTTTCCTCATCTGAGGCAATTCCGTATGCCCAGTTCCATTCCAGGACATTGCAGCAGAACATTCTGTCTGCATGGAGCAGGAAGATGCAGGCTTTGGATTCCTGCATGATCACAACCGCCAAGGCTCGAGGAAGTCTCATCTGGTGGTTAGTAGACCAGAATCTGGTACAGGGAAAGTCTTTTCTTCCACTGTTGTGGAAGGTAGTGACCACAGATGCCAGTCTTTTTGGCTGGGGTGCAGTCATGGAAAGTTCCACAGTAAAGGGGAAATGGACTCTGAAGGAACAGGGATTGCCCATCAATGTACAAGAGCTGTGGGCAATTTGCCTCGCGCTGAATTATTGGATGTCAAAGTTACAGGGTCACCCAGTAAGGGTGCAAACCAGAAAATGCCACGGCTGTGGTTATGTCAACCGACAGGGTGGCACCAAGAGTCGTCTGGCCCACATGGAGGTCAGTCATGTGTTATCATGGGCAGAAAGGCAAGTGCCAGTGCTGTCTGCTGTCCACATTCCGGGAGTAGAGAACTGGAAAGCTGACTATCTTAGCCACCAACAGATACATCCAGGAGAATGGTCTCTGCACCCACAGGTGTTTATGCAGATTTACCAGTGGTGGGGTACACCGGATGTAGACCTGCTGGCATCCAGGTTCAACTGCAAGATTCAGCAGTTTGTATCCAGAGCAAGAGATCCACTTGCGATCGGGATAGACGCTCTGGCAGTTCACTGGACTCAATTCTCTTTGATTAATGCATTCCCCCGATTTCTCTTTTGCCACATCTTTTGCACAGGATCCGAAAAGAGATGACATCAGTCATCCTGGTAGCTCCAGCCTGGATCAGGAGGGTTTGGTATCCGGAGGTAGTGAGATTAGCAGTAGGCAAGCCTTGGACGCTTCTGCTCCGGCTCGATCTACTGTCACATGAGCCTATATTCCACCCTAATTTACACTTGCTGAATTTTAAGGCGTGGCTATTGAAATCAGGGTGCTAGGAGTGGTGTCTCAGGACCAGTGGTAACTACATGGTGAATATCAGGAAGGTGGTCACCAGGAAGGTTTATCACATGGTTTGGAAGGCTTACATTGCATGGTGTGAGGCCAGAAGTTGGCATCCTTGCAGATATTTGGTAGAGAGAATTCTCTCTTTTCTTCAGTCAAGCTTAGATAAAGGATTAGCCTTGACAACAATTAAAGGACAAGTTTCAGCCTTATCAGTGTACTTCTAGAATCCTTTGGCTTCACATTCCCTGGTCCGGACTTTTCTTCAGGGAGTGACTCACTTATTGCCTCCCGTTAAATCACCTCTTTTTCCTTGGAACTTAAATTTGGTTTTGTCGGTGCTACAGGAGCAGCCTTTTGAACCAATCAATGAAATTCCGTTAGTTCTTTTGACACGGAAGTTGGCTTTTCTTTTTGCAATTACTTCAGCTAGAAGGGTCTCCGATGTGGTTGCCCTTTCCTGTAACGAGCCGTATTTGATTTTGCACCATGATAAAGTGGTGCTACGTCCTGTTTCCATCCTTTTTGCCTAAGGTAGTTTCTGATTTTAATTTAAATCAGGACATTGTTCTACCTTCTTTTTTCTCTCTGGCTCGCCAGAAGAGAAGCAATTGCACCTTTTGGATGTGGTGCGGGCGGTCAGGGTCTACCTGGAAAGGTCTGCGACCATCAGAAGTTCTGATGCATTTTTTGTTTTGCTGGAAGGCCCCAAAAGGGGTCAGGTGGCTTCTAAGGCACCCATTTCACTTTGGATTCGCCAATTAATCAGTCAGTGGCGCAGATTTGCAAGGCCGCTACTTGGTCTTCGGTACATACGTTCACAAAATTTTATCAGGTGGATGTTAAGGCAGCAGAGGACTTGACTTTTGGCAGTAGTGTCTTGTGGGCTGCTGTATAAATATGATGCTGTTTTCATACAGACATCTGTGCAGGAACCCACACAGATGTCTGTGAAATCACCCCCGAAGTTGGACTGCATTACCAGGTTGAAATCGTGCGAGTTCAGTTGAACTCGCATGATTTCAAACCCGCAGCAATGTGAACCTAGGCTTAATGGACTCAGTGAATAACAAATAAAATGGCACTGTGCTTTAATGGTTGTAAAGTTTCAGGATGGCAGGTTATGTTGGTGTTAGAGCAAAAAAAAAGGAGACAGGTTCCCCACTTGGGGTTTTTAGGCAGCGGAATGAGAGGGTAAAGAGCCAATTCATAAAAATGTATCTTTATTATACAGAAAATTTTTTAACACACTGGTTAAAAAAATGAGCTCCCATAGGGTGTATAAAAATGCATAACACTCAACACAAATACTGTCTATAATGTTTTGACAACATGACATATGCGTTTAACTAGGCAATAATAATAAAGTGGACCTAACGCGTTTCGACCTGTTCGAGGTCTTCTTCAAAGGTCAATTTGCTAGAATTGTATCAAAAAATGCATGTGTCAGAAAAAGTCAGTGATCATTGGAAATAAATACATAACATATCGATACAGCATATTTACCCAGTAATGAGTGTTTTAGACCCAGGAGCTTTTTGTTGGGTAAATCCCTTTAAAATCAGAAGATTGCTCGCTCGCCTTCCCCCAGAGGTCTCGTGGCAACACCGTCACAGCCCCCGCCACCAGGGGAGGAGGAAATCCCAAAGGGATGTGACTTACAAGAGGTCACACTGTGGGGCACCCCCTAGATGCGCAGGCCAACCGATCGGTCAGATGGGGAAAGCACCTGCAATAACAACCCAGGGACAAAGGAGTTAATAGAAGTAAGAGCAATATGCTTATAAGTATTGGTGTGCACTCCAACATAAGATCCAATGGTTACAAGGAATGCGTATATATTGTTATCAGTTTGGTTATAAAAACCAAGACTGCCTATAGCCCCCCACTACGTGGGCCATGGCCCGTGCGTACTGGGTGTATGTGTCTGTGCGTGCAAAAGTCCGCACAGACATGTATGTACGTATATACACACATACATATATATAAGTGTAGTTTGAAAGTACCTATTTGGATAAAAAAATATGGCGGAGTGCATACTGAAATAGAGGTATATATCTAAATGAAAAAGGAGATGGTAAAACAGTAAGGTTAATACCTCAAACAGTGAGGTTAATACCTCAACCCCTAAAGAATATAGTTGATGGCAGGTGAAGGAAAGAGATCATAGGAGTGTAAAGACCTGGGACAAGAGTCCATTGGTGTGGACAAGGGAATGTGAAGGGTGAACACACATAAAGTAAAGTGACTGACAAAAACCATTACAAAAAGTGAATGTGACAATCAAATGAATAGTGCCCACTGGTGAGAAAGGAGATAAGTGTCAAATAAGGCAGGTGAGTTACCTTAGAGACAAGGTAAAGGTAGTGCACAGATCACACTGTGTTGCCCAATATTACTTGCTCTTAGGTGTGACCTGACCCGGGATAGGTCACTGCCTAGGACTGGCTGAAAACGCCTGTCCAGGTTACCATTTGGCAAGTCTAGAATTGTAAGAGAAAATAAAAAGTATATTGTATACATTTAAGTATTTGATGTATATATATATATATATGGTCGTTGTAATAGACCAAAGGTTGAATTATAGGGCAGCAAGAGTGCAATAATGTGACCAAAGAGTGTACTCACGATGTGAAGCCGTAGCAGAGACCATCAGCTGGACAGGAAGTGTGCGAAGTGAAAAAGGGGGGATGAGGGAATGTATATAAGCCCTTGAATGTTAGGGCGGAGCTCCAGTATAGGAAGATTGATAGCAGGTGTAGGTATTCCCCCAATGAGACCGCTCCGGGAGGACCGAGCACGGGGGCATGGCGGCCGCTGAGCGGCCTCGTGTGACCTCCTCGGCGTTCAGGGCGAGCTGGCGCCCCGTCCACTGACGTCATCGCCGTCGCAAGTGCGTGACGTATCCGCATCACGTGGCACGCGCGGGGCCCCGCGCATGCGCAGTGAGCGGAGACGTCCGGGGATGGCCCTGAACGCCGCCGGCAAGGAAGAATCCCCGATCCGGCACCCAGGCGCATCCTGGGTGTCCGATGGGGAACGGCGGGAGGGGGAACCAAATGAAGGGGTCCCGCCTCCCCGCCTTACCTTGCCGGGAAGGCACATCCCGGGGAGCCAACCCCGGTGCCGGGGCGGCGCAGGCAGCCACGATGGCCATAGCAAAAGGGGGAAAAAGGGGAGCAGGTTAATCAAAGGGACAGCGTGTGCATAATTGTACAGGAGTGACAAAATACAAAAAAAGTAAATATGAACATGAACATGTTAGCACATATTGATTCATACAATTTTGGCAGAAAAGATTTATATATGAGACATCCATATATACAGGGTAAGTTCACATATCAAGGTATATGGAGGTAACATAGGGTAAATGACATATTCTAAAGCAAAAAAGAAACAATAAAAAGGAAATCAAAATTGCATGTACACTGCACATCGAAGGATGTGCACACAGTAAAATAATACATAGGTAATCATGAATATTCCTGAACTATCCGAAAGGAAAAGGGGAAGAAGGGGGGAGGGGGGAAAGAAGGGGGGTGGGAGGTAGGAAAAGGGAGGGGAAAGACGTGGGAACCGAAGGGGGCAAGGGGGCCCCCCAAGTGGGGCACCATTGTTTACTGAAATTAGAAAGGGGCAAGGAGACCTTAGTGGGTCTTACCCGAAACAAACCCTTTTAGGAACGGGGCAAAGGATATGGCATCATTAAGTCCTGGGAACGAGGTGGCATTTAATTGAAATATCCACTTTTGTTCGTGTTGCAACAGGATTTTGTTCCAATCGCCGCCTCGATTTGGTATATGTACTCTATCGAGAGCGGTGAAAGATACTTTAGGCATTTTGTAATTGTGCACTGACATCACGTGTCGGCCCAATGGTAGATAGTAATTGCCAATTTGCATATGATATATATGCTTGGACATGCGACGATGGAACTCCTGTTTGGTCTTACCAACATAAAAAGCCCCACATTCGCAGGACATAAGATAAACGATCCCTCGAGTTTGGCAATTTGTGAAGTGTTTGGGCTTGAATAGTGCCCCATTCGGGAGATGGAAGATTTTCTCTCGTCTAATGTATTGGCAGGTAGAGCAGTGTCCACAGGGGAAGGACCCCAAAGTTACGCAGTGTTTGAGTCTCTTTATTTCATCCTTGAACTCGCTTTGAACTAGTCTGTCTCGTAGAGAGGCAGCACGCTTATAAGTAATGGATGGTTTGTTGGAGATAAAGTTACGAACACTTGGGTCAGTCAACAATATGGGCCAGTGTTTTTGAATCACGTTGTTGACCATCTGATGTTGTCTAGAGAACCGCAAGATGATCCTAGTAGGGCCAGTGTTGGTACCATCACTTGGCTTTTTATTAGATTGAGATAAAAGTTCAGACCGGGATTGTGCAATTGCTCTATTGTATCCCCTTCGTAGGCAGGAGCGACTATAGCCACGTGCCAGCAAGCGGGTTTGTAGCTTATAGGCTTCCTCTTTGAAGAGGGTATCACTGGAGCAGTTCCTGCGTAACCGCAGGTACTGACCGTATGGTATTGACCTCTTCAGGGCTGTAGGGTGAAAGCTTTCGGCGTGCAACACTGTGTTGCCGGCCGTGCTTTTGCGAAAAAGGGTACTTGAGATCTTATTGTCAGGGGTACGTATCAATTTTACATCCAAAAATGTCATTTGGTCAGAATCATAGGTCATAGTAAACTTCAAATTATGTTTATTAAGGTTAATGTGATTCAAAAATTGAAGCAACATTTCCTCCGAGCCCCCCCAGACGATGAGGACATCGTCAATGTACCGTAGCCACAATAAGATGTGGCTCGTGTATACCGCGAGGTCCCCATCGTCCTGGAGGGCCCTCTCCCACTCCCCCAGGTACAAGTTAGCGTAAGCCGGGGCACAGCAAGTGCCCATGGCCACGCCCTGCACCTGGAGGTAGTGGGAGTTATTGAAACAGAAAAAGTTGTGGTGTAGAATGTAGTCAAGGCCGTCCACAATGAAACCGTTCAGTGCCTCATCATACTTTTGGCTTCGATGCAGAACCGCCCGCACAGCAGCGATCCCCTTGCTGTGGGGGATCGAGCTATACAGGGCCTCGACATCGATAGCTACCAGAAGAGAATTCTCTGGAAGGGTAAATTCTTCAATTTTTTGTAACAAGTCTATTGTATCTTTCAAGAAGGAGGGCATACCAAGGACAAAGGGTTGCAGGAAGGAGTCGATGAGTCGGCTCAGATTTTCCGAAATACCCCCATTGCCCGAGACGATGGGTCGTCCAGGGGGATTTGTCTGGCTCTTATGTATCTTGGGCAAACTATAAAAAGTTGCCACCCTTGGATATTTAATACAAATAAATTCGTATTGGTCCTTGGTAATAACTCCCCTTTCAAAAGCTGATTGGATCAATTTGTAAAAATCAGTGTAGGAGGCCTGTATGAGTCTAATGGGGACGGTCCTATACCACTCCTCATTGTCAAGAATATTTTGACACATAGATACGTAGTCTTCATTATTCATCAAGACCACGTTGCCACCTTTATCAGATGGCTTGATTGTGATTTTAGTATTTTTGCATAAGGAGTCTAAAGCTTGAGACTCCTCTTTGGTTAGGTTTTCAGGACGTACATTCTTAGTGTGTTGAAGTTTTAAGAGATCTCTTAGTATTTGTTTGACAAAGATCTCGATACTTGGATTCAAACTGAGGGGAGGAAATTTTGCAGATGGTTTCTTAAAGCGTGTTGTGGGGTGCTGAGTAGACTCGTTAACAGTGGAGAGTAAAGTCTCCAAATCAATTTGATCAATAAGGTCCAAATTGTTGCTTTCCTGAAATAGAAGAGTCAAGTCCCGTAGGGCCTTAAACTCTCTCATATTAAAACTGGGCCAGTCCATTGTATCATCATTTGTATCCACTTTTGCATGGAGGCTCTTGAGGAGTAGCCGGCGTGCAAAAAGATGCAAATCAGTGATCACTTCGAAGATGTCAAGATCATTCTGTGGGCAAAAGGTTAAACCACGTGATAGTACGCTACTTTCTGCTGCAGAGAGGGAATGAGATGACAGGTTAATTACGCTGAGGGATTCTGTTGTCCCCTTGTGACAAAAGCGTCCAAATTCCCTGTTCCCCTGTTTGTCTGGGATAGGGGAGATCCCCGTATCGGGTTTAAAGGACTCTGAGGTCCAGTTTTCGGGCGCCCTGATGTTTGATTTGTATGAATGGTATTTGTAGGGATGTTTTGAGGTGGAGGATCCGTTTCACTCGTTCCAATCATTGGGCCGTACGGACCAAGATTGGAAAGTGTAGGTTGTTCATAGGTGGGGGAATCATGTGCACTTTCCCCATTGTTCTCCACAATACGTTTTTTCCTTTCCTGTTCAGGTGAACCCCTATTATTTCGATTTCTTTTAAATTTCCCAGGACCTTTAGGGAGTCCCTTTTTGGTTGAGTTGGAGTCGGATTTATCATGGGGTTTGGATACATTATTTGTATTCTTTTTATTATTAATGTTCTTGGATTGTTGTTGTACTGTATAATGTTTATTCCTTAGATTACGTGAAATCTGGGTATTCCATTTGTATGCCCGCCCATCTGTAAATGCGGATTTATCCCTCCAGAATTTAGATTCTTTTTTCTGTAGAATGCCCTTATTATGGGCCGACAGGTTATCCCGAAGGTTCCCCTGTAGTTCCAAAAAAAGGGCATGCTGTGTGAAAGGTTTTAACGCTTTTTCTATATGATTGATTTCTTCATCTAATGATGCTATTTGTTTATTGTACTCTCGGGTGAGGATGACCATCATCTGCCGAGAGCATGCATCAAGATTAGCCTCCCATTCGTTTTTAAGGTCGGCACTAATTTGATCCAGGTTGGGGAAAACCTGGATACGTAATCCCAGAGGGTTAATTTTTTCTTCAATGTACCTATTTAAGGATTTAACATGCCAGAAAAGTGCTGATTTTTTCTCCAAAATCTTTTTGCTGCATTCACTAACACCTATCTAACCTGCCCTCCTGGAACTTTCCAAGTAGTAAATCCCAGTGCAGTTTTTTTTCACCCGCCTGAGTCCATTTCAGCAAAGGTCAGAATTCTTAAGCCCTGATTATGGGGGAGGGTGTTTGGCCCCCAAAATGCATTGACTTTATACTGCTATGAATAAATGTTATCATTTTATTTTATTTTATCCATTGCTAAAAGACACATTACAGGCTGATCCAACTTCTTCTTCGCAGTGGGATCCATGAACGGCTCTCGGCGCCATGTAAAAGATCAGCCAAATGGGAAAGCTGCAAAATGAGGCCCTTTTGGCTTTGCAGCTACTGAAAAAAAAAAACTTGGTAGATGAGAAAGGACGCTTGTTAACAATTAATGCGTTTGTTACCCCAACATTTCATATATCCGATAGATGCCTGCTGTACCATATGATTTTATGAGAAAGTAAAGCAGGGTAAGACAGGAAGCGCCACCTGAGTGTGGGACTACAAGCACCAGCACTTCTATGGCAAGCATTGGTGTACATAAAAATCGAAAGTCCGTACACTGACAAGCAATTTTGAGACAGGATAACATATACAAATCAGCAAAAAATGAATAAAATAATACAAAACATTATGTAAATATATATATATAAATATATATTCTATTATAGTGTAGCACCATCTACCTAGTGTAGGTGCTAGAGTGAGATTTTTGGTAGTGCAGGTAAATTTAAGCAGGCTTAGTAAGAAGCTAGGCCTGTTTGTTTTGATCTGTGGGCTGGGAGTGGCTTAGAGTAGGCTGGTGACTCACAGCCAGTTACATCTTTTGGTTACCTCCCTTCTGCTTCTAGAGGCTTCTAGAAGGAAAGTGGGGAAGAGAGGTGGAGCTGTCTGGGGTGTTCTAAGGAGCTCTAAAAAATCCCCAACCTGGATTGGCAGGGGGCAAGCCTCCTTAAATATCTGGAGTCAGCCCAGGTGGGAAAGAGTTGTTCGGGTGGAAGAACTGGATATAAAGTATTAGGCTGTCAGGACCTTAAAGGGAGCCCCCCCAATCTGGGGGGGTGACCCTGGGCCAAGGGCTCGGAGCTGATCAGGAACCCCACACAACCCAAGGGGTGTCCTGAACAGGAGCAGGAAAGGACAGTGGGGAATACTGCCGGACAAGTCTCCAGGAGGGATCCATCAGATGTTGGTGAGTGGCAGGCACAGTTGGGAGAGCTGGGAGAGGCATGACGGAGAGGACTGGGAGTGTGCAGTCAGAGATGGATGTAAAGCCAGCGGGAGAGTGTCAGGGCTGGGCACAGCCCTTCCTTCTCTAAGCTAGCCGCTCAGCTGTCGGCTAATTGACAGCTCTTATCTCTCCCAGTTACTCAGCTGTTGATGATATGCTGCTTGTCAGTCCTGCCTGCTTAAGCCGTCCAGTCCAGAGGTTCTCTGCCTTCGTCTTGGTCAACATCACAGAAATGATCTCCTGTGATCCAGTTCATGACTTGCTTTGCTGACATCTCTTCTGGCTCCAGATCCTGCTTGCTGTATCTCTACATTGATCCCTGACTTCTGGCTTGACTGACTATCCATTTCAGTTACTGAACTTTGGCTATGTTTTGACTACGTTTGTTCTTTTTACTTTTATTATTAAACAAGTGTGATTTAACTGTACTTATGTCTCAGCCTGATTTCATGGTTTCTGACAGTAGGCGAAGGCCATGAATTCAGAAGATGCAGTCAATCCACTTGTTGGTAATATTTTTTCCAGATTGGATGAACTGGATCACCGCATGGATCAGTTTGTCATGGCGTTATGAACGCTCCTGAGTCACACAGCTCACCTGGAATTTACCACTGTGGCCACCCCGGTACAACCTATGTTGCAAGCCGACCCTGCTGCTGCTCCAGTCTCTGTGCAGGCACCCGCCTCGAGTATTACCTCTATAAGAGGTATGTCTGGTTCCGCTCCGCTTCCCCAGCGATTTCGTGGCGATCCGGTCCAATGCAGAAGGTATCTCAACCAGTTTGAAATATACTTTGAGATGCTGCCCCAGGCATTTCCCACGGACAGAAGCAAAGTAGGTTTCGTGATATCTCTGCTTTCTGAGAGAGCCTTGGCCTGGGCAAATGGGAGAAGCAAAAACCTGTTGCCTTGAGTTACCCTGAGTTTGTGGCTTCGTTTAAAAGGGTATTTGACGATCCCACACGCTCCGCTTATGCTTCCAAGTGCCTCATGTCCATCAAACAGAGTACAAGAACTGTTGCCGACTACGCCATTAAATTCCGTACACTGGCAGCAGAGTTTGTGTGGAACAATGAGGCCCTCGTGGCTGCTTTTTCTCATGGTCTCTCGGATACCATCAAGGATGAGATAGCAGCCCAAGGTATACCCACTGAGCTGGAGAAGTTGATCACGTTTGCCATCCTCAGACTCAGAGAAAGACTTTCTTTTAAGGACTGCTTGCGGAAGCCTCCTGTACGTTTGTCCCTGAGCTTTGCAGTCTCACACGTGCCTCCTTCACCTCTCATGCCTCCTGGTACCGAGTCGGTCAGTGAAGGTGAACCCATGCACTTGGGTTTCACGTGTCTCTCTGCGGATGAGAGAACCTTTAGGAGGAGGGAGAGATTGTGCCTTTATTGTGGCCAGGCAGGTCACTTTTTGAAGTCTTGTCCAGGGAACGCCTGAACCTTGAGGTCCTGTCACGGACAGACCTTAGGTGGCGTTGTTTCATCCCCAGTTATCCAGAAGGATAAGCTCCTGGTTATTTCCTCACCTAGGTTTCCGCTGGGTATTGGTTATCCTTGGTTACAGAGGCACAACCCCTCTTTTGATTGGCTCCGTGCTGAGGTTCTCTCCTGGTCACCACCCAGCAGTGAGACTTGCTTCCAGAAGGTAGCCAAGGTCATGTGCACCTCTTCACTCTCCTCCCTGCCGGAGGAGTACCGCGATTTTAGCAATGTCTTTGACAAAGGTCAAGCTGGTAATTTGCCTCTACACCGGTTGTATGATTGCACAATTGACCTTCAACCTGATGCCATACCCCCTCTTGGCCAGGTTTACCCTTTGTCGGTCTTGGAGGATAAGGCCATGGAGGAGTATGTTGCAGACGCACTTTCTCGAGGTTTCATCCGCAAATCCTCGTCTCTTGCTGGTGCGGTTTTCTTCTTTGGGCAGAAGAGTGGTGAACTGAGACCGTGTATTGATTATAGGGGTCTCAATCTTTTCACGATTAAGAATGCCTATCTGATTCCGTTGATTATGGAGTTATTTGACTGCCTCAAGGGGGCAACAGTTTTCACTAAGCTTGATTTGAGAGGGGCATACAATCTTGTGAGGATTAAGAAAGGCAATGAGTGGAAAACTGCGTTTAATACCAGAACATGCCATTATGAGTACCCCGTAATGCCTTTTGGCCTTTTTAACGCCCCGGCAGTTTTCCAGGAATATATTAACAATGTCCTCCAAGATTTGTTGCAGTTATGTGTGGTGGTTTATCTCGATGATATCCTCATATTTTCCAAGTCTCTGGAGAGCCACCACACAGATGTCTGTCATGTGCTTCAGAAACTAAGAGAGAACAATCTCTATTGTAAACTGGAGAAGTGCGAGTTCCATCGTGAACAGGTTAAATTCCTGGGTTATGTCATTTCCACTGCTGGTTTTTCGATGGTCCTACAAGGGGGAGGGGTTTTTGAGGAGGGGGTACTGTCAGGGCTGGGCTCAGCCCTTCCTTCTCTGAGCTGGCTGCTCAGCTGTCGGCTAATTGCCAGCTCCTATCTCTCCACAGTTACTCAGCTGTTGATGATATCCTGCTCGTCAGTCCTGCCTACTTAAGCCGCTCAGTCCAGAGGTTCTCTGCCTTTGCCTTGGTCAACATCACAGAAATTAATCTCCTGCGATCCTGTTTATGACTTGCTTTGCTGACATCCCTTCTGGCTCTAGATCCTGGTTGCTGTTCCTCTACATTGATCCCTGACTTCTGGCTTGGCTGACTATTCGTTCCGGTTACTGAACTTTGGCTATGTTTTGATTACGTTTGTTCTTTTTACTTTTATTATTAAACAAGTGCGATTTAACTGTACTTCTGTCTCGGCCTGATTTCATGGTTTCTGACAGAGACACTGTAATGTTACTGACAGTGAAGTAGGGCCGCTGCAGTCAGGAGGGCTGTCAGGGCCTGCAAAGGGCTGACTGGGATCAGTAGTCGACCAAGGTCAGCTAGAACTAAAGACTTTTCCATTTTTGTTGCTACACTGAAGGGGCCCGTGGTCTCTGCCTGTAAAAAGGAATTTTGCTAAGGCCAGGCTGAAACCAGAGTTAGGCCTAACCATGTGCTAGCTGAGCCTGAGGAACTGTACTGGAGGGAGAAGGACAGATAGTCTGCAGCAGGTGTTGTGCAGGAGAAAAATATCTGAATTGTCCCTTACCATGCAACAATCATTTTCTGGGAATCCAATGAATTCCTTAACCCCATCCAAGTTCAAATCCCTCAATAAAATACAAAAACAAAGCTGATGGACTTGTTCATTGTCTTGGAGTGTCTGGAATACCGGGCTGGGCAGGATGACAGGTGGGCCACATCATTTAGCAGCTCTGTTCATGGGTAACCTGCCAGTTGTTGCCTCTAGTAACCGAGGTTGACCGAGCTGGGGAACTCTGGTTTGTTCTGCCATCATTGAGGATTGAACTTTGGGAAAGGACTTGTGTGCTCTGCCTATTATTTCAGTGCTGTAACAAGTGCTGTTGTCCATAGCAACCAGCAAGGACTGTCGCTACTTATTGTTCTTGCTTACCCAGTTGCCGCAACCAGTGTTGGGACAGACACTTGTACCAATCCTGCAATTGAGGAACTGTTCACTATGTGCAGTCACCCGTAGCAACCATGCCAGGTAACCACGCCTATGGATTACAAATACGCCCAACGTTCTGTTTTTACTGGGCGTTTCACTGTGGATTACAAATATGTCCAGCATTCTGCTAATATTGGACATCTGGAATTTTTGCTCAAAACTCCTGCTAAAGACAGTATAGTAAGCCTCAGAATGTCTACTGATGCCCAGGGTGATCAGAAGCAGCCTGTGGGTGCCTGTGGGCGGGACTATGTTATATAGGTTCTCTACAGGGAGGCATTGGCTACCATCTTTATTGTTGTTACCAGCAACCAGTGGACAATTCAGCTATCATCTACCTTCAGTTGCTTGGGCATGGTCGGTGCCAGGCAACATGCTTGGACAAGTCCTGCTAGCATCAGCATGCCTGCAAACTTCAGTTAATCTAACAAGGAGTTACAGAAGCGTGGCCAGGGAGGGATTTTCTTATCAGTTTCATTGGCGCCAGCCCGTCTGGAAGCGAGGGGGCGGTGCCACGCCCTGGAGGAGACCAAAAGTTTCCTGCTAGCTGCAGACACCACGAGTCAGAGGAAGATGGCAGTCGGTGGTCGGCTATTACCCACCCTACAGTGGTTGCCTGATTTGTAGGAGTGTCCGGCTTGAGCCTCGCGGAGGACTCGCCTTGGGAGCAATCGATGGAGCGGAGCGATTCTGCCTGCTCTGTCTAGAGTGCCAGATTCCGACCACGGTGGTCACTGCTTGGGCCCGGTGGACCTGTCAACAGCACTCTGTAAACTACAGCCACGGCAGAACTGTAAGGCCAGAGAGGGCCTAGGATCACCCCCTAAAGGCGGAGGGAAGTTGCAGCCTGGCGACTCCTCCGTGAACACAGAGGATATCAGCGGGGGAAGAGACTGCCGTAACCTGTGGCCTGGCCAGGGACCTAGCGACTGTAAGTTTTACAGTGCAGGAGCCAGATGCAGCCCCTGAAGAGCCGGACAGCTCTAAGTCCCTTGCCATCCCAGTCTGGAGGAAGCCATTACCAAAGGAAGGTGAGCCTACAGGTGAGCCGGACAGGGTAAGCGAGGGCCGGGTCATTGATTGGGGTTCACCCAGAATGCAAGCCGAGTTTGTGTCTCTTAAGAGGTTGCCGGAGTGGTTGTCCCCTAGTGAAGACTCTGAAGAGAAGTGGGAGACTGGGAATCTCATGTCCCTGACAGTGGGGATAGACTAGAGCCAGCTGTGGGACCTGCACAGGCAGCAGGAACTCTAACAAGCAGCAGGCAGCTCTTTATGAACAGGCCCTCTACCACCCAGACCAGGGTGCCCACCTATCAGCAGTAGGTCATCCGGGCCCTGGATGCCTGCCTCCTGCCAGGAAAGTGGAAATCTTAGGGAGCTGCCTAGATTCTCCTGATTCCAGCGGGTGGTACAGAGGAGGGTAGCCTTGGAGTGGGGCCTGGACTTCCCCTATGTCCCTCCCCAGATTATGGACATCATAGAGAACTCCCGGGGAGGATGCGAGGGTGACCTAATCTGGGACTATCTGCATGTCCCCAAGCCATTGCGGGTGCCAGACAGTGAGACCTGGACCCGCTTTAAAGAAATTCAGGAGGACAGCTTCAGTGAGCGTGAAGGAGAAGAGCGGAGAGCTGCTGACTGACAGGCAGCAGCTCTCTGCTCAGGGAGCTGAGAGAACCGAGCCATTGGCTATGTTCAAAGGCTCGGTTCTCAGTGCAGAATCGCCGGGGGACAGATGCAGTATCGGTCCAATGCTGCATCCACCTAGGTAAGTATGATGGGTAAATAAAAAAATAAAAACATAATTCTCTTTTAAACTATTTACATTAATACTACACTCAGGTGGCACTTCCTGTCTTTCCCTCTTTTGCTTCATTCCACAGAGCTGACTTTCTCTGAGGATAGCTGCCGCCATTACTCTATTATATGGACTCATAAACTTTAACTTCAAGTTTTAGTAGTACTGCTATGGACTACAATATTGTCTGTCTTAAATGTGCCTTATTATATAAATCATTATGCACGTATAGATTGTCTTTGCTCCAGCAGTTACTGTATTTTCTGTTGTATGATAAAGTGTCCTGTTCTCTTTGTATTGCTTCCTGGTGTTCCTGCCAGTCCCTCTGCTTTCCTATTAAAAACTGACTACACTAAGCAGGAGAACACGCTGTGGTCAGTTCTCTGTCTATGCTGGGAACTCTGTGTTCTCTTCTCCAAAGTACAGACTTGTCCTGACCCTCCTGGGAAGCTCAGAGTGTTGCTGCTGCTGCTTCTCCTCCCCCTGCTCTTGTGCAGCTGAGAAGAGAGGGAATGTGATCACTTATAAAAAAGTGAAAAGGGGTAATTATAATTTTTTTTATACCTATACAAAAATGTTTTGACTTTCATCTCTATTTTAAACTGAATGGGTTGTTTTACAAGGTGATCGTTTACAATCACTGTAAAAAAGTGTTTTCTTCTCTCAAAAGAGAGAAAGTATCCATTTTCCTAGCACACTGAAAAAACTGAGGTCGGCTAGGAGTTGGTGGGGTTATACTGGGCTGCCCTTACAGTTTTGTTTTCCAGTGTTCAAACTTCTGAAGGCAGCAGCATAAACCAATTTTACCTCAATTCTTCACCCTGGGTCCCTTTGTATACGATTAAGAAAATATGATTATTGCCATTTCTGTCCCCACTGGATAGATATCCTATTACATCCTCTGTCCCCCCTTCTTCACAGAAGCAGACAGCAGTAAAACCCCTGCATAAAATTGATAAATTACATGTGCAATATATTACAACATGTTTTTAGGATTTTCAACCATAACTATAGAAATTTCCTAAAGAGGCAACTACACTGCTCAAAAAAATTAAAGGAACACTTTGAAAATACAGAAACATCAGATCTCAATGGGGAAAAATATCATGCTGGATATCTATACTGATATGGACTGGGTAATGTCCCAGCAATTAAAGAATGCCACATCATTTGATGGAAATGAAAATTATCAACCTAAAGAGGGCTGAATTCAAAGACACTCCGAAAATCAAAGTGAAAAAATTATGCAGCAAGCTATTCCATTTTGCTGAAACTTCATTGCAGCAACTCAAAATGGTACCTGTTCTTTAGATCACATATAGTGGACTTTATATTGATATGATTTACATAAAGCACCCTTTGTAGCAATAAGTGATATAATAATCTGAATTATTTTTAGAATTACGGTGAATGGAAAATCAGCTAGCCACCTTTGACTATAATGGTGATATTTTTAGTTTAACCTCCCTGGCGGAAATCCCGAGTGTGGCTCAGGGTTAATTTTTATTACCATTAGCGGTAACCCCCGAGCCACGCTTGGGATTGCATTACAGAATCGTGGTACAGGTAACTTACCTTTTCCCCAGGATCCTGTGATATCCCCCCCGCTGTGTCCTCCACCGAATCCTCCACCCGATGCTCTGTGTTCCGGGTTCCGTTTCCTGCAAGCGTCGTAACGCATGAGGGCGGAGCCTGGCGGCAAATTCAAAAAGTACAAAAAACATGACACATACAGTACACTGTAATCTGTAAGATTACATTACTGTATCAAATCATTTCACCTCCCTTTTGTCCCTAGTGCTTTGTCCAGGGCCCTGCTTGCAGTTTTATATTATATATACTGTTCTTTCTGCCTGGAAACTTGAGAATGTCAATGGCATCCAGAAAGTGTCCCTTTACATCAAAAGCGGTTTTAGACCAGCTAGAAAACAGCGATAGTAAATTAGAACACTTGCAGAATTGAGCGATAGTGATTCATGGTGAAATTAATTTTATTACTATTATATTATTATTTTTTATAATTATTTATAGTTATTTATTATATTATAATTTATAATTTCGTGTTTCAAACTTTTTCATACCCAGGATGTCTACTAGACTCTTGTTTGGACAGATTTAAGTGAGTTATTCCTAAGAATTACAGGCCTACAATAAAAAACTAAAAATTTCTATGCAAAGCAATGTACGGCTTTCAGATTAAAAAATCTGATATAATCATACCGCCAGGGAGGTTAATAGTGTAAACCAAACTTGTTAAATGCCTAAATAGCATGATAAAACATTGCAACGATGAAGAAACAGTTTTTGAACATTATATCATAAATTAGAAGGAATCTGACAAGTCCTAATTATAACACATTTGAATACATTTACGAAGGGTCTGAGTAGCCGCATCACTATGCATATTAAACAGATGTGAAATTACATATCAATAATGCAATAATGTACTACTGGTTACTTGCTGATGATTTATAGGTCCTGGAAGAGATTCTAAACCAGAGATATGCAATTAGCGGATCTCCAGCTGTTGCAGAACTACAAGTCCCATGATGCATAGCAAGATTCTGACAGCCACAAGCATGAGACCCAGAGGCAGAGGCATGATGGGACTTGTAGTTTTTCAACAGCTGGAGGTCCACTAATTGCATATCCCCATTCTAAACCTTCCCCACTCTATCCAAAAAAATATTTTGGCTATAGCTGGTATTGGCTTACCTCTAAATAGGCTATCCACACTTCAGTATATCATAAACACTGTTGCCAGGCTCATCCACTTCACAAACCGCTCAGCGTCTGCTATACCTCTCTGCCAATCTCCCTATTGGCTGCCACTCAACCAACGAATTCAAGATACTAACAATAACTTACAAAGCCATCCACAACCTGGCCCCCAGCTACATCACTAACCTAGTCTCAAAATACCAACCTAATCGATCTCTTTTCTCTTCCCAAGACCTCCTGCTCTCTAACTCCCTTGTCACCTCTTCCTATGCTCACCTTCAGGACTTCTCCAGAGCCTCTCCCATAACCTCTAATGCTCTATCCCAATCTGTCCGACTTTCTCCTACTTTGTCCACTTTCTGATGATCCCTGAAAACTCATCTCTTCAGAGAAGCCTATCTGGCCCCCACCTAAGAACTATACACTTATTTTCTCCATCAGCACATCCCCCACAGTTATTACCTCTAGTATCTCTTGACCTTCCCTCTTAGATTGTAAGCTCTAAGGAGCAGGGCCCTTTGATTTCTACTGTATTAAAGTTTATTGTATTTGTCCTGTCTACCCTCAAGTTGCAAAGCGCTGCGTAAACTGTTGGCGCTATATAAATCCTGTATAATAATAATAATAAGTAATAATAAGCCAAGTCTCTCAAATATGCTGCCCAAGCACAATGGAGGAACCCAAGGAAACAGTGGAGTATCATATGCATTAGGCCAGCTAAAAACAGAGCAAATTTTCTTTCTGGCATTTCCACATTTAGTGTTAACGGGGGAGTTTCTCCCATGGATTCATTGTGGGGCGGGAACCATCCTGCTGGGAGAACACAGTGATTATTGCTAGCGGCTGTTATAGTAAAATAAATTGCATGTAAAACAGGCTGATTGTACCCAAGTTGATCGATTCATTAACTTGGGTAAATTCAGCCTGCCTATACACGGTTTAAATCCTGCTGAACCGGCGAAGATTCAAACCATTTATAACCGTCTTTCCTTTCTAATAGACAATAGACCCCTTCTAAATAAAACTAGCATTGTATTATGCATATGTGGGGGGGGGGGGTAAACTGACCTTTAATATCACCTTTCACCTTTGAAAGATTATTTCTGATAATAATAATTGTCTGAGACTGGATTTTTCCTCACTTTGGAGAGACTTCCCCCCACTTCCTGTTGTGTCTCTGGTACAAGAAGCAAAGGTAAACCCCCCCAATGGCACAAAGCTAAAAAATGTAGATTGGCTTTAGATATACTGTTACATGATCAGAGTTTAAGCAGGCATGACACATTAAGCTGAAAAGCCCCAAATAAATAGTGGTGCCACTATATAGAGTACCAAAAGTGTGAGAACAATAAGAAGGAATTGACAGAATTGCAAACATTCTTACAGATAAAATACATATTTCAAATGTGCATTTAAGTATTTGACTAGAGTTGTTTTTTTAATTCAATCATTTGTACTTTTTTTATGCACCTCTGCATTTTCAGAAGTGATATACCTCCTCAAACTTCTTTGCTTTGTACTGATCCGCTCCTTTCAGGAAGTTCAGTAAAATGATATCACAAAGGACAGTGCCCTGTAAAAAGAAACAATCCAAATAGGTAATCAAGTAAAAAGCTGATTAGGACAATTTTAAACTATATTTCCAGATATGCAAAAAGGGGATTCCTAGTTCAATAAGTACCTCAGAACAGGGTGACACTGTAGGTACTGATAAACAATTGAGTGGACGCTACCCTGCTCACAGGCCATATCGGACCCCATACCACCTTTTGAACAAATACAGAACTGTAATCTGTTAAATTACCTTCTACTTATAAGACTGCTTATGGCTAGTGAATGCTTCAAAACGTGAATGGTCCAAGCGGTGTCATCGCGTCACCTCCTTCTGTCGTTGTCACTCCAGCAGGACGGGCGGCCTGTGAACATCCGGCCGGTGTCACAGACTGTCCCTTCATCAGAGGACGAATTACTGTTTCTATATGTGAGTGTTTATTATATTTTTTAAATAAATACCATTGGATTTTATACTATGGGAGCCTTCTTTTGTTTCCCCCACATGATGTTAACACTCCATTGAGGGCTGAGCTATATCTTTCCCTGTGGATCCATTCGCAAAACAGATCCTGAGGTTCCATTTCGGTTCCGTCTTGATTCCTGGGTTGCCCGAAGCAACAAGACTACAATGCCCGTTTAGACCCTCTGTAACGGGGGGTCATGGGGTTCCCGTAAGCGGTCAGGCACTTCATCTATGGTGGTGGACCCACACATCTGGGATTTCATATAATTGTTTTTTTTGCACAATTACAGCACTTTTTTGGGGTTTCTTGCATATGGACTTTTTTATACATATAATTTTCTACAATTCGATTGATTATTGCATATATTTTTTATATATTTACCTAAGGGGAGGTTGTTTTCATTTATCAACCTGATCCGGTGTTGTCACATTATATCACATGTTTACATAATGTTCACTTTTGTATTCTTTTCAGCCATACACGTGTTAGCTTTTTTTTTTTAAGCACGAGTCAATTTTTTCCCTATTTCAATTTGTGTGTTTGTGTCACATATAGGACTCTGCAGCATAGAAGGTCAACATTATTTATCAACAATTTTCGTTGCGCGGTATTTTTTCACTTTTCTTTTATTCGTGAATGGTCCGAGGCCTGTGTCAGGTCCTACATACATGTGCATCACTTTGACTATGCAATGAACTGAACATCTACGTGACCACCCACACAGGTGTAGATGCAATTGCTTTGTTTAACTATAGATGAACTACCTCTAGCTCCTGAGGAAGCGTTTCATAACGCGAAACATGTTGAGCACAAGTTCATAAGCACATAGAGAACATCAACAAGTGGACTATTAGACCTGCAATCCAAACCCATCTACGCCTCTACGTCACAACGTTCACGTATTGGGGAAGGTTTCTCTCCTCTCTATAATTAAATGTTAGACTGTATACGTTATGTATAGGGTTAGAGATGGTACAGGCAAGGAAAAATCCACTTGAGATGTTCGCAACATTGCTGATACATGTATGATGTATTGTTTTCAGAGTATAATGTATAAATTTGTAATTTTAAGTCAATAAAATTTAGAATACAATTTCTACTTTTTCATAGTATTACTATCTATGTGCCCTCAAAGTCCCATTTTTTTGTAGTTTTCTAATTCATAGATATATTTCCAGATAATAATTCTAGATAATAAAACTTCTCTTATCTTATTTCTTCCTATGCCTGATGTATTGACAGTATTCAGTTGACTGACGGGTGACTATTCATATTCAGGTTTAAAAGGTGCTCCTAGAAAACTGCTATGGTTTATAAATACACTACTTAATTTCACCAGTAGGCGGTGCAGCAAGACTGATCTGCTATTGTAGGTCTCATTTCCAATAAACCCTATGCAAAAAAGTATACAGAAAGCGCCCCCCCTCCACAAACAAATGTATACCTCTCTGCAGCTTCAAAGCAGCCATTATCTCTGGCTTCCTGGTCTTCCATTCCAGTACTTGTATATTGATGCTTTAATGCAAACTTGATGTCTTGCCAGCACAAATCATTAAGAGCACATTCTCCGTCTGTTTTCTTTTGCCCTGCTGTACAACCAGCAAGTTTTCTACTTTCTTGCTAGTAATTAAGATGCTGCAGTATTTTGACCCGCAACTGAGTGATTTGTATTGTACTTTTTGTATTTATACTGTTGCTAGTAGTGTCAAGCATGTTGTGTGGGTGCACAGATTTGAACCTTCCTGCTCTCTCTGTTCCAACTGTCATTTTTATTCCTGAACTGATGATACAATAAAAAAAATAAGAGGACAACTGGACTTCTGGCAACTGTCACATAAAACTGATACAGCATAAGATAATTTGAGACAGAAAGTTAAGAGACCACAAACAAAGATCTTTTACAGTCATGTTCCTGTGAATATCATCTTTTAGACCCCTTTCACACTGAGCCACCCTGGGCGTCAGCAGTAAAGCTGTACCGGCGTTTTAGCTGCACTATTCGGCCGAAAAGGGGTTAAATCCGCCCGCAAAGCGCCGCTGCAGCGGCGGTTTGCCGGCGGTATCACGGCGCTGCCCCATTGTTTTCAATGGGCAGGAGCAGTGGAGGAGCGGTGTATTTACCGCTCCTACACCGCTGCAAAGAATCTGCTGGCAGGACTTTTTGTGACGCCCTGCCAGCGCAGCGCCCCAGTGTGAAAGCACTCTGGCTTTCACACTGTGTTTGCAGCTGAGGCTTTTTTCAGGCGCTTTACAGGCGCTATTTTTTGCGCTGTAGCGCCTGAAAAACTTCTCAGTGTGAAAGTGGTCTTTCTGAGAGCCGGGTGTTACACTTCATGTTTATCTGCAGTCTTCTTTTCTCTACATCCGTTCAAAGTGCAGAATGTATAAAGCTTGTCTGAGCTGTCAGAAAAAAGGGGTCGGAGAGCTGAGATTACACTCTACAGAGCTCAGAGGAGAGTGCTGAGAGCTGATTGAAGGGACACCCCCTGCCTTCACACAGCATACAGAAACCAAGCTGAGGCTGTCAATCAGCTGGAGCTCCCTCTCTCCTGTCACCTTTTTTCTCTTGGTGTCAGGAAATCTTGTCAGAAGTGATTTATGCTGATAGCAGAGTAACAAAGCCACAGAAACAAATGACACTTAGTTGAGACAAGTACACACTACACTTACAGTAGCTCCCAACTGTCCCTGATTTTGAAAGAGTGTCCTGGATTCGTACCAAAGTCCCTTTGTCCCTCTTTCCTCCTCATGTGTCCCTCATTTTGGTCTGATCTATTCATCTATATAGTTGTATATAAAATACACTTTTTACCTTTCACTGTTTACTGTTTCCAAGTGCTAACCTTTCATCCAGTTTCTAAATTGCTGCATCTGTAAATTTCAAAAGCCAGTATAAAGGTAGTGGTAAAAAAAAAGCACTTGTGGGTTTAACATATCGGTTTTTTTTTTGTATAATTCTCCTTTAAGAGGGCGTAGCAAGGAGGTATGTCTTATGCCTAACTACTTTTGCTGATAGCTGTCTCCCTTTCCCTTTGCAAAAAGTTGGGAGGTATGCACTATAGAGGGATATGCATTGTTCATATTTCATTTCTGAGGTTTACAACCACTTTAAACATGGCAGGCAGGTTGGATTCGATAAAGTCAGAAGTTAGTTGAAGTGGAATGAAATGGGCCAGCATGCTTTGCATCTTGGACTTTGCTTCCATATTTGTTTTTTCTTTATTCTGTAAATTCTTACTGTTTGATTTGATTTGTGCAAGAAAAGAACCTTGTTAAAACTATGTAACATGTAGCTGGGCTTTGGCCTCACTCAGAAAACTTAGTGTAGCAAGGTCTCCAGTCTTGTCCAGTCTAATGAGGACTCCAAAGCCAAAGATAGCTGACACCCTTCAAAATTTAGTGGGTTGTGAGGCATAGTGGATGCAAAGATGGTGAAAGTCATTGGGCGTCAGACACTTCTTGGATGTAAAAGAGGTTTTATTTCTTTTGACAGCCCTTTTTATATTTTGGGGGAAAGAGGGTTAGGGCCAGGACACCCTTAAGTAGTTATAGATTCAATTGGCAGATTCCGAGACTTCAATAGGAGGACAGCCGTGCAGGGAAAGGCGCCAGCAAGGCGCCACTTTTGCACATGCAGGAATGCTGTCTCCTATGGTAACAGTCTTTAACAGTTCCTAACTCAAACGTAACAGTCATTTAAGCTCCACTACAACTGCCTCTTGTAGTTCTTCAACACTGAGCTCCCGGTCTCTCACTAGACCCTCTGATTCACTGACTCTGAACCCTATGACCTCCGGCGGTGGTATCTCCCTCAAGTGTCACCCCTGCTTCTCTGCTGGGTCCCTAGCTTGGCACTCCAGATATTTCTCAAGCTTCACCCCTGCTAACTGGTGAGGTCCCGGGCTTGACTCTCAAGGCTGCTCTGCAAGCGTCTCCCCCGTGGGTTGGGTCCCTGACTTGATCACCACCTGAAGTTTCCACCGTGCCCGTTTGGTGTGAATATGGCCCCGGTACTTTCTTCAGTTACTCACTGTAGTCCCTGGTAAAGTTGTTTGGTCCCTTTGTGGCGACATCTTCCCTCCTACCTCCAACCACTGACAGGTTCCCCGGCCGACAGAACCGTCACTTTTGGTTGGACTGCAAGCTGTAGTCCCAAACCTGCGCTCCCCTCTGACTTCTGGATAGACCCTCACACAGCCTGGCAGCCAGATGCCCCGGGATACGCCCAATCTCCGGCCTAGCAGCCTGGGGCCTATGAAGCACGTCCACCCAGACAGCCGTCCAGGTGGCACAGAACATAGATGACCTGACCTCACCCGGATATATATGTTCTCCCAGCAGGCCAAGGGATTCAAGAAAACCCCTGTTCATTGGCTGAGATACCCCATATACTCATAACCTGACCTTGGGTTGCCCTTCTCATATCTAGTACACCTTGTGGTAGAAGAGGAAAGTGCAACAAGGCCAAACTTAGGGAGAAATCAATAGATCTCTATCAATCAACCAAGATAACTACTCTTGGCAAGTAAATTCGTGAGAAGCTCCCTGACTAAACCCCAGGATGCTACATTAGTTTTGACTAATTTTCCAAGTGTCTCCTATTTATTTCACTGCTGAAGACCTGTCTTGATTACTACTTGGCTTTAGGGCCTGTTCACACTGAATGGACAGCTGCCACACAGATAAACCACAGAGGTTTTCTGTTTGGCAGCTGCCCATTATGACTGCAATAGTGGGCAGTGTGGTGCACGATTTAGTGCACTACCACACAGTTTCCTTTTTTGGACAAACTTTATTGAAAGTGCACAAAAGTGACACTTTATTATAGGTATAGGAGTGCGATGCACTACACTGCTTTACAATGATATACGATCTTGTCCAACGCGCTGCGATAAGATGCTGGATGCCTGCATTTTATTGCAGATCACTGCAGTGCATCCCCAGGCCACATTGTAGTGTGAATAGGATACACAGAAAACAATTGTATTTTGTGTGTCCTAGCGGTGACTGGCATTTTACAGTGCAGTAAAAAGCCGGTCACGGCAGTATGTGTGAATTAGCCCTCACTCAGTGATATACAGCTGCACTGGAACTTTTTATTATTTAACCACTTCAGCCCCGGAAGGATTTACCCCCTTCCTGACCAGAGCACTTTTTGCGATTTGGCACTGCGTCGCTTTAACTGACAATTGCGTGGTTGTGCAAAGTTGCATCCAAACAAAATTGACGTCCTTTTTTTCCCACAAATAGAGCTTTCTTTTGCTGATATTTGATCACCTCTGCAGTTTTTATTTTTTGTGCTATAAACAAAAAAAGAGCAACAATTTTGAAAAAAAGCAATATTTTTAACTTTTTGCTATAATAAATATTCCCAAAAAATATATAAAAAAAAAACATTTTTTTTCTCAGTTTAGGCCCATATGTATTCTTCTACATATTTTTGGTAAAAAAAAAAAATCACAATAAGCATATATTGATTGGTTTGCGCAAACTTTATAGCGTCTACAATTTAGGGGATATATTTATAGCATTTTTATTATTAATTTTTTTTTTTTAGTAGTTATGGTGGACACATCGGACACTTTTGACACCATTTTGGGACCATTGTCATTTATACAGCACTCAATGCTATAAAAATGCACTGATTACTGTGTAAATGACAATGGCAGGGAAGGGGTTAAACACTAGGGGGCGATCAAGGGGTTAAGTGTGCCCTAGGGAGTGATTCTAACTGTGGGGGGGTGGGCTTCCACTGTCATTACAGCGATCACTGCTCCCGATCACAGGGAGCAGTAGATCCCTGTCATGTAACTAGGCAGAATGGGGAAATGCCTTGTTTACATTGGCATCTCCCTGTTCTACCTCTCCAAACCACAATCGCGGGCCGCAGGCGAACATCGAGTTCCCAGGACCCGCTGGCACGCTCCCACCACCATCACTGCTGCCTCTGTCTGAAACCCCCCACCACCACCACCACCACCATCTCTGCTGCCTCTAACTGAACCCCCCACCACCACTGCTGCCTCTGACTGAACCCCCCCCCCACCACCGCCTCGAACTGAAACCCCCCACCACCACCATAGCTGCATTGGACGGAACCTCCCACCACCACCACCACCACTGTTGCATGTAAATCTAACTCCCTGATACATTTAATTTTAGCTTAAATTGTCATGATATAAAACAATGGATGTAGGAGGCCTTTTAGTGGGTGTGATTTTTTTTTTGGGTGGGCGCAGCATTTAATTCTTGGGCCCAGGCAGGACAATGTCTTGGGCCGGACCTGATGCCCGGGCATGCATACCGCCTCTCTGGAAACAGGATACTTCCCCATCACTCTCCATGTGGTTTCTTAAAAATAATGAAATTTACTCTATGGAGAATATCACAGCCTTGCTTCATTGTAAAGAGGGAAAAATTCAAACATAAGTGGTTCTATTGGACTTTACTTGAACAAGCGAATAAACCTCAGCCATTCAAATGCCCCCCCCCCCCCCCCCCATTACCCTTCCCTTTTCCCTTTTTTTATTTCTCTCCCATTCTATTCTTTCATTTCTGATCACTCTCTTTGATGTTATATTGTATCTTAGTTATGTATTCAAATTTAGTTTTTCTTGCTGTTACATTTCACAGATGAGATGCATGCGCTTTTATTTTGCCACTTGATCCTTGGTCTTGATGAGTCTCTATTTTTCAATAGACAGGATGGATTTTTTTTGTGCTGTATCTTATGTCACAAGGCTCATGTGTTGGCTTCTGGTAAAGTATGTATACGCTTTTTATGCATTCTTATCTGTATGAAAATTTTCTTGAAATAAAAACTGTTAAAAAAAAAAAAGGCAGATGCTCAATGGACCGTATTCTTTTAGGTCCAAACAACTCCCACCCATCTCCCACATGGAGATGCCATTCTTCTTGCAGGGAGTAGAGCATGCTTAATAGAGTTCTATTAAACCCTTTACAAACCCTATTTTCTTAAAGGGTGAGAAGGGTTAGCATGTGACGTCTGGAAGCTGCTTGTACAAAATAATTCAGGAAATACCTGAGATGTGAATTTGGGGTCTTGATCCGACAAAAATCATTTGGGCAGCCATACAGGTAAAAAACATAGGCTTGACTGTAGTGAGAGTTGTCATGTCTGAAACTGTTGAAAAAATGGCAAGTTTATAAAAGTGGTCAATGATGACTAGGACACAGCTATGTCTTAATCTAACTTCCTGCACAGTTGGGAAGTCAAAGTTTAAGAGATGAAATGCCCTCCTACCTAACATAGTACTTTACAGACTTCTAAGACTGCCCTTTGATGAATTTCCAGTTGACAAAGGCTGCTCATTTGGAAATTGCGCCTCAAAATAAAGAAGACCACACCTTATTTTAAGTCTATCCTATTGTTGAAAAAATATCTGGACAGTCAAGATAAGCTTAGCATTTTCTCAGTTGCTAGGCTTACAATTTTTCAAAAAGAACTCCATCAGCGTATATACAGTGTATCTGGAAATTAATCACTGCGCTTCACTTCTTCCACATTTTGTTAAGTTAGAGCCTTAGTCTAAAATGGATTTAATTCATTATTTTTCAAAAAGTTTGTTTGAAATCTGCAAATTTGATTAAAAAAAAAAAATCACATGTACATAGGTATTCAGAGCCTTTTGCGCAACACTTTGTTGAAGCACCTTTGGCACCAATTACAGCCTCAAGTCTTTTGGAGTATGATGCTTCAAGCTTGGCACACCTATTTTTGGGCAGTTTCTTCCATTCTTCTTTACAGGGCCTCTCAAGCTCCATCAGGTTGGATGGGGACCGTTGGGGCACAGCCATTTTCAGATCTTTCCAGAGATCGGGTTCAAGTTTGGGCTCTGGCTGGGCCACTCAAGGACATTCACAGAGTTGTCTCATAGTCACTTCTTTGTTATCTTAGCTATGTGCTTAGGGTCGTTGCCCTGTTGGAAGATGAACCTTCGCCCCAGTCTGAGGTCCAGAGCGCTCTGGAGCAGGCTTTCATCAAGGATGTCTCTGTACATTGCTTCATTCATCTTTCCCTCGATCCTGACAGGTATCCCAGTTCCTGCCACTGAAAAACATCCCCACAGCATAATGCTGCCACCACCATGCTTCACTGTAGGGATGATATTGGCCAGGTGATGAGCGGTGCATGGTTTCCTTCAGACATGACATTTGCCATTTAGACCAAAGAGTTCAATCTTTGTTTCAACAGACCAGAGAGTTTGGTTTCTCATGGTCTGAAAGTCCTTTCAGGTGTCTTTTGGCAAACTCCAGACAGGCTGTCATGTGCCTTTTACTGAGGAGTGGCTTTCGTCTGGCCACTCTACCATACAGCTCTGATTGGTGAAGTGCTGCAGAGATGATTGTTCTTCTGGAAGGTCCTCCTATCTCCACAGAGAAACACTACGTTTTTGGTTGTAACATGACAAAATGTGGAAAATTTCAAGGGGTTTGAATACTTTTTCAAGGCACTGTAAGTGTCTGTTTATTAAGAGTCAGCAGCTACAGTTTTTACTTTTAATTTTTGAAGAATGACCAAAGAACCGCTTTACAAAAATGTTAGCTGGAGTTTGGCTTTAATTTGTTGAAGTTCCTTGAAGTACATCTAAATTAGCTAGTCCATCTAACACTACCCTCTCCCCAGATTGGCAATGCTGCTGTGCAAAGATTTCTCTGTTGCTCCTCCAACCAAAGTGGATACGACCTTAGACAGGAAGTGTGTTACTGGCTGGATTTCCAGGTGAAACTACACAAAAAAGGCCTAAAAAAATAAAGCCACTGAAGCCATCACATTTAGAGATTCATAAGCTGCAATATATTACATTTAATTTTTTTACCACTTTAAGATGAAGAAATCCCACCTGTGAATGAAAGCCAACAGCATCCTTTTGGCTGGGATACATGGGCTCTGCTCCGCACCTGCTTCCAGGTTCTCTAACGAGGCAACACATTTTGGGTTTGTGCCCTTTCTCAAGCTTTACAGAGGAGCATAGTTCCTGTGCTTATATAGAATGCAGGGCACTGGCTTCATTTTTTTAAATCCATAAAATATGATAACATTTTGGTTTCAAAAATAGCTAGTATGCACATGCTCTAAAACATGCTCTAAAACTCTCCAAACTTAAATATTTCTAAAATCTATATATAATTAGACATAGTATAAATAGCAAAAGGCACTGTAAAGGTACAGTACCGCCACTAGATGGAGTAAAATCACACAAACCAAAAGCTACTAGAAAATTTTTTGGATAACAATTTACTTGAGGTGATTGAAGCCATATTAGTGCAATTGTGACAGAGAAAATTGAGTACTGTCCGTGATACTTTTTTTATTTGTAATAACATATCATTTTTCATGGACGAGCTTTCGGGGTGTGTCCCCTTCTTCAAGGTCCAAGCAGTACTGATTCACAAAAGTTTTATCAGAAGGTAAAATTTTAAAATAAAACAAAAAAATAAAAATCTCAGAGGGAAAGGAAAAAGAAAAACAAACACATACAAATCAATAGTATGGCAATGATAATAAAGCTATCAGCAGGTGAGATAAGACAGAGGGAAAGCTATAGACTGGGGGGGGGGGGGTGATGATAGTCACAGAGGGGGTCATACAACTGTAGTATAGTGGGTGAGGAAACCAATATCTAAATTTAGGCCATTGTTTTTGGTGTCAAAAAGAAGTATCATTCTTAGCTCAAACGTTTTCCTTTCCTGGATAGTTCTGCAATTCCCTTTAACCACTTAAGCCCCGGAAGAATTTACCCCCTTCCTGACCAGAGCACTTTTTGCGATTCGGCACTTCGTCACTTTAACTGACAATTGCATGGTTGTGCGACGTGGCTCCCAAACAAAATTGATGTCTTTTTTCCCACCAATAGAGCTTTCTTTTGGTGGTATTTGATCACTTCTGCGGTTTTTATTTTTTGCGCTATAAACAAAAAAATAGCGACAATTTTGAAAAAAACACATTATTTTTTACTTTTTGCGATAATAAATATCCCCAAAAAATATTTAAAAAAACATATTTTTTCCTTAGTTTAGGCCGATACGTATTCTTCTACATATTTTTGGTTAAAAAAAATCGCAATAAGCGTTTATTGATTGGTTTGTGCAAAAGTTATAGCGTCTACAAAATAGGGGATAGTTTTATGGCATTTTTATTTATAATTTTTTTTTACTAGTAATGGCGACGATCAGCGATTTTTATCATGACTGCGACATTATTGCGGACACATCGGACATTTTTGATACGTTTTTGGGACCAATGTCATTTATACAACAATCAGTGCTATACAAATGCACTGATTCCTATGTAAATGACACTGGCAGTGAAGGGGTTAACCACTAGGGGCAGTGTAGGGGTTAAGTATGTCCTGGGGAGTGTTTCTAACTGTGGGGGGGCGTGGCTACATGTGACACATCACTGATCTCTGCTCCCGATCACAGGGAGCAGAGATCAGTGACACTGTCACTAGGCAGAACGGGGAGATGCTTGTTTACATTAGGCGTGCACGCAATGACACGGTGGCAAATTTAAAGGGACGTACGGGTAAGTCCATTTGCCCAGCCGTGCCATTCTGCCGACGTACATCGGCGTGCGCCGGTCGGGAACCGGTTATGAACTAAAACATTGCAGTCTTCTATACTGTGGTCCGATTGTGAGAAATGAAGTTCCACAGGTGTGCAGAAACTGTCTTCCTTATGTTCCTTGATGGACTCATTAGAATAGAGGATGAAACTCTGAAAAAAATATTGGATAATTTACAGGTATGGTCAGATATGGAGGAATTCTTCAGGGGACTAAGGCTCAAAGAATATTTTCACTGTAATGAAATGAATCCTAGGACAATAGGAGATGACAAAAAGAAAAAGAACAGCAACTTCACACCTCCACAAGGACGCAACCCCAAACTGTATACCTATATTGACAGCTTCAGGCTGCGTGTCACATCCCTGATATCCATCCAACAAAAGAAACTATTATACAACCTTTCACCACTGGAGGGCAGGGCTGTACACAATCTGCGCAATATTCAGACCATAACCATCAAACCAGCAGATAAAGAGGGAGCAGTCGTTGTGATGGATACAGACAAATATATACAAGAGGGCCAGAGGCAGCTGGCAAATACCACTTACTACAAAAAACTGGATTATGATCCGACCCAGGATTTTACTAAGCAATTAAAAGGTCTCATTACAACAATACCAAGCCACCTACATTCAGAACTTATCAATGCGATTTCAAATAATCCAGAAATTGGAGACTTCTACATGCTGCCCAAGATTCACAAGCCAGGAAATCCAGGCAGACCCATTATAACAGGTATGAATACACTTACCGAACATATCTCAGGCCTTGTAGAAAACATGTTAAAACCATTAGTCATGAACACTACTAGTTTCCTGCAAGACACCACTGATTTTCTAAACAAGCTTAACAATATACAATTACCACCAAAAACACCTCTAGTCACTATGGATGTAGAATCTCTGTACAGTAACATCCCTCACAAGGTTGGGTTGGCAGCATGTCACATATTCTTATCATCCTCAACAAACCACAAATACACTGCTGAGGATGTTACACAGAATTCATTCTTACATATAACTACTTTACTTTCAACAATAACATCTATCTCCAATGTATAGGTACTGCTATGGGAAGTAAAATGGCACCCCAATATGTAAATTTATTTATGGCTGACCTGGAGGACAAATTTCCTGAACAGCATACAACAGAAGCCATACAGATATTACCACTATATTGATGATATCTTCATGATATGGACTGAAGGTGAAGAAAATCTAAAATAATTTTTCTCATTGATCAATACTTTTCACCCATCTATCAAACTAAAAATGGATTATTCGAACACACATCCTAGACACTACAGTATACATCAGGGATGATAAGCTCACATGTCGATATACAGAAAACCGACTGACCGATGCAGCTATCTCCATAATTCCAGTTTTCACCCCCAACACACTAAACTAACCATCATACACAGCCTAAGCAAAAATTCTTATGAAGTGAAGTCCAAATAAAATGTTCTGAATGTTCTAATCCACAATAGAAACAAACTTTTGAAGTGCAGAAAACCACAGACGCTCCAGAACTTTTCAGGTGCAAAACATCACCCCCATATGTGTCCCCACTCACCAAATGACGATGACCCCCAGCTTTGCAGTCTGGGGGTCACTTCAGGCTTAAAGGATAGTATCCAGAGAGGTTCATGGGTGGTGATGTGCACTTCACATCAAAGGATTCTTATTGGAATTCCTCAGCAGAATCGCCAGATACCATAAAAAATGAATCTAATAGTGAAAGTACAGTCTAAAAGGAATTTATTCCACATAAAGATGGGTAGTTACAACATAGCTGATAAAAACAGGCATGTAAAAAGTATTACAGATGTATCTGGAGGCCGCTCACATATGAGTATGGATGTCACACCACTTCCTCAAACTCAATCTTTCTAAAACTGAGCTTGTAACATTTCCTCCTCCCCGATCCCCCCCCCCCCCAATGACTTTACCGTTGAGATCAACAGCACAACCATTAGACCCTCTACTCATGCCAGGGTCCTAGGTGTAATCCCAGACTCTGAGCTCTCTTGCGGGCTCCACATCCATTCACTGGCTAAATCTTGCCCCCTTAACCTCCACAACATTACCAGAGTTTGCCCCTTCCTGACTAACTACACCACACAACAACCTATCCATTCCTTGGTTCTATCCCGCCTTGACTACTGCAACTCCCTCCTTATTGGTCTACCCTTACACAGGCTATCCCCCTTCATTCTATTATGAATGCTGCTACTAGACATATACACCTTACTAACAAATCTGTGACTGCAGCCCCTCTCTGCCAATCCCTTCACTGGCTTCTACAAGCCCAACGTATAAAATTCAAATACTACCCACAATGTACAAAGCCATCCACAACTCTGTCCCCAGTTACTAACCTCATCTGCATATATCACACAAATCGCCTTCTCCGCTCCTCCCAAAACATTTGTTCTCTAGTTCCCTTGTTACCACCTCCCATGCTCACGTTCAGGACTTTTCCAGAACTTCTCCCATCCTCTGGAACTCCTTACTCCAGTATGTCTGGTCAGCTTCTACCCTGTCTGCCTTTAGGCGATCCTTGAAAACTAATTTATTCAGGGAAGCATACCACACCTCCACCTAAAACACTGCACTTGAGTCACACCCATAAGATCACCCCCTGCAGCTATTACTTTTTATCCCACCTCTATGGCTTGAATTCCAAGTGTAAAGGTGACCTCAGACTTACACAAACTTGCACAGGCAGAGTTTGCACAGCAGATGTTTTTTAAGATGACACAAAGCCAGCTTTATCATGAAAATGTACAAGTAGCAAAATAGACAGAAAACAAACCCTAGCTGGTCAGGCACTAACACATTCAGGTACCTCTGTTGGTGGACTAGACTATATTTACAAGAATTATCTCTAATATATGTCAGGAAACATGGAGATTAGGGATGAGCTTCATGTTCAACTCGAACATCGGCTGTTCGCCAGTTCGCCGAACAGCGAACAATTTGGGGTGTTTGCGGCAAATTCGAAAGCCACGGAACACCCTTTAAAAGTCTATGGGAGAAATCAAAAGTGCTAATTTTAAAGGCTTATATACATGGTATTGTCATAAAAAGTGTTTGGGGACCTGGGTCCTGCCCCAGGGGATAAGGATCAATGCAAAAAAAGTTTTAAAAACGGCCGTTTTTCGGGAGCAGTGATTTTAATAATGCTTAAAGTGAAACAATAAAAGTGTAATATTCCTTTAAATTTCGTACCTGGGGGGTGTCTATAGTATGCCTGTAAAGGGGCGCATGTTTCCCATGTTTAGAACAGTCTGACAGCAAAATGACATTTCAAAGGAAAAAAAGTCATTTAAAACTACTCGCGGCTATAATGAATTGTCGGTCCGACAATACACATAAAAGTTCATTGATAAAAACGGCATGAGAATTCCCCACAGGGGAACCCCGAACCAAAATTTAAAAAAAAAAATGAAGTGGGAGGTCCCCCTAAATTCCATACCAGGCCCTTCAGGTCTGCTATGGATATTAAGGGGAACCCCGGCCAAAATTTAAAAAAAAAATTGCGTGGGGTCCCCCTCAAAATCCATACCAGACCCTTCAGGCCTGGTATGGATTTTAAGGGGAACCCCCCAAAAATCCATACAAGACCCTTATCCGAGCACACAACCTGGCAAGCAGCAGAAAAATAGGGGGGACGAGAGAGCGCTCCCCCCTCCTGAACCGTACCAGGCCCTCAACATTGGGGGCGTAACCCCACCCCTTCTGACGTCACGGGGAATGCCACAGGGAAGTCCCCGTCAAGTCCCTGTGCGTCAGAGGGGGCGGGGTCACCGGGTGGCCCCCCAGTTATTTAAGAACCGTCAGAAGAGGAGAAGCGTCACACAGCGGGAGCCTCCCTCCATGCCATCATGGATGCGGAGCGGCCCGAGGAGAAGAAGGAAAGAAGACGCCAATGCCGCGGAGGAAGATGCCGGACGAGAACACCGGAGGAAGAACCAGAAGAACCAGAAGAAGAAGAAGATGGAGGAAGAAACCGAAGGAAGATAGAAGATAGAAGAAAGAGGATAGAAGAAAGAAGATGCATTTAAATAAAGGAATTGTCAAAAACTGTCTCTTGTCATTTTTAACATTTTTGACAGTTTTTTTGTGAAATGGTAGGGGTACTTTTGTACCCCCTTACCATTTCACACAGGGGGAGGGCCGGGATCTGGGGGTCCCCTTGTTAAAGGGGGCTTCCAGATTAAGATAAGCCCCCCACCCGCAGACCCCCACAACCACCAGGCAAGGGTTGTGGGGATGAGGCCCTTGTCCCCATCAACATGGGGACAAGGTGTTTTGGGGGCTACCCTAAAGCACCCTCCCAATGTTGAGGGCATGTGGTCTGGTACGGTTCAGGAGGGGGGGCGCTCTCTCGCCCCCCCTCTTTTCCTGTGGCCTGCCAGGTTGCGTGCTCGGATAAGGGTCTGGTATGGATTTTTGGGGGGACCCCACGCCATTTTTTTTTCAAATTTTGGTGCGGGCTTCCCCTTAAAATCCATACCAGACCTGAAGGGTCTGGTATAGATTTTGAGGAGGACCCAACGCCTTTTTTTTTATTTTGGCTGGGGTTCCCCTTAATATCCATACCAGACCTGAAGTGCCTGGTATGGAATTTAGGGGGACCCCCCACGTCATTTTTTTTTTTTTAATTTTGGTTCGGGGTTCCCCTGTGGGGAATTACCATGCCGTTTTTATCAATGAACTTTTATGTGAATTGTCAGACAGGCAATTCATTATAGCCCCGAGTAGTTTTAAATGACTTTTTTTCCTTTGAAATGTAATTTTGCTGTCAGACTGTTCTAAACACAGGAAACATGCGCCCCTTTACAGGCATACTATAGACACCCCCCAGGTACGAAATTTAGAGGGATATTACATTTTTATTGTTTCACTTTAAGCATTATTAAAATCACTACTCCCGAAAAAACAGCCTTTTTAAAACCTTTTTTTTGCATTGATCCATGTCCCCTGGGGCAGGACCCAGGTCCCCAAACACTTTTTATGACAATAACTTGCATATAAGCCTTTAAAATTAGCACTTTTGATTATTCATGTTCGTGTCCCATAGACTTTAACGGTGTTCGAACAAATTTTTTGCCTGTTCGCAAGTTCTGGTGCGAACCGAACAGGGGGGTGTTCGGCTCATCCCTAATGGAGATACAGTATCTCACAAAAGTGAGTACACCCCTCACATTTTTGTAAATATTTTATTCTATCTTTTCATGTGACAACACTGAAGAAATGACACTTTGCTACAATGTAAAGTAGTGGGTGTACAGCTTGTATAACATTGTAAATTTGCTGTCCCCTCAAAATAACTCAACATACAGCCATTAATGTCTAAACCTCTGGCAACAAAAGTGAGTACACCCCTAAGTGGAAATGTCCAAATTGGGCCCAAAGTGTCAAAATTTTGTGTGGCCACCATTATTTTCCAGCACTGCCTTAACCCTCTTGGGCATGGAGTTCACCAGAGATTCGCAGGTTGCCACTGGAGTCCTCTTCTACTCCTCCATGATGACATCACGGAGCTGGTGGATGTTAGAGACTTTGCACTCCTCCACCTTCCGTTTGAGGATGCCCCACAGATGCTTAATAGGGTTTAGGTTTGGAGACATGCTTGGCCTGTCCATCACCTTTACCCTCAGCTTCTTTAGCAAGGCAGTGGTCATCTTGGAGGTGTGTTTGGGGTCGTTATCATGTTGGAATACTGCCCTGCGACCCAGTCTCCGAAGTGAGTGGATCATGCTCTGCTTCAGTATGTTACAGTACATGTTGGCATTCATGGTTCCCTCAATGAACTATAGCTCCCCAGTGCCGGCAGTACTCATGCAGCCCCAGACCATGACACCCCCACCACTGTGCTTGACTGTAGGCAAGACATACTTGTCTTTGTACTCCTCACCTGGTTGCTGCCACACACACTTGGCACCATCTGAACCAAATAAGTTTATCTTGGTCTCATCAGACCGCAGGACATGGTTCTAGTAATCCATGTCCTTAGTCTGCTTGTCTTCAGCAAACTGTGGGCTTTCTTGTGCATTATCTTTAGAAGAGGCTTTCGTATGGGACGACAGCCATGCAGACAAATTTGATGCAGTGTGCGGTGTATGGTCTGAGCACTGACAGGCTGACCCCCCACCCCTTCAATCTCTGCAGCAATGCCAGCAGCACTCATACGTCTATTTCCCAAAGACTACCTCTGTATATGATGCTGAGCATGTGCACTCAACTTCCTTGGTCGGCCATGGAGAGGCCTGTTCTGAGTGGAACCTGTCCTGTTAAACCGCTATATGGTCTTGGCCACCGTGCTGCAACTCAGTTTCATGGTCTTGGCAGTCTTTGTTTAGTCTAGGCCATCTTTATGTAGAGCAACAATTCTTTTTTTCAGATCCTCAGACAGTTCTTTGCCATGAGGTGCCATATTGAACTTCCAGTGACAAGTATGAAAGAGTGAGAGCGATAACACCAAATTTAACACACCTGCTCCCCATTCACACCTGAGACCTTGTAACACTAACGAGTCACATGACACCGGGGAGGGAAAATGGCTAACTGGGCTCAATTCGGACATTTTCACTAAGGGGTGTACTCACTTTTGTTGCCAGTGGTTTAGACATTAATGGCTGTGTGTTGAGTTATTTTGAGGGGACAGCAAATTTACACTGTTATACAAGATGTACGCTCACTACTTTACATTGTAGCAAAGTGTCATTTCTTCAGTGTTGTCACATGAAAAGATATAATAAAATATTTACTAAAATGTGAGGGGTGTACTAATTTTTGTGAGATACTGTATATACTTACCCTCAATGATCCCTCTCTTCTGCTCATGGTTAAGCAACTGTCAATTAAAAGCAATGGATCAGTGAAAGGTCATTTATATTACTCAGAAGATTAACAGCTCTGTGTTCAACCATAAACTTGAAGGCTGAAGTACCAAAAACCAAGTCACTCAATTATTTTTTCCTTATGTAGCGGTACCCCCCCAATGAGGGCTGCTGAATATATACCCCACGGGCTACCCTGACTCTGCAGATCCTCTCCCACCTCCGACACCTTGGGTTCCATTCTGCAATGTGATGTTAGCAATGAGAAACCCACACAATATCACTGAACCACTCGGAAAAGTTTACTAGAGTAAGCAATGGAACACAAGGAAGAAGATGAATAACCACAAATTATGATTGACAATCATTATCAATTAAGGCACATAAAACAGGACTTATACCTCTATAATCAATTTAAAGAGTATATGTGAACAGATGCACAGAGGGATAAGTACTCAATATCCTCAAAACATATATTAAATACCTTCCCACTGAGGCCTCAACACACAGACCAAAAATACAGTGTGTTTGTAGTCTTTACATTTAGGAACACAGTATAAAGTCTAGCATATACTCAATGGCTCCCCCTAGGTTGTAATTCAAAGTTCAACTTATGAGTGTAGCAGCAATGCTTAGGAAAAGATGAAAATGGCAAAAGTTCTTTCACTCCGGATATCTTCAGCTAGCCTGATGTTTAAACTGCAGTATTTGTAATCCACAAAGGCAAAGCAAAAAGAAATGACTGTAGGGAAAAAAGATCTGCTGAAGATGGCTTAATTGAAGAAATATCACCACTTGTAGATTCCTCTTTACATGTGAGTACAATAACAATACTGACCTTACAGCGCAGGGGAACAGACAAGGCCCCAAAGTCCAGCGGTATGATGCCTGTGGAAAAGTAGATTCACCTCTTTGGAACTACAAGTCTCACCAGCATTCTGTAAAAAGAACTCACTCAGCGATACCGTACTCTCTAATGGAATGGGCCAGTGCTCTCTCACCACAATAAACTCAAAGGCTGTGAGGCTCTGTCCGGAATCCCCTCCTGGTGTCTCCATCTGGTGAAAATGGCACCACCGTGCCGTGCTGCAACTCCGGATGGCCTGAAGTGCAGGGGCTTCCAGTTGTTCTGAAGCGTAGGCCAGTCCGCTTGTTAGGAAGGCAAAGATGTACTCTGAGAATCCTCAGAGGCGGGCGATCGGGCTCTCTGCTGTATAGGCCGCAGTCTCTCACTCCTGGTCATACACAGACCTCCTGCTGGCAGGTGTTGAATGGCGTCCAGAGAGGCTGAAAACAGGCCGTGCCTCCCCTTTTATCGCTTCTCCCAGCAGGCAGTTCTGCACGCTTTGTATTGTCTGTCATGTAGTTCAGGGCTGATCCAGCTAACAGAGTCACTTCCTCCTCCAAACTACATTTCCTACAATGCTTTGCTGCATTCCTTCTCAAGGGGTAAGGAAAAATCTTATCAAAGTCCAGCAGCCACTAGAGGGAGCCAAACTTATTGAAAACAACAACAAACTGTTCAACTATAATAACTATAGTAGCAAACCCTTGGCTACACACTCCCCCCACTTGAACTCTTTGGTCCCCAAAGACATGAAGATTACCCACTTCAGCTTGCTGAAAAGGAAATAACGGATTGTTAATAATTTTTTTTTCACTAACCTCAGTCCAAATCTAGCAAATACTGACACACTTCTGGGTTTCTTTGGAACCATTTATATACACCATCAGTTAGTTCAAAAAGAGTCTTTGAACAGGCCAGGGCAATTGCCGTGTCCCACCCATTGGTGTCAGAGGTTAGAGCAGAGTCATCCCCTACCCAATTAACAGTGAGGGGTGTAGCATCAGGAGCTGATCTGTAAATGGTATGAATACGTTCTTCAAAGCTCTCTCCCAGTGTGTCATAAGTGAGTTTCTTGGGAGGGTGCACATCCTGCCTTAATCGCATTGGTGAACATGTTCCAGCTGTCTGTGTCAAATCTTTGGTTGCATCATTAGCACTAGTCTGAACATCCAATTTTGGGGAAAGATTTTCACTTGTAGTTTCAGCAGCTAATGAAGGTTCACCAACATCAGGGTCTTTACTGGCAGTCTCAGGAATAAATGAAGGTTCACCAACACCAGGGATTGGTAACAATTCACTAGAGAAGTCTATCAGGTCCCTAGTCTCTTGTTCAGGGACAACTCCTTCGGCCTTGGGTCTGTTCACCCCCTCAAAAAGTGGCAATGTCTTGAACTCTGGTCCAAGGGACCTACGAATTATCTCATTTGTCTCCATTGGCCTTTGAGGTATCATCTTAGCTGTTTCTTTTGGTCGTTGGGGTACCATTTTAGCTGTTTCTTGTTGCCGCTGTGGCAATGCTTTATAAGCTTCCCACCTCTTTTCCATCCTCTTCAAAGGGCTGGCTATTGAGCTGTCTTCGGCAGACCACAACCAGAAAGGCATATTCACCATCCCATCCTCCTCCTCCTCCTCTTCTTCAATCCTCCTTCTTCCTGGTGAGGACACTGGACTTGAGGACACTGGACTAGAAACTTGAGAAAACACATAATCTTCTCCAAACTCATCCTCTTCTTCGTCCGTCATTTCAGCTGCAGTCAACATTACCTTTTGTGAGCGGGTTTGAGGTGGAGTTGGCCTTGGGGAAGGCTGAGGAGGTGCTTGAGGCATCCTCACTGCACCCGATAGTGGTAACAAATGTTTCCTGTGCCACATCTTCAATGGTCCCTTCATCAGGTCTGATCTGATACACAGGTAAGCCAGGGAGTTGTTTACACACAATATAGGGCTGTGGCCTCCAACGATCCACCAGCTTATGTTTTCCTGGTACCCCTAGATTTTTCAGGAACACTCGGTCACCCGGTTTTAAGTCCTGGATCTTTACTCTTAAATCAAAGTTTCGTTTATTCCGAGATTCTCTGGTAGAAGCATGCTCCATAGCTTTCTCATAGGCTTGTCGTAAGTTCTTCCATAATCGGTCCAAATAACCCTTAGGTGATGTTAAAGGGGTGTCATCAAGGGAAGTGCCAAAAGCCAGGTCAGCAGGAAGAAGAGCCTCTCTCCCAAACATAAGGCGGTAGGGGGAGTAACTAGTAGCATCACTCTCTGTGCTATTGTAAGCATGCACCAGTTCTGCTATATGATTACCCCAATGCTGTTTCTTTTCTGGGGTTAGAGTTCCCAACATGTTTAACAAAGTCCGATTGAATCTTTCAGGTTGAGGGTCTCCTTGAGGGTGATATGGTGTAGTACGAGACTTCTTAATACCCAATAGTGACACAGCTGCTGGACTAGTCGACTCTCAAAGTCTCTTCCTTGGTCTGAATGAATTCATACAGGTAGCCCATAGTGCACGAAAAACTTCTCCACAAGCACCTTAGCCACAATGCTGGCCTAATATTTAGCAGGATAAGCCTGTGCATAGCGGGTGAAGTGATCGTTTACAACCAAGATGCTGTTTCTTCCACCTGTATCAGGTTCCAGGCACAGAAAGTCAATGCAAACCAGATCTAGCGGTTCCTGACTGTAAATGACCCATTGGGGCAGCCCTAACTGGCAAAGTTTTCAGCTGGATGCAAGTCAGACAAGAGTGACAGTAACTCTCTACCTCTCCTCTCAAATTGGGCCAATAAAATCTATCTCTAATCAAGCAAAATGTTCTGTCTGTTCCCAAGTGACCATGTTCGTCATGTAATGACACTAGGACAGTAGAAAGATGTTTTTTCTGGTAGGAACAGCTGCCACCTCTCCTCCTTGTCTCCAGACGGGCAACGCCTGTATAACACTCCATCTCTGATTTGCAACCGGTTCCATTCTTGATACAAAGTCTTTGCTCCCTTTATGTGGCTTTTCAGCAACAGTTCAGGATCCTGCTTGTTCAAGGCCCGTAGTAGCACCAAATGACCCAATGGGTCTCTCTTCAAATCTCTCTTTGTCAGTTGGGGTAGGCTATCTCCTCTCACCTGTGTCAATCCACAGTAACATCTTGGTATCCCAGATGGGTGGACCCCAATATATTCAGCAGCCACTCCTCCTTTCATATTCTGGTCCAAGCCCTGACACAAGGCTCGCACTATTTCTTCAGTTACATAAGTCCATTCCTCTGGGTCTTCCTCCTTTCTATGAGGCCTGCGGGACAAAGCATCCGCGTCTCGGTTCCCAACTCCGGGCCGATACTTCAGATTAAACTAAAATCCTGCCAAAGCTGCTAACCACCTGTGTCCTGTGGCATCCAGTTTTGCAGAGTTTAAGATGTAAGTTAAGTGATTTTTGTCAGTCTTGACAATAAATGAACTCAGCTCCAGTCTCTCAACTTATCCACCATGGTCCATTTGAGTGCCAAAGATTCCAATTGTGGATGGGGTAATTCTTCTCCGATGGGGTAAGGCTCCTACTCACATAAGCCACTGGTCTCAATCCTCCATTCTGTTCCTCATACAGTACTCCTTCCAATCCTTCTCTACTAGCATGCACATGCAACTCATAAGGCGGGCCCGGGTCAGCATAGGCCAAAACTGGGGCCTCTGTGAGACTTCTTCAGCTGCCAGAACGCTTTTTCACATGGAGGGGTCGATTGGCTTTTGACGGACTTTTCTTGCGGGCACCATGCTTCTTGGGTCTGACTCCATCTTCTCCTTCTCCTGTGACTACTTGCAACAGCTCATTAAAAGGCTGAGCGATCTTAGCGAAATTGGCCACAAATCGTCGGTAATAGGAGCAGAATCCCAGCAAAGATCTCAACTCAGTTACAGTTCTTGGTCTGGGCCAGGTGGTGACAGCCTCCAACTTCTGTGGATTTGTAGCCACTCCTCTTACAGAGACAACATGACCCAAATAGGTGACAGAGGTTCTATAGAACTGGCATTTTTCCAGTGACAACTTCAGTCCTTCCTCATAGAAGCGGGAGAATACCTTTTCCAGTAGGGATGAGCTTTATGTTCGGGTCGAACATGAGTTCGACTCGAACATTGGCTGTTTGAGCGTTCGACGAAATACGAACATTATGGGGCATTCGTGCCAAATTCGAGTGGCACGTCAAGCCCCATAATGCACTGCGAAATCGCAGTGCATTATGTGTAGTGTGTTGCTGGCGTTGCAGTGTATTTAATATATATATATATATACAGTCAGTCTCGTGTATATATATACATATATATCTCCACTGTATCCAGTTTAGCTAGATCTGATTGCAGTCCGTTCCCAGTGTACTGTTTCTAATATACTTCAGGCAGGCAGGTGATTCAGCTAGCTGCAGTGCATTTAATATAAATATATATATATATATATATATATATATATATATATATATATATATATATATATATATATATATATATATTGTGGCAGTAGGACCCTGTGCTACCTGGAAGATTGCTGGTTTATGCCAGATTTTGGAGGGAGAGGCACGCTGATTGCACAGGTGTGTGCTGGGCTATTTAATTGTGACCTAGCCATGGCTCAGGGTTCCACCCAACAGACAGGAAGTCTGTGCATGGGAGTCAGGTGGACTCCCATTCCTCAGAGGATTCAGAGGCTGCAGGAGGCAGCCAGGGTATGCATGTCTGCAGGAGGCAGATGTTCTTGGTGACAGAGCAGCAAGTAGTAAGCAGCAGGAGTAAGCTAGGAGAGAGCTTCACTCTAGGAAACTCTTTTGGGTCTGAGGAGCAGACCTAAGGCCTAGGCTAAAGGCCGGAATCAGCCATATGGCAAGAATGTATGCCAGGAGGCTAAAGTATTGAGTGTGCAAGATACAGTAATGGTGGAACCCCCTGCGAGGGCTACTGATGTCTTTGTGAACTTTTCCTTGCTTCTAAATAAAAGTGGGCTACCAGGCCCTTAAAAATACAGTTTTGTACTGGAGTACTCACTGACAACGCACCTACCGTTTGAGTCTGATACCCCAATCTTACATATGGTGCAGATATTGCTTCGGGCAGATTTGGAAGAGTTCCAGATCCTCGCATACCAAAAACAGTGAGTAGCAAGAAACTGTGTTCTACAGCAATGCTGTGAGGAGCAGCTAATGTGAACTAGTGGAGTCTGCATGTGAAAGTGTGCTGTTTGCAAGTCTTAAAGAGACAGTACGCCAAACTTTCCTATGTTAAAAGCAACTGTGTTAAAAAGCGTTGTGTGCCTGACTGCAGAGATGGGGCTGTCAAAGCGCAAAAAGGAAGCAATGTTTGCTGAGATGAGAGACAGAACCTGTCTGGAGGGGTTGTTACCGACAGAACAAGCCCCAGACTGGTGCAAGATGCATTTGGCCGCACTGGAGCAAAGGAAAAAGGAAAGCAAGCCGTCCTTTAGTGCAAAGAGTGAGCAGATGAGTACGGTTGTCCATGGCAACAAAGCAGAAATCCATACAGCTGACTTCATACGGCCTATGCTGCCTTCTGAACACGTTATAGACTTTTTGGATGATTTTGCGATGATTGTTTCCTACAGAGGATGGCCTAAAAGTCGCTGGGTTGAGTTGGTGCAACCTTTTTTGATGGAGGAGTACCAAGAGGTGTACCGCGGGATGTATCATAACCGAGATGACTACGACAATTTCCTAGGAGCAATCCAATCTAGAGAGCGCTGGAAAAGATCAACAGGGAGAAAGTGGTCTCCCATGGCAACCGGAGAAAGTCTGTTTGCAGAAAGGAGGAGCTACAGCAGAGATGTGGCTCGAATTCTAAATGAAGAGGTTTGTGCAAAAGTGTCTGTTGTCACCCCTGGCAACCGTGAAGGAAATTTTGCTCAGCCTGCAGGGGGGTGATGGAGAGCACAAGAAATCAGTGGTTTCAAGTTATGGCTGCTTGAGTGAAGTGGTCAGCCCAGAGAAGATGGCACAGTATCCAGCATTGTGCAAGGGGTATGACCATGTGTGTAAGTCTGCTGTTACCAATGGCAACAGAAAACCTGTTTGGCCTGCAGGGGATGTTGGAAAATCCAAGAAGGATGCAATGTTGCCCCGTGTCCATGTGGGGGCATTAGCTTGTAAGAGCACAGCAAAGAAGGGACAACGCCCTCAATTGAAGCTTTCAACACCTTCCAAATGTAATGGTAAGACTGTTGCAGTTACAAATGTGAGAGAGACTGGTTATGGGACTATTCCCTGTGAAGTGGGAATAAGTCCAGTGAGAAAAACGGAAAATTAAATACTTACCTTTCCGTAATTTTCCTTTCCTGGTGCCTACCCATGGCAGCATACCAATGGTTGGTTGCTCCGCCCCCGACCAACCCACAGGACCACTTTAACTCTATAAATAAAAGAGTTGTTCCTCCCCACCGTCATTCTTGTAACTAGATCTCAGAAAACTAAGGATTATTGAAGGGAGGGTGTATGCTGCCATGGGTAGGCACCAGGAAAGGAAAATTACGGAAAGGTAAGTATTCAATTTTCCGTTTTCCTGGTGCCTCCATGGCAGCATACCAATGGTAAATAACTCGCTTACAGGGAGGGTACTGCAATAAGAAATTTAATGAAAAACTACAGCCTTGACATCTGTAAGGTTCTTTCCCCAAATTCCTGGGAAGTAAGAACCGCTGGGTCTACACTATAGTGAGACATGAAAGTGTTGAATGACGACCAACTAGCTGCTCGGCAAATTGTCTCAGGGGAGACCCGCGCCAATGCTGCCCAAGAAGAGGCCATTCCCCGAGTGGAATGCGCGCTGACCGCATCTGGAACTGCCAGACCACTAGCCTGATAGGCCCTTTGGATTAATTTAACGATCCAGCTTGCTAAGGTCGTCTTGGATGCTGCCATTCCCTTTCTGGCGCCTTTTGGTATGATAAACAGTCTTTGATCTTTGCGAAACTGTTGTGTTGAGTTTAACTAGTGTCTCAGGGATCTGGCTACATCTAGCTTATGTAATCTTGAAGACTCTGGATCTTCTCCAAATGCTGGGAGAACCCATTCCTGATTAAGATGATAGAGAGAAGGTACCTTAGGAATGAATTGATGGATGGGTTGCAAAACCACCCTGTCCGGGAAGACGGTGATGTAAGGTTCCCGTGATCCTAGAGCTTGGATTTCCGATACTCTGCGAACCGAGGTGATGGCAATCAAGAATACTGCTTTTAAGGAAATGTCCTCTAGGGTGCAATCTTCTGTGGGAGCAAAGGGAGGATTTGATAGGACATCCAGCACAATCGTCAAGTCCCATTTGGGGTATAATGCTTTCCTGGGAGGTCGCAATCTCAGGACTGCCTTCAAAAAGCGTTCAACCAGAGGGTTCAAAGCCCATCGTGTATCTATCAGGGCTGAGAGAGCCGAGACCTGGACCTTAAGAGTGTTTAGACCTAAACCTAGATCCAAGCCATTCTGTAGGAAGAGAAGCACATTCTGGACCCCAGGGTCCATGGGATCGAAATGATTAAGCTCTGTCAGTTCTGTAAATTTTCTCCATATTCTGTAATAGGTGGAATTAGTGGAAGACTTCCTTGCCTGTAGAAGTGTTTAAATAACATTATGTGAGCATCCTAGCCTTTTCCGCTCAATTTCCAGACCCTCAAGTCTATGATTTCCGGATGCGGGTTAGAGAAGTCGTTTTGAGACAGAAGGTCATTCAGGTGTGGAAGAGGAATCGGTCTGCATACAGCCAAGTTGACTAGGAGTGTGAACCACGGTCTCTTGGGCCAGTATGGGATTACTGCCAAGACTGTGACTTTCTCCGTCGTCAGGCGCTGAAAAAACCTCAATATCAGAGGAGTCGGAGGAAATGCGTATCCTTTCTGAATATTCCAAGGCTGGGCTAGAGCATCTACTCCTGCTGACCATGGGGACGGGAACCTTGAGAAGAACAGAGGCGTCTTCGTGTTGAGTGGAGAGGCAAATAGGTCGATTTGGGGGGTGCCCCATTGTTGGCATATCCAGTCGAAAACCTTGGGATTCAGGGACCACTCGTTGTTGTTGACGAATGATCTTAACAGATGGTCGGCTAACTGGTTCTTGGACCCTGGGAAGTATGAGGCCCGCAGGTTGATTAAGTTCCTCTTGGCCCAGGTCAGAATGGGCGTCACTTCGCTGAGTAGAGACCTGCTGTGTGTTCCCCCCTGGTTCTGGACATAGGCCACTGCCGCTTTGTTGTCCATCTGTAGGAGTATGGATTTTCCTCTGAGGTAGGTGGCTAAATGTAAGATTGCCATCCATGCCACCCTTAGTTCCAGTATGTTCGATACTACCACCTCCGAATCGAACTGCCATCTCCCTTGGACTAGTTGACCTTGGAAGTGCGCACCCCAGCCCAACTGACTTGCGTCTGACGTAAGAATGGTCCATGAGATGGGCCCTAGGGAACAGTAAATCTGCAGGTTGGATGGTCTCGTCCACCACCAGAGACTGGACTTCATTATGGATGTGACTAATATCCTCTGATCCAGGCGATTCTTCCTCCACTGTGCCAGAAAGCCCAGTTGGAATCCCCGCAGATGCCACCTGGCCCACTTCACCATGGGTATACAAGAGGAAAGGGAGCCCAGGAGACTCAGACAATCTGATGCCAACATGGAGTGGCTTGCCAGTACTCTCTTTACCTTCCTTATCAGGACAGGAATCATTTGTAGGGGAAGTGGAACTGCCCTCTCTGGAGTTTTGAAAAGTGCTCCTAGATATTTAATCTTTTGTGTAGGTATGAGCTGGCTTTTCGAGTAATTAATTAACCACCCGAACTTGTTCAGGGTGTCTAGGACCAGCCGTACATGCATTTCTAGGCTCCTTTTCTGCTGGGATAGAATGAGGATATCGTATGTGGTAAAGGTTCTGGGAGCTGTTGAGATCCCGAACAGCAGGCATTGAAACTGTAGGTGTAAATTGCCTACTTTGAAACGTAGAAAAGGTTGAAACTGCTGCAGGATAGGTATATGGAGATATGCATCTTGAAGGTCTATAGAGACCATCCAATCCCCTGGCTGTACCAATAGGATCACTGTATTTAAGGATTCCATTTTGAAATGCTCTGTACGGATGTATCTGTTTAACCTCTTCAGGTCCAACTTGGGCCTCCAGCCGCCCGATTTTTTGGGGGACCAAAAAGACTGGGGAATAGAACCCTGAGTGTTTTTCCAAGTCCGGAACTGGAACTACTGCTTGCTGCCAGATAAGAATTTGTACATACTGAAGAAGGACCTCTTTCTTCTCTTTGGAGGTTGGTATCTTCGTTGGCTGGAAAGGGTGGGGGCCGTTTTCTGAATGTCCAGAAATGCCCCTGAATGACAGTGGAGACTGCCCATTGATCTGTACAATTCTCCACCCAAACCTGGGCGAACGCCCTGAGTCGAGTTCCTACTGGAGCGGTTTGGGTGGATAGGGAGTCAAAAGGACTTCTGGCCCTCAACCGTGGATGTTGAGGTTTTCGGCTTCCCCGCCTTCAAGAAAGTTGCCTGCGAGCCCTTCCAGCCTCTTATGTACTCCCTGCCCGGGCGATACGTTCTGGAGTCTCTTGCTCTCTGCTGACCAGCTGTACGTGACACAAATCTTTTCCTCCTGCTTCTGTCCTGGGAAATTAGACCACTTTTCCCTCCTGTGACTCTGGTAATCGCTGCATCCATTTTGTCGCCGAACAGAGCTTTCCCATTGTATGGTATGCGACACCACGATTGTTTTGAGGTTGAGTCGGCTGACCATGGTTTTAGCCACAAAGCACTTCTGGCAGTGATGGAATACAGCATAGCTCTGGAGGAACACTTGAGGACATCAATGGCGGCCTCTGCCATGAAATCTGAGGCCAGCTTCAGCTCATCTAGTGCTTTGATGATCTCGTTAGACCCCACCCCCTGTCTGAGGGCTGTTTCAATATTGTCTGACCATACTCTAGTAGCCCGAGAGATTGAAGTCAGGGCTACTGCTGGCTTACATGCCCCTCCTGCAGCTTGGTAAGATTTTTTTAGATCTGAATCGATCCTTCGATCAAGTACATCCCTGAAAGAGACCGCATCCTCTAGAGGCAGTGTTGTATTCCTGGCTAATCTCATAATTGAAGCATCTACCGTTGGAAGCGAATCAAAAGCTGGGCATCTGCTTCAGCAAGTGGGTATAATTTGAGAAAACGATTGTAAGCTAAGAGTCTTTTATCCACCTTCTGCCATTCATCTGTCACAACTTCCTTTATTTCTTCCATTAAGGGGAAGGTTGATAATTTTTTCTTCAGGTGTGGAAAATATTTCTTTGCTTTAGATGGAGGCTCTGGATCTTCCTCCCATTGGATTGCGTCCTTTACCGCATTGATAAAGGGTTCCACTAGAGCAAAATCAAAGGCTGAAGCATTCTCTTCTCCCGCATCCGAATCGCTTTCAGAAATAACCTCTGTGTCTGGCTGTGGATTGGGTGTATTCACTGCTGCTTCATCTGCGGGTGGGGTTGCTTGATCTTGGGATAAGACTAACTCCCGGATAGAGTCTTTGATCATTCTTTTGATTGATTCCATTGACTCGAGTTTCTCTCTCTCTTTGTCTCCTGTAGCTTCCAGGAGGCATTGACCACATACCAATTTATCAGGGAGGGCTTGTTTGCCACATACCCAGCATGCTTTCTCTCCTGGATACACAGGTCTGTGCTGGGAGTCCTGTTTACTAGAGGTATGTCGGGATGATCTGTTCCCACTGCGGGAAGTATGGGCCGAGGACGAATGAGAATGACCCGAGCTCCTATGGTCCTTTGATCTTCTATCCGTAGATGCGGGCTAAGACAAAAAATAGAAACAAAGACAAGGGTGTTTCAATCAGCCCGGGGTGCTCTTTTCTCTTGATAAAAAAAACTTACCTGAAAGTTGCAGCCCTTACCTAGTGGTATGTTGAGGATCTTTATAGTACTAGGGACAGCTGAAAAGGAACGATTAACATTTAATATAAAAGTAGTTAAAAACAAAAAAGGATTTTGCAGAGGAGGGAAGAACAACAACAAATTTTTTTTTTTTTTTTATATATATACATATAAATATATATATATACTTCCATTCCTCCCTAGTACCTTGGCTGGGCTCCATAGCACAGAGTCAAAAAAAAAGGATAAAGGAGCTGGAGAGGACACCTCATAGATGCTTCCTCTAAGGCAGCTGCTCCTCTACTGACAGTAAGCTCTCTTATATACTAGAGAGCGGTCTGGAAGTCCCAAGATGGCCGCCGTCGGCTTCACAGTGCTACTGAGCATGCACCGTGACATCACGCCAAGGCCCCGCCCTGCACACTCAGAGGAGAGCTACACAGGCACATGAGGCATGCTGTGGAGGTAGGCAAAAACCTCATAGCGTTTTTGTAAAAAGCACAAGCATTTAGTATGCCGAATAAGGGAATATATAGGAGAGAAAAACTGTCTCCTGTTAACCCACCAGCCCCAAAAAGATCCACAGAAAAATGGGCTCCCATACTTATCTGGCGCTTTTAGCAGCCCAAGCAATGGGACTCCATACTGCAGGAGAGCATGAACCTGCAATGGTCACACCATAAAGCGGTGAGGTAGGACTGAGCGCTTGATCCTGTAGGAACGAGGACAGAGAAAAGAATGACGGTGGGGAGGAACAATTCTTTTATTTATAGAGTTAAAGTGGTCCTGTGGGTTGGTCGGGGGCGGAGCAACCAACCATTGGTATGCTGCCATGGAGGCACCAGGAAAATTGCTTTCAGAGACTTGCAAGTGAATACCCTGTGTAGTAACAAAGCCCAGTTTGAAGCTGAACCTGCAGCAAGTTTGAGGACTGGTAAGGACTTGTCTTCAGGCAGTGTATTGTTTAGCAGGAAGACAAGTGGTAAAAATGAAGATACGTTGCTTGCTAATGCGATTAAAAATGTGATATTGCCTCCAGAAATGTCAGGGGTGACCACTGAGAAATGTGTGCCGTTGCCCCTAGCAACCATGGCAGGTGTAGCAGAGGTGTCCCTGGAGACCGCCCAGGAGCTCATGGTGTCTGAGCTCAGAGTTTCCCAGAACAACTGTGTCGATGCACCGACTGACAAGTGTGTTTCACATGAGGTGAAAAGCAATGTACTAAATATCCTACAATCTCAAACTGCTAATGTGCTAACACAGCTTATACAAGGCAGAAAGGTGGATAATGATAATGTTGAAAAGTGTATTACTGACAATGTTGATGGTTTGGTGTCTCCCATGATAACCACAGACAGTGCCACAGAGTTGTCCCTGGAAATCTCACGAGGACTCCCTGTGTTGGAGAAGGCGGGGCTCCAGGACAGCTCTGATACTGCTCAGGTTGAAAACAATGGGAAAATATCTAAAATGATGGAGCATGTATTATCACAATCTGATGTGGTTGACAGTGACTGGTGCAGGATGCCTGCTGCTAAACCACTCTGTCCACCTGTGTCTCAATGGGCAGAGGGAGCAGTACTACGGAATGCTGGTGATTGGAGCACAGACAGGGTAGACTGGGATAGTCTAGCCATAAAGGTGTTAGCGTGGTAGAAAGAAATTTCTGAATGTAATAGTAAGGTGGACACTATTGCTGCTCTGACAAATGGAGAGGCTGCAGGGCCAGTAGACACAGGTGTGTTGGCTTTTGCAGAAGTTAACCCTCTCCAGTTGGAAGGATCTGAAAAGGGCGCATGCATAGCAGAGGTTTTGTCCACAGAAAAAGAGATGAGTAATGTTGCGTGTCAGGATGGTGGGATAATGGATAGGGACTTGGAAGGGCTCAGTGTTGCTGAAAATGAGAGGATGAGTGTGACACATGCGATTTGCAGTGCTCTTGGGGAGCCGCAAGTTTTGTCAGTGGCCTCTGAGGTGGAGGTATCTTTGAGTGTCTCGGCCTCTCAAGCCTTAGCAAATGAGCCCCTCCACGTCGTTAGTAAGGTAAAAGTCCCTAGAGTCCTGTGTATAGATGTGGCATGTCTAGAAATAACTGAGATGTTGTTGGATTTGGTGAAAATCTTTCCGCTGTACACCTGCATGTACCCACCGCAGATGGGCGACCTGGTACTGCATAGTACCAATCAGTGGAGACACATGGTACAGGCGATGTTAAGCAATGTTGATAAAAATTGGTTACTGCAATATTGGTTACTTTTGCGGAAAGTGGTCTCGCAGTTCTCTGCGAGAGTGCTTCCAGCGACAGTTATGTGCAGAAGGCATTCAGGGGAACTGCTAGAGGAATCAGAAATGATAGACATAGTAGAAGTCTCTCCGTATGCTGGTGTGATGAGGTGCATTCCTGCTGGTGCGGTCCGAGGTGCAGCTGAGCAGTGGTTGGTACATGGCGCGTGTGCTGTCTCACCCGCTAGACCTCATGTAAAGGAAGGGCCCGGAAAAGACGCGGCAGTAGTGGGAATTCAATCCATCACTCGCAGGGAGGTGCAGTTTAAGGTACCCGGAGACACTTTGACAGGAAATGACAGTGTTGGTAACTGTAATGAAAAAGTGTATGAGAAGCACTGTAGAGCACTATCGGACAGCTCAGAGGTATTGGTTGAGGTACCAATGGACACAGAAATGGTTAAAGAGATTGGTGTGGAAAAATGTGGCGAAAAATGTGCGTTGGTAGGACAGTCGCTATTGGAGTGTTGGACAACAGGGAGCGATGTGAAACTGCTGGAATGTCCCATAGGGAGTAACTGCTTGCCTGTAGATGGTCCCTCCCTAGACACTGTCCTAGCAAACAAGGTGACAAGAGGTCTTGATGATAATATTGAGTTGAATAACCCCTTGTGGAACATTGCTATTGAGGTTAAACAGAAGTATGTGGTGCTGATCTCAGATGATTTGGTTGCCAAGGGTAACCACACAGGGGTTAGTGAACCTGATAAACAGATGTTGGTGGTTCGTGTTGCATCAGGTAGTGAGAGGGGTCAGTCCCTGACAGATTTCATGGAAGTGGGTCCCCAACAGTCCCAGAAGAGTAGGTCTGTGAGAGGGAAAAGGAGGATCCCGTGGCCAGAAGGTGGAAGGGATAGAGAGATTAGTGGGAGCCCACGGTTCAAGAAGAAGTGCTGGTGGAAGCACACCTGGAAGAAGATGTGGGTGGAGTGCCCCTTTAGAGAAAAGGTTGGGCAGATTAGGACTCCTGCTGCTGATAGTTGGCACAGATGTGCCAAGGTGAAGTGCTGGTGGAAACATACCCGGAAAAAGAAATGGGCCTACACAGTTAATGGCTGGCACAGAGGTGTCCCATTCTTAGTGACGGGTTTGTGTGTTCCTCCCTCCGGTTCGAAACAAGGGGGGAGGATATGTGGCAGTAGGACCCTGTGCTACCTGGAAGATTCCTGGTTTACGCCAGATTTTGGAGGGAGAGGCACGCTGATTGCACAGCTGTGTGCTGGGCTATTTAATTGTGACCTAGCCATGGCTCAGGGTTCCACCCAACAGACAGGAAGTCTGTGCATGGGAGTCAGGTGGACTCCCATTCCTCTGAGAGGATTCAGAGGCTTTAGGAGGCAGCCAGGGTATGCATGTCTGCAGGAGGCAGATGTACTTGGTGACAGAGCAGCAAGTAGTAAGCAGCAGGAGTAAGCTAGGAGAGAGCTTCACTCTAGGAAACTCTTTTGGGTCTGAGGAGCAGAGCTAAGGCCTAGGCTAAAGGCCGGAATCAGCCATATGGCAAGAATGTACGCCAGGAGGCTAAAGTATTGAGTGTGCAAGATACAGTAATGGTGGAACCCCTTGCGAGGGCTACTGATGTCTTTGTGAACTTTTCCTTGCTTTTAAATAAAAGTGGGCTACCAGGCCCTTAAAAAAAAAGTTTTGTACTGGAGTACTTACTGACAACGCACCTACTGTTTGAGTCTGATACCCCAATCTTACTATATATATATATATATATATATATATATATATATATATATATATATATATATATATATATATATATATATACACACACACACACACATCCACTGTAGCTAAATCTGACTGCAGGCTGTTCCTGGTGTACTTTTTCTAATATACTGTCAGGCAGGCAGGTGATTCAGTGATCTGCAGTGCATTAAATATATATACAGTTACCTACATATATATATCCACTGCATTCCAGTCTAGCCAAGCCTATATCTGACTGCAGGCCATTCCTGGTGTACGTTTTTGAATATACTTTCAGGCAGGCAGGTGATTCAGTGATCTGCAGTGCATTAAATATGTATACAGTCTCCTACATATATATATATCCACTGTATTCTAGTCTAGCCAAGCCTATATCTGACTGCAGGCCAATCCTGGTGTACATTTTCTAGTAAACTTTATGCGGTGTTTTGTTAATAAAATTTGACAGCATGTCTGGAAGGCCACCAAGGAGAGGCAGACGCTCACAGGCCACTAAAAGAGGGCAAGCAGGCTCTGTGTCTACAGCCAACAGTACTGGTCGTGGACACTGTGCATCCTCAGCACGTGGCCATTGGGCACGCTTGTCCTTTTTTTCTGCAGCTGGCCGTGTTGATCCACAACATGCAGAAGAGTTGGTAGAGTGGATAACTAAGCTGTCCTCATCCTCTGTCACCCAGGCTCAGAGTAGTTTGCCTGCCAAAGCGGCCTATTCCATCGGCTCAATGTCATCAGTCACTCCTTCTCTAGCCCCACCATCATGCACGGAGGAGTCCCCGAAACTGTTCGACCACAGTGTCAGGTACATGCTGCAAGAGGATGCGCAATGTTTTGAAGGCTCCAATGATGGTACCCAGGTGGAGGAAGGCAGTAACGTGAGCCCAGAGAGAGGGGGTGCCCAAGAAGGACAAAAAACTGGCAGTCATGTTTCCCCAGCTGCAGCATACTGCCAGGTTTGCTCCAGTGACGAGGAGGGAGGGCATGATGAGGTCACTGACTCTACGTGGGTGCCTGATAGAAGAGAGGAGGGGGATGCCTTTCAGGGGCCATCTTAAGGGCAGCCACCCGACTGCATCACACCGCAGAGCTCCGCATGTGCATGGCGCTGCTGACTCCCCGCGTATTTTGAAAAGTTCTTTGGTGTGGGCCTTTTTTGATACGTGTGCAGCAGATCGCACAATTGCTGTTTGCAACATATGTCTGAAGCGTATCAAGTGTGGCCAAAACAGCAGCCGCTTGGGCACCACATGCTTGACCAGACATATGTCGACCTCCCATGCAGTCCATTGGCAACAGTACTTAAAAGACCCACAACAAAGAACAAGGCGGACCTCTCCTTGCTCCTCATCAGCTGGGATCTCCAACCCCACTATACACCAACATCCGATTGTAGCAAGCAAATTTCCCTACCCCAGTTGCTAAACTGGCGAAAGAAATTCGGTCCCAGCCATCCACATGCTCAGCTGCTGAATGCTAGTTTGGCTAATTTGCTAGCACTCCAACTGCTGCCTTTTCAGCTGGTAGACTCTGCCCCCTTTCGAGAATTTGTGGAATGTGCGGTACCTCAGTGGCAGGTTTCCAAACGCCAATTTTTTTCTCGGAAGGCCATTCCGGCTCTCTACCGACATTTGGAAGGCAATGTCTTGGCCTCGTTGGACAGGGCGGTCAGTGGTAAGGTGCATATTACCGCTGACTCGTGGTCCAGCAGGCATGGACAGGGACGTTACCTTTCTTTCACGGCCCACTGGGTAACCCTGCTGGCAGCTGGGAAGGATGCCGGACAGGGTGCAGTATTGTTGGAGCTTGTTCTGCCACCACGCCTTCAAAATGCTGGTAGTGGTGATTCTGCCACACCTCTCTCCCCCACCCCCTCCTCTTCTTCCTTTATGGCCTCTTCCTGTGCAGATTTGTCCTCGGAACCAGCAGTGCTTCATAGGCGTTCTAGGGGCTATGCAAGCACTCAAACAAAAAGATGCCATGTGGTGCTTGAGTTGGTCTACTTAGGGGACAGGAGCCACATTGGGGCAGAGATTCTGTCATCTCTGCAGGGGCAGGCTCAGAGGTGGTTGACGCCACGCCAGCTTTAGCCAGGAATGGTGGTTTGCGACAATGGCACTAACCTCCTCTCCGCCCTCCGACAGGGACACTTGACCCATGTTCCCTGTTTGGCTCACGTCCTTAATTTGGTGGTGCAGCGGTTCTTGTGCAGGTACCCGGGCTTACAGGACCTCCTGAGGCAGGCCAGGAAAGTCTGTGGGCATTTCCGCCAGTCATATAATGCCAGTGCTCGGCAGACTGACCTCCAAAAGGAATGCAACCTGCCCACAAAATGCCTCATTTGTGACATGCCCACTAGGTGGAACTCAACATTGGCAATGCTGCAGCGGCTGCACATGCAGCAGAGGCTGCACATGCAGCAGAGGGCCATCAATGACTACCTGTGCGAGTATGGCACCAGGACAGGATCAGGGGAGCTTGGCTTTTTTTTGCCACGCCAGTGGCTCATGATCAAGGATGCATGCACTGTCCTGTCACCATTTGAGGAGGCCACGAGGATGGTGAGCAGTGACAGTGCATGCATCAGTGATACTGTCCCTCTTGTCTTCCTGTTGGAGCACACGCTGTGTGGAATAATGGGCAGGGCACTTGAGGCAGAACAGAGGGAGGAAGAGGAGGACTTCCTTACCTCTCAAGGCCCCCTTTTATCCAGACAGTATTCCTTCAGGCCCGCCTATCACACAGGAAGAGGAGGAGGAAGAGGATTGTGTCAGCATGGAAGTAGAGCCTGGCACTCAGCATTAGCAGCAGTCTTCAAGGGATCGTTTTCAGTCCTCAGAAACCCATGGACTTGTACGTGGCTGGGAGGAGGTGGCTGCGGATGAAGTTGTCCTTAGTGACCCCGAGGACTCCGGACTGAATGCCTCAGCAAACCTACGCTGCATGTCCTCCCTGATCCTGCAAAGCCTGCAAAAGGACCCTCGGATTTGTGGTATCAAGGAGAGGGATCAGTACTGGCTGGCAACCCTTTTTGATCCATGTTACAAGGGTAAGGTGGCGGAACTTATCCAGCCATCGCAGAGGGAGCAGAGGATGAAACATCTTCGGGAGGCCTTGTAGAAAGGTTTGTGCAATGCGTTTCCAGAGCCTGGGAGGTTACAATTTCCTGGTACTCATGGACAATGTATTTATGAGGCTTTGATCAGTCACCGAAGGAGCAGTGGAGAAGGTGGCCGTCTGACCGATGCATTCAGACAATTTTTTAGTCCACAGCCCCAAGGTCTGATTGGTTCCAGCAACCATCGCCAGCGTCTGTTGAACATGGTGCAGGAAAACCTAGGGGCAAGATCAGACTTGGAGACCTTTCCAACCGATAATCCACTGGGTTACTGGGTCTTGAGGATGGATCACTGGACAGAGCTTGCACAGTATGCAATTGAGTTACTGGCCTGTCCTGCATCCAGCGTTGTTTTGGAACGCACATTCAGTGCTGCTGGAGGCTTTGTAACCGATCACAGAGTGCACTTGTCCACCGACTCGGTTGATTGGCTCACCTTCATAAAAATGAATCAGTCTTGGATCACCAGCTACCAAGCACCTAATACTGATGTAAGTGATTAATTTTTTTATGAATGTGAGATCACTTCACGACTTCCTATGCTGAAGTTGAGTGACTATCCTGCTATGCTGAGTGACTATCCTATTCCTCCTCAATGTTCATGTTGATAGCTTCTAAGAAAATTTTTGGTTCTGGGCACCACCACCAGTGGCTAAGGCCCAATTTTTCTGCCCCTGTTTAACAGGGGCATGTAATTAAAATTTTTGATCAAATATTTAACAGCAGGGCTCGTTCCTGCGCTCTTCAAAAGTATCTGTGAGGCTTTACAATGTTGTGCCACCACCACCACCGCCTAAGGCCCAATTTTTCTGCCCCTGTTTAACAGGGCATGTAATTACAATTCTTGATATAATATTTCACAGCATGGCCCATTCCAGCACCCACCAAGAGTAACTGTGAGGGCTTATAGTGTTCTGTTACCAGCAACACCTAAGGACCAATTTTCCGCAGAGTGCATAGGGCAGGCCGTATAGTATATACAGGCGGTCCCCCATTTTCAAAAATCCGACTTACAAACGACTCCTACTTACAAACGAAGGGAAGTGAGAGGAAATCTACCCCTAGGAAGGGAAATTCTCTCCTGTAAGAGTTAATATGGGAAAAAGGGGTCTCCTCCACTGATTTATCACCAATCCTTGTTTCCCTTAAAAACCCCAAATTTTCTAAATCCAATTGTCATTGGGACAGAAAGTGAAGTGAAATCTTCTGAACAGGGGCAAAGACAGCAAAACAAATGTTACAGAGGTGATAACCCTTCCCTATGTTTTCCAAAAAGCTTTAAAATAGATTTTTTGCCAGGAGCTACACTTACAAAAGGTACCTGTTCCAAATTACAAACAGATTCTACATAAGAAAGTCCCTGTCTTGTTTGCACCGCCTGTATACTGCTGTTCAGAGAATATAGGGCCTGGGGGCCTAACACCTTTGCTTTTTTTAATTGGGTGTTCCCCTTATAATCCATACAAGACCCAAAGGGCCTGGTAATGGGCTCGGGGGGGTACCCATGCCGTTTGTCTCACTGATTTTCATCCATAATGCCAGGACCCAACATTACATTAAAGCCTCAAGCAGTTTTAAATGACTTTTATTCCTTTAGAAATGTCATTTTGTGCAGGGACTGTTCTAAGCACTTTACAGGCATACTATTGACACACCCCAGGTACGATATTTAAAGGAATATTTCACTTTTATTTTTTCACTTTAAGCATCAATAAAATCACTGCTCCCGAAAAAACTTTTTAGGACAATATCTTCCATATTAGCTACAACCAAATCAAGTATATTAGCCTTTAAAATTCACACTTTTGATTTCTCACGTTCGAGTCCCATAGACTTTAACGGTGTTTGAATGTTCGCGCAAACTTTTGGTCCGTTCACATGTTCTGGATGCGAACCGGAGGGGATGTTCGGCCCATCCCTACTCTAAATTATCTGGTCTGCCACCCAGGTAGAAACTTGTTTAAATTAAACTCGAATTTTTAGGGGGCAAATTTCTAAGTCGGAACACCTAGACACCTAGGCTAATAACTGAGCTTGTTACAATATGGAGGGTTTTGGCCAGCTACCAGCAGGTGCTGTTTCTGCGCTGTGTTTCATATTTTTAGCTGTACCTAGCATTCTACTCCTGCAAGTGGCATTAATGAAAGAGAAAACAAATATGAAATAAAAATAAAATAAAAAAAGGATAATTGTCTAAAAGCTAGCAGACAAACACCCAACCACCCTTCCCTTTTAAACTGAAGAGCTGGGTTATTCAACTTCCACCTTTTTATTAGCTGCTGTAAGGCTTTTTCCAGGGTATTGTGGATCATCACCAAAATCAATTGACCATGATTGCTATGGAATTCCCTGCACATTCAAGTTAGACCAGAATGTGAATCATCACTACAAACGCAGAACATTACAATATAGCAATCTGATGGCTAGTACAGTTTTCTTTGTAGAGTAGCCAGTGAAAAGGGCCTTAGAAAACACTTATGCCCCGTACACACATTCGGACAACAAAATCCATGGATTTTTTCTGACGGATGTTGGCTCAAACTTGTCTTGCATACACACGGTCACACAAATCTTGTCGGAAATTCCGAACGTCAAGAACACAGTGAAGTACAACACGTACGATGAGCCAAGAAAAATTAAGTTCAATAGCCAGTGCGGCTCTTCTGCTTGATTCCGAGCATGTGTGGAACTTTGTGCATCTGAATTGTGTACACACGATCCGAATTTACGACAACGGATTTTGTTGTCGGAAAATTTGAGATCCAGATCTCAAAATTTGTGTGACAGAAATTCCGATGAAAAATGTCCAATGAATCCTACACACGGTCGGAATTTCCAACAACAAGCTCCCATCGAACATTTACCATCGGAAAATCTGACCGTGTGTACGGGGCATAAGAGTGAATCATAAGTCAGCTTAAAGCAAAAGTTTAGTTTAAAAAATCATCAGCACAAGGGACGTTACTATTAGTCTGAAGTGTCATTTGTGTTGCTGGCTCCTGCATTTCTTGAAATCTTCTGATGCCTCCCTAACCCCACTTCCATTATCTTCTGGTGTAGCAGTACTATAACTTATATGAATAAAACACATGAATAAAACATAGATCCATAGATCATTCATAGAGTTATGGTATAGCTTCTATAGCTAAACTTATGCTTTCACCACTTTCCGTCCATAGAGAGTACCCATACATTCTAGGGAATGAGTGGTTATATCAGGATTATGGCTGTAGCTGCAGCCATGATCCTGGTATAATTTTTTAGTGTTGGCGATCCTCTTTCCTGTTTTGCCAAAAGGGTCCCCCTCCAATGACAGAGGAGAGCCTGGGAACGCTAAACTCAGTTGGGCCAACTGCAGACAGAGGAGAAGAAGGAACATCTGGTTCTTTCACTCGTCTGTGGCGAATGATACTGATTTCAGTTGTTTTTTTTTTTCTAGTCATTACCAGCTAGGGAAGAATCTGATCAGATCAATCTCAGTTTGATCAGGTGATTTTGAGGGCCAGAGAGATCAGCGGTCTTATAGACCCCAGATCACTCAACAAAGAATACCTGTCACTGCCCATGTTAACACAATGGATGTTGTTTATTTCTAATTTTTTAATTAATTCTCTTTTAATTAAAGAGACAGTGTAAAAAAAAAAAGACATAAATAAAAAATGTAAAGCTCTCCTGTCCCCCTGTGCTCATGTACAACTGCAAACGAGAATGTAGGTCCCACACACACATATAAAAAGTGATTTGCACCACACATGTTAGGTATCGTCACGCCAACATCAGAGTAAAAACAATCATTCTAGCACCAGACCTCCTGTGAAACTCTAAACAGGTAACCTGTAAAGGCTTTGAAAGCATTGACTATATGGTTAATTTAATGTACCATAGTTTGTCACTATTCCACAGGCATGCGCAATTTTAAAGTGTGAAATGTTAAGTACCTATTTACTTGACATAACATCATCTTTTATATTTTACCCCAAATATGTGGGTATTATATTATTTGTGTGCACTCATATTCATTAAACTATATTATTCTTGAAAATTTGTGTTTTTTTTAACTGGCTGCACAAATATTGTGAACAATTGCAACGACCACCCTTTTATTCTGGGGGGGTATCTATAGGAGTTGATTTACTAAAACTGGAGAGTGCAAAATCTGGTGATGCTGTGCATGGTAGCCAATCAGCTTCTAACTTCAGCTTGTTCAATTCAAAATAAACTGAAAGCTGATTGGTTTCTATGCAGAGCTGCACCAGATTTTCCACTCTCCAGTTTTAGTAAATCAATCCCGTAATGTTTAGTGTTTGTAAGTAATTTTCTATTTAAAAAAAAAAATGCTAATTTTAACATGTATGAGAGAAATGGCAAAATTAGCCTGGACTGAAAGCATATAAGGATGCTTTATACCCCAACACCTCCCCAAGGTGCTAACACTAATATCATACAGTAAAAGTATCTTAGGTCGCTTTTTTGTATAATTCAAATGTAAAAATAACTCACCACACCCACAGATGTAAAGGCTGCCACAATATTAATGAGTGTTGGAATGATATTAAACTTCCCTGCCTGTAAACAAAAAGGGCAAATAAGAAAATCATTATCAAAAAAGATCACCAAATATTCTGAAATCACTAAATAGTTACAAAAAACTGTTGCATTCAGAGTAAAGCTGTCCATAAATGGTAAAAATGGTAAGATCAGGACAATTACCGTATATGTAATTTTTAACTTAAGCTCTGGCAAAATACTGCAGAAAGCAATAGGCCAATTAGTAAATAATGTCTGCAAGACTGAACTGGATAGTACATGTGCACACTGTGTGCACTGTATAACCTGTATGTAGTCTAAGCTATGTACAGTATACAGCACTGTGTTCTGGCAGCAGGATGGGTCATGCTCCTGGAACAAAATCAAGTCGGGCTAAATGCTGCTTAGCTATTCACAAGGAGCTTTGTATGCTATTAATAAACACAAATCTTCCTCCAAATGGCTCTGAGTCAGAGATGGTGACATCATCCGCACACTTTTCTGCACACCTTTACTGTCCTAGTGACAACCTCTCTGAAATGGGCCACAGACAGAAAAAAAAGGGGCTCTAATTGTTCCCTACTCACCTAGATATGCATTATAAAGTATTAATGCTGTGGTTACAATTATATACTGTTTACTTAAAATAATCCACCTAAATATACTACTTGATTCTTAATAAAGCAGAGCTCCACCAAAAAAGGGGAAGCTCCGCTAGTTTGCACCCCCCATGCCACATTTGGCAGTTTTTGATGGGACTTCATTGGGCTTAGTTTTGAGACAGTCATTATCTATGCCCCTAAACTTTGCATGCTGTCCTGTACACTGCGGAGTGTGATTGCAAGGTGTACTTAACACACAACAAATATAAGAAACGTCCCCTCTCCCTCAAGCAAAAATTCCTCCCCAAAAGCAACCTCCCTATAGCAAAAATTCTCCCTTTAAAAAAAAAAAAATCCCAAACCCCCTTAAGTAATTACTCCCCCACAAGAAATCTCCCCTTCCCTCAAGCAGCCTCCTCCAAAGTAAACACCTTCTTCTACAGCACAAATCTTCACCATTTCAGCATAAACAAATATCCCTCCTCCAAGAAAAAAAACATTTACTCAGGCAAAATCCTCCTCTTTCCCCCCTAAAAATTCAAGACCCTAACAGCAAAAATCCATCTCCCTCAAGCAAACCCCCACAAAAATAAATCTCGTCCATTAGAAGCAAGAGCGAGGCTGCACACATGCACATCTAAGAAATCCCCCCCTTCTAGAAAAAAAGTCCCTTTTACTGAAAAAAATAAACTTACCAGGCCCCAGATACAATGTTGGGATTCACTCTAAACCTCTGTATCTGAGGTCTGATGGGACTGCACCAATCTCCAAAAAATGGCATCATGGCATGGAACTTCATGGGACATGCTGAGGCTTCTTATACTGCACAAATAATAGATCAATGCCTTTTCTAATCACCTGAGCTCTGGGAAGGTTTTACCCCCTTCATGACCAGGCCATTGTTTGCTATTCAGCACTGTGCTCCTTTACCTGGCAATTGTGTTGTCATGCAACACTGTACACAAATAGAATTTATATAATTTTTTTCACACAAATAGAGCTTTCTTTTGGTGGTATTTGATCACCACTGGGTTTTTTTTTTTGCTCTATATACAAAAAAAGACTGAACATTTAAAAAGAATATATATATACAGTATCTCACAGAAGTGAGTACACCCCTCGCATTTTTGTAAATATTGTATTATATCTTGTATTATATCTTTTCATGGGACAACACTGAAGAAATTACACTTTGCTACAATGTAAAGTACTGAGTGCGCAGCTTGTAAAACAGTGTAAATTTGCTGTCCCCTCAAAAAAAACTCAACACACAACCATTAATGTCTAAACCGCTGGCAACACAAGTGAGTACACCCTTAAGTGAAATCGTACAAATTGGGCCCAATCAGCCATTTTCCCTCCCCAGTGTCATGTGACTCGTTAGTGTTACAAGGTATCAGGTGTGAATGGGGAGCAGGTGTGTTAAATTTGGTGTTATCAATTTCACTCTCTCATACTGGTCACTGGAAGTTCAACATGGCGCCTCATGGCAAAGAACTTTCTGAGGATCTGAAAATAAAATTGTTGCTCTACATAAAGATAACCTAGGCCAGGGGTGTCCAAACTACGACCCTCCAGCTGTTGCAGAACTACACTTCCCATGAAGCATTGTAAAACTCTGAAATTCACAGACATTACTAGGCATGATGGGAATTGTAGTTCCTGAACAACTGGAGGGCCATAGTTTGGACACCCCTGACCTAGGTTATAAGAAGATTGCCAAGACCCTAAAACTGAGCCACTGGCCAAGACCATACAGTGGTATAACAGGACAGGTTCCACCAAGAACAGACCTCGCTATGGTCGACCAAAGGAGTTGAGTGCACATGCTCAGCATCATATCCAGAGGTTGTCTTTGCGAAATAGCCATATGGGTGCTGCCAGCATTGCTGCAGAGGTTGAAGGGGTGGGGGGTCAGCCTGTCAGTGCTCAGACCATACGCCGCACACTGTATCAAATTGGTCCGCATGGCTGTCGTCCCAGAAGGAAGCCTCTTCTAAAGATGATGCACAAGAAAGCCCGCAAACTGTTTGCTGAAGACAAGCAGACTAAGGACATGGATTACTGAAACCATGTCCTGTGGTCTCATGAGACCAAGTTAAACTTATTTGGTTCAGATGGTGTCAAGCATGTGTGGTGGCAACCAGGTGAGCAGTACAAAGACAAGTGTGTCTTGCCTACAGTCAAGCATGGCGGTGGGAGTGTCGTGATCTGGGGCTGCATGAGTGCTGCCGGCACTGGGGAGCTACAATTCATTGAGGGAACCATGAATACCAACATGTACTATGACATACTGAAGCAGAGCATGATCCCCTCCCTTCAGAGAATGGGCTGCAGGGCAGTATTTCAACATAATAACGACCCCAAACACACCTCCAAGATTACCACTACCTTGCTAAAGAAGCTGAGGGTAAAGGCGATGGACTGGCCAAGCATGTCTCCAGAAATAAACCCTATTGAGCATCTGTGGGGCATCCTCAAAGGGAAGGTGGAGGAGCACAAGGTCTCTAACATCCACCAGCTCCATGATTTCGTCATGGAGGAGCGGAAGAGGACTCCAGTGGCAACCTGTGAAGCTCTGGTGAACTCCATGCCCAAGAGGGTTTAGGCAGTGTTAGAAAATAATGGTGGCCACACAAAATATTGACACTTTTGGGCCCAATTTGGACATATTCACTTTTGTACTCACTTTTGTTGCCAGCAGTTTAGACAATTAGTGGAGTGTTGAGATATTTTGAGTGGACAGCAAATTTACCAAATTTACACTGTTAACCATTTGCCGCCCGCCCTATTACCAAATGACGGTGGCAAAGTGGTTTGATATTCCTGACCGGACGTCATATGACATGATCAGGATATCAAGCTGCTGCGCGCCCCCGGGGGCGCGCGTCGCAGCGATCATTGTTGCGGGGTGTCAGTCTGACACCCTGCAACACCGATCTAGGTAAAGAGTCTCTGACGAAGACTCTTTACCATGTGATCAGCCGTGTCCAATCACGGCTGATCACGATGTAAATAGGAAGAGCCGGTGATCGGCTTTTCCTCACTCGCGTCTGACAGACGCAAGTAGAGGAGAGCCGATTGGCTGCTCTCCTGACAGGTGGGGGTCTGTGCTGATTGTTTATCAGCACAGCCCCCCCCTCGGATCCCGCCCAGGACCACCAGGTATGCCCCTAGACCCCCAGGGAAATACCACTATGTGCCCAGGCAGCTGCTAATCTGTGCCCAGGCAGCTGCCAATCAGTGCCCACTCCAATGCCTACCACTGCCAGTGCCACCAGGGATGCCTATCAGTGCTTCAAATCAGTGCCGCGTATCAGTGCTCAGCAGTGCCGCCTATCAGTGCCATCAATGCCCAGAAGTGCCGCCTATCAGTGCCACCCTATCAGTGCCCAGCAGTGCTGCCTTTCAGTACCACCCAGTGCCACCCATGAGTGCCCCTCAGTGCCGCCTATCAATGCCCATCAGTGCTGCATATCAGTGCCACCCATCAGTGCCACCTACCAGTGCCCATCAGTGCCGCATATCAGTGCCCGCTCATTGGTGCCACCTCATCGGTGCCGCTGTATCAGTGCCTGTGAGTGCCGCCTTATCCGTGGCCATCAGTGAAAGAGAAAACTTACTTATTTACAAATTTTTTTAACAAAAACAAAAGCAAAACTTTTATTTTTTTCAAAAATTTCAGTCTTTTTTTATTTGTTTAGCAAAAAATGAAAACCGCAGAGGTGATCAAATACCACCAAAAGAAAGTTCTATTTGTGGGAACAAAATGATAAAAATTTAGTTTGGGTACAGTGTAGCATGACCGCTGAATTGTCATTCAAACTGCGACAGTGCTGAAAGCTGAAAATTGGTCTAGGCAGGAAGGTGTCTAAGTGCCCTGTATTGAAGTGGTTAAACAAGCTGTACACTCACTACATTACATTGTAACAAAGTGTCATTTCTTTAGTGTTGTCACATGAAAAGATATAATTAAATATTTACAAAAATATGAGGGGTGTACTCACTTTTGTGAGATACTGTGTGTATATAATATTTATTTTTTTCTACTTTCTATTATAAAACATATCCAATATCCAGCAAATGTCTTCTGCTACATGTCTTTGGTGAAACAAATCCCAATAAGTGTCTATTAATTGATTTGTGTGAAATTTATGTTTACAAACTATGGTGTATACTGTATATTTGAAAATTGATCAATCCTGATGGCCTATCTTGAGGCGCTTAAAATAAAGGACAGTACAAATATCCCCCAAATTACCCCTTTTTTGGAAAGTAGACAGTCAGAGGTATTTAGTAAGAGGCATGGCAGATTTTTTCAAGTTGCAATGTTTTGTCACAATTTTTTGGAAAATGAAGACATTTTAAAATATTGTTTTTTTCACAAATTGTTTTTTACATACTGTCACCAGCACAGTACAGCATCATCATATGACTGGTGTGGTGGTGATTAGGGATTCTGACTGGTGACAATATGTTTTTTAAAAAAAGGGGTTTTTTTTTTTCAATTTTTTAAACATTCTTTTACATTTTTTTTTTTTACATACTTTCCTCAGAGTAGTTTGGTGTCACCATAGTAGAGATCATGTTTTTTTTTCACACTTTGAATGCTGTTACAATGATGGACATTATAACAGTGTCACAGATCAGCTGAAGAGCTAATCTGTGTCTCACCTTTACTGCTGTAGGCCAGCTGGCACCTGTTGTTTCACTAGCTTGTGTTCAGCTCTGTGCACTCTGCAGCTATGGGTGTCGCCGGCCACACCTGTTGCCTAATATATGATTCCTTCCTTCTACTTCCTGTCCAGTCCCTCATGTGCTTCCCTATTTAACCAGTTACCAACCGGCCCATAGCCAAATGACGGCTGTTTAGCGGTTGGATAACTCTGGGAGCACGTACTATGACGTGTTCCTGTAGTGCACATGGGAACATCCGTGACCGCCGGGTCCAGAGGACCCAGTGCGTCACCGATCACGGTAAATGACCGCTGATCGTGGCCGTTTACCATGTGATCGCTCTGTCAAATGACAAAGCGATCACATGTAAACAAACCGGCGTCGTGTCATGACGCCGTTTCCTCTCTCCCCTTTCTGTACCGATCTGTAAAGAGGGGGAGGGATCGGATAGCAGCAGCGCTGTGAGCTGGATGTGTAGTGCCCACAGCGCTGCTCTGTGACATGTGCAGTCACATCCATGGATCCATCCATCAATGTTCAGCCATCCCTCCATGCTCAGCAATACCCTGCACTACTCTGCAATGCCCTGCACTACTCTGCAATACCCTGCAATACCCTGCAATACTCTGCAACACCCTGCAATACCCTGCAATACCCTGCAATACCCCGCAATACCCCGCAATACTCTGCAATACCCTGAAATACTCTGCAATACCCTGAAATACTCTGCAATACCCTGCAATACACTGCAACACTCTGCAATAGTCCGCAATACCCCGCAATACCCTGCAATACTCTGCAATGCCCTGCAATACCCCGAAATACCCCGCAATACCCCGCAATACTTCGCAATACCCCGCAATACGCTGCAATAACCCACAATAACCTGCAATACCCCGCAATAACCTGCAAAACCCAGCCATACTCTGCAAAACCCAGCCATACATAGCCATACTCTGCCATACCCAGCCATACTCTGCCATACCCAGCCATACTCTGTCATACCCAGCCATACTCTGCAATACCCAGCAATACTCTGCAATACTCGGTGATACCCAGCCATACTTTGCCATGCTCAGCCATACTCTGCCATGCTCAGCCATACTCAGCCATACTCGGCTGTACTCGGCCTCTGTATGTGGCCAGGCTGTGGAAGTCTCACACATGTGGTATCGCCGTACTCAGGAGGAGTAGGAGAATCTATTTTGGGGTGTCATTTTTGGTATGTACATGCTATGTGTAATGCCGCGTACACACGGTCGGACTTTTCATCTACAAAAGTCCGACAGCCGGTCCGACAGACTTTCGGCGGACTTTCGGCGGACTTGCGGCGGACTTGCGGCGGACTTGTTGCAGACTTTCTAACGAACGGACTTGCCTACACACGACCACACAAAAGTCCAACGGATTCGTACGTGATGACGTACACCGGACTAAAATAAGGAAGTTGATAGCCAGTAGCCAATAGCTGCCCTAGCGTGGCTTTTTGTCCGTCGGACTAGCACACAGACGAGCGGATTTCGGGGTCCGTCGTAGTTACGACGTAAAGATTTGAAGCATGTTTCAAATCTAAAGTACGTCGGATTTGAGGCTAAAAAAGTACGTTGAAAGTCCGGAGAAGCCCACACACGATCGGATTACCAGCCAGCTTTAGTCCGTCAGCGTCCGTTGGACTTTTGTAGACGAAAAGTCTGACCGTGTGTACGCGGCTTTAGAAATATTGTATAAATGGACAACTTTGTGTTAAAAAAAAAAACGTTTTAACCACTTCCCGCCCGCCGGCCGTCATACGACGTCCTTTTTTTTTGTGCAGGGATATCTGAATGATGCCTGCAGCTACAGGCATCATTCAGATATCATCTTTTTCAGCTGCCGATTCCCTACTCCATAAGCATGATCATACTGGCTGTTCCACTGCTTGATCGTTCTTACAGGAGGCGAGAGGGGACGTCCCCCCCTCCCGCCGCCCTCAGGTGCTTCTACCGACTCACCGCTACGATCAAAGCCAGGATTGTTTTTTTTTTATTTCAGGCTTCCCAGCCTAGAGATGAGATGTGGGGTCTTATTGACCCCATATCTCACTGTAAAGAGGACCTCTCATGCCATATTCCTATTACAAGAATGTTTACATTCCTTGTAATAGGAATAAAATTTATCAAAAAATGTATTTTTTGGACAAAAGCGTCAAACTAAAATAAATAAAGTAAAATGTAAAATGAACAATAAAAAAAAAAAATTTCCCCGCGTGCTCGCATGCAGAAGCGAACGCATACGTAAGTCCCGCCCACATATGAAAATGGTGTTCAAACCACACATGTGAGGTATCGCTGTGATCGGTAGAGCAAGAGCAATAATTTTGGCCCTAGACCTCCTCTCTAACTCAAAACATGTAACCAGTAAAAATTTTTAAAGCGTCGCCTATGGGGATTTTTAAGTAGCAAAGTTTGGCGCCATTCCACGAGTGTGTGCAATTTTGAAGGGTGACATGTTAGGTATCTATTTACTCAGCATAACTTCATCTTTCACATTATGCAAACACATTGGGCTAACTTTACTGTTTTGTTTTTTTTTAAAGCACAAAACTGTTTTTTTCCAAAAAAAGTGTTCTAAAAATTGCTGTGCAAATACTGTGCGAGATAAAAAGTTGCAATGACTGCCATTGTATTCTCTAGGGTCTTTGCTAAAAAATCATATATAATGTTTTGGGGTTCTATGTAATTTTCTAGCAAATAAATGATGATTTGTACATGTAGGAGAGAAATGTCAGAATTGGCCTGGGCACTCCAGAACGCCTAAAGGTGCTCCGTGCATGTTGGGCCTCTGTATGTGGCCACGCTGTGTAAAAGTCTCACATGTGTGATAACGCCGTACTCAGGAGTAATAGCAGAATGTGTTTTGGGGTGTAATTTGTGGTATGCATATGCTGTGTGTGAGAAATAACCTGCTAATATGACAATTTTGTGAAAAAAAAAAAGAAAAAAAAATCTTGATTTTGCAAAGAATTGTGGGAAAAAATTACAACTTCAAAAAACCTGTCATGCATCTTTCTAAATACTTTGGAATGTCTTCTTTCCAAAAAGGGGTCATTTGGGGGGTATTTGTACTTTTCTGGCATGTTAGGGTCTCAAGAAATTAGATAGGCCGTCAGTACTTCTGGTGTGTTCAATTTTCAGATATTGGCACCATAGCTTTTGGACTCTATAACTTTCACAAAGACCAAATAATATACACCGATTTGGGTTATTTTTACCAAAGATATGTAGCAATATAAATTTTGGCCAAAATATATGAAGAAAAATTACTAATTTGCAAAATTTTATAACAGAAACAAAGAAAAATGCATTTTTTTTAACAGAATTTTTGGTCTTTTTTCTTTTATAGCGCAAAAAATAAAGAACCCAGCGGTGATTAAATACCACCAAAAGAAAACTCTATTTATGTGAAAAAAGGGACAAAAATTTCATGTAGGTACAGTGCTGCATGACTGAGTAATTGTCATTCAAAATGTCAGAGCACTGAAAGCTGAAAATTGGTCTGGTTATTAAGGGGGTTTAAGTGCCCATTGGTCAAGTGGTTAAATCCCTTTCAAACCAACTAATGGTTGCTTGAGCAACATTTGTTTCTGAGCTCCCTTTGTGTAACCTGCCTTAAACCTGACCTCTCGTGAACTGATCTCTTGTGTACAGACTCGGCTTGTTCTGATTACATTGTCTGCAGCCCGCCCTGACCTTGGTTCGTTATCCGGCTCTTCTTTTGCTTCATCCATCCATCCATCCTTGTCTGAATGTGTCTTCTGGTACTTCCCTAGCGAGCAGGGTGAACCCGGGGGTCGTGACCTGGGGTCAGCACTAGGGATGAGCCGAACACCCCCCTGTTCGGTTCGCACCAGAACATGCGAACAGGAAAAAAGTTTGTGCGAACACCGTTAAAGTCTATGGGACACGAACATGAATAATCAAAAGTGCTAATTTTAAAGGCTTATATGCAAGTTATTGTCATAAAAAGTGTTTGGGGACCCGGGTCCTGCCCCAGGGGACATGGATCAATGCAAAAAAAAGTTTTAAAAACTGCCGTTTTTTCAGGAGCAGTGATTTTAATAATGCTTAAAGTCAAACAATAAAAGTGTAATATCCCTTTAAATTTCGTAGCTGGGGGGTGTCTATAGTATGCCTGTAAAGGGGCGCATGTTTCCAGTGTTTAGAACAGTCTGACAGCAAAATGACATTTGGAAGGAAAAAAACCCATTTAAAACTACCCGCGGCTATTGCATTGCCGACAATACACATAGAAGTTCTGAAAAAAAGGAGAACTAACTAAATGGGACTTTATATGAGGACATTTACAAAAATGTACCTCCATCCCCAAAATGCATACAAAAAACAGAGTGGTGGGGGTTTTAGTTAGTTAGTTAGTTCTCCTTTTTTTCAAAATATCAGGGATGGAGACATGCATGCTACCTTTTATATTTATTACTTTTATTGGTGGCATTCAGTGTAAGTGCTATTTAGGCTTATACTTTTTGAGTAAGGTTTTTAATTATTTTACTGTGGATAGGATCGTAGGTTTTATCATAACGTCTATTATTTTGGCATCTTCCATCATTAGTACCTGTATGATTTAAAACTTTTGGCTACAACTCTCTTCCTTTTTGAGGCTTCTTCCCAGAGACAGGTATTTATTTAGTACCTATATTACCATTTTAAACCTTGACTCGTTTATACCTCCTTGCGGACAATACCCTGTGTGGGGGGTGTGGTCGGCCTTTGGGTGGGTCTCCTTGCCGGGGTTCGCAATCCCGGGAGCTGCGATGCGTGCTGGGAGCCCTCCCCCTCCCTTGTCACGTGGGGGTTGGGGCGGACTTCCCATCACGCATCGACGCCACGCTCCCAGTTTCATGCGTGTGACGTCGTTATGACGCCATCACGTCGACACTGTGTGCCGTCCATCCCAGCGTCTATAAGAAGCGCCAGCTGCGGGCTGGCTTGGTTCGGCTCCGACAGTTGTCACCTTTCTCTATTTTGGCCGCCCACGTGGCGTTGGCGGTTACCTATTGGCGGGACTTTAATCTATATCTATTCCCCCTAAATGGATACACATTCCCCGCTAAACACTTCCTACCGGTGGCCACTCAGTTGGCATTTTGGTGTTCTGGGAATCTCAGGTAATACTATGGCTTCTTTTGGCCTCCACTATTGTTGTTACACTCTTTCCTGTGGCACAGGCATATACATGCAACTCTATTTCTCCTGACTATATTCCCCCCTGTTCGGTCATTACATTATCACTTATTTGTGCAATTTTCACTGTTCCCTCTGCTTTCTCTCAATACTGCAACCGCTATACCTAATGGTTTAGTCTGGTATTCACACACACTTTCTCAATGCCAAATATTCTACTTCATATTTATTTATTTCTATGGTCACTTTTAGTTTTCTCATCCTTTTAGAACATGAAGATGTGATTTTCACTTTCAACAATTCCTCACAAAGTCGCCCTTTAGGTACCGCCTCAGCTCCCGGGATTGTTTGACCTTTATCCCTGACAGGCTCACACCCTCGGTGCCCTCCACCCATCTACTTAGGTTCTTTGTAAGTAACCTTTTATGGTTTTTAACCATCATTGCTACTTTAAGATCATATTACAACAATTTTCTCTACCTGTCCTGTCATCAGCCCCTGAGAATTTCTTTAATATCTTTTATAGCCAATTACATTGCATCTGCTCCTGAAGATTGGAAAGATCCATGAAACGCGTAGAGCTCTTAGATGCTATTCACATTAACAGCCCCTCTACATTTCTACCAGATTACGCCGTTTGGATTCCACCAACTGCTATGTTATTATATTACTGTGAAGACACATAACTTCAAAATTGAATTGTTTTTATCTCACCATTGCGTTCCACATCGTGCTGCTATGTTGATGGGTCACCTTGTTATTTTGGTTCATACTTATGGAATATTTATTTATATGTCATACTCTCTTACTCTATACATGCAAGCTATTTGGTCACTAATGTGGTCCATTCACCAGACATTATTAATACTATGATGCAGTCGTATGCAAATATTAGTCTGATGAATTCTTACTATGGTACCATAATGACCATAATAGGCTGCTATGCCATTATGTTGTTTTATGATGTCTCAATAATATATACCTTATTATGAAATAAAGTTTCCTTGATTTATTCTAATTTACTGTTTATGCATTTATTACTATGCAATACGATGCGGTCGTATTTATGGTGCAATTATCAGACATTCATATCATTATCATGTTGTGTCACCTTCCCAGCTGCATGTCTCATTTAAAGTCCCACACATAGAAGTTCATTGATAAAAACGGCATGGGAATTCCCCACAGGGCAACCCCGAACCAAAATTTAAAAAAAAAATGACGTGGGAGTCCCCCTAAATTCCATACAAGGCCCTTCAGGTCTGGTATGGATTTTAAGGGGAACCCCATGCCAAAAAAAAAAAAAAACGGCGTGGGGTCCCCCCAAAAATCCATACCAGACTCTTATCCGAGCACGCAACCTGGCAGGCCGCAGGAAAAGAGGGGGGGATGAGAGTGCGCCCACCCCCTCCTGAACCGTACCAGGCCACATGCCCTCAACATTGGGAGGGTGCTTTGGGGTAGCCCCCAAAACACCTTGTCCCCATGTTGATGAGGACAAGGGCCTCATCCCCACAACCCTGGCCGGTGGTTGTGGGGGTCTGTGGGCGGGGGGCTTATCGGAATCTGGAAGCCCCCTTTAACAAGGGGACCCCCAGATCCCAGCCCCTCCCCTGTGTGAAATGGTAAGGGGGTACTTACCCCTACCATTTCACTAAAAAACTGTCAAATGTTAAAAATGACAAGAGACAGTTTTTGACAATTCCTTTATTTAAATGCTTCTTCTTTCTTCCTTCATCTTCTGGTTCTTCTGGCTCTTCTGGTTCTTCCTCCGGCGTTCTCGTCCAGCATCTCCTCCGCGACGTCTTCTATCTTCTTCTCCTCTGGCCGCTCCGCACCCATGGCATGGGGGGAGGCTCCCGCTCTTCTCTTCATCTTCTTCTTCATCCTCTTCTCTTCTTCTCTTCTTCATTTTCTTCTCCGGGCCACTCCGCATCCATGCTGGCATGGAGGGAGGCTCCCGCTGTGTGACGGCGTCTCTTCGTCTGACGGTTCTTAAATAACGGGGGGCGGGGTCACCAGAGAAGAAGGAAGAAGAGAAGAAGAAGAAGATAAAGAGAAGAGCGGGAGCCTCCCCCATGCCATGGGTGCGGAGTGGCCCGAGAAGAAGAAGATAGAAGACGCCACGGAGGAGATGCTGGACGAGAACGCCGGAGGAAGAACCAGAAGATGAAGGAAGATAGAAGAAAGAAGAAGCATTTAAATAAAGGAATTGTCAAAAACTGTCTCTTGTCATTTTTAACATTTTTGACAGTTTTTTAGTGAAATGGTAAGGGTAAGTACCCCCTTACCATTTCACACAGGGGGGGGGCCGGGATCTGGGGGTCCCCTTGTTAAAGGGGGCTTCCAGATTCCCGATAAGCCCCCCGCCCGCAGACCCCCACAACCACTGGCCAGGGTTGCGGGGATGAGGCCCTTGTCCTCATCAACATGGGGACAAGGTGTTTTGGGGGGCTACCCCAAAGCACCCTCCCAATGTTGAGGGCATGTGGCCTGGTATGGTTCAGGAGGGGGGCCGCACTCTCGTCCCCCCCTCTTTTCCTGCGGCCTGCCAGATTGCGTGCTCAGATAAGGGTCTGGTATGGATTTTTGGGGGGACCCCACGCCGTTTTTTTTTTTTTTTGGCAGACTATTCTAAACACGAGAAACATGCGCCCCTTTACAGGCATGCTATAGACACCCCCCAGCTACGAAATTTAAAGGGATATTACACTTTTATTGTTTGACTTTAAGCATTATTAAAATCACTGCTCCTGAAAAAACGGCCGTTTTTAAAACTTTTTTTGCATTGATCCATGTCCCCTGGGGCAGGGCCCGGGTCCCCAAACACTTTTTATGACAATAACTTACATATAAGCCTTTAAAATGAGCACTTTTGATTTCTCCCATAGACTTTTAAAGGGTGTTCCGCGGCATTCGAATTTGCCGCGAACACCCCAAATTGTTCGCTGTTCGGCGAACTTGCGAACAGCCAATGTTCGAGTTGAACATGAGTTTGACTCGAACTCGAAGCTCATCCCTAGTCAGCACGCAGCTAAGCCCAAACCCTCGTGAGGGGGTCCCTGGCAGAATACCGGCTGGCCCTTAGACTCCACGCCCTGGGGATCCCGTGTCACCTGCTCGCCTGTGGGCTCACTGTAAGTAGTACCGTGACAAACAGCAAATGTTTTGAACGGTCATGAATGGGTTACATTCATAACAGCTGTGATTACTAGTGATCTGTGATTGGCTCCAGGTCACATTGTACAGGGTGTTGTGATTGGCCAAGGTACCATGTGATAGCTGTGGGCCAATCACAACATCACTCTATAGGAAACACAGCTGTTATGAATGAAATTGCTGGACTACTGTACTGCAACCAAGTGTATTGTGCGCAGTTGCGGGGCTGTAGCACGGCCCCATTCACTGGAATGGTCAGCAAGGCTGTAACATATGTACACCCCCGCCTCAGAAGCTAAAAGGGGAGCAGTTGAGGGGCAATAAAAATGTGGCTCAACCGTGGGGTTTTACGGTGCCCCAACCACAAATGTAAACAAATCCTTAATGATACAGTACTATATTTGTGTATTCATCACACAGATTTGGTATGTTTACATTTTCTCAACAGCCCCACTAATGGAGCCCCTTCTATCCACAAGCCCCATAGCAGCCACTTAGGCTATTCTATCACTGTCTGTTTAGGAACAGTGGGGTCCACAACCGCAATGGCAATCTAATGTTTGGTGAGTTTAAGGAGGTGCAACAGAGTGTGTGAGGGAATATACAAAAGAGTAGGATAAGTATGAAGTATATACTGTACAGCAGAGTATATAATGTGGAGCTGGGCAGAGTGTATTTATACAGCGCACTGTACAGAGTGTGATGTTGTGTAAAGTAAACATATACACTACAGTATACAAGGTGGATTGCAGTACAGTGTTCAGCAAATTGTAAAGAGTGAAGGCTAATTCAGACCAGCCACTGCATTACAATGCAGTGGCTGGTGTGTGGTACTGTCCGGTGGAATCACTATAGTGCCAATGCGCAGATCTTGGAGAATCGCACTGTTCACTTTTTATTTTAATTGTTTGTCTTTGTCTATGCTTTAGGATGTATTCATGCACCTTTTAGAAGGATCATTTAGGACAAAGCTTGTTTTTAACAGGTATAACTATGTTTTTAATATGTGTTTGATAATTCACAGCAGAAGTTGATCTACGAGTCCCTCCAGCACCCAGTGATCTTTAGTAAAACACAAGAGAATTGAGATATGCCTAGCAGAAACTAGAATTATCTCTTCCCTTAGTGAAAGCAGCACACTGTGTACACAGAAACCCTGGCTAGGCACACAGTTAACCCTTTGATCGTCCTAGATATTTAACCACTTGAGCCCCGGACCATTATGCTGCCTAAGGACCAGAGGTCTTTTTCCAATTTGGCACTGCGTCGCTTTAACTGCTAATTGCGCGGTCATGTAATGCTGTACCCAAACGAAATTTGCGTCCTTTTCTTCCCACAAATAGAGATTTCTTTTGATGGTATTTGATCACCTCTGCGGTTTTTATTTTTTGCGCTATAAACGGAAAAAGACTGAAAATTTTGAAAAAAAATGATATTTTCTACTTTTTGTTATTAAAAAAATCCAATAAACTCAATTTTAGTCATACATTTAGGCCAAAATGTATTCGGCCACATGTCTTTGGTAAAAAAAAATGTCAATAAGCGTATATTTATTGGTTTGCGCAAAAGTTATAGCGTCTACAAACTAGGGTACATTTTCTGGAATTTACACAGCTTTTAGTTTATGACTGCCTATGTCATTTCTTGAGGTGCTAAAATGGCAGGGCAGTACAAAACCCCCCCCAAATGACCCCATTTTGGAAAGTAGACACCCCAAGGAAATTGCTGAGAGGCATGTTGAACCCATTGAATATTTATTTTTTTTGTCCCAAGTGATTGAATAATAATAAAAAAAAAAAAATATTTACAAAAAGTTGTCACTAAATGATATATTGCTCACACAGGCCATGGGCCTATGTGGAATTGCACCACAAAATACATTCAGCTGCTTCTCCTAAGTATGGGGATAACACATGTGTGGGACTTTTTTGGAGCCTAGCCGCGTACGGGCCCCCGAAATCCAATCACCGCCTTCAGGATTTCTAAGGGTGTAAATTTTTGATTTCACTCTTCACTGCCTATCACAGTTTCGGAGACCCCATTTTGGAAAGTAGACACCCCACGCTATTTGCTGAGAGGCATGTTGAGTATTTTGCAGCTCTCATTTGTTTTTGAAAATGAAGACAAGAAAAACATTTTTTTTTTCTTTTTTTAATTTTCAAAACTTTGTGACAAAAAGTGAGGTCTGCAAAATACTCGCTATACCTCTCAACAAATAGCTTGGGGTGTCTACTTTCCAAAATGGGGTCATTTGGGGGGGGTTTGTGCCACCTGGGCATTCCATGGCCTCCGAAACTGTGATAGGCAGTGAAGAGTGAAATCAAAAATTCACGCCCTTAGAAAGCCTGAAGGCGGTGCTTGGTTTTCGGAGTCCCGTACGCGTCTAGACTCCCAAAAAGTCTCACACATGTGGTATCTCCGTACTCAGGAGAAGCAGCAGAATGTATTTTGGGGTGTAATTTCACATATTCCCATGGCATGTTTGAGCAATATATCATTTAGTGACAACTTTGTGCAAAAAAAAAAAAAAAAATTTGTCTCTTTCCCGCAACTTGTGTCACAATATAAAATATTTCATGGACTCGACATGACTCGACATGACTCTCAGCAAATAGCTTGGGGTGTCTACTTTCCAAAATGGGGTCATTTGGGGGGGGAGTTTTGAACTGTCCTGGCATTTTATGCACAACATTTAGAAGCTTATGTCACACATCACCCACTCTTCTAACCACTTGAAGACAAAGCCCTTTCTGACACTTTTTGTTTACATGAAAAAGTTATTTTTTTTTTTGCAAGAAAATTACTTTGAACCCCCAAACATTATATATTTTTTTAAAGCAAATGCCCTACAGATTAAAATGGTGGGCGTTTCATTTTTTTTTCACACAGTATTTGCGCAGCGATTTTTCAAACGCATTTTTTGGGGAAAAAACACACTTTTTTAAATTTTAATGCACTAAAACACACTATATTGCCCAAATGTTTCATGAAATAAAAAAGATGATCTTAGGCCGAGTACATGGATACCAAACATGACATGCTTTACAATTGCGCACAAACGTGCAGTGGCAACAAAATAAATACATTTTTAAAAGCCTTTACAGGTTATCACTTTAGATTTACAGAGGAGGTCTACTGCAAAAATTACTGCCCTCGATCTGACCTTCGCGGTGATACCTCACATGCATGGTGCAATTGCTGTTTACGTTTGACGACAGACCGCCGCTTGCGTTCGCCTTAGCGCGAGAGCAGGGGGCGACAGGGGTGCTTTTTTTTTTATTTTTTATTTTTTTTTTTGCTTTTTTATCTTATTTTTAAACTGTTCCTTTCATTTTTTTTTTTTAATCATTTTTATTGTTATCTCGGGGAATGTAAATATCCCTTATGATAGCAATAGGTAGTGACAGGTACTCTTTTTTGAAAAAATTGGGGTCTATTAGACCCTAGATCTCTCCTCTGCCCTCAAAGCATCTGACCACACCAAGATCGGTGTGATAAAATGCTTTCCCAATTTCCCAATGGCGCTGTTTACATCCGGCGAAATCTAAGTCATGAAATGCTCATAGCTTCCGGTTTCTTAGGCCATAGAGATGTTTGGAGCCACTCTGGTCTCTGATCAGCTCTATGGTCAGCTGGCTGAATCACCGGCTGCATTCTCAGGTTCCCTGTTGAGACAGGAGAACCAGAGAAAAACACGGAAGACGGTGGGGGGCATTCCCTCCCACGACTTGTAAAAGCAGTCTAGAGGCTAATTAGCCACTAGGATTGCTTTTAAATGAAAGCCGACCACTGGCTGAAAAGAATGATACCAAGATGATACCTAAACCTGCAGGCATCATTCTGGTATAATCACTCAAAGTTGTGAATGGTGTACCTGAAGACAAAAAAATGGTTAACAATAAAACACAGTAAACGGTAAAGTATAAAAAATTGCATGCCTGAAAAACAAACGTGATAAAACATAATAACAATAAAACATTGCAGAATAGAATACAGTAAAAAAGAGCAGAACAATAGAGAGAGAGAATAGAGAGAGAGAGAACAATAAAACGACAACTATTTTTTTTTTATTGTATATATATTTTTTTTTTACACTTTTTTTGTAACAAACTTTTATAACTGTAACCGGTTCCAGGTTCGGGTCTCTCAAAATGCGATGGCATCTTGGGAGACCCTGTGAAAGTGTGCCTAGTCTGTGCAGTGCTGTACCCTACGCTAATACTCAACTAGTGAATGGTAGCGTTCAAAACATTCACCAATGCAAAGACCAGGATTGTCAGGACAGAAGGGACAATAATAGTGTCACGCCTATATCCGCACTTGCTGCAGACACAACATCTTTTTTGGGGGAGTTCGTTGGGTAGGGGTACTCGGGAGGACATAAAGAAAATGCCTCTCATGCAGCTGACTGCATTTGGTTGGGGATGTGAATGGGGGAAGTACGGGCGCTGCAGAAGCGGTGGGTTCCCAATTAAGATTGGCGAATGCAGCAGGAAGGGCACTATGGGCACGACGGACCTGTGTTTGTCTTTTTGGTGGCAGCGGGACACTACTTGTGCTTGCCACCTCACCAGCTTGAACTGCACTTATGGGACTCGCCACGTCACCAAGTGTTACTGCAGTGCTGGTTTGACTGCGACCGGGGTGTACTAGGCCACTGGTGCTTGCCAGTTCACCAAAACGCTACCAAAAAAAACTGTTAGCGATCGCAGGGATCAGGCCTGACTCTGCGAACGCTGCAGTTATGCGTTTAGTGTTTTGTAAGTGTCAGTGATCGATCGATACTGCACTTGGGTGGGCTGGGCCGGGCGGAGGGTCAAAACGCAGGTGCTAGCAGGTATCTGGGCTGATCCCACTAACACTGCGTTTTTGGGAACCCTAAACTGCTGGGGACGCTAGTATAGATCTGATCGGATCAGATATTGATCCGATCATATACTATACCACTCAGGGAAGTGTATGCTGCGTGCGTGGGTGTTAGTGGTACTGGCGCTAACCTGACGCTGCCTGGGGCTGGTGCTTGCCAGTTCACCAAAATGCTACCAAAAAAACTGTTAGCGATCGCAGGGATCAGGCCTGACTCTGTGAACGCTGCAGTTATGCATTTAGTGTTTTGTAAGTGTCAGTGATCGACCGATACTGCACTTGGGTGGGCTGGGCTGGGACGGGCGGAGGGGCAAAACGCAGGTGCTAGCAGGTATCTGGGCTGATCCCGCTAACACTGCGTTTTTGGGAACCCTAAACTGCTGGGGACGCTAGTATAGATCTGATCAGATCAGATATTGATTCGTTCAGATACTTTACCACTAAGGGAGGTGTACGGTGCGTGCGTGGGTGTTAGCGGTACTGGCGCTAACCTGAAGCTGCTTGGGGCTGGTGCTTGCCAGTTCACCAAAATGCTACCAAAAAAACTGTTAGCGATCGCAAGGATCAAGCCTGACTCTGCGAACGCTGCAGTTATGCGTTTAGTGTTTTGTAAGTGACAGTGATCGATCGATACTGGGGACGCTAGTATAGATCTGATCGGATCAGATATTGATCCGTTCAGATACTATACCACTAAGGGAGGCGTATGCTGCGTGCGTGGGTGTTAGCGGTACTGGCGCTAATCTGACGCTGCCTGGGGCGACACATATCACCGCCGGGCGATCAGGGGGCTAAACCTTTATTCGGTAATAAACGGCGGGTGCCCTGACACTATAAAAAATAAACAAACTAACCAGCGTCACCCGTAACACTTATACGGTGATCAGTGGTGAAAGGGTTAACTAGGGGGCAATCAAGGGGTTAAAACATTTATTAGGTAGTATATGGGGGTCCCCAACGCTATAAAACGCTGACGCGAACCTAAATATTTACCTCCCTAACTAGCGTCACCAGCGACACTAATACAGCGATCAGAAAAATGATCGCTTAGTGACACTGGTGATGGGGGGTGATCAAGGGGTTAAAACTTTATTAGGGGGGGTTAGGGGGGTACCCTAGACCTAAAGGGGGCTAACTCTAACTGTCCCACCACAGTAACTGTCACATACTGACACCATGCAGTAATCAGAAAAAAAAACTGCTTGGTGTCAGTTTGTGACAGGTGGGTGATCGGGGGGCAATCGGGGGGGGGGGGGATCGGGGTGTTTTGTGTACCTGGCATGTTCTACTGTGTGTGTAGTGTTTGTGCACTCACATTGATGTCTTCTCTCCTCGGCGCCGGAACGGAAAATACCGAGCCGCGGAGAGATGACATCATTTCCTTTGCTGCTGTTTAGCATACAGCAGCAAAGGAATGTTCCCATTGGCCGGCGGCGATCGCGAGGGGGGGGCCACGAACGGATGGCCTCCCCCTCACCTCCGATCGCCGGGGGACAAAAGAGGACCGCCTCGGGCACCGGGGGGGTCCGATCGGACCCCCCACCCGTGGGAGGCAAATCACGTGTATGTACGTGATTTTGCCTGCCCGTGCCGCCTTGCCGATGTACATCGGCGTGAGGCGGTCCTTAAGTGGTTAACCTCTTCCCAGTCAGTGTCACTAACACAGTGACAGTGCATATTTTTAGCACTGATCGCTGTATTAGTGTCACTGGTTCCCACAAAGTGTCAAAAGTGTCAAAAGTGTCAGTGTCCAATAGTCTACCAAAATATCTCAGTCCCGCTAAAAGTTGCCAATCTATGCCATTACTAGTAAAAAATAAAAATAAATAAAATTCCATAAATACAGTATCTCACAAAAGTGAGTACACCCTCACATTTTTTTGTAAATATTTTGTCTTATTTATCTTTTCATGTGACAACACTGAAGAAATGACACTTTACTACAATGTACAGCAGTGAGTGTACAGCTTGTATAACATTGTAAATTTGCTGTCCCCTCAAAATAACTCCACACACAGCCATTAATGTCTAAACAGTTGGAAACAAAAGTGAGAACACCCCTAAGTGAAAATGTCCAAATTGGGTGCAAAGTGTCAATATTTTGTGTGGCCACTATTGTTTTCCAGCACTGCCTTAACCATTTTGGGCATGGACTTCACCAGAGCTTCACAGGTTGCCACTGGAGTGCTTGACTGTAGGCAAGACACACTTATTTTGTACTCCTCACCTGGTTGCTGCCACACACAATTGACACCATCTGAACCAAAAAAGTTTATCTTGTTCTCATCAGAACACAGGACATGGTTCCAGTATTCCATGTCCTTAGTCTGCTTGTCTTCAGCAAACTGTTTGCAGGCTTTCTTGTGCATCATCTTTAGAAGAGGCTTCCTTCTGGGACGACAGCCATGCAGACCAATTTGATGCAGTGTGTGGCATATGGTCTGAGTATCGACTGACTGATCCCCCGCCCCTTCAATCTCTGCAGTAGGGATGAGCCGAACACCCCCCTGTTCGGTTCGCACCAGAATATGCGAACAGGAAAAAAGTTCGTTCGAACACGCGAACACCGTTAAAGTCTATGGGACACGAACATGAATAATCAAAAGTGCTAATTTTAAAGGCTAATATGCAAGTTATTGTCATAAAAAGTGTTTGGGGACCTGGGTCCTGCCCCAGGGGACATGGATCAATGCAAAAAAAAGTTTTAAAAACGGCCGTTTTTTCAGGAGCAGTGATTTTAATAATGCTTAAAGTCAAACAATAAAAGTGTAATATCCCTTTAAATTTCGTACCTGGGGGGTGTCTATAGTATGCCTGTAAAGGGGCGTATGTTTCCTGTGTTTAGAACAGTCTGACAGCAAAATGACATTTTGAAAAAAACCCATTTAAAACTACCCGCGGCTATTGCATTGCCGACAATACACATAGAAGTTCATTGATAAAAACGGCATGGGAATTCCCCAAACCAAAATTAAAAAAAAAAAATGACGTGGGAGTCCCCCTAAATTCCATACCAGGCCCTTCAGGTCTGGTATGGATATTAAGTGGAACCCCGGCCAAAATAAAAAAAAAAATGACGTGGAGTTCCCCCTAAATTCCATACCAGACCCTTCAGGTCTGGTATGGATTTTAAGGGGAACCCCGCGCCAAAAAAAAAAAAAACGGCGTGGGGTCCCCCCAAATATCCATACCAGACCCTTATCCGAGCACGCAACCTGGCAGGACGCAGGAAAAGAGGGGGGGACGAGAGTGCGCCCCCCCTCCTGAACCGTACCAGGCCACATGCCCTCAACATTGGGAGGGTGCTTTGGGGTAGCCCCCCAAAACACCTTGTCCCCATGTTGATGAGGACAAGGGCCTCATCCCCACAACCCTGGCCGGTGGTTGTGGGGGTCTGCGGGCGGGGGGCTTATCGGAATCTGGAAGCCCCCTTTAACAAGGGGACCCCCAGATCCCACCCCCCGTGTGAAATGGTAAGGGGGTACTTACCCCTACCATTTCACTAAAAAACTGTCAAAAATGTTAAAAATGACAAGAGACAGTTTTTGACAATTCCTTTATTTAAATGCTTCTTCTTTCTTCTATCTTCCTTCATCTTCTGGCTCTTCTGGTTCTTCCTCCGGCGTTCTCGTCCAGCATCTCCTCCGCGGTGTCTTCTATCTTCTTCTCCTCGGGCCGCTCCGCATCCATGTAATGGGGGGGAGGCTCCCGCTCTTCTCTTCTTCTCTTCTTCCTTCTTCTCTTCTTCTCTTCTTCATTTTCTTCTCCGGGCCGCTCCGCACCCATGCTGGCATGGAGGGAGGCTCCCGCTGTGTGACGGCGCTCCTCGTCTGACAGTTCTTAAATAACGGGGGGGGGCCACCTGGTGACCCCGCCCCCTCTGACGCACGGTGACTTGACGGGACTTCCCTGTGACGTCACGGGGAATGCCACAGGGAAGTCCCGTCGTGTCCCGTGCGTCAGAGGGGGCGGGGTCACCGGGTGGCCCCGCCCCCCGTTATTTAAGAACTGTCAGACGAGGAGCGCCGTCACACAGCGGGAGCCTCCCTCCATGCTAGCATGGATGCAGAGCGGCCCGGAGAAGAAAATGAAGAAGAGAAGAAGGAAGAATAGAAGAAGAGAAGAGCGGGAGCCTCCCCCCCATGCCATGGGTGCGGAGCGGCCCGAGGAGAAGAAGATGCAGCGGAGGAGATGCTGGACGAGAACGCCGGAGGAAGAACCAGAAGAGCCAGAAGAACCAGAAGAACCAGAAGATGAAGGAAGATAGAAGAAAAAAGAAGCATTTAAATAAAGGAATTGTCTAAAACTGTCTCTTGTCATTTTTAACATTTTTGACAGTTTTTTAGTGAAATGGTAGGGGTAAGTACCCCCTTACCATTTCACACGGGGGGGCCAGGATCTGGGGGTCCTCTTGTTAAAGGGGGCTTCCAGATTCCGATAAGCCCCCCGCCCGCAGACCCCCACAACCACCGGCCAGGGTTGTGGGGATGAGGCCCTTGTCCTCATCAAAGCACCCTCCCAATGTTGAGGGCATGTGGCCTGGTACGGTTCAGGAGGGGGGGCGCACTCTCGTTCCCCCCCCTCTTTTCCTGCAGCCTGCCAGGTTGCGTGCTCGGATAAGGGTCTGGTATGAATTTTTGGGGGGACCCCACGCCGTTTTTTGTTTTTTTTTGGCACGGAGTTCCCCTTAAAATCCATACCAGATCTGAAGGGTCTGGTATGGAATTTAGGGGGAACCCCACGTCATTTTTTTTTTAAATTTTGGCCGGGGTTCCCCTTAATATCCATACCAGACCTGAAGGGTCTGGTATGGAATTTAGGGGGACTCCCACGTCATTTTTTTTTTTTGTTAATTTTGGTTCGGGGTTCCCCTTTGGGGAATTCCCATGCCGTTTTTATCAATGAACTTCTATGTGTATTGTCGGCAATGCAACAGCCGCCGGTAGTTTTAAATGGGTTTTTTCCTTCAAAATGTCATTTTGCTGTCAGACTGTTCTAAACACAGGAAACATGCGCCCCTTTACAGGCATACTATAGACACCCCCCAGGTCCCCAAACACTTTTTATGACAATAACTTGCATATTAGCCTTTAAAATTAGCACTTTTGATTTCTCCCATAGACTTTTAAAGGGTGTTCCGTGGCATTCGAATTTGCCGCGAACACCCCAAATTGTTGGCTGTTCGGCGAACTTGCGAACAGCCAATGTTCGAGTCGAACATGAGTTCGACTCGAACTCGAAGCTCATCCCTACTCTGCAGCAAAGCTCATCCCTACTCTGCAGCAATGCTGGCAGCACTCGTACATCTATTTCCCAAAGACAACCTCTGGATATGACACTGAGCACATGCACTCAACTTCTTTGGTCGACCAAAGCGAGGCCTGTTCTGAGTGGAACCTCTCCTGTTAAACCGCTGTATGGTCTTGGCCACCGTGCTGCAGCTCAGTTTCAGGGTCTTGGCAATCTTTTTATAGCCTAGGCCATCTTTATGTAGAGCAACAATTCTTTTTTTCAGAACCTCGGAGAGGAGAGTTCTTTGCCATGATGTGCCATGTTGAACTTCCAGTGACCAGTATGAGAGAGTGAGAGCGATAACACCAAATTTAACACACCTGCTCCCCATTCAGTACCTTATAAAACTAACGAGTCACATGACACCAGGGAGGAAAAATGGCTAACTGGGCCCAATTTGGACATTTTCACTTAGGGGTGTACTCACTTTTGTTGCCAGCAGTTTAGACATTAATGGCTGTGTGTTGAGTTATTTTGAGGGGACAGGAAATTTACATTGTTATACAAGCTGTACACTCACTACTTTTTAGGGTTGAAAATGTTTTTATTAAGAACAACATTCAAAAAACATAAGCAATACATCAAAAGGTAAAAAAGAGACATCGAGTCAGCCCAGTGGCTGTTGCTTATAGCTGGACTTGTGTCAATAAACAGTTATGCCTCATACACATGATCGGATTGTTGGCCAACAAATCTGTGGAATTTTGTCTGAAGGGAGTTGGCTCCAACTTGTCTTACATACACACGGTCACACAAATGTTGGCCAACAATTACGAACGTAGTGACGTACTAGACGTACGACGAGCCGATAAAAAGGAAGTTCAATAGTCATTGCGCCACCCTTTGGGCTCCTTCTGCTAATCTTGTGTTAGTAGAAGTTTGGTGAGTGACGGTTCATGCTTTTCAGCCTCGTGCTTTTCAGTTAGTTTCTGCTTTTCAGGTTGTGTTTGTCGGTTCGTATCTGTTATTCAGTGTGTGCTTGTCAGGTCGTTTCTGTTTTTCAGTGCGTTCTATTTATAGTTCGCTTCTGATTTTCAGTGCGTGCTTGTCCGGTCTTTTCTGATTTTCAGGTCATGCTTGTCAGGTCCTTTCTGATTTTCAGTGCGTTCTGTTAGTTCGTTCTGAGCAGCCGTTCGTTTACTAGCCATGTGGCGTTCTCATTGGAGAGATCGTGCTATTGTTGGGCTTGGAGTTATTGCTATGACCCAAGTCCAGCCCAAGAACAGGGGGAGGAAGAGTTCTTGGACCAAGAATTGGTTGCTTAATCATGACCAATTCTGTTATATGCCTTTGCTGCGGGAGCTCCAGGAGAATAATCTTGATGATTTCAGGAATTATCTCCGGATGACAGACCCTGTCTTTCACCGTCTATTTGCTGTCCCCTTATATTACTAAGCAGGACACCTGCATACGGCAAGCCATCTCTCCCGAGCAAAGGCTCATCGCCAACTTGCAACTTGCAGTACTTGGCGACAGGGAGAAGTCTCCAGGACCTCAAGTTCACGACTGGGATCTCCCCCCCAGGCTCTGGGAATCATTATTCCAGAGACCTGTTCTGCCATCATTCAAGTCCTGCAGAAGGACTATATTTGGGTACCATATATACTCGAGTATAAGTCGAATTTTTCAGCACAAGTATTTTGTGCTGAAAGTGCCCCCCTCGACTTATACTTATACTCGAGTCAAGCACTTTTCTGCAGCAAAAAATTTCATTTTCCGAACCGAATTTGAGGCCCCGTATCTCAGGGCCACTTGGTGCTAGAAACCCCAAATTTGGTATGCAAACCCATTGGACCTGGTTCCACAACAAGTTCCTAGCACTAAGTGGCCCCGAGATACGGGGCCCCAAAGTCGGTTCGGAAAATGTCATTCTCTGCTGCAGAAAAGTGCTTGACATTTTCTGAACTGATTTTGGGGCCCCATATCTCAGGGCCACTTGGTGATAGGAACCCCAAATGTGGTGTGCAAGCCCAGTGGATCTGGTACCATAACATATCCAAAGCTGGGGTTCCTAGCACTAAGTGGCCCTGAGATACGGGGCCCCAAAACTGGTTCGGAAAATGTCATTCTCTGCTGCAGAAAAGTGCTTGACATTTTCTGAACTGATTTTGGGGCCCTGTATCTCGGGGCCACTTGGTGCTAGAAACCCCAGCTTTGGAAATTTTATGGTGCTAGTTCCACTGGGTTTTCACACCAAATTTGGGGTTCTTAGCACTAAGTGGCCCCGAGATACGGGGCCCCAAATTCGGTCAACTGTGTCTATCTGCAGCAATGTCATTTCGGGACCCTTTGGGTTCAGAGACCCCAAATTTTGGCTGCAGCAAGGGGGCATCTAGGAACCCTTAACTACCGAGTTTGAAGTTCAGGGGACCTATGGCTGCAAATGGGCACAGTAAGGCATGCAAATGGGCACAGTGATGCTGCAAATGGGGATTGTTGACCCTCTTTGTTCGGACATTCCGACAACAAAATCCTAGGATTTTTTCCGTCGGATGTTGGCTCAAACTTGTCTTGCATACACACGGTCACACAGAGTTGTCGGAAAATCCGATCGTTCTAAACGCGGTGACGTAAAACACGTACGTCGGGACTATAAACGGGGCAGTGGCCAATAGCTTTCATCTCTTTATTTATTCTGAGCATGCGTGGCACTTTGTCCGTCGGATTTGTGTACACACGATCGGAATTTCCGACAACGGATTTTGTTGTCGGAAAATTTTATCTCCTGCTGTCCAACTTTGTGTGTCGGAAAATCCGATGGAAAATGTCCGATGGAGCCCACACACGGTCGGAATTTCCGACAACACGCTCCGATCTGACATTTTCCATCGGAAAATCCGACCGTGTGTACGGGGCATAACAGTAGCTGTGCATTTCTCACCCTTGTCTTATACTCGGGTCAATAAGTTTTTCTCATTTTTTTTGTGGTAAATTAGGGCCTCGACTTATACTCGGAACGACTTAAGTTTTATCCTTTAACATTACATTCTATGCATTTAATGTTTGCTAATGTATTGTATATATTTCTTCATTCCATAATTACCATTATTGTAATATGCTGTGAATGTCCTCTTTGTCCTCATGCATGCTTAAGTTTTTTTGTCCTTCATGCATATTTGCCTTCACTAACCTCCCCAGCATGCTATCCTTTGCCCATACACACCTAGCCTAGTAACTTAACAATATATATTGTCAGCTACATTTTAGTGCTTACCCTAAACACCCCAAATGTTATTGTTGTCCTGAAATTCAGGCAGAGTGCAAGAGGCTATTTTTTTGGGGCCCAAACTCATTTGGACCCCCCCCCCAACCACTAAGTCAACCAATACCAATAGTCTTTCTGCTGACTTTGCCAAACCCATACAACACACTATACCTCTTTTGTGGTCATATTTATGGATAAATTCACCAAAGCATGTAGTGCAAGGGCCTGCCTGAATACTTTCAAATGTTACTGTTGAAAGTTTTGTTCTCCTATTATCTTGATAGGTAATTGCAGAATGTAAAAATGTTCTTCAATTTGGACAGTGTGTATTCATATTTTTGTATTATGACAGTTCTTACCTGTCCAGTGGGCTGCCACCGGTGTAAGGAGGGGCTGGCCAAAGTAACACACATTATTTATGCATTCGGCTCTCAATGAAGTGGAGAGGGTTACCTGTCCAAAACATCTATCCCCCCCACCATATAATGTTTCCAATGGGCCACTAGATGGGGTGAGGAATCTGATCAGTTGATCTTATACTTTTGTCTTTAAATACTAATTTCAATAAATGTTATACTTATGTTGGCCAAGAATATTTGTGTCTAATCTGCTTGCAATGTTATGTGCAAAAGTACTATTTTTTTTCTTGTTTCAGCTAACTATGTTGTGCATGTATGTAATGCATTAATGATAAAAAATATTCATCCTTTTCAACTCCTTGAATTAACTGCTTGGAGTCCCTAAAATTGCCTGAGTTTGTCACATTTTATACCACATTTTCACTGTAACTACACCAACTTAACAAATACACTGGTATACTATTGAGCATTGAAATAAGAAGCCACACATTGTTGAGTATAAAACATTTTACTCCAAGCACATTCACATGTGCGTTATAAACGTTTTTTGAACAAACTAAGATCTTGGTGTATAACATGTATGTTTGACATTAATTTGCCTTTTTTGGGGCTAAACAGGCATGTTTAAAAACATAACATACACATCCCCAACTCCGGAACTTACAAAGTTGACTTTTCTAAAGTGAAGGCCATATGAGACATTAGTATGTCAAAACTGTGTTGATCTTGTCTTCATCAGACGGGGTGAGCTCACCCCTCTAAAAGCCAAATTTTGAAGATGCACACAAATTGGGACTCAAAATTTGGATTTCCCTCATGATTCCATGCCTAAAATGTGTGTCTTTTCCCTATATCTATTTTGCTAAAGCCACAAAACACACAGTGTGCACTTGCAATGCACTTGTAGTGCAAAGTGGTTTTGCCTTTTTGAAATAAGCCCCAGTATGTGAACATGTGCTAGCTCCCATCATGGGGGATCAATGGACGTGTTTCAGGGGTGAAACCCCTTCCTCTCACCTACTTTAGTTTGGAGGAAGGGATTGCACCCACAAAACGCGTACATTAATATCCCATGATGGGAGATAGCACGTCTGCATCTTCAAAATTTGCCTTTGCAATTCATTTAAAACTGTAAAAACACGTACAACATACCGACAACTATAAAATGTTATTTTGGTTTAGATTTTGACTAAAATATCTATGATGTTGCTCAGTCTTTTTTGAACATCATGGATGTTTTGTTTCATTTGTTCCAAATCACGATTACAAACCATGATCTCACTGATCAGGATTTGTGCACTTCAACTGCTGAAGTGAGTTTCTTCTTCCACAACATCCACATCACCTAAAAATAAAAAAACACACCATGTATTAAAAATATGCAGTCATCCATCTATTACCTGAAGCTGTGGTCTCAGACACTGACCTGTGGTCGACACCATTTCTCCAACTTCATCCAGTACTTCCTGCACATCAGCATCCACATCTTCAGGGTGTGTGGTGAGCTGCCTTTCTTCAGGATGTTCAGTAGGTGCTGGGTTACTGGTGTTTTTGCAGCACTTTCCTGATCTTTCTATACTGATCTTCCTCTCTCAATTTAAAGTGGAGTTCCACCCAAAAATGGAACTTCTGCTTTTTGGAATCCTACCCCCCTTGGGTGTCACATTTGGCACCTTTTCAGGGGGGAGCAGATACCTGACTAATACAGATATTTTGGATATTGGAATTTTCGGGACTTTGAATGAGGCGCATGGGGAATGCGCCCCCATCCCTAGTTCAGAGAAAAAGAAGGGAGTTTGGGACTTTAAGTGAGGCCCACGGACATCAGGAGGTGAATGAAAAATTTTGTTTATTGATCATGAAGCCTGTATCAAACCATATCACAAATATAGACTGCATGTAAAAGAAGAACATTGTAATAAATGTCATTCAATATACCTACGCCCATATCTATGAGCGCATGCAATAAGCATCAAGAGTACATCAATATGTCAAACTAGAGGCCACATGATAGTCACAAGTGATCAATGGATACATACAATGATAAATAGATATATATACACATAAAAGCAGCATAGGACAATAATCGTAAAAATATGTAAACCCGTAATTGATTGAAGAGAGATGTTCTGAGTTGATAGTAAGATGTGAGCATGTATCTGCGTAACAAAATGTCCGACGCGTTTCGTGTAAACCACTCATCAGGGGCACAGTGCTCAAACATATCTATGGAATGTAGTAAAGTAAGCAATTAATATATATGCAACTGATAGTAGCCGGGGGAAGCAATCGTGCGACCCCTGAGTACTTACATAAAATCATTGCAGAGGAGGTGTGGTGATGGTGGAGCCAAGGCCATATTAGTAGTCCGTACCGGGAGCTGAGGTGACCGAAACATGCACTGGCGGGGCGCATGCACAGAACCCCCCCACATGCACAGAGCCTGGAGCACTAGATCTTAGGATGAGACAGTAATCTGCCAGTAAATGACTACCAAGCGGGGTCTAAGAAAAAGGAAGGTGCATAATCAGTATACCATATTGTACTGATGGGGTAATTAGAAATTTGAAATTAGAGAAGTCAAAGCAACAAAAGGGAAACCCAGCTGGGGATGAAAGAAAAAGGGGAAAATGAAAAATAAAAATGTTAAAAGAATAAAAAATTAAACATAAAATAAAATAAAAAATAAATAAAAAAATATAGTGAAATAAATAATAAAATAAATTAAAAAATAAAAATGAAGAGATGAATCACATCCAATCCCCATAGAATGTGGTATAAAAGAAAAAAGTAACAAACACAGACCTAATTGGTAAGTGAAACCAAAAAGACAGGGGGGGGGAAAGGAATAAAAAAAGAAAAATAGTGACTGGTTATAAGAAATATGTGAGTGGGGTAGCTGAGTAGGAGCTTACATGTTTCCCTGAAGGATATATACACGTGCTATGGTGAGGTCTGTCATCATCTGTTTGCGGCGCCCAGACTGTGTCGGGAGGGACCATATATGTACACCCGCCCCAACCACGTGCACGCTAGCAGACACCAGCGTCACGAAGACACGACATGTGCAGGGAAGGGCTCCAGCGTGGGCGAAAAGCACCGCCCACAGGGGATGCCCACATGACCCCGCTGACCGGCCGAGATGGGCCTCACTTAAAGTCCTAAACTCCCTTCTTTTTCTCAATACAGATATTTTGCTCCCACTTCTGGGCATAGATAGCCGAGCCACCCGCGGGTATCTACGCCACTTCCATCTACGCACCTTCTCTGTCCCCCCCGCTGTCTTCTGGGAGACACACAGGTCCCAGAAGACAGCAGGGACCAGTGGGATTGTACAGCGCGAGTCGCGAATGCGCAGTAGGGAACCAACAAATGAAGCCGCAAGGCTTCACTTCCAGATTCCCTTACCGAAGGTGGCGGCACCTCCACCCCAGGGGTGAGTCGGCTTCAGGTGCCTACATCGCAGGTGCCCTGGACAGGTAAGTGTCCTTATTTTAAGAGTCAGCTCCAGTATTTGTAGCTGTTGACTTAAAAAAAAAAAAATTAGGCGGAACTCCGCTTTAAGGTCTGAGCAGCATTTTCTCAACTGATCCTTGGATCGTCGTACCCCAAAATTCCTATGCAGACTTTAGCCATGATCTTGGCCTTTTTGACATTTGGTTTTCTGTAAGGTCCATGCTTCACATCATAGTCTGTCCTTTTTAAGATGTCCACCATCTCCAGCATTTCTTCAAAAGACATATTTGAGGCCTCATATCTCCTCCTGGATCTGGAACTGCCTTGCTCCGGGCTTTCCTCATTGCTGCTAACAGCACACACCTGCTGTACCTCCGCCATGTGCTCTCCCCCTGCCCCGAAAGAGAAGAGGCGGGGAATACACTAGAAAGAAGGGGTGGAGTTTTACGCATGCGCAGTGTATATAAAGCCATAACACGCGGCGATGTAATGGACGTACGTACGATCTGTGAGGGGAGGATGGAGGATCATTATCGCAGATCGTTCAAACGAAGGTACTATTGTAAATTGGGGCATCAGTGGTTAGTGGCCTATACTGCTTGTAGATTGTAGCCTATATTGGGACAAGATTATGAGAGTTTAGCCTGACATTACTGTTTTCTTGTGTTGTGTCTTGCAGATAAAATGGTTGATAAATTCACAACCCCAGATTTCCTTCCTGAGTTTATTGAGAAATACTGGGAACTGCCATGTCACTGGCAGGTAAAATGCAGGGACTATTCAAACAAGATAAAGAGGAAGGCAGTGATGGAGAAACTGCTGGAATTAGTGAAGCCTGTGTATCCCATGGCAGACATCAACTATTTGAAGGCCAAAATTGGTAGCCTAAGGAGCACATATAATAGGGAGCGCAGAAAGTCCAGGTTTCCCAGAGATCCAGAGCAGCAGCAGAGGAAGTATATGTCCCCAGGCTGTGGTACTACCACAGCCTGCATTTTTTGTCCGACCAGACAGAACCCAGGCCATTGCTCTCCTCAACACTTACTTACACTTACTTACATCAGCTGAGGCTCCTGAGGTCCACCCTGGGCCTTCTACCCAGGAAGAAGATATGGAGGAGCCCAGCTTGACCCAAGTATAGCATTGTTGAACATATTTATTGTAAAAAATTGAATGATGGTTCTATTGTGAAAAAAAAAAAATTGAATGATGGTAACTAGATGCTATTGATCACAAATTTCTGATTTAACAAAGTGGTTTACATATGAATAGACAGTAGTGGCCAAAAATGATTGGGACAAAAATGAAAAATGCTGGGGTCAGCATGATAGTCTTTTCTATTTGTTAACATTCAATTTGCAACAGCCATGAGCTTAAAATTGTGTGCGATTGATGACCAAAAACTTAAAACTATGTACCATTTTCATACACAGGAAAGTCTCAGCCTCAGCCAAAGCCAAGAGGAGGCCGTGGCAAGCAGCCTGACAGAATCGCAGGTTCCTCCCCTCCGCCCTCCAACAAAAAGGGCCAGGAAGTCCAGGTACCTGGACGATGCCACGGCTGCTTTTCTTCGCCATGCAACAGCTGCAATTAGCATGGCCCCTGATGCCCAGGAGGCTTTTGGCTGCCTGACAGGCAATAAATTAAAACAGATGGAGGAGGACCAGCGCACTATGTGCGAGGAAATAATTCTGCAGGTCCTAAACAAGGGGAAGAGGGGCAAAATCATTTGTAAAACACACCTCTGCGAATTGGATCATCCTCCTCCACCAACAGCACAGCCACCCCCACCCACCACAGCAGCATGGTGGACCATCGCCAATACAGCAACACCCCCCAGTTTATTTTTTTCTTAAATTTTGTGTGCAGAGAATGCATTTTAATTTAATTTCCATCATTTGTGTGGAAGGAAGTGTTGAGAGCGATGGCCTGGGTTCGGTGTGATCTGGCAAAAAACGTAGGCTGTTGGAAGACCACAGCCTCGGGACATATATGTTATCTGCTGCTGCTCCCGATTTCTCTGAGTCCTGGACCGTATTGTGCTCCCTATTAAATGGACTCATCAGGTTACCAAATTTAACAGTCAAATAATTGATGTCTGCCCTAGGGTACAAAGACTTCACCAATTCCAACTGTTTCTCCATTGTTGCATTCCTCTTTATTTTGATATGACCTTGTGCTCCCTATTGAATTAAAAATGTTTGTTTTGACAAATATTTGGCTATGTGTTTTACTTCAAAAAGGACAGTTTGTGAGTAGACAGGTACATTTAAAAAATACAATGTCAAATTAACAAGGGACACCAACATGGTTGTATCTTTGAGGTTAAAAAATACAAGATAATAATGGTGTTGTGGTAACTTGACACACACAAAAAAAAAATATTATTCTGGAGATCACTAGAAAAAAAAATTCTGGAAATCACTACAAAAAAAAAAACACAAAAAAAATATTATGGAGATCCCTAGAAAAAAACAAAAAAAAACATATTATTCTGGAGATCACTAGAAAAAAAAAGAAATACGTTTGTCAGAACTCTGTGAATAGCACCAGCAAAGCAGCTTCATCATTATACCATTATAAAGAAGAAGAGAATGCGCTGCATTGAGAGATTTCATAATTTGACGCATCACGAATGTGATATCTCCATTACGAACTCTAGTTTTACAAGACCGAGCGCTTCCGGCTCATCCTTGATTCCGAGCATGCGTGTTTGTACTTTGGACTTTTGTCTGACGGACTTGTGTACACGCGATCGGAAAGTCTAATAACACACATTTGTTGGCGGAAAATTTGAGAATATGCTAGCCAACATTTGTTGGCGCAAAGTCCAACAACAATTGTCCGATGGAGCATACACATGGTCAGACTTACCGCCAACAACCTCACATCCAACATTTCCCGTCGGAAAGTCTGATCGTGTGCACGGCCTTTAGACATAAAGGACTGTGGCAAATGTCATAATAAATCAGCAACGGGGGGGAAAGGTTGTTCTGTGTGGCATATGTAAGGAAGAAGGTAGAGAAAAATTATGAAAAAATAAAAAAAAGTGAAAGATAAAAAGTAAAGAGTGGAGAAAATAAAGAAAAAGTAGAAGACAAGATTAGTAAGAACAGAGGAAGAGAAGGAAGATAAAGGGGAAAAGATCTGCTGGAGAGTCATGCGTAGAAAGAAGTAACAAGATAACAATGCTAAACCATCTCCAGGAGCCCTGAATCAAGGCTAATTTGGGGATGGCCATGTATGATTTGAGAACATATTGGAAAGAGTATCAGAGGAAGAGAAGCAGAGTCAAATAAACCATAAGACCTTATATTTACCAAAGGCATTATTATCTAGTGCTAACATTTCCTCCATTCTCATAATATCGTTCACAGTGGAAACCCATAATGACAGCGGTTGGGGTAGTGGTAGTTTTCCAATATAATGGAATTAGCTGCCATGCTGCGGATATAAAGAAACGGAGAAAGCTTCTTTTTTGTGAAGCCATAGAGCCGGGGAGGATAGAGAGAAGAGCAATCGCTGGAGTTGGCGTCAGAGGTTCATCATAGACTGTATTATATACTTGAAATACCTGATTCCAGAAAGGACGGATCCTCTCACATTCCCATCCGACATGGAGATATGTGCCAGATGCTGAACCACAACGCCAGCACGAGGCAGGGGTGGACGGGAAGATTCTGTGTAACGTTGTTGGATCCCTGTACCATCGGGATAAAATCTTTAAATTCTTTTCTTGTGAGTAACAGGAAATGGGAGATTTATGAGTAAAATGAAATGAAGATTGCCATTCCACCCTCAAGAAGTCCTTTCCTAGATCAACGGACCACATCCCAGTGTATTTGAGCAAGTCGTTATGTGTAAGGGCTTAAATCAAACTGTAGAGAGGGGAGAGTAGATGTCTGGGCATATCCTGCAGGGAGCACAGGCCTTCAAATTCAGTGAGTGGATGATGTAATGGAGAAGAAAGGGACAGTTGTTTTGTAAAGGAAGATAAGTGGAGGGAGGTTAGACAGTGGTGCGTACCCGCAGGGACAGCAGAAGTTTTCAATCAGGGGTTTCCCCTCTGCTGGGGCCAAGCAGAGCGATGAAATGAGCCTAACGTAGGAACCCCCACACCCTGAGGGAAGGCGGGACTGTCAAATAGGGAGGGGCCGAGGATAGAACTGAGCATAACCCTCTTCTATACCATAGTTTAAGAGAAGCTATTGTGAGTGGTGAGGAATAGGTCAAGTAGGAGAGAGCTCCATCGTAACTCCAGAGAAGGGCTCGCAGGTCAACAGGAGCTTGGTCTTGTTCAACCATTACCAAAGCCTTTTGGAAAGGACAAGGGAACCACTTAAGAGTGCGTGCCATAAGAGGAGCTTTATAGTAAAGTTCAGAAATTAGATTTTTAAAACTTTTGTATTGGATGTGTTTTATAGCAGAAAGTAAAAAATATATATATATTTTTTTTTTCAAAATATTTTTTTGTTTGTTTATAGAGCAAAAAATAAACACAGTGGTGATCAAATACCACCAAAAGAAAGCTCTGTTTGTTTGAAACAAATTAGACACATTTTATTTGGATACAGTGTTGCACGACTGCGGACCGCGCAATTGTCAGTTCAAGTAACGCAGTACACGGTTAGGCTGCCAAAAAGTCTTTCACATGTGGTATCCCAATACCCGGGAGAAGCAGTATTTTGGGGTACAATTCCACATATACCAATGGCATATGTGAGCAATATAGCATTCAGGTGACAACTTTGTGTAAAAAAATAAAAATACATTTTCCAGAAAATTGTGGCAAAAAATAAAATATTCCATGGACTCAACATGCCTCTTAGCAAATAGCTTGGGGTGTCTACTTTCCAAAAAAAGGGTAATTGGGGGGGTTGTACTGCCCTGGCATTTTAGCACCTCAAGAAATAGGCATTCAGAAAGTAAAAGCTGGACAAATTACAGTATATATACCATAGTTTGTAGACACTATAACTTTCACAAAAAACAATTAATATACACATATTGGGATTTTATTTACCAAAAACATATAGCAGAATACATTTTGGTCTAAATTTATGAAGAAATTTGAGTTTATTTGATATTTTTTATAACAAAGTAGAAAATATTTTTTTTCAAAGTTTTCGGTATTTTTTGATTTATATCACAAAAACTAAAAAATCCAGTGGTGATCAAATACTACCAAAAGAAAGCTCTATTTGTGTGAAGAAAAGGACATACATTTCATTTGGATACAGCATTTCATGACTGCGCAATTGTCAGTTAAAATAGTGCAGTGCCAAATAGCAAAAAATGGCCTGGTCAGAAAGGGGGTAAAACCTTCCAGAGGTCGAGCGGTTAAGCAGTTGGTTGCATATAGATATATTTTTTGTTTGTTTTTCCTTTATATTTGAACTTCTGTAGTAGCCCTGCAAAGTGGATATTTTTACAATGTTAGATATCATTATTGCATCCACTGACACCAATGCTGGGGGTTATTGCATTCACTGACAACAATGTTGGGGGTTATCATTTCGCCCCCTAACTCCAATGCTGAGGGTTATTATTGCACTCACTAACGCTGATGTTGGGGGTTATTACTGCACTTACTGACACCAATGCTGGGGATTATAATTTTTTCCCCTGACACCAATGCTGAGGGTTATTATGGCACTCACTGACACCAATGCTGGGGTTATTATTTCATCCCCTGACACCAATGCTGGGGATTATTACTGTGTCCACTGACACCAAAGTTTAGGATTATTATTGCATTGACTGACACCAATGTTGAGAGTTATTGTACTCCAGATTTTTCATTGTGCATTGTAGTACACTGCAAAAAAAGCAGTAGGGCTGAAATTGCTGGTGCTGAGGTGTGAAACTGCCCCGATATTGTGCAGCCCGTGAAAGTTTTGGGGGGGCCACATTTGTAGCCTTCCATAATTTTCAAGTTGAACATCACTGCATTAAGGCAATCCATTCATTATGAATTGGATGCCAAAACACCTCAATGAACCAAAAAACACATATGACCCTTTTTTGGAATGGAGTGCACCTTAATGCATGGAGTATGTGTTGTAAGCTACTGTTATGCTAGGGGGACCAGACATCCTCAGATTGAGGACACTGTCCCCGGAGCCCGCCTGTCCCTGGATTGCAGGGCGGGTGCTGAGGCAGACGGGGGGGGGGGGGAACCCCAGGTGTCAGCATTTATTTGAATTGCCGGGTGCAACCATCACAAAGTCCCGCCTCCTGGTTTGCCTCCTTTGACAGGCAGCACACTTTTCCAATGCCGGGACATGTGCTGTCTGTCATAGGTGGGAGCCGATCCAGAAGGCAGGACTTCTGTGATGGCAGGCACCCGGCGATTCAAATGAAAGGGGTTATAAAGATTCAGGGTTTTAAAAAAACAAAACATGTCATACTTACCTCCTCTGTGCAAGGGTTTTGCACAGAGTGGCCCCGATCCTTCTTTTCTGTGGTCCCTCCGTGGCGCTCCAGGCTCCTCCTCTTCTCAAGTGTCCCATCGGAGAAGCGCTCTCCTTTGGAACAACCGCACGGGCGTGCTCCTGTGTCCTGCTGCTGCGTCCATAGACACAGACAGCAGGACTCGGCAGCGCCCCCTGGCACCCGCGTCATTGGATTTGATTGACAGCAGCGGCGGCCAATGGCTGTGCTGCTATCAATCTATCCAATCAGGACACAAGACACCGGCCGAACCTGGTGTGCTCCTTCCTGTTGTGGAAACACAGGGCTCAGGTAAGTATAAGGGGGGGCTTGGGGGGGCTGCTGAATGACAGAAAATGTTTCACCTTAATGCAAAGAATGCATTAAGGTGAAAAACCTTGAGGGTTTACAACCCCTTTAAAGCTGACACAACAGGAGATCGGCTCTCCTCTTCCTCTCCGATCCCCTGCACAGCTGAGGCTGCATTCCTGGGCACAGGTGAGGCTGTATTCCTGGGCACTGGTGAGGCTGTATTCCTGGGAACTGGTGAGGCTGCATTGCTGGGCACTGGTGAGGCTGCATTGCTGGGCACTGGTCAGGCTGCATAGATGGGCACTGGTCAGGCTGCATAGAAGGGCATAGCTGGGCCCTGCATTCTTTATGTAGCACACTGCTGAGCCCCGCATTCTTTATGTAGTGCACTCCTGAGTCCTGCATTCTTTATGTAGCGCGCTCCTTAGCCCTGCCTTCTTTATGTAGCGTGCTCCTTAGCCCTGCATTCTTTATGTAGCGCACTCCTGAACTCTGCACTCTGTTTTTTCTCTATCTTACCTGCATTTGGTAGTCATATTTCAAAAAATTCTAAGAAGTATCTTATTTTTAATCTTTATTTATGGATGATATGTGAGAAATAACGTATATATCATACATTGATTCCATAAACACATACACTGCATATATAATTTGAGGAAAATATGCTTATAAAATAATTTACCATTTAGCTAATAAAAAAAAAAAGATATGTCCCCGGATTTCATTTTAAAAATCTGGTCACATTATGTTATGCATTTGTGTTGGCTGCTACTGCATTAAGTGTTGGGTGTATTCACAATAAATCGTACATTGCTGCATTGATGTGATTCAGTTATACAATTTATTACCATAGTACAAAATGTCTTAATGGACCCCTTAGATAATCTGTTTTACCCAAACTGGAATGTCTGCACCATCTAATATGCCAACTTGTTTAGCACTTGTATTTTAACTTATAATAATGGATAAACTATCCCTTTTCAAAAGTGGCAAAATATGTTATTTTTGCATATAAACTTACATTTCCATAAACAAGGACATCAATTCTAATGCCGAAGGCCTTGATCAAAGTTCGAAACTCTGTGCCATCTAAACTCATGAAGTATCGAGCAAACCTAAAACACATGGTAAAGCATTATTTGATATGTTAGTGTAAAGTAATCTCTGCCTCCCAGCTTGGAAGTACAAGAGAATCCTGAAGAAAGTATAATCTTAAAAAACATTTACACGAATCTGCCACATGTTCTTTAGTATCAATAAAATGTAAAAAAAAATTTAGCATTCTGAAATTCAAACGCCACCTCAGGGGGCGACTTTTGAATTTCTGAATGCTAGAAAGTTTTATTAGCATTTATAATAAATATTTTTTGATATACTGCATTATGAGAGTTTTTTTATATTATATGGATAGCAACGCTATGAGGTGGCACTGGAAGTAGAGTGTTCAATTCTAAAATCCAAAATGGAAATGGTATAATATCCAGGCTCCGAAGTTCTATATGGGTGATCACAGAAGTCTCACTTATACTGATGAGAATTTATTTTTGGTAGAGTGCCAAAGCTATACAGTTCACTTATAATACAGTGGTGGAATATCTTTTGAGAAGATTATATTGGAGGAGTCTCACTACTAGCATTGCAGTAAGTTGCACATATTGTCACAAAGACTTTTATATTGGGTATTTCTGCTGGCAGTTTATGATTTGGGTTGTATGTAGGGTAAAGCCCGGTTCACACATGGGCGGCACGACTTGCAGGTCGCCTCAGCGAGGCGACCTGCAAACGACTGCCGGGGCGACTTGCGAGACGACTTCTGCATAGAAGTCTATGCAAGTCGCCCCAAGTCGCCCCCAAAGTAATACAGGAACCTTTTTCTAAGTCGGAGCGACTTGCGTCGCTCCGATTAGAACGGTTCCATAGCACAGAACGGGAGGCGACTTGTCAGGCGACTAGGTCGCCTGACAAGTCGCCCCAGTGTGAACCGAGCCTAAGAGTATCTTGTATTTCTTCCAGGATAAGCATGGATAGTTTGTTTATAATTACACAGGATTCCCATACAACTATGAATTTCAACGTAAGCTTTTTGTTGGTTTTATTCATCTCTTATTCAAAATGCAGAGGCAATCAGCTTAAAACAACACATGTGATGAGAGAGACTCAATTATCTCATTCACCTTAGTGTGTCCATTTGTGCTTAAGCTTAGTGGCAGGTTACACAATTTTTTGTGCCTGGGAGCTACTGTAGAACCATGAGACACAAGGGGTTTGAGTTAATGACACTTCGTACCATCTGATGGACACATTGCCATCTTGCGTCCACAAGGCCACCAGATTGTGCAGAGCCACAACTTTACAGTCCATGGTGGTTAAGATACAAAGATACTCAAAGCCATGTTTATTCACAGAACGGTCGCCTATGTCAGACACAACACAGTCGCAGTTCACCCAGTAACAGAATGTCTAGTCCAGAAACGTGCTCTTCTCTATGCTTTATTTAATAGCCATTATTAAAAAAAAGTCCAGCATAACAGTTCCTTTCATAGAAGCTGTAATACAACTTCTATGAATGTAGCAGCTGGGCAGAAAGGGCAGACCTAGTCGGGCACTCTTCATAAGAACCCCCAGCACACTGGAAGATGATGGAGGCTGGGGTGGGGAGGAGGTGAGGGCATGGATGGAGGAGGATTTCAACTATAAGAAGAAACATTAGCACAAGGGATACACCCTACTGACTGTAAGTTATTTTCCTTGTGCTGACTTTTCTGTTTATTTCATTTTGGCTGCACTTAGAATTTAAATTTGTTTGGGGGCTTTCACTAATAATTTTTACTTTGTGCTTAGCCAGGAGCATTCCCTTAAATGAGAGTTACCTGAAATTGTAGCCTTGTGACACATTGTTTTTTTCTGATACACTATCCAGTCTGGTAAAACTGTACTGAGGAACACAAAGATCCCAGGATTTGTCCAGGTCACACATCCAGCCGATCTTAATACTCAGTACTCCCCCCTGCAACAAGATATCACAAGACACCATTAAAATAATTCATTGTTATGTTCTTGTCCATCAAAATGACTACAGCAAGGTAAAAATAGCTGTAAAAAGTCATCATATACATTACCATGTGACTGGATAAAACTAGACATTTTACATATCTTCTGATTGTCAGGTCATGATGTCAGATTAGAACCTACTGACCACACATCTAAATCAGATTAAATAAGCAAAAGAATACTTGGATTGTGAAATGCTTGGGCGCCAGTACAGCACCATGCATAGATACAAATTACCACTCAATAGGTGCTGTTTAAACCATTCTAAAATATTATATGATTGTTTCTGTGGTAAAAGGTCAGATCAGAGGATAATAAACAGGTCATTGAATTAGTTGGGGAATATCCCTATTTAATTAAGAAAAGCCAGTAATTGTCTAAGGACAGTATCCAATTATATAAACAAATGTACATGGATAATATGAGAAGACATGGGTTAATATTTTACTGTTTATGTCACCCTAAAGAAAGAGCAAGAATGTCTTTCAATGTGATTTTACATAAAAAAAGGTTTAAGGTAGGATGTGGATACACTGGAACAATTCTTTGTTTTTCATACTGTTATCTGGGGTTTAGTTAGAGAGATTTTCCCTCACATTCTGTCCCTCTGACAATATGTTTCCGAGACAGGAAGTGTGAGTGACTTTTCCCTACATTACTGAAAAAAATATTTCAGTATGTGTTGCTGTTCCTCACACTTCCTGTCTTTTTTAGGAAATTGACCTTTCATATATAGCACATTAAAACATTGGGACCCTACCTTAAACTGGAGTGTCTCTAGTTAAATTCTCTTTTCTTGGCTGTAGCCAGCCTGAACTTTGTTTATCTCTTCTGTCCTTCTGCCTGGTACTAATGTTCTAGTAGTCAAAGTGGGATTATTCATTTTAATAAATGTTTACAATTGGCCTGCTGGAGGGTCTGTCCAGCATGCAGGACTTTTAAAAATACAGCTAACCTGCAACCGACTGCTGTGAGTTTCATAGGATTTATTGGACATGCATTATGCAAAGGGCAAAAAAGGAAGAAAAGATAACCAGTGTGAAAGGGCCCTAGCTCATTGCGATTTGTGGTATTTGCTAAGGTATTGGATCTTCTGAAAGTGATTGTAAATCTTTATAAGAGCTGTTTTTTCAGCAATGGGTCTTGATAGGGTCTTGGGGGGAGGGGTGTGGAGTGTGGCCCACACGTGGGTGACACTATCCCGAGGACGGCAGAGGGTCCTGGAGGCAGGGCTCTTCAGCCGAAACATGTTGGCGCCGCGCTCGAGACTCCTCACTCTCACTCCTGCTGCCTCCTTTCTCTATATACAAGCCCACCACGGCTGCCCGGGGGTGAGAATATGAGCAAGCAACTCTCCGGGCAGCTGCACACTGAATCCTCTGCCGCCCACTGCCCAGGTGCATGAGGGGAGGGGGTTCTGTACTGATGGAAGGGGAGGGGGGTTATCCTGAGGGGGGGCTATACTGATGGAGGGAGTGTTATCCTGAGGGGGGCTGGACTGATAGAGGGGTGGTTATCCTGAGGGGGGTCTTCACTGATGACTGATGGAGGGGGGTTATTATGAGAGGAGGGGGGTCTGCACTGATGGAGGGGGGTTATCCTGAGGGGGGGTTTCCTGGGGGGGGGGTCTGCACTGATGGAAGGGGGTTAACCTGAGAGGGGGGTTATTCTAGGGAAGGGGGGTCTGCACTGAGGTGGGGGGTTATCCTTAGGGAGGGTCTGCACTTATGGAGGGGGGTATCCTGAGGGGGGTCAGTCTGTACTGATGGAGGGGGTCTGCACTGATGGAGTGGGGTGGTTTATCCTGAGGAGGGTCTGTATTGATGAAGGAGGGGTGTGGTTTATCCTCAGGGGGGTCTGCACTGATGGAGGAGGGGGTGGTTTATCCTAAGGGGGGTCTGTACTGAATGAGGGGGTGGTTTGTACTGATGGTGGGGGGGTCTATATTTAGTGGAGGGGGTTTGTACTGAGGGAGGGGGGTCTCTACTGAGGGGCAACTATAGTTGGTAGAGGGGGGGTGACACCATGTTTTACCACACCGGGTAACACCAACCCTACTGACGCCACTGGTCCTCGCCTTCCTCCTCCTCGTGTGTGGGTATCATCCGCTGTGTCACGGGGATTAGGTCTGAAATGCCCGGGCGGCCACTGTATCAGAGTCCCGCCTCCTAGACCTGCTCTTGTGATAGATGGAACACTGATCCAATGCCGGGAAATTGAATCAGTGTGACGTGTGTCACAGGAGCCAGGATGTTACAGCGGCTGCCCGGGCGGGCAATTGAAATCCAAGCTCTGTGACACAGCGGGAGATCGTGATTCAGGCACTGGTAGGCTGCATTTGGTGAGCATTGCACTGATGAGGCTGCATTTGTTGGACACTGCACTGATGAGACTGCATTTGGTGGGCACTGCACTGATAAGGCTGCATTTGGTGGGCATTGCACTGGTAAGCTGCATTTGGTGGGTACTGCACTGACGAGGCTGCATTTGGTTGGCACTGCACTGATGAGGCTGCATTTGGTGGGCATTGCACTGGTAGGCTGCATTTGGTGGGCACTGCACTGGTGAGGCTGCATTTGGTGGGCACTCTACAGATGAGACTGCATTTGGTCTGCACTGATGAGGCTGCATTTGGTTGGCACTGCACTGATGAGGCTGCATTTGGTGGGCATTGCACTGGTAGGCTGCATTTGGTGGGCACTGCACTGATGAGGCTGCATTTAGTGGGCACTGCACTGGTAGGCTTCATGTACGTGCATGTGTCTACCTGTGTGTTAACTTCGGTTTATATGCATGTGTCTGTAAGTGAGTTAAATCAGAATTCTGTGTTTGTGTGTCTGCCAGTGTTTTTAATTTGGGATTGTGTGTGTGTATCTCTGAGTGTGTTAATATGGGTATTTGTGTGTTTGTAAGTGTGTTAGTTTGGGATTGTGTGGATGTCAATGTGTTAATTTGGGATTGTTTGTGTGGGTGTCATTGGGTTAATTTGTGATTGTGTGTGTTTATCTATCAGTGTCTGTGTGTGTGTGTGTGTGTATCTGTCATTGTAGCATGCACATGAACAAAAACCATCACAAACACACACAGAAATCATCACAAACACATACTGACATTACACACACACACAGAAACCATGACACCTAAACAATAGAAATTACTTTCCCGAGACAGGGGTACTTCTTTTTAGACCTGCAGGGGTACTTCAAGTAAAAGGTTGAGAAACACTGGCCTTGGGTATATTGATGCATATAAGAAAGACACATGGGTTGATATATAGATTGGACATAAAGGCTTGATGTGGGCATGACTAATTCCTTGCTAAGGCTGGGTTCACACTGGTCCGACAAACGCTCCGACATTGGGAGCTCATGTCGCATGACGTGTGAAATTTAATGTTTCCCTATGGGAGCCGTTCTAACTGGTCCGACACAAGTCGTTCCGACTTTAGAAATGCTCCCTGTACTACTTTGGTCCGACTCTGAACCTACTTCAGCCTATTGACTATCATTGAAGTCGGATCAAAGTCGGATCGCCGTCTTGCATGATCCGACTTCGGCACGCGACTTGTGCACAGATGATCTTGAGGGGGAACTCCGCGCCAAATTTTAAATAAAAATCCGGCATGGGTTCCCCCTCCAAGAGCATACCAGGCCCTTGGGTCTGGTATGGACCTTGAGGGGAACCCCCTACGCCGAAAAAACGGCGTGGGGGGTCCCCCCCAATCCATACCAGACCCTTATCCGAGCACGCAGCCCGGCCGGACAGGAATGGGGGTGGGGACGAGCGAGCGCCCCCCCCCTCCTGAACCGTACCAGGCCGCATGCCCTCAACATGGGGGGGTTGTTGCCTTGGGGGAGGGGGGCGCGCTGCGGCCCCCCCACCCCAAAGCACCTTGTCCCCATGTTGATGAGGACAAGGGCCTCTTCCCGACAACCCTGGCCGTTGGTTGTCGGGGTCTGCGGGCGGGGGGCTTATCGGAATCCGGGAGCCCCCTTTAATAAGGGGGCCCCCAGATCCCGGCCCCCCACCCTATGTGAATTGAGTATGGGGTACATAGTACCCCTACCCATTCACCTAGGGAAAAAGTGTCAATTTAAAAAAAAAAACACTACACAGATTTTTAAAGTATTTTATTAGACAGCTCCAGGGGTCTTCTTCTGACTTCGGGGGTCTCTCCGGTTCTTCTGCCGGGCTCCTCCGCTATTTTCTGCTCTTTTGCTATAGCGAAGGAGCCCGGTCTTCAATCTTCTGCCCTCTTCTCCTGATGTTGACAGCTCCGGGGGTCTTCTTCCGACTTCGGGGGTCTCTCCGGTTCTTCTCCGCGCTCTCCGGGTCTTCTGCCGGACTCCTCCGCTCTCTTCTGCTCTTTTGCCGCTCTTTTGCTTAAGCAGAGGAGTCCGGTCTTCGGTCTTCTGCCCTCTTCTCTTCTCCTGATGTTGACACGACGCTCTCTCCGGCTAGAATGCTCTCTGTGCGCTCTGCTCTGACTTATATAGGCGGTGACCCCACCCTCTTATGCCGTCACAGTCCCTGGGCATGCTGGGACTATGACGGCATACAGGGGGCGTGGTCATCGGGTGATGACCACGCCCCCTAAAACGTCACAGTCCCAGCATGCCCAGGGACTGTGACGGCATAAGGGGGCGTGGTCACCACCTATATAAGTCAGAGCGGAGCGCTCAGAGTGCATTCCAGCCCCAGAGAGCGTCGTGTCAACATCAGGAGAAGAGGGCAGAAGGCAGAAGATTGAAGACCGGGCTCCTCCTCTTTAGCAAAAGAGCGGCAAAAGAGCAGAAGAGAGAGGAGGAGCCCGGCAGAAGATCCGGAGAGCGCGGAGAAGAACCGGAGAGACCCCCGAAGAGAAGAAGGCAGCAGACCGGGCTCCTCCTCTTTAGCAAAAGAGCGGCAAAAGAGCAGAAGAGAGAGGAGGAGCCCGGCAGAAGACCCGGAGAGCGCGGAGAAGAACCGGAGAGACCCCCGAAGTCGGAAGAAGACCCCCGGAGCTGTCTAATAAATTACTTTAAAAATCTGTGTAGTGTTTTTTTTTAAATTGACACTTTTTCCCTAGGTGAATGGGTAGGGGTTCGATGTACCCCATACTCATTCACATAGGGTGGGGGGCCGGGATCTGGGGGCCCCCTTATTAAAGGGGGCTCCCGGATTCCGATAAGCCCCCCGTCCGCAGACCCCGACAACCAACGGCCAGGGTTGTCGGGAAGAGGCCCTTGTCCTCATCAACATGGGGACAAGGTGCTTTGGGGTGGGGGGGCCGCAGCGCGCCCCCCTCCCCCAAGGCAACAACCCCCCCATGTTGAGGGCATGCGGCCTGGTACGGTTCAGGAGGGGGGGGGCGCTCGCCCGTCCCCACCCCCATTCCTGTCCGGCCGGGCTGCGTGCTCGGATAAGGGTCTGGTATGGATTGGGGGGGACCCCCGCACGCCGCTTTTTCGGCGTAGGGGGTTCCCCTCAAGGTCCATACCAGACCCAAGGGCCTGGTATGCTCTTGGAGGGGGAACCCATGCCGGATTTTTATTTAAAATTTGGCGCGGAGTTCCCCCTAAAGATTCATACCAAACACAGTGCCGGGCATTGGCGGGGATCCAAGTCGGATCCCCGTTCATTGAAAGTCGGACACATGCCGGCTTCATGTCGCAGGGCAAAGTCGGATCCAAAGTAGGACGGCTGTCGTGTCGCACCAGTGTGAACCCAGCCTAAAGGATGAACAGAAGGACTGGATATTTTAACCACTTGCCGACCAGCCGCCGCCGTTATACTGGGGTAACATGGCTCGGCTGCGTGAATCGCCGTCATGTTCCGTTGCTTCCAGTACTCGCCCACAGAGCCGATGCAAGTGCCCAGTGGTCACAATCACCGCCCGGCTCCCGCGATCGCTCGGGGCACACCGAGAACCAGGATCTGTGTGTGTAAACACACAGTTTCCGGTTCTCTGAGGGGAGAACAGACAGATCATCTGTTCATACAGAGTATGAACATAAACAGTGATCTGTCATCTCCCCTACACAGTCCCATCCCCCCTTCACCTAGAACACACACTAGGGAACACAATTAACCCATTGATCGCCCCCTAGTGTTAACCCCTTCACTGCCAGTGACATTTTTACAGTAGTCAATGCATTTTCATAGCACTGATAGCTGTATAAATGCCAATGGTCCCAAAAATGTGTCATAATTGTCCAACGTGTCCGCCATAATGTCGCAGTCCCAATAAAAATCGTAGATCGCTGCCATTACTAGTAAAAAAATAAAATAAAAATAAAAATGCCATAAAACTATCTCCTATTTTGTAGATGCTATAACTTTTGCGCAAACCAATATATGCTTATTGTGTTTTTTGTTTTACCAAAAATATGTAGAAGAATACATATCAGCCTAAACTGAGGAAAAAAAAAAAAGTTTGTTTATATACTTTTGGGGATATTTATTATAGCAAAAAGTAAAAAATATTGAGTTTTTTTCAAAATTGTCGCTCTTTTTTTTTTTATAGCGCAAAAAATAAAAACTGCAAAGGTGATCAAATACCACCAAAAGAAAGCTCTATTTGTGAGAAAAAAAGGACGTCAATTTTGTTTGGGTGCAACGTCGCACGACCGTGCAATTGTCAGTTAAAGGGACAAAGTGCTCTGGTCAGGAAGGGGGTCAAATCTTCCTGGGCTGAAGCGTTTAAAGGGGATTCATAGTCCTTATTTTATCATATTATTTTGTAAATGCTCTGTTGGACTTGTCATCTGTTGTTGGGACTTTATAAATGCTACACTCTCTGGAAAAGAACAATGTCTCTCTGAGGTGTCAAAGATGATAACAACAGTGATCTTGCATTTTGAGCATCAAAGCTTGGTACATAGCAGCATGATTTTAGAGGCTTTAAATTGGTGTATCAAGGAATATTCGTTTTATCAGTTACCTCAAATCCCAATAATTTAAATGACATTGTTAGGAGCAGTTTTTACAGGACCACATAAATCCACTACATTTTACCAGAGAGAATTGAATTAATGCAAGAACATGACCATCTGAAAATGAAATATGATAAAATTAAGATAGAGCATGATAATTTAAAGTAATATTTTCAAAAATGTTTGAGGAGACTAGAAGGCATTATAGATACAGGAATAGCAGAAGGTGGAGGTCCTTTAGAGCTCAGTGGTTAAATGCAAATTACACATCTATGGCAGTAGAGTTAATTAGAAAAGAACTGTAAAAATGTAAATTTCTGTTTGTTTTTTCTTCAAACACAATACTTATGTACTGTACTTTGCTAAAGAATTTTGTGGAGAGTTTTGTTTCTTTTAGGTCATATTGAAGACGTGTGAATCTAAACACAGAAACATTAGAAGTCTACACATTTCGAAACCATTTCTTCCTGTTATATATACCCGTATATAACTGTTTTTTTTTTTTATCATATCCATTGTGAGACGCTGGGGGATGTTAACTAATTATTTAATAAAAGAGATAATATATTAAAAAAAACAATTAAAAAAAAAAATAATAATAAAAAAATATATATATATATATATATATATATATATATATATATATATATAAGAAAAAAGAAAATAGAAGGGGGTACTAAGGTGTTCACAAGCCAAGTAGATGGATTATTCAATGACTCAGGAAATGCTAGATTATCTATACAAACTGCGGTGCATGCAATTGTGATGTTACTCAAGGTAAATTGTTATATTGAATACAATTGTAATGTCGGTATGTTTTTCTATATGTTTTTCTCAATAAAAACTTGTTTTTGGATTAAAAAAAAAAGAAGTCTACACATTTCAACTTACATTGTTTGCTACTGCGGGGGGGATAACAAGAGGAATGGGAGCTTGTTTATGTACCCTGGATATATTGAGAAATGTGTAATTTGTGCTGCCACAATTTACACTATACAAAGAATTACAAGAACTTTCAGAGTTATTTTGTCTACGGGGAGAAATTAATTATTTAATTCAATTAATTATATATATATATATATTTGGGGGAATAACAAGAGGAATGGGAGCTTGTTTAATACCTTGAATAAATGGAGAAATGTGTAATTTGTGCTGCAACAGTTTACACTATACAAAGAATTTTCAAAATTCTGGTCCCTCTCAATATTAATAAATATTGCATATTGTGACTTTTTTTCCTTTTTTATTTTTTTATCAATTGTTTTTGCTTTAAAATTTTATTTCAGTATATTTCATTTGATGCATCTTTATCTTAAAACCAGAAAACGGAAAATTGTATACTCACCTTTCCGTAATTTTCCTTTCCTGATGCATCTCATGGCAGCACACACATCATGGCAACACACACATTGGGTTGTGACTCCGCCTCCACAACCTGATAGGACTGGTTAGCTATAAGATTTGAAGAGGAGTCCACCGCTGTATTCTCAGTAACTATCACCTTAGAAGAGTGGGTTTCTGTGTGCTACCATGAGATGCGTCAGGAAAGGAAAATTACAGAAAGGCGAGCATACAATTTTCCATTTTCCTGACGCATCATGGCAGCACACACATTGGGAAATAACTCGCTACATCGGTGGGTGCTTTCAGAAGATTTTATTTACTCAAGTACAGGGGATGGAAGAATTACTTTGAATGATTGATCTCCCGAACTCAACTGTAGTTCATTGAGCCAGGTCTATTCTGTAGTGTGACATGAATGTGGTTCTGGAAGACCAAGTTGCTGCCTTGCAAATGGTTTCTGAGGACACTCTACAGTACGCTGCCCAGGAGGTCGCCACTGCTCTAGTCTAGTGAGCCTTCAGTCCATCCGGCATTGGGAGCAGTTGTATTAGGTATGTTCTTTTGATAGTTTTAATTAACCAAGAAGCTATTGTTCTTGAAGAGGCTGCTTGACCTCTTTTTGTGCCATGCAGGATAACTAGAAGGTTTTCAGTCTTCCTGAATGGTTCAGTAGCTTCTAAGTAGGAAGAAATAACGGATTTAATGTCCAAGGGGTGTGGATCCCCTTCATTAGTGAGGAAGACTGGAAGATTGATCTCCGAATTGAAGTGGAAGGTAGATGCTACCTTAGGTATAAAATGTTCCGAGGGTCTGAGGACGACTCTATCCGGATAAAAAACTAGATGCGGCTCTTTAATTAACAGAGCTTGCAACTCCGAAACTCTTTTGGCAGATGTTATTGTGATCAGAAACGATAGTTTGAGCGTTAGATCCCATAAGGATATTGATTCCAAAGGAAAGAAGGGTTCTCTTGACAGAGCTTCTAGAACAATAGGTAGGTCCCAAGTCTGAAAAGTTGGCTTCCTGGGTGGCCTTATTTTCAGGCATGCTTTCAGGAATTGAGTTATGAGGGGGTTTAAAGCCCAACTGATTCCCATAGTTGCGGACAGGGCAGAGACTTGAACTTTGAGAGTGCTCGTGCTCGAACCTAACCCTCTTTCTAGGCCTAGTTGCAGGAACTCTAGAACTTGAGAGACTAAAGGAGAGAGTGGGTCCCAAGACTGTTGCTGAGCAAATGCGGTGAATCTTTCCCAGATTCTGTTATATGTGCTGTTTGTTGACCTTTTCCTGGCCTGTTGCAGTGTGGTCACTACCCTAAGTGAACACCCTTGATCCAGTAACCTTTCCCTTTCAAGTTCCAGGCTGTTAGGTGTAATCGTTCTGGTGATGGGTGTAGGAATTGACCCTGCGAGAGCAAATCCGGGCTCACTGGGAGTGGTAGTGGTTCTTCTGTGCTTAGCTGTAAGACAGTCACGAACCATGGCCTCTTCGGCCAGAACGGCAACACTGCTATGACCGTGGATGTCGAGTTCCTCAGCCTGGTCAGAAATCTGGCTATTAGGGGAATTGGAGGGAATATATAACCTAGGTGAAATTTCCATGGGTGGTAAAGACAGTCGATCCCTGCCGCCATTGGATAGGCGGCTCTCGCTAGGAATCGGGGACATTTGTTGTTCTCTGGAGTTGCTGCCAGATCTATATCGGTAATACCCCATCTGCGAGTGAGGAGAGCAAAAGCTTGAGGGCTGAGGGACCACTCATTGTTTGATATAAATATTCTGCTCAAGTCGTCCGCGAGTTGGTTCTGTATTGCTGGAACGTATATTGCTTTCAATTCCGCCAGGCAAACTTGAGCCTATTCGAGTATAGGGCGAACTTCTTTCATGAGTGTGTTGCTCCTGGTGCTGCCTTGTCTGTGGATGTAGTTTACCACCACAGTGTTGTCCATACGTGTGAGAACGTTCTTCCCTGCGAGGGATGGTCCGAATGTTAGGAGGGCCTGCCAGGAGGCCCTGAGCTCCAGTATGTTTGAGACTAAGCCCTGTGGGTGAAAGGACCAATGTCCCTGTGCTCCTTGTTGTTGGTAATGTGCTCCCCACCCCTGAAGGCTGGCATCTGTCGTGATTATTTCTGGTAGTGGGGGGACTATGAGGCTACAGCGTGTTAGGTTGCTGACTCGTGTCCACCACCACGTGGATTTTTTCACCGCCTGGTTGATGACTATCTGCTGGTTCATTGATGACCCATTCCATTGTCTTAGGAATTAGTTTTGGAAGATTTGTGAATTCCACTGGACCATCAGGAAGGTGGAAGACATTGAGCCCAGGATGCTTAGACACGTTCTGGCAGACAGGTACTCTGCCGTGCCGCCAAGAGGTTCTTTATTTTGTGAACCAACGGCCCTATCTTGTCTTGGGGAAGTCCGACCGTATTGGAGCTGGTGTCCAGTTTGGTGCCTAAGAAAATCATTTTTTGTGTTGGGGTCAGGCTGCTCTTTTTCCAGTTTACTATCCACCCGAACTGTTGAAGTGTGGAAATTAGTATTGTTCGATGTTGAAGCAGGGTTTGTTGGCTGTCGGCCAGGAGGATAATTTTGTCAAGATAGTGAAGAACTCTCAGTCCTTTTTCCCTTAGATGCGCTATTACTGGTAGCAAGACCTTTGTAAAGGTCCTGGGGGCCATTGATATCCCACACGGGAGGCTCTGGCAAAGTGTAGGTATTTCTGGAAGGTTTGGTGTACGGGAATATGCAGATAGGCGTCAGATAAATCGACCGAGAGCATCCAGTCTTTTGTTCCTATTGCTAGTAATATGGATTGAAGGCTCTCCATTTTGATGGATTCGACTAGAATCATTTCGTTGAGGTCTTTAAATCTGGCCTCAAGTCTCCCGTCTCCTTTGTCATTAGGAAAAGTGGAAAATAGAAACCTGTGCCCCTCTGTTCCTGTGGAACCTCTACAATTGCATGTTTCTGTAACAGTTCCAGGATATACTTGATTAGTAGTTTTCGTTTAGAGAGAGAAGATGATAGTCTGGTAGCTCTGTAGTGATCCTTGGGGGTTTGTTTTTGAATGTCCATCTGTGACCCTCTTGGATGGTGGATATCGTCCAGGGGTCTTTTATATGATCTGACCATACGTGAGCAAATAGCCTCAACCTCGCTCCTACTATCGTGGGCTGGGCATGCGTGCCATCAAAATGACTTTTGTTGATCTCCTGAATTGGGGGCTTTAGGTTTTTGCACCCTCTCAAAGGACAGTTGGGGATTTCGCCAGTTCCGTTCAAACTCCTTGCCAGGTCTATAAGAGCTTGCTTCTCGGTATCTTTCTGGCAGATGACGTCTAAAAGGTGGGTTTTTTTAGTTGTTTGGGTCTTCTATCAGAAGGGATGAGACCCGATTTACCTTCCGTAACCTTTAAGATTGCGGTATCTAGCTTAGGGCCGAACAAGTTGGTGCCATCGTAGGGGATTCTACACCAGCTGGATTTGGAAGTCGCATCTGTGACCCAGGGCTTTAACCACAGCATTCTCCTGGATATTACTTAGGCCAACATCGCTCTTGCTGAGGATCATATTATATCAACCGCTGCTTCTGCCATGAAGTCTCCCGCTAGGCTGAGTTCCTGCAGAGCAGATACGATTTCTTTTTGGTCGGCTGTTTCCAGCAACAATTTTTCAATAGTGGATGTCCAGCTGGTGATGGCTCTGCCAACTGCTGCTCGAGTGACTGCTGGCCTGCAGGCTCCTCCTGTTGCCGAGTAGGCTTTCTTAAGATCGAGATCTATTTTCCGATCCATTATGCCCCTGAAGGTAACGGCATCCTCAATCGACAGAGTTACGCCAGGCGCATTAATGAGGAATCCACCACTGGAGCCGAGATGAGAGGATTTACCGTTGGTTCTCTTAGTGGATAGAGCTTGGCTAGCCTGTTGTTCAGACTGGATTTTTTATCTGGTTTTTGCCACTCATCCTTTATTAACTCCTCGAGTTCTTCAATAAATGGGAAAGTTTTGGGATCCTTTTTCAGGTTAGGAAAGTTTTTCTTTAATTTGCGCCACCATGATGACTGATATGATGAGAAAGGGCAAGGCCGAGGAACTACAGTGCCCAGTGAGCCGAGGGATGAAAATAAATAAAAATAAAGGCTAATTAGCATACAGGGGAAGTTGAACCAGGTGACCATGAAACAGAAATTACAGAAGGTAAGAGGAGGAGACCGCTGCAAAAAGATAAGACCTGTTTAAGGCTTGTAAAGTATAGATGATTGTAACATACCCCTGAGACCATCAGAGTGGGGTTCCCTGCATAAAGCTCATTTAGGGAGTGTACAGTCAGGGCTTCCAACTAGGAGAGGCTGAACCTAGCTGGGGCGAAGCGGTAAGGGGGTTCCAAGCTTTTAACCAGTTGATCCACACAGGTGAGGAAAAAAAGGAGCCAAGATCGGTAACTGGAATCAGACGTATAAGACACAGCAAGATGCACACAGAAGCCAAACACACAAAGGTTGCTCAGCAAGGCAGCCTTGCAGTGCACACGTTATTATAGAGTTCCCTGATAGGGGCTGGGGTGGAGCCATGCTTTGAGGAGAGATTATTTAGGTGGCCAGGTGAGAGTGGCTGGCCTCTAAAGGTGAACACATGGAGGAGAGGTAAGCTGACAGACAAAGATTACTGCATAACCATGACAGCTTCGTTCAGTCAGAGGAAGAGCAGTGGAGAAGGTGGCCGGCTGACCGATGCCTTTAGACAATTTTTCAGTCCTCAGCGCCAAGGTCTGATTGGTTCAAGCAACCATCCCCAGCATCTGCATTACATGGTGCAGGAATATCTAGGGGCAAGAGCAGACTTGGAGACCTTTCCAACAGAGCATCCACTGGGTTACTGGGTCTTGAGGATGGACCACTGGCCAGAACTTGCTCAATATGCAATTGATCTACTGGCCTGTCCTGCATCCAGCGTTCTTTCTCAAAGCACATTCAGTGCTGCTGGAGGGTTTGCAATGAATCATAGAGTGCGCCTGTCCACAGACTCCCTTGATAGGCTCACATTCATAAAAATGAATCAGTCTTGGATCAGCAGCAGCTATCAAGCACCTGATGCTGATGTAACTGATTGATTTTTCTATGGATGTGGGATCCCTTGAAGACTGCCTATGCTGAGTGACTATCCTATTCCTCCTTAATCTTGATGATGCAGCTTCCAACAATATTTTTGGTTTAGGGCACCACCACCACTACCTAAGGCCAAATTTTTCTGTCCCTGTTTAACAGGGGCATGTAATTACAATTTACGATCTAATATTTTACAGCAGGGCCCATTCCTGCTCCCAAAAAAAGTATCTGTGAGGGGTTACAGTGTTGTGGCACCACCACCACCAAAGGCCCAATTTTTCTGCCCCTGTCCCAGCAGCAGAAAAAAAGGACAAGTGTGCCCCACAGCCACCTGCAGAAGATGCACCAAGTCCATGACCAGCACTGTGGACTGTAGACACAGAGCCTGCTTGCCCTCTTTTAGTGGCCTGTGAGCATCTGCCTTTCCTTTGTGGCCTTCCGGACATGATGGGGATTTTGTTTTTTGCAACACCACACTACACTGTATTGTGTACTGTGTACACCACCAGAAAAGTAGTAGCAACTGCACTATGGGTGCACGGTACTGTGTACACCAGCAGAAGTGTAATAACAACTATAGATGTACTGTATTGTGTACACCACCGGAAAAGTAGTAGCAACTGCACTATGGGTGCACGGTACTGTGTACACCAGCAGAAGTGTAATAACAACTATGGGTGTACTGTATTGTGTACACCACCAGAAAAGTAGTAGCAACTGCACTATGGGTGCACGGTATTGTGTACACCACCAGAAGTCTAATAGCAACTATGGGTGCACTATATGTATTGTGTACTGTGTACACCACCAGAAAAGTAGTAGCAACTGCGCTATGGGTGCACGGTACTGTGTACATCAACAGAAGTGTAATAACAACTATGGGTGTACTGTATTGTGTACACCACCAGAAAAGTAGTAGCAACTGCACTTTGGGTGCACGGTATTGTGTACACCACCAGAAGTCTAATAGCAATAGAGATGAGCTTCGTGTTCGAGTCAAACCCATGTTCAACTCGGACATTGTGTGTTCGGCCGTTCGCCGAATTACGAACGATATGGGCCATTCGTGCCAAATTCGAGTGCCGCATCACGTCCCATAATTCACTGCGGCATCGCAGTGCATTACTGGCTGATAATTGGCCAAGCATGCACTATGACCCACATGCTTGGCCAATCACAGCGCCGTCTGTACAGAGAGCCATAATTGGCCAAAGCCAGGGTGGCTTTGGCCAATTATGGCTCATGGGGTTTAGTACACGCCCCACACTATATAAGGCTGCCTGCACGGCGGCCCTGTGTAGTGTGTTCCGGCGTTGAGAGAGAGATAGATAGACAGAGAGACAGTGTCACTTACAGTGTATTGTGTATATATATACATCCTAGGTGTTGTGTGTGTGTGTATATATATATATATATGTGTATATATATATATATATATATATATATATATATATATATATATACACACACACACACACACTGTATTCAGTTTAGCTAGATCCGTTCCTGTTATTCTCTTCCTACTACTGACAGGCAGGTGTTTTTACAGTATTTACAGCTACCTGAAGAAAATTGCTGGTGTTCTTCTAGTCCTTTTAGCTACAGTATTTACAGTTAGTATTTACAGTGTGCACCTAAATCTACCAGAAGAAAATAAGTGGTGTTCTTCTGATCCTATTAGTACAGTACCACAGGCAGCTGCAGTATTTACAAGTTAGTGTAGTCGTCCTCTGCACAGTGTGCACCTAAATCTAACTGAAGAAAATTAGTGGTGTTCTTCTGATCCTATTAGTACAGTACCGCAGGCAGCTGCAGTATTTACAAGTTAGTGTAGTGCTTCCTCTGCACAGTGTGCACCTAAAGCTACCTGAAGACAATTAGTGGTGTTCTTCTGATCCTATTAGTACAGTACCGCAGGCAGCTGCAGTATTTACACGTTAGTGTAGTGTGTCCTCTGCACAGTGTACACCTAAAGCTACCTGAAGAAAATAAGTGGTGTTCTTCTGATCCTATTAGTACAGTACTGCAGGCAGCTGCAGTATTTACAAGTTAGTGTAGTGTGTCCTCTGCACAGTGTGCACCTAAAGCTACCTGAAGAAAATTAGTGGTGTTCTTCTGATCCTATTAGTACAGTACCGCAGGTAGCTGCAGTATTTACAAGTTAGTGTAGTGCGTCCTCTGCACAGTGTGCACCTAAAGCTACCTGAAGAAAATTAGTGGTGTTCTTCTGATCCTATTAGTACAGTACTGCAGGCAGCTGCAGTATTTACAAGTTAGTGTAGAGCGTCCTCTGCACAGTGTGCACCTAAAGCTACCTGAAGAAAATTAGTGGTGTTCTTCTGATCCTATTAGTACAGTACCGCAGGCAGCTGCAGTATTTACAAGTCAGTGTAGTGCGTCCTCTGCATAGGGTGCACCTAAAGCTACCTGAAGAAAATTGGTGGTGTTCTTCTGATCCTATATTAATAGGACAGGCAGGTAGCTACAGTATTTACAGTTAGTATACTGTGTCCTCTGCACAGTGTGCACCTAAAGCTACCTGAAGAAAATTGCTGTTGTTCTGCTCCTATTAATACCACAGGCAGGCAGCTACAGTATTTACAGTTAGTGTACAGTGTCCTCTGCACAGTGTGCACCTAAAGCTACCTGAATAAAATTGGTGGTGTTCTTCTGATCCCATATTAATACCACAAGCAGGCAGCTACAGTATTTACAGTTAGTGTACTGCGTCCTCTGCACAGTGTGCACCTTAGGCTACCTGAAGAAAATTGCTGTTGTTCTGCTCCTATTAATACCACAGGCAGGCAGCTACAGTATTTACAGTTAGTGTACAGTCTCCTCTGCACAGTGTGCACCTAAAGCTACCTGAATAAAATTGGTGGTGTTCTTCTGATCCCATATTAATACCACAAGCAGGCAGCTACAGTATTTACAGTTAGTGTACTGCGTCCTCTGCACAGTGTGCACCTTAGGCTACCTGAAGAAATTTGCTGTTGTTCTGCTCCTATTAATACCACAGGCAGGCAGATACAGTATTTACAGTTAGTGTACTGTGTCCCCTGCACAGTGTGCACCTAAAGCTACCTGAATAAAATTGATAAAATAAAATAATCCACTGCCTGGGAAGACTCCTCTTTGGACTCCCCCGAGGGTACAGAGCAGAGGGGCTGCATTTCTTACTTGTCCATGTCTGAGACAAATTGTGTTCTACCTGTGACACAAAACCCTCCAAAATGGATGCCAGGAAGTTCAGGGATGGGGATGGCCTTGAATACCTGAGGCTAGCAGTGGGGAACCAGAGGATGGGAGAGATGCCGCCAATGAAGTTTCATAGATGTTACAAAATGGACACAATGGAGAGGGGCATAGGAAGAAATTTGTATCCTCCGGGCACTTCACTGAGGTTCTTACTTGTTAATTACCACAAAGATAGTTTGTTATAGATGTGTACTTTTTTTCTGTCTGAGGTAGAAACCCTGACTGGAGGACTGTGAATGTGATAAGGGAGCTTCCAGGAAGTGGACCAGAATTAGATGACCTTCCATGCAGGAGCTGTTGCTGCTTTATTTTCTCCAGACCAGAAGCAGATACAATTATGCAAGTGTTCCTGTTTTGTAATAGTGGAACTGTAGCTGTAGATAGTTTCTCCTGTATGTTTCTGAATTCTGGTGACAGAAGAATCTCTGTCCTAGTGTTATTATTTTACATGCACAGTGTCAGATAGCCAAGTCCCTGTGCCTTTTACGGAGGGGTAAACCCCCTCCAGGTTTACCTGCCCTTAATCTATCCACTGCTATATGTGCTCCTATTTAAAGGATTAATTTATTTGAAAATGATAGCATTATGACTGCAGTATCCAGAAGAGTCTTGATGTGGGCACTGCAGCTTACCATATACAGTATTTGCAAATGTGTGCAAACAAAACCCTCTGCTATTAACCCGAATTGCTATACAATGCATTTGGCTGTTTTGCAAGCTGGCAGGTAAGTGTACTGGGAAATCTTTTGGTTGTTCTGTGCTTACTCAACCACTTCCATACCAGGCACTCCCCCCCCCCCCCCCCCCTTCCTGCCCAGGACAATTTTTAGCTTTCAGCGCTATTGCACTTTGAATGACAATTGCGCGGTCATGCAACACTGTACCCAAACATTATCATTTTCTTCCCACAAATCTTCCCACATTATCATTTTCTTCCCACAAATAGAGCTTTCTTTCTTTTGGTGGTATTTGATCACCTCTGCAGTTTTTAATTTTTGCGCTATAAACGACAAAAGACCGACAATTAAAAAAACAAAACTGATGGGCACTTTTAGGCGGCACTGGTGGGCACTGGATAGGCAGCACAGATGAGTAGCTACTGAGTGGCACTGATTGGCACTTGAATGGGGCACTGACAGGCATTACTGATGGGGCACTGACAGGCGTTTATTATAGGGACAGGCTGGCATGTGTTGGGCACTGATTGGCAGCTGATGGGCACCTTTTTTATGGGGGTTGTGCTGATAATCAATTTGCTGATAATCAGCACAGACCCCCCCTCTGACAGGTAGAGCCGCCGATCGGCTCTACCTCTCTTTGCAAAAAACCTGCCCCATGTGACACACAATGCAGAGGTTTTTGGGATGTCTTTTTTAATCATGTGACTGCAAAAGTGTTAGTAGACATGCGCACTAGCAAAAAATGTGTTAGTTTTTGTTTCATTCATTTTCTTTCGTTTTTTGGGTCATTGTTATGATCGAAATTCGTTATTTCGAAAAAAAAACCTAAATTCGGAAATTCAGAACTCCGGAAATTCAAAATCCCAAAATTCGGAAATTCTAAAATTCAAATTCAGAAAATTCGGAAATTCTAAAATCCAAAATAATAACTAACTAGCTAATAACTATTAAATTATAGGTATTGGAATTTCCTTTCAAATTTGACTGTTAGTGAACGTAATGAGTACGAATTTATCCGAAGTTACGAATTATCCGAAATAATGAATGCCGCATCTAAACGAATGAAATGTAATGAATTAATAAAAATAAATAATAATAATAAAAAGTTTTTATTCTTATTAATTCGTTATGTTCCATTCGTTTAGATGCTGCATTCATTATTTTGGATAATTTGTAACTTTGGATAAATTCATATTCATTATGTTCACTAACAGCCAAATTTGAAAGGAAATTCCAATACCTATAATGTATTAGTTAGTAATAGTTAGTATTAGTTATTATTTTAGAATTTCAAATTTTTGGGTTTTCGGATTTTCGTTCTTTTGAATTTTTGGATTATCGTTATTTTCAAATTTTGGGATTTTTACATTTCCAAATGTTCGAATTTATGGAAAAATTTGTTAAACAGGTTTTCGTTAATTAGAATATTTCTGATTTAATGGCCTGCTGGGAGAGCCTATATATTCGGGTGAGGTCAGGTGATCCAGGCATGGGTGGACGGGTGTCGTGTGCTAGGACGGAGATTGGGCCTATCCCAGGGGCATCAGGCTGCCAGGCTGTGTGAAGGCCTCACCAGAGTAAGAGGGGTAGCGCAGGGTTGGGACTGCAGCTTGCAGTCCAACCAAAAGTGATGGTTGTGCCGGTCGGAGAATCTGTCGGTGGTCGGAGGTAGAAGGGAAGCTGTCACCACGAAAGGACCAATTGGCTTTACCAGGGACCACAGTGAGTAACTGAAGCAAGTACCGGAGCAGTATTCTCACTGAACGGGCATGTGGAGAATCAGGAAACTTCAGGCGGTGATCAAGTCAGGGACCCAACCAGTGGAGGTGATGCTTGCAGAACGGCCTTGTGTGTCAAGCTAGGAACTGAGCCTGTCAGCAGGGGTGAAGCTTGAAGGTATCCAAAGTGCCAAGTTAGGGACCCAGCAGGGAAGCGTGGGTGATGCTTGAGGGAGATACTACCACAAAAGCCTTGAGAAGCTTACGGGATTCAGAGTTAGTGAATCAGAGGGTCCAGTGAGACCAGGAGCTCCAGGGGCTGAAGAACTACAAGGAGAAGTTGTAGTACAGCTGAGAGAGCTGTTACTTTGCGTTAGGAACTGTATAAATACTGTTACCATAGGAGACAGCAATCCTGCACGTTCACCTTGCTGAGGCCTTTCCCTGTACGGCTGTTCTCCTATTGAAGTCTCGACGTCTGCCATTTGAAATTGCAACTACTTAAAGGTGTTCTAGCCCTAACCTGCTTTCCCCTACAAAATATAAAAAAGGACTGTCAAAGAAATAAAACCTCTTTTACATCCAAGAAGTGTCTGGCGCCCAATGATTTTTACCACCTTTGCACCCACTATGCCTCACAACCCACCACTTAAAGAAGGATGTCAGTTATCTTTGGCCTTGAAGGCTCCCATTTGGCTGGAAGAGGTCATATCTTCTGCTACATATAGTTCTACTTTAACTACTTTGCGCCCCCTCTATACCCAAAAGACTGCTACACAGCGGGCTTAAAATTTTGCGTGCCCCAAGGGACTCAACAGATGACTGAGCAGGGTAAAGGGCCAATGACAGTGTACCCTTTACCATGTGATCAGCTGTCAGCCAATGGCAGCTGATCATGGAAGTAAACAGAAGCCGGTTTCCGGCTTTTTTTTTCTCTTTGCGCTGTCAGCATGAAGAAAAGAAGAAAGCTGTTAACCGGCTTCTGTTGGAGGGAAATTGTTCCCCTTAGTGATCACTAGTGCTGCCAATCAGTGTCCTCCAGTGCCGCTAATCAGTGCCCACTAGTGTCACCTATCTGTGCTCACTAGTACTGCTAATCAGTGCCACCTAGCAGTCCTGCCAATCAGTGCCTCATCATCGCCTCCGCATCAGTGCCTCCTGATCAGTGCCCACCAGTGCCGCCTTTCAGTGTCCCTCTCTGTGCTGCCTCAGTGCAGCCTCATCAATGCCTCCTGATCAGTGCCCACCAGTGCCACCTATCAGTGCCCATCAGTGCAGCATACCAGTGCCCATCAGTGAAGGAGAAAAACTACCTGTTTGCAAAACTTTATAACAAAATATGAAAGGTTTTGTTTTGTTTTTTCAAAACGTATGGACTTTTTTTGCAAAACAAAAAAACCCCAGTAGTGATTAAATACCACCAAAAGAAAGCTCTTTTTTTGTGTGTGAAAAAAAATAATAGGAATGTAATTTGGGTACAGTGTTGCATGACCACCCAATTGTCATTCAAAATGTGAGAGCGCTGAAAGACGAAAATTGGCCTGAACAGGAAAGGGGTATAAGTGCCCAGTAGCAAGTGGTTAAGTTGTCATTGAACTCAAATGTTTTCTAAGGCCGCGTACACACGAGCTGACTTTTCGGCAGCAAAAGTCCGACGGCCATTCTGGCAGACTTTCGTCAGACTTTTGACGGACTTTTGAACGAACGGACTTTCCTACACACGATCACACCAAAGTCTGACGGATTCGTACGTGATGACGTACAACCGGACTAAAATAAGGAAGTTGATAGCCAGTAGCCAATAGCTGCCCTAGCGTGGGTTTTCATCCGTCGGACTAGCATACAGACGAGCGGATTTTTCGACCGGACTCGAGTCCGGCAATGCAGAGGTTTTCGGGATGTCTTTTTTAATCAAGTGACTGCAAAAGCATTAGTAGACATGTGCACTTGCAAAAAATGTGTTCGTTTTTGTTTTTGTTTCATTCATAGTTAGTAATAGTTATTATTAGTTATTATTTTAGAATTTAGAATTTTTGGGTTTTCGGATTTTCGTTCTTTTGAATTTTAGGATTATCGTTATATTCAAATTTTTCGGATTTTCACATTTCCGAATTCTCGATTTTTCAAATGTTCGAATTTTTGGAAAAATTTGTTAAACAGGTTTTCGTTAATTCGAATATTTCTGAATTAATAAATTTGTCGGATTTCGTCCAAAAACTAATTTGGAACGAAACGAATTGCACGTGTCTATTAATCAGCTCTAAGCAGCCATGGGAAAAAGAATGGAAGTACTTGCAGTGACATCTGCAGAGTCTGGAGTTTACTGCTTGCTTTGCTCACCTATCTTAGGGCCCTTTTACACTGGGGTGGGCATCGGCGGTAAAGCGCTGCTATTGTAAGCGGTGCTTTACCGTTGGTATGCGGCCGCTAGCGGAAATGGTTAAAAACTAACGCAAATTGCACACTCCGCTCCTTCACCGCTCCGAAGATGCTGCTAGCAGGACTTTTTTTACCGTCCTGCCAGTGCACCACTCCAGTGTGAAAGCCCTCGGGGCTTTCACACTGGAATGAAAGCAGCGGCACTTTCGGGTCGGTTTGCAGGCGCTATTATTAGCGCAATAGCGCCTGCAAACCGCCCCAGTGTGAAAGGGCCCTTACAGTGCAGTGAAGAGCTAGTAAATGGCGTCACATGACAGTGGCATAAGAGAGAAAAAGAGGCCCTTGTACTTGTTCATCCCTAATTTTATTGTCATATTTAAATTTTTTAAAATTTGAGAGAGTGTTATTGGGTTTAGTAACACTTTAATTGATCCCTTCTGGTCTGAGATTCTCTAGATAGCTTTAGCTCAGCATGTTGTCAGGTTAGGCATCTAATGGCCCCATAGGTAGCTAGAGGTCAGGTTGCGTGGCAGATTAAAAAAAAGGCAGGGATTAAGAAACCTAGTAGAAGCTGAGTTGCAGTGTCACACAATAGACTAACCCAGTATTCAGCTCTTCGGAAGCAAAATGGACATCACACCTGCATTCATCTCCCAGGGGCCCCTGCAACTCAACTTTTCTGAAACTTTCAACTGGAGGTATCTTTGCTAAATAACTGTATATACCTGGGTACATGTGCACCAAACCACCAAGACCCTGGTTGGGTTGATTTTCTGATGTTCTATATTTGTATTGTGGATGTAGGTATTTTTACTATTTTTATATCCTATAAAATGTGTATTACTTCCATACTGGTGTGTATCTTCTGTATATACATTTGGTTAATGTTATATGCTGAGTGCAATAATTCCCCTTCTCACAGTTTAATCATTGCTTAATTTTCCAGGAAGGGAATCCCTTAAGCTCACAGGGGCCCTGTCCTGGGTGGAGGCACTGCCAAATTTATTATCAAACCCACTCTTCCATTTAGAAAAGGCTCTAGTCTCTCTGGTTACCTACAGGTAAGATGCAAACACAACAGCCAGAAGGAAAGTGGTTAAGCACTAGGTGGTTCCAAAATGAAAACAAATTTTGCATTGTGGGTAGTATTTGGCCAGTACTGTTAACACAGTACAAACAGGCAAAGGCGCACATGGGGTGTGCCCGATGTACCTGGACACACCCTAATCACCCCATGCGCATTAGGATTAATACTTTGTGCCTAGCAGGGGCAGTGGTCAAGGCCGAATTGTGAGTCGGACAGTGCAGCCTTCCCCTCATGAATGGAAGAGGAGAGTGGTTGGCTCCATCTCCCTGCCTATATTCCTTAGTGTCCGCCCACACTGCAACCTCTGGCGTACAGCCAGTGTCGCTGTGCCTGTGAAGCAGCTTGTGTGAATGGGGAATTTGAAACACAGCAGCAGCGCTACATCCTGCACATGTCGAACAGCCTTGTGAGTGGAAAAGGTGACTGAACTCACCCTGCATAGGCTATGGGTGCCACTGGGCTTGGGATGCCCTCGGATGAGAGTCTAGGGAGTTCCACTACTGCTGGAGGGCTATCCCCCAGTTCCACTCACTCACCGTCTTCTGTCTACATGACATGGTACATAGGTGAGTATAGGGAACAGACCTTATCACAGTGCTGGAGGGGTAGAGGGTCTCTATGCTGGAGGTATTGGGGGGGAATGAGTCCAGAGGACACATTGGGGAGGGGGAATGGTTAGAGGGGTCACAGTGCAGGCGATTTTTAGGGAGAAATAATAGGTAGAGGGATCACAGTGCAGAAGTATAGGGTGTCGTGGGGAATGGGTAGATGGGAAGAGGGATCAAAGTGCAGGGGGTATCGGGGGGGAATAGGTAGAGGAGTTAAAGTGCTGGGGATAACTGTGAGGAAGAGGTGTCATAATGCGGGGTATTGGGGATAGAATGGGACATAGTGAGGAGGGTATGGTAGGGATGGGTAGAGGGGTCACAGTGTGGGGGGGATTTGGGGAAATGGGTTGAGGAGTCACAGTGCTGGGGACATCTGGGAGGTAGAGAGGTGACAGTTCTGTAGGTATCTGGGGTGTAGAAGGGCCACAGTGCAGATGGTATCAGGGCGGTTAGAGGGGTCACAGTGCTGAGTGTAGTTAGGACAGTCCTGGGGGTATCAGGGATGCAGCGGGGTTACAGTACTAGAGGTATCTACTGTAGAGTGAATATGGTAACAGTGCTGGGGGGAAATCTGTGGGTGTGGGGTTGTTTAGTCATGCCCCTTAAGACCCTCCCACTGTTAAGTTTGATCACGACCACTTTTTGCCACAGCACACTACATGTGCCGCAGGTCATCATTGCCTCCCTGAAGTGTGCCTCATTCTCAAGTTCTAAAGTTGCGAGGTATGTAAGAAGTGTGTGTGTGTGTGTGTGTGTGTGTGTGTGTGTTTGTGTATGTGTGTATATATATCAGTGGTTCTCAACTCCCGTCCTCAGCACCCACTAACAGGCCAGATTTTAAGTATCACCTTGGGGGGAGATGCAGACTAGAATACTGCAATCACTGAGCAGCAAATGATATCACCTGTGATGTATTTCAGTTATCTTGCAAACCTGGCCTGTTGGTGGGTCCTGAGGACAGGAGTTCAGGAGTTGAGAACCACTGGTATATATATATATATATATATATATATATATATATATATATATATATATATATATATATATATATATATATATATATATATATATATATACACATACATACATACATACATACATACATACATATGTGTGTTTGAGCTTTGGGGTGCACACCCTAATGCAACAGGCTGTGCAAATAGGGTTCATTATGGTATATAAAATAAAGCCTATTATCTGCCAGCATGTCTTTGGAGTGTCGGAGGAAGCCCATGCATGCACAGGGAGAGCATACAAACTCTATGCAGGTAGTGCCATGGTTGGCATTTGAACCGACAACCCTAGCGATGCCAGGCGGAAGTGCTAATCACTTGACTATTGTGCTGCCCCTAAGAGCATGTAAAAAGCTAAGCTGAAAATTTTAAATATATTTTTATGCTACTAGTTATGCTATGTGAATGAGAATATGTAACAAATGTAGAGTAGTTGTTATCCCCATTGGCTTCAAAAGTGGAAATATACTCTACGAAACCAGATCAAACTGACAAAAAAATGCCTGGCATAAAGCCTAAGATCACCACTTACTATAGTTACTACTTAGTTTCATGATAGTAGAAGCCTTATGAAAAATGTTTTATTTTTTTTGCTGGGGATGGAGGGACAGTACAGAAGGAGGGAAGGCAGGAGAGAGTCACAGAATGGACTTAGCTGGTATCTGAAACTACTGGAGGAGGGTACAAAACTCTCCTTAATCATTTAAGATCAAGGAATATCAATTTATCCACAATGTCTATAGGCAGCCAAGTCCACTTCTCAGATAAAACACCCACCTGCCATGCTAAAAACCCATCTCCAAGACTACACTGGAGGCCGGACAATGGAGAACTCCTAAAGCATATTAGGAGAGCTAAGGCCACTTGTCCAACCTACTGACACAGAATTCCATGGGTTCGTTGTTGCACACCCATGTAGTTCTCTACTTGCTGCTGTAGCTGCTGCTGGTGGATGCTGCAGACTGTACACCACAGGGTTGCTGAGGTTGGAAGAAGTCTCCTTACACAACCTATCCAGTGCACCATGGGGGTGTTACTAGGAAAAGAAAATGCTGCTCCAGGTGAGTGATGGAACCAGGTAGATTGGGAAATGGACTCCTCGCAGGGGTGGTACTGCTGCTAGCACTGCCAGTCTTTTAACCATTCTCAGTGGCATCTGGAGAGATGGGAACATATTGGATTGTCAAAATAAACTATTTTTTGTATTACTACAACTGTGCTAATGTTATAAAATAGAAGTGTATGCTGTGGCTATACATTTTCATTAAGTGGTTAAAGTAATGCTGATTTTTTAAAATCAAATTTAAAGAGCAGTTTATATAACTAAAAACACCTGGTACCAGCAGGTTGCTGAGACACTTACTCCATTCTTCTTGTAGGCCCAATGAAATAAAAATAACTTAACATTCCAGGTGGAAATTTTAGAGCAATTAAGCCAGAAAGCCATTTTTCCCAAAAGTATAATACATGGGTTATTAAGGGGGGTGGTGGGCACCATCAAAAAGTGCTTGTGATGCAGAAACCAATCAAATGTTAGATTTTACCAGTCACCCTTCACTATTCACTAGTGAAATGACTATAAAGACCCGACAGATTCTAAAAGGCAGCAAAGAAAATTTCTACCTGGTTTAATTGTTTAAATTAGTCCTGATTCTGCCACAGTTTACCATCTATTCACACTCTGGGCATACCTTATCAGCTAATGTAGTGAAGTTTTGACCAGCGTATTTCGCAATGTCACCTAGTCTGAAGATTGGACAAAAAGCATCCTTTTCTTGATGGTAGAGACATTTCAGACTATTTGGCAGGTTCCCCCTATTGGATTATAAGAAAAAGAATGTTAATTAATATGTAAACAAATGAATGATATTCCATTCAAAATTATTTTTTGATTTGTAGTGGACATGGATAGACTAAATCACACATAGCCTTTTTACATTATGCAAGGGGCCTCAGGGTGTATGCATACTTATACACACAAAACAGTAGTTGTGTGTATATTTATTCTGGGTAGCATCCCAAAGCAAATATTCAGTAAACAAAAAAATTCACCTGCACTATAGTGTACCACATATGCAAATGCTCTGTGCATTGTGGTACGCTGCTTTGTCAGGTGCTTTGTAATGCAGCTGCATTTTTTTGCAGCTAGGACTGAACCATAAAGATCTTACCACTTCCTAAAAAATGCAAGGAGTCACTGAGTGGGTGAACACTTGAACTATCAGTTTAGGATGGTGCACATAAGTCCTAGCAATAAACTTATCTTATTTGCTACCTTTTTGTCTGTTAAAGCAATTTGCTATACCTGTTCGATAATTGCAAAAAAATACCTGATAATCAAGTCAAAAAATTCAGAGCTGTTCTGTCTCCTGTGCATCTGTTATCTCAAGGAGTCTAATTAGCTCTCCTAGTTCTTATACTGGACTACAGAATAAATAGTATTTGTAGTGTAGAGATGTAGAGAGTGGGGGAGTTTCAGTAGGCTAGCAGGGCTGACACCACCAAGTGCCCAAGAAATGCTGGCTGCATTTCTGACTGGTCAATAGGTATTTTTCTGTAATAAAACGTGGGGGAACATGCAAGCGTTTATTGCAAATATGCTGTGCATATGTTTCTTTTTTTTTTTTCTCCAGACATATACTCCAACCTCTTAAAGCGGAGTTCCGCTTGAAAAAAAAAATTAAAAGTCTGCAGCTACAAATACTGCAGCTGCTGACTTTTAATAATCAGACACTTACCTGTCCCAGGGTTCAGCGATGCGGGGAATCGCAGCCCTGCTCCTCTCCCCCTCTGCTAAGCGGCCCCAGAATTGTAACTGTGGGCGCCCGGCTGTGGCTTCACAGCCGGGCACCCACTGCGCATGTGCGAGCCACGCTGCACACCGTGACTGACCGCACAATCATCTGGGACCTGTGACGTGTCCCAGATGATTGCCTAGTGGGAGGGGGCAGAGCTGATCTCCCTTCCTGCGCCGAGGGAAGTGACGTCAGGAGCCCAGGTGCTGAAGGAGGCAGATTATGAGGGATCCCCTAGCAACAGGCATTAAGAGGTGAGTAAAAAAAAATTTCTCCAAATGTTTTTTTTTATTTTTTAATGCACATTAATGAAATTTTTTTTTTTGGGGTGGAACTCCACTTTAATGCCCCGTACACACGGTCGGACTTTGTTCGGACATTCCGACAACAAAATCCTAGGATTTTTTCCATCGGATGTTGGCTCAAACTTGTCTTGCATACACACAATCACACAAAGTTGTCGGAAAATCCGATCGTTCTAAACGCGGTGACGTAAAACACGTACGTCGGGACTATAAACGGGGCCGTGGCCAATAGCTTTCATCTCTTTATTTATTCTGAGCATGCGTGGCACTTTGTCCGTCGAATTTGTGTACACACGATCGGAATTTCCGACAACGGATTTTGTTGTCGGAAAATTTTATCTCCTGCTGTCCAACTTTGTGTGTCGGAAAATCCGATGGAAAATATCCGATGGAGCTCACACACGGTCGGAATTTCCGACAACACGCTCCGATCGGACATTTTCCATCGGAAAATCCGACCGTGTGTACGGGGCATAAGAATAAAAGGACATGCTATATTCAATTTATAATAAAAGAGTGAGGTATAATTTCAGTCAACAATTAGAATGAGGTTGAAGTTTATCAGTACCATATTCCGTGGGTTTGATATTTAAATTCCTTGCAATTTTTTTGTGCAGACTTGTTCTGTAGATTTTTTTAAAAGCATAATGCACTGAATGGCCTTGGAGTCATTGTTTAGAAAGGATGATGAGCTGATTTTTTTTTTTTTTTTTCCCGCTGTATGACACTGCATTGTTTGAAAAAATAAATAATAAAGTTCAAAGAACATGCATCTAAGCCACCTCACATTTTTTTTGATTCAAATACAATGCATTTCTGTTATCTCTTTAGGTAAAATAAAAGTTAGGCATACACCCTTTAGGCGTATTATGCCTGAGTAAAACTGTCCTGCTGCTAGCCAATTTTATAATGCTGTATACATTGCAGTATCTTAATCCTTGTAGTAACGACCATGCATGTGCTCTTTGTCTCTCATAAACTTGGGCCTATTTTTGCTATTTAAAATTGTCCTACTGCTGGTCAATTATACATTGTAATGTTATCTACAATTATTTAATTCTTGTAGTAAAATACCTGTCTGTTCACCTTTTTCTCTAGTACACTTTGGCCAATTCTCTTGTGTAACAACTGTGCTCCAGCACACCAATTTTATGCTGTTGTATTATCTGCGGTCTTTTAATTCTTAATGAGAATGTTATAGAAATTAGCCAGCAACATTACAGTTCTGCATCAGTGAGAACAAGCGCAGCCACAGTGGCTAATTTTAATTTACTGGCCAATTTCTATCTGCTAGTTAAAGCGAGGCCATTATGGTTTGATAAAAAGCATGTATCTCTGCTAAAGCTACCTGAAAAAAAGTATTTGAATTAATCAGATTGGAGTGCTGCTTTATGTAAGCCAAGCTAACAACACATTACCTCTACAGCCAAATGTATACTCCCTGTGTAATCTGTCACTGAGACTGTGTGAAAAATGTTCTGTAACACCATATACTGCTTTAAAGCACCCCAAGCATGTTACATAGTAAAGAAAAGCCGGCACTCAAAAGCTTCTTCTTTGCAAATATTCCAGTGTAAACAGCAGTTACAGCATGGCAGAAGCTAACGCGTTTTGGCTTAAAGCCTTCAAATCAAATCAAACTTATTATTCTTATTATTAAGAATAGGCATGGCGCATGAATAGTTACAATTAAGATCAGATCGAAAACACCAGGGGGAGGTGTGATTGATCAGGTCAGACTTCAAAAGAGTAGGATGCACAAAGAGAAAGCATACATTAACCCCTAATATACTACAAAAAAGAATTTGTTTATTTTCAACACAGCCCTTGAACATGCATGAAAAGACCCTCTGATGTGTTTTTTTTTTTTTCATTTTTGTTTTCTGCATTAGTATATGTCACCATGCCTTTTTTGACAGTAGTTGGCTTTTTAGACAAAATTTTTTTTCCAGAACTTCACAACATAATTTGACCCATTGTAATGAATAGGGTTCTAAGTTTGGGTTCACTGAATTTTGAACAAGATTCACCTAACCCTGAGCATATTCACCCACCACACATATTTTAAGTTATAATTGCAGCATTTACCTCAAAGTAGTTATATTTTGTGATTTTTCACATCTTTAATTGGTTGCCGCCTGCCCACTGTCAAATGACGGCGGGGCGGCGCTGCTCTTGTTCTGGGACAAAGTCATATGACGGCGTCCCAGAACGGCCGCTCTCGCGGGGGCACGCAGCGCAGCGGCCGCGCCATGTTGCTAGGACATGGCACGACCTCGATCTGTGGAAAGAACTGCGTTAGCGGCTCTTTAAACATGTAATCGGCTGTGTCCAATTAAGTTATGTAAACAAGGAAGTGCCAGTAATCGGCGCTCCTCGCCTCACACTGACAGAGTATGTGGCGAGGAGAGCCGATCAGCAGCATCCCCACGCAGGGTAACATTTAGGGATGTAATCAGGGCACTGATCATCAGTGCCCTGATTACAATAGTGAAAAACAGTGTCATAAATCAGTGCCCACCAATGCCCACCAATGCCAGCGATCAGTGCCCACCAGTGGCAGCAATCAGTGCCCACAACTGCCCACAAGTGCCATCAATCAGTGCCCATTAGCGATGCCAGTCAAGGCTTCCCATCAATGCCCATCACTGCTGTCAATCAATGCCCATCAGTGTTGCCCATCAGTGCCACCCATCAGTGCCCATCAGTACCGCCTATCCGTGCCACCTATCACTGCCCACCAGTGCTGCCTATTAGTGCCCACTAGTGCCGCCTGTTAGTGCCAACTAGTGCTGCCTATCAGTGCCACCTAAAAGTGCTCATCAGTGCCACATATCAGTGCAACCTATCAGTGCCCATAAGTGTGGCATATTAGTGCCTCCTCATCAGTGCCACCTAATCAGTGCCCATAAGTGCCGCCTCATCAGTGCCCATAAGCGCCACTTCATCAATGCCCACCAGTTCAGCCTATCAGTGCCCATCAGTGCCGGCTCATCAGCGCACATCAGTGAAGGAGAAAAATTACTTTGTTACAAAATTTACTGACAGAAAAAAGTGAAAAACCATTTTTTTGCAAAATTTTTGGCCTTTTTTTTTTGTAAAAAATAAAAAACCCAGCAGTGATTAAATACCGCCAAAAGAAAGCTCTATTTGTGTGAAGAAAATGATAAAAAATTTGTTTGGGTACAGTGTAGCACGACCGCGCAATTGTCATTCAAAGTGTGACAGCGCTGAAAGCTGAAAAATGGCTTGGGCAGGAAGGGGGTGTAAGTGCACTGTAGTGGTTAATTACTTACCACTTTAGCTACTATAATAACTATCGTTTAACCACTTGCCGACCGCCTCACGCCGATGTACGTCGGCAGAATGGCACGGGCAGGCAGAATCACGTACCTGTACGTGATCTGCCTCTTGTGGCCCCCCCTCGCGATCGCTCCCAGTCAATCAGCTTCTTCCTCTGCTGCTGTATGCTAAACAGCAGCAAAGGAAATTATGTCATCTCTCCTTGGCTCTGTATTTTCCGCTCCGGCGCAGAGGAGAGAAGACTGCAATGTGAGTGCACAACACTACACATCACAGTAGAACATGCCAGGCACACTTTACACCCCCCATCACCCCCCGATCCCCCCGATCACCCCCCAATCACCCCTCCCCCTCCTGTCACACTGACACCAAGCAGTTTTTTTTTTCTGATTACTGCATGGTGTCAGTTTGTGACAGTTAGTGTGTTAGGGCAGTTAGTGTTAGCCCCCTTTAGGTCTAGGGTACACCCCTAACCCCCCTAATAAAGTTTTAACCCCTTGATCACCCCCCGTTGCCAGTGTCGCTAAGCGATCGTTTTTCTGATCGCTATATTAGTGTCACTGGTGACGCTAGTTAGGGAGGTAAATATTTAGGTTCGCCGTCAGCGTTTTATAGCCACAGGGACCCCCATATACTATCTAATAAATGTTTTAATCCCTTGATTGCCCCCTAGTTAAACCTTTCACCAGTGATCACTGTATAACTGTTACGGGTGACGCTGGTTAGTTAGTTTATTTTTTATAGTGTCAGGGCACCCGCCGTTTATTACCGAATAAAGGTTTAGCCCCCTGATCGCCCGGCGGTGATATGCATCACCCCAGGCAGCGTCAGATTAGCGCCAGTACCGCTAACACCCACGTACGCAGCATACGCCTCCCTTAGTGGTATAGTATCTGAACGGATCAATATCTGATCCGATCAGATCTATACTAGCGTCCCCAGCAGTTTAGGGTTCCAAAAAATGCAGGGTTAGCAGGATCAGCCCAGATACCTGCTAGCACCTGGGTTTTGCCCCTCTGCCCGGCCCAGCCCACCCAAGTGCAGTATCGATCGATCACTGTCACTTAAAAAACAATAAACGCATAACTGCAGCGTTCGCAGAGTCAGGCCTGATCCCTGCGATTGCTAACAGTTTTTTTGGTAGCGTTTTGGTGAACTGGCAAGCACCAGCCCCAAGCAGCGTCAGGTTAGCGCCAGTACCGCTAACACCCATGCACGCACCGTACACCTCCCTTAGTGGTATAGTATCTGAACGGATCAATATCTGATCCGATCAGACCTATACTAGCGTCCCCAGCAGTTTAGGGTTCCCAAAAATGCAGTGTTAGCGGGATCAGCCCAGATACCTGCTAGCACCTGCGTTTTGCCCCTCCGCCCGGCCCAGCACAGCCCACCCAAGTGCAGTATCGATCGATCACTGTCACTTACAAAACACTAAACACATAACTGCAGCATTCGCAGAGTCAGGCCTGATCCCTGTAATCGCTAACAGTTTTTTGGTAGCGTTTTGGTGAACTGGCAAGCACCAGCGGCATAGTACACCCCGGTCGTAGTCAAACCAGCACTGCAGTAACACTTGGTGACGTGGCGAGTCCCATAAGTGCAGTTCAAGCTGGTGAGGTGGCAAGCACAAGTAGTGTCCTGCTGCCACCAAGAAGAAGACAAACACAGGCCCGTCGTGCCCATAATGCCCTTCCTGCTGCATTCGCCAATCCTAATTGGGAACCCACCACTTCTGCAGCGCCCGTACTTCCCCCATTTACATCCCCAACCAAATGCAGTCGGCTGCATGAGAGGCATTTTTATGTCCTCCCGAGTACCCCTACCCAACTAACACCCCCAAAAAAGATGTCGTGTCTGCAGCAAACGCGGTTATAGGCGTGACACCAGGTATTATTTTCCCTCCTGTCCTGACAATCCTGGTCTTTGCATTGGTGAATGTTTTGAACGCTACCATGCACTAGTTGCGTATTAGCGTAGGGTACAGCATTGCACAAACTAGGCACACTTTCACAGGGTCTCCCAAGATGCCATCGCATTTTGAGAGACTCAAACCTGGAACTGGTTACAGTTATAAAAGTTACAGTTACAGAAAAAAGTGTAAAAAAAAAAACACAAAAAAAAAATATAAAATATAAAAAAAAAGTTGTTGTTTCATTGTTCTCTCTCTCTATTCTCTCTCTATTGTTCTGCTCTTTTTTACTGTATTCTATTCTGCAATGTTTTATTGTTATTATGTTTTATCATGTTTGCTTTTCAGGTATGCAATTTTTTATACTTTACCGTTTACTGTGTTTTATTGTTAACCATTTTTTTGTCTTCAGGTACGCCATTCACAACTTTGAGTGGTTATACCAGAATGATGCCTGCAGGTTTAGGTATCATCTTGGTATCATTCTTTTCAGCCAGCGGTCGGCTTTCATGTAAAAGCAATCCTAGTGGCTAATTAGCCTCTAGACTGCTTTTACAAGCAGTGGGAGGGAATGTCCCCCCCCCCACCGTCTTCCGTGTTTTTCTCTGGCTCTCCTGTCTCAACAGGGAACCTGAGAATGCAGCCGGTGATTCAGCCAGCTGACCATAGAGCTGATCAGAGACCAGAGTGGCTCCAAACATCTCTATGGCCTAAGAAACTGGAAGCTACGAGCATGTCATGACTTAGATTTCGCCGAATGTAAACAGCGCCATTGGGAAATTGGGAAAGCATTTTATCACACCGATCTTGGTGTGGTCAGATGCTTTGAGGGCAGAGGAGAGATCTAATAGACCCCAATTTTTTCAAAAAAGAGTACCTGTCACTACCTATTGCTATCATAGGGGATATTTACATTCCCTGGGATAACAATAAAAATGATTAAGAAAAAATAAAAATGAAAGGAACAGTTTAAAAATAAGATAAAAAAGCAAAAAGAAAAAAAAGGAAAAAAAAAAGCACCCCTGTCCCCCCCTGCTCTCGCGCTAAGGCGAACGCAAGCGTCGGTCTGGCGTCAAATGTAAACAGCAATTGCACCATGCATGTGAGGTATCACCGCGAAGGTCAGATTGAGGGTAGTAATTTTAGCAGTAGACCTCCTCTGTAAATCTAAAGTGGTAACCTGTAAAGGCTTTTAAAAATGTATTTATTTTGTTGCCACTGCACGTTTGTGCGCAATTGTAAAACATGTCATGTTTGGTATCCATGTACTCGGCCTAAGATCATCTTTTTTATTTCATCAAACATTTGGGCAATATAGTGTGTTTTAGTGCATTAAAATTTAAAAAAGTGTGTTTTTTCCCCAAAAAATGCGTTTGAAAAATCGCTGCGCAAATACTGTGTGAAAAAAAAAATGAAACACCCACCATTTTAATCTGTAGGGCATTTGCTTTAAAAAAAATATATAATGTTTCGGGGGTTCAAAGTAATTTTCTTGCAAAAAAAAATTAAAATAATGTTTTCATGTAAACAAAAAGTGTCAGAAAGGGCTTTGTCTTCAAGTGGTTAGAAGAATAGGTAATGTGTGACATAAGCTTCTAGATGTTGTGCATAAAATGCCAGGACAGTTCAAACCCCCCCAAATGACCCAATTTTGGAAAGTAGACACCCCAAGCTATTTGCTGAGAGGCATGTCGAGTCCATGGAATATTTTATATTGTAACACAAGTTGTGGGAAAAAGACAATTTTTTTCACTTTTCATTCTTTCATTTTTTTGTCACTAAATGATATATTGCTCAAACATGCCATGGGAATATGTGAAATTACACCCCAAAATACATTCTGTTCCTTCTCCTGAGTACGGGGATACCACATGTGTGAGACTTTTTGGGAGCCTAGCCGCGCACGGGACCCCGAAAAACAAGCACTGCCTTCAGGCTTTCTAAGGACGTAAATTTTTGATTTCACTCTTCACTGCCTATCACAGTTTCGGAGGCCATGTAATGCCCAGGTGGCACAACCCCCCCCCCCCAAATGACCCTATTTTGGAAAGTAGACACCCCAAGCTATTTGCTGAGAGGTATAGTGAGAATTTTGCAGACCTCACTTTTTGTCACAAAGTTTTGAAAATTGAAAAAAAAAATGTTTTTTCTTGTCTTTCTTCATTTTCAAAAACAAATGAGAGCTGCAAAATACTCACCATGTCTCTCAGCTAATAGCTTGGGGTGTCTACTTTTCAAAATGGGGTCATTTGGGGGGGGTTTTGTGCCACCTGGGTATTCCATGGCCTCCGAAACTGTGATAGGCAGTGAAGAGTGAAATCAAAAATTTACGTCCTTAGAAAGCCTGAAGGCGGTGATTGGTTTTCGGGGCCCCGTACGCGGCTAGGCTCCCAAAAAGTCCCACACATGTGGTATCTACATACTCAGGAGAAGCAGCTAAATGTATTTTGGGGTGCAGTTCCACATATGCCCATGGCCTGTGTGAGCAATATATCATTTAGTGACAACTTTGTGCAAAAAAAAAAAAATGTGTCACTTTCCCGCAACTTGTGTCAAAATATAAAATATTCCATGGACTCAACATGCCTCTCAGCAAATAGCTTGGGGTGTCTACTTTCCAAAATGGGGTCATTTGGGGGGGTTTGTGCTATCTGGGCATTTTATGGCCTTCAAAACTGTGATAGGTAGTGAGGAGTGAAATCAAAAATTTACGCCCTTAGAAATCCTGAAGGCGGTGATTGGTTTTCGGGGCCCCGTACGCGGCTAGGCTCCCAAAAAGTCCCACACATGTGGTATCCCCGTACTCAGGAGAAGCAGCTAAATGTATTTTGGGGTGCAATTCCACATATGCCCATGACCCGTGTGAGCAATATATCATTTAGTGACAACTTTTTGTAATTTTTTTTTTTGGTCATTATTCAATCACTTGGGACAAAAAAATTAGTATTCAATGGGCTCAACATGCCTCTTAGCAAATTCCTTGGGGTGTCTACTTTCCAAAATGGGGTCATTTGGGGGGGCTGTTATGTACTGCCCTGCCATTTTAGCACCTCAAGAAATGACATAGGCAGTCATAAACTAAAAGCTGTGTAAATTACAGAAAATTACCCTAGTTTATAGCCGCTATAACTTTTGCGCAAACCAATAAATATACGCTTATTGACATTTTTTTTTACCAAAAACATGTGGCCGAATACATTTTGGCCTAAATGTATGACTAAAATTGAGTTTATTGGATTTTTTTTATAACAAAAAGTAGAAAATGTCATTTTTTTCAAAATTTTCGGTCTTATTCCGTTTATAGCGCAAAAAATAAAAACCGCAGAGTTGATCAAATGACATCAAAAGAAAGCTCTATTTGTGGTAAGAAAAGGACGCAAATTTTGTTTGGGTACAGCATTGCATGACCGTGCAATTAGCAGTTAAAGCGACACAGTGCCAAATTGTAAAAAGTGCTCTGGTCAGGAAGGGGGTAAATCCTTCCAGGGCTGAAGTGGTTAAGATAAAATGTCAGCCACAAAAGGGAGTACGTTGCTTTTAGTGGTTCTACTGAATCATGCTCTTGTATTATGCAGTAAAATGCAAGCATTGTGTGACACAGTGAAACAGGAGGCAGAGCCTAGATATGTAAACAGCAGCTATGTCTGTCCCCAATTACATATATACATTTTTAACATTAAAATTACCCCACTGTGAAAACGAAACTGGTTAAATTGGTTTGCTTGCCAAAGAAGATCTCTTGGCTCCCCTACAGTGCTTAATGGTTTCTCTCATCCACCTCCACATCTCTACTTTGTCCTGTAGTGACATGGAGTAGAAACTGGCAGGAGAACCAATAGTTGCTGAAGGAAACAAAAGTACAGTCCTGGAATGATATGCAGAGCATTAAGTGTAAGGCCTACATAACTGGGTTTGCAGCGCATTCTGTAGTTAGGCAGATCAAAATTAATGTTTCAAATAGCAGTAGGCTTTAGTTAGTTACCAGGGTCAGTTTGAGCCAGGCAGAGCAAGTGACCTTTTCGGTTCCAAGTAGGTGTTATACAAGGACTTACCATGGCGGACATTGAGGGACTGCTTTCTCAACTGCGGGCAGCATGCAATAGCTAACGGGCCTCAGTGGCTCGAGTCGCAGGTGGTAGGTATGCTGTAGGGGTCGGGGCAGGTTCTTGCTTCACCTGCCCCCGGCCATCACGAGCTAGGAGGACTCACCCTCCTGAGCGCCTGAGCCCGAAATGACTCCTAGGGTTGGCTGCCGCACTAGGAGCCCCAAAAATCGTTACCCTTCAGCTCTAAAGGCCAAGAGGCAGCCTCCCTCTCATGCCAGCGGGGCTGGGAGGAATCCTCTACCTAGGTGGGACCCTGGAGGGAGTTACCAGTCACTTAAATTCCACAGCTCCTATCCTGCTGATGCACAGGACCAGGTGGATGGCTCCCGGGGGCCTCCCCCTCCTGCCAGCGCGGCCCAGCGTGGGAGACCCCATCTGACAGAAGACGAGATTCCAGGCGCCAGGTCTCCATGTCACCGCCCCCTATGCCGGACCTGAGAGTGGCGTCTGCCTCCAGCTATCCTAGGCAGAGTGTCCAGCGTGGGAGGAAGGAGGCGACAAGACGTGCGGGCTGTGGCGCGGCCGCTGACGTCATCAGTGGGCCCCCGGCTGGGGCTGGCTCAGTTAACCCTTCCCTGGGTGCCGCGGTGTGTGAGAAAGAGGACCGCTCGGAAAGGGAAATCACAGCATCAGATTCTGAAGAGGGGAACCAGGGGGAGGAGGACGCTGTGCATAACCCGAGGGTTCGGCTGGAAACAGGAGACACGGCTGTGCGGCATCAAGAACCGGTTTCTGTGTTCAATGTTTCTGTGCCTTTGCCTGTTGTCCCTTCTCACATTGTGGGTGGAGTCTCTTGGTGTCTGGCTCGCTCTGTGGACAAACTTAAGGCCAGAATTAAACTAAACAAGGAGGTGGCACAATTCTTTGTTAGAAACAGAGGCCTTGCTGTACGCCATGCGGAGTTGTAGGGTGACAACTGTCTCCATTTGCGGGGAGACGGAGTGCACCTGAACACCGTCGACATTGATATGTGGTGCTTGGGCCTGCAGGATGGCGTTCAGAGGGCTTTTCGTTTGTGGCGGGCCGCCCAAATGTGAGGTTTCGCACTTGGGCGTCTGTGTCAGGGGTCACAGGATGGAACTGTCTGTTAACACAACCTGCCAAATTTTTTTAAAAGTTTTAAAAAATATATATATATATTTAAAACGAACCCTCTATTAACCCTTATGCTGCGTACACACGAGCGGACTTTTCGACGGACTAGGTCCGGCAGGCCGGACTCCATTGGACAATTCGACCATGTGTGGGCTCCAGCTGACTTTTTTTTCCCAAAAGTCCGACAGTCCTAGAAATAAAACATGTTTCAAATCTTTCCGACGGACTCGAGTCCGGACAAAAATAAGTCCCCTCGTCTGTATGCTAGTCCGACGGACAAAACCCGACGCTAGGGCAGCTATTGGCTACTGGCTATGAACTTCCTTATTTTAGTCGGGTCGTACGTCATCACGTACGAATCCATCGGACTTTGGTTGATCGTGTGTAGGCAAGTCCGTTCATTCAAAAGTCTGTCGGAAAGTCCGTCGGAAAGTCCGTCAAAGTCCGCCGGACCAAGTCTGTCAAAGTCCGCCCGTGTGTACGCGGCATTAGTTTATCCTAAATCAACACTAATTAATTACTTCTTCCCCTTCTCTCCTTAGCTATCATTCCCTTGCTGATTTTTTTTTCTCATTTTGACAAATATTAACATTGAAACTTTTATTAGTTTTTTGTTCATTAAGTTTAATTGTTGCAAAGTGTTTAAGTGTTAAAAAACACAATTTAAAAAAAGCCTTTATTTAATTTGCAAATTACTTTGCAATGCTTTGTACCAGAATCATATTTTAGTACCATTGTAAACTGGACAAATTATAGAATAACATTAATAATTGTATCCACTCTTTTTCTAAGTAATTCTACTCAAAAAAAAAACAACAAAACTAAAAAAGCACCCTTTTCTTTGTCTGTGGGTTGTATTAAAAATAAAATCATTTTTGCAAGGCAATATCACCAAATGAAAGCTTTGTTTGTTCTAAAAAAAAATCCCAAAAATCCCTAAGACAGGAAGTATGTTACTGGCTAGATCTCTAGGTAAAATAAAGTAAAAACAAAAGGCTAAAAAAGAAAATTAAGTCACCACATCTAAGGATTATTAAAACACAAAATATTACATTCTTGTTTTGGGTTTATTACTGCTTTAAGCAATGGCAAAGTTATTGCCAAATAATCAGATCCATAGCAAAAATTTAAAAAAATACTTTGGTCCTAGCTAAAATGATTAAAGGGAGCCAGAACAACAGGGAAATGTCATCTTATTCAAGTAAATTCGAAGATGTTCTAACTTATGTCACAAGACTCTGGTAACTCGCACTGCTGGTCTCCATGCAGAAGTTTGCAGTATGACCTCTTCCCGTGCTTCTTTGTTTTGCTGGGGACAGTGGAGTTAGAAATGCTGCTTTCAGAAGGCCCACATATTTCTGGCTCTGCTACTGCATCATTTTGCTTTAATGTATGTTTAAACATGACCTATCTTACAATTCAAATAGTCAGGAAACATTTAGTTGTAGGAGCTAGACTATTGCTATATCAATGTGTTTTTTCATCTTAGCATCCACTGAGTCTTAAATGCTGCATTATGTGGAAGAAATAATGTGCAGTTTATTTTAATTTGTGTGCTCTGCAAATTAGCTTCTTTATGCCACACCAGGAACAGCACTACCAATTTTACAAGCTGCTGAGCCTAGTTGCAAAATAAACAAGGTACTGTATCATCATCAAAAAATCTGTAAAAAAAAAGTAAGAGCTGTGTTCCCCTTATGAACTGCAATATACTTGCCACATACTAGGTAACAATTTGGCACAACTAGCTGAGGTTTGTGATAAATTAGACTAAATCTATAACATGACAAACTCTGCCAACCTTGGCAAAAAAGCCAATTAAAATGAGGTGGATTATGGCTAAGGAGGTTAGGACGTACAGTGTACCTATCATTAAAGAAATATGTTACTGCCACTGTTTACAACCTCCTGAAAACTGGGCAGTGAAATAATATGCTTGGAAAAGCCATGCCTCCACTCTGGATGGGTAATTGGAGAGTCTCTAGAGAGATTCTAGGGGGGTTAAGGCCCAAAGAGAAGAAAGAGAGGAGGGAGAAACAGGAAATGAGGCAGAAAAAAAGCATGTTCAAAAGATTCATTTTCTCTATAAGGTTTAAAGGTTATTTAGATCAAATAGTCATAGCTCCGACCTTGTTTTAAAGAGTTTTTTTAAAGATAAACTGTTATCAACATACGTAGGTAGAGGGGGATTGAATTACTAGAACTAGATTCTCCTATCCTTTACAGCCAAGGAAGCTATGGTGCTTCACATCTGATAAGTTATGGTACCAGCCATTTGATAGCTTGATAATTCAGTTGAGAGCACAAACACCTGTGACAGTTATCATTCATGACATGTCCTAAATGTAACTGCTTTAGAAACAGTTAAATTGATGGATTTAGTTATGCGGGTAAAGTAGTGAAAATGCCATGAAAAAGACGATGTTGACACACCAGTGTGCTTACTTCACTACTTTAAACTGTAGCTGCACAGTAAAGTGGTCCTTCATCACCCCCTGGATGCACACACCCTTCTCTCCAAAGTCTAAAGCTGCATTTTTTCTTTTGTTTTTTTTTTTTGCTTCAGCTGGTGGGAAGAGACTTTTCTCTTCCTCAATATTGGATACAGCAGTGGATACCTGCGGATGACAAGACTGCACTATTTTATTCATTCTTATTGGCCTTCCGCATTACAGGGAAGACCCATAGCTTTGCGTTCACGCAATCAAACACTAAAACTTGATTTTTTACCAAGCAAATTGTAATAAATGGCATGCAGGGAAAAAAGGGAAGGAATATTTAAACATTGGCTAAGTAGGTAGACTTTCCTTCTATGTCAATGTGCTTGCTATGACAATTTGCTTGTTTAGTTGCAAGTTTTTCCTTTGTGGGAGATTCTACAATGGAATAAGTACTAGAATGGTAAACAGCTCGCAATATGCACTTGCATTAAAGATTGTGACTGCTTATTGGATGCTATGAGCATGACAGAATTGATAAATGTCCTCCATTTTGTGTTCGTAATTATTCTGAATGGTAAAAGGGAAAACAAGTCTGCATTTTACAGATACTATTTGCTGGGAGTTCTCTCAGTCGATTCTCTTCCAATTGGCTAAATACAGTACTTCGGCAATACAGCTATAAGCCATCAAAGCTAGCACTGAATAGGAGGAGGTCCGGACTATGCTCTCTAATCCTCCACCAATTCCCTCTGGCCCTTGAAAAGACATGTGAGGCCAGAGGAAGATAAAAATTACAGCCTGCAACTATAGTGCTAGTATAAGCAGTAAAGGGATAAAAAAAGTCCCTGGAATTTTCCTATGTATTGATGTCATTGCCCAATTTTTTGCTTATGTCTTGCCACAATTGCCCATTGGTTCTCCAATATAAAGTGATAATGGCCAGTGTGTCACCTATGTAATGCAATATTTGTCCATGTATCTCCACAGTTTGGTGCTATGGTGCCATTTGTGTGAGCGTGCAAATCAGTGCTGTTTTGAGGATCCTATTACCATAACTTAATCTCCTTTAGTGCTGTCATTATGAAATCACACTTTTAAAATTGCTGATATTTGGATTACACCCCTGGATTGCTATCTATCCATCCAGTGTTACCAACCGTCAGTATTTTTACTGGAAACCAGTAAAAAATGGACACTTTTCTCCTGCAAGTAACAGGAAGAGGTTGCCAGTAAAAAACATGGCTGTGATGCTTGGCTGAGACCATCTGAGTGCCTGCTACAGTGTGTTGTGGCAGTTCTGGTGGAGGCAGTGCCTGAGCCTGTCTTGTGAAGTCATGCTGCAAGGGAGCTGAGCAGAGAGTCCAGAGCCTCGTGTGCGGGTCTATGGGATGTAAGCAAGGCAAGCCAATGGTGTGACTGTCAGTGCTGTTTGGACTGGAGTGGACTGAAGGGACCACCTGGCATGGAGAGAGACTGTCACTGTGACTATCTATCTATCTATCTATCTATCTATCTATCTATCTATCTATCTATCTATCTATCTATCTATCTATCTATCTATCTATCTATCTATCTATCTATCTATCTATCTATCTATCTAATCTATCACTTTTGGAAACCATCTGTATGTGCTGTGAATACTTACTTCTCAAAATCAAAAAGGGGAAATCGCACACTGTTCTTGACAAAGATTGTGAAATTTTCAGCTTCCATTAACAGAGGCCTTAAAGGAAAAAGGATAAAGAAAGCAATCTTATTAATGCAGTAGTAAGCAGAAATGTTTTTCCTGTATTTAAAAATATTCACTCAAAATTGTGTCCTTCCTATAAATCTTAAATTAAGATTTTATTTTTTTATTACAGAAACCATTTACTGAGTGGAATATAGAAACTACCATTGCCTTGACTGTCTGTGGCTTTAATACCTTTTGAGTTACTGACCTGGAATGAAAAGTATGCAGGATCAGGAAAGTAAAGCTGGTTATACACTGGTGGGAATTTCTAACAAAAATGTGTATAAAAATTCTAAGGAAAATTTGTATGAAAATTCACAGAACATTCAAATGCGTTCAAAAGCAGTTCAAGATTTCATTTGCTTTTAGCATTTTGGAATGAATGGACTTCACCAAACAAAAACCACATACATTTGTACATTTGAATACATTTTTCCATCCTGCTCCTTTGAATATTCTCGTCAATTAGACCCCACTAATGATTAGAAAAACAAACATATGTTCTTACAACAAAAAATGTCAAACAAAATTCTACTAGTGTATGCCCAACTTAACAGAAGAGTCACATGCCAATGTATCAGCATGACCGCCAGGAAACCGGCTGTTTTTGAAGATGAGTACAGCAATGGTAGGCTCACTGTTTGGCAGCAATACACTGCAGACAGGGTTTCCATCAACTGTTTATCTCTGTAATATGTAAACCATGTTACCACACATATATTGAGTGTATTTTTAAGCTACATGAGGCATAAAGGAAGTTCTGGACAGCCGCACTCCGGAATATAGCCTTTATTAGTAAAAAGTCCAACAGATACAAACAGACAAAGCTATGACTAAGCACTGTTAAGTGTGAAACGCATCAGCTCATTTGTCCCATTTTTTGCTGTGGCTTGTATCTGTTGGACTTTTTACTAATAAAGGCTATATTCTGGAGTGCGGCTGCCCAGAACTTCCTTTTTGCCTCATGTTGCTATATGCTTAGCTGGCACCTGGTGTTCCAGTTCCGAGGAGAGTTCTATATCCGCATTTCCACCTGGACCAGTGATCCCTTTCCCTTCTCCCATTGTTCCTGTATTTTTAAGCTACTGGGTGGGGCCATTGTCTTCATTGTCCAGTTTATGTAAAAGATTAACTTTTACATCAAACGAAAGATTACAAAACAGTGTTTAATTATTTTGTTACATAAAGGTATTGTAAACCCTATAAATAAGTGGAAGTATCTGTACTTAACAACATATGAAAAAAAATTCAATACTTACAGACATATTTTTTTGCCTAGTGTATTTATGTATGTATTAAAAGTGTGACCACGGCATTGGTTCTCCTTGTAGGTCTATGCAGAGAGCCATTGGGATCCCTGCCTACTAAGAAAAAATGTCTGCTTTCCACTGATTATGCAATCCACTATGTATATCTGCTCTAGCTAAAGACATAGCTTATATTAGTTTTAGGGAGTGTAGCCAGGTGCTTTGCCAGCTAGAGGAGTGCTCGCCACCCCCCCCCCCCACACACACACACACACCTGCAGGTAGGCTGTTTCTGTGTCTGTTCTCTTTTCAGGCTGCCATTGTGCTATGTGCTGGTTGTCCACTGTGCCCCTGTGTCTTTAAGCAGGACTGGGCTACCTCCAGGCTCACCTGCCTTCTAACTATCCATTGGAATGCATGTGCATCCACTGTGAAGGCTCTCAAAAATTTACAAAAGTTGGGACTGCAGAAATATTGGGGTGCCTTGGAGCGACTCTGCAGCTTACGCAAATGTGTGATAACTAAACCCCTGTTTTTAACGCAGACTGTTAGACAGGATAATTTGGTTGGTAGCAGATTTGCTGGGAGTTGAGCTGGGAATTTTCTTTGGTTTTGTTTTGCATGCGTTTCCCTTTCCATGTCCTCTTTGCTGTGAAGGCAGTTGTTTGTCTCTTTTTACCTCAGCTACTGTGCTGTGATCAGGCCAGCTGTGTGTATTTTTCTGCCTACTTCTCCTCCATCCATCTTGGCTATGCAGCAATGGTGAGAGTGAGGGTTAAGGAGGCATGATGATGCAACCGCTTGGGATCCTGGGAAATGTCTGTAAAGAAACCTGCACTGTAAAAGTGAATAGGGCTGTGAACTGCAAGAGCCAAGGACACCTTGTAATAGAAGGGGAGTTGGGCAAATTTTCTCCCGGGAGAAACTTCCTCTTGCTGCTGGGGACCAGAACTGTGTAGACCTGTTGCTAAGCCTGTGCAGAGACTGAGGACATGTTGCTGAGTCTGTGCAGAGAGCAGAGCACTGACACTGAACTTTGGGGACTGGATTGCAAGGACAGAGCCACTGAGGATTGGGTTCCAGAGACCTGTGATAGATACAGTGGGTATAGAAGACAATCACCGACCCTTTAAAATCATTTTTTTTTGCTTTGCAGGCTGAAATGAAGACATAGTTTTTGTTTTATCCAGCTGTATTCACTTCCAAGTGAAAGATATGTATAACACCAACATGTCAGAAAAAAAATCACAAACAGAATCACTTAGTTGGAAAAAGGATCACCCCCTTATGTCAGTATTTTGTTGGACCAACTTTTGCTTTAATTACAGCCTTTAGACTGTTGGGCTATGTCTCTACTAACTTTTCACATGTAGACTTTGCAATATTTGCCCACTCTTCTGCTCAAGTTCAGTTAAATTTGATGGTGACTGTTTTTGGACCGCAGTCTTTAAGTCATTCCACAGATTTTCAATGGGGTTTAAGTCTGGGCACTGACTAAACCATGCAAGGACATTTACCCTTTTTTCCAACCACTCTGTGGTCATTTTTGCTGTGTGCTTTGGGTCATTGTCATATTGGATGGTAAACCTTCTTTCCATTGACAACTTTCTGGCAGTGGGCAGCAGATTTTCCTCAAGAATTTAATGGTATTTTCTCCCATCCATTTTTTCTTCTATCCTGACAAGTGCTCCAGTCCCTGCTGCAGAGAACTATCCTCATAGCACTATATTACCACCTCCGTGCTTTACTGTAGGAATGATGTTATTATAATAGTGAGCTGTATTGGATTTCCACCAGAACAATTGTTTGGTGTTGAGGTCAAATAATTAAATTTTAGTCTCATCTGACCTTAACACATTTTTTCCATTTGGTCTAAGAATCTTCAAGGGGCATTTAAGGTGGTCAGATGAGACTAAAATTGAATTATTTGGCTTTAACGCCAAACGATATGTCTGTTGGAAATCCAATAGAGCTCCCCATACAAATAGTATACAGTTTGGGCTTTCAGCCAAGTGACCTACACGTGAGATACTCTGATTATCCTTCTCAGCTTAAGGAACTAAGAGCGACATTTCTGGAATGTGGATATATATAGTTTTCTGCCTATAGACATTACTCACAAACCACGAGGGACTGCTATCAACAAGATGGTAATGAACTGAAAGCAAATATAGAATATTTACTTACATTCTTAGCTACAAAAGGCTAAACTTCTTTCTATACTGTGCAATGTTTATTTTGGCTAGGTTTGCAAAATTGCGCGCGTTCCCAATGCACATTCCTTTTGCAGGTTTGCGGCAGTACCATCAGTTCTTAACCAGTTCAGCCCCAAAAGGATTTACCCCCTTCCTGACCAAGCCCTTTTTTGCAATACGAAACTGCGTCGCTTTATCTGCATTAAATTAGCCTCAGAACATGTGTAATTCATGTGTTCGGGTTTAACTACTTCAGCCCCAGAAGATTTGCTACTCAATGACCAGGCCATTTTTGTGATTCGCCAATTGCACGGTTGTGCGGCGTTGTACCCAAACAAAATTGACGTCCCTTTTTTTCCCACAAATAGAGCTTTCTTTTGGTGGTATTTGATCACCTCCTGCGGTTTTTATTTTTTGCGCTATAAACAAAAAAAGAGTGACAATTTTGAAAAAAAAGCAATATTTTTTACTTTTTGCTATAATAAATATCCCCAAAAATATCTAAAAAAACACATTTCTTCCACAGTTTAGGCCAATATGTATTCTTCTACTTATTTTTGGTAAAAAAAAAAATCGCAATAAGCGTATATTGATTGGTTTGCGCAAAAGTTATCGCGGCTACAAAATAGGGAATAGATGTATGGCATTTTTAATAATTTTTTTATTAGCAATGGCAACGATCTGCGATTTTTATCATGACTGCGACATTGCTGCTGACAGACCAGACACTTTTGACACTATTTTGGGACTATTGCCATTTATACAGCGATCACTGCTATAACTGCACTGATTACTGTGTAAATGTCACTGGCAGGGAAGGGATTAAATACTAGGGGGAGATCAAGGGATTAACTGTGTTCCCTCAGCATGTTCTAACTGTAGGGGGGATGGGCTCACTAGAATATGACAGAGATCACTGCTCCCAATCACTGGAACAGTAGATCCCTGTCTTGTTGCTACACAGAACAGGGAAATGCATTTACATAGGCACCTCCCCGTTCTGCCTCTCCATGCCATGATTGCGGGCCACTGGCAGACATCGAGTCTGTGGGACCCGCAGCGACGTACGGGTACGTTGTTTTTTTCGCACCCGTGCCACTTTTTGCACATAACAGAGGGAGGAGTGATCTCCCCTCGCGAATAAATAGATTGCAATGGAGCAGAAAGTGATGTCCTTTGATGATGCCCTGGAGGAGGGGCGAAACGCATTGACGTACTTCCTGTTTATGCTAACCATTGATGCAATCTCCGCCTCCGTGGAACGCCATACAACGGCAAACTTGGATGTTTTTTACTGATGCCTGTCTTTGCCAAATATCCTGTAAGTGGCACTGGTAATGCGCTTGATAATTTATATTAAGCGGTATTTCACTATGAGTTTTTTCTCTATTTTGCCATCTATGGAGTGTGGCATATCCTTTCTGTCGTAAAGCACCCTCTCGGAAGAGTTTGTTGAGGAACCATCCTACATATCCCCAGATCAATAGATCACTGCCTTTTTTGATCCCAGACTGCGAAGCTGAGGGGTCTATTGTTTCTGGTGAGTGGAGTCACCTCACATTTTGCAGTTTTGGAGCACCATTGCACTTTTTTATAGAAGCACCAAGCACTTTACAGATTTGTGCATATTATATTACATATAATTTTGTTGTATTTTGATTTTGTATGTCACAAAGACATTGATGTATATGGCACTAATCACCAGGATGTGTATTGTATAATATAGGTTGCCAGCGCTGTTTTATACTTTCTATTACTTTTAAGGTTGTAGCTAGGGATGAGCTTCGTGTTCGAATCGAACGCATGTTCGACTCGAACATCGGCTGTTCGACCGTCCGTCGAATTGCGAACGTTATGGGCCGTTCGCGCCAAATTCGTGTGGCGCGTCACGGCCCATAATTCACTGCGGCATCGCAGTGCATTGCTGGCTGATGATTGGCCAAGCATGCACTATGACCCGCATGCTTGGCCAATTAAAGCGCCGTCAGTAGAGAGAGCTGTAATTGGCCAAAGCCAGGGTGGCTTTGGCCAATTATGGCTCAGGGGATTTAGTACACGCCCCACACTATATAAGGCCGCCTGCACGGCGGCCCTGTGTAGTGTGTTCCGGTGTGCTGATAGAGAGAGAGACAGACAGTGTCATTTGATTTGAGTTAGCTAGATTAGGTTAGATCTGTTCCTGCTATTTACATTTAATGCAGTGCGTCCTGCTCACAGTGTTCAGCTAGATCCGTTCCTGCTATTTACATTTAGTGCAGTGCGTCCTGCTCACAGTGTTCAGCTAGATCCGTTCCTGCTATTTACATTTAGTGCAGTCAGTGCGTCCTGCTCACAGTGTTCAGCTAGATCCGTTCCTGCTATTTACATTTAGTGCAGTGCGTCCTGCTCACAGTGTTCAGCTAGATCTGTTCCTGCTATTTACATTTAGTGCAGTTCGTCCTGCTCACAGTGTTCAGCTAGATCCGTTCCTGCTATTTACATTGAGTGCAGTGCGTCCTGCTCACAGTGTTCAGCTAGATCTGTTCCTGCTATTTACATTTAGTGCAGTCAGTGCGTCCTGCTCACAGTGTTCAGCTGGATCTGTTCCTGCTATTTACATTTAGTGCAGTGCGTCCTGCTCACAGTGTTCAGCTAGATCTGTTCCTGCTATTTACATTTAGTGCAGTGCGTCCTGCTCACAGTGTTCAGCTAGATCTGTTCCTGCTATTTACATTTAGTGCAGTGCGTCCTGCTCACAGTGTTCAGCTAGATCCGTTCCTGCTATTTACATTTAGTGCAGTCAGTGCGTCCTGCTCACAGTGTTCAGCTAGATCCGTTCCTGCTATTTACATTTAGTGCAGTCAGTGCGTCCTGCTCACAGTGTTCAGCTAGATCTGTTCCTGCTATTTACATTTAGTGCAGTCAGTGCGTCCTGCTCACAGTGTTCAGCTAGATCCGTTCCTGCTATTTACATTTAGTGCAGTGCGTCCTGCTCACAGTGTTCAGCTAGATCCGTTCCTGCTATTTACATTTAGTGCAGTGCGTCCTGCTCACAGTGTTCAGCTAGATCTGTTCCTGCTATTTACATTTAGTGCAGTGCGTCCTGCTCACAGTGTTCAGCTAGATCTGTTCCTGCTATTTACATTTAGTGCAGTGCGTCCTGCTCACAGTGTTCAGCTAGATCTGTTCCTGCTATTTACATTTAGTGCAGTGCGTCCTGCTCACAGTGTTCAGCTAGATCCGTTCCTGCTATTTACATTTAGTGCAGTGCGTCCTGCTCACAGTGTTCAGCTAGATCTGTTCCTGCTATTTACATTTAGTGCAGTTCGTCCTGCTCACAGTGTTCAGCTAGATCCGTTCCTGCTATTTACATTGAGTGCAGTGCGTCCTGCTCACAGTGTTCAGCTAGATCCGTTCCTGCTATTTACATTTAGTGCAGTGCGTCCTGCTCACAGTGTTCAGCTAGATCTGTTCCTGCTATTTACATTTAGTGCAGTGCGTCCTGCTCACAGTGTTCAGCTAGATCTGTTCCTGCTATTTACATTTAGTGCAGTGCGTCCTGCTCACAGTGTTCAGCTAGATCCGTTCCTGCTATTTACATTTAGTGCAGTCAGTGCGTCCTGCTCACAGTGTTCAGCTAGATCCGTTCCTGCTATTTACATTTAGTGCAGTCAGTGCGTCCTGCTCACAGTGTTCAGCTAGATCTGTTCCTGCTATTTACATTTAGTGCAGTCAGTGCGTCCTGCTCACAGTGTTCAGCTAGATCCGTTCCTGCTATTTACATTTAGTGCAGTGCGTCCTGCTCACAGTGTTCAGCTAGATCCGTTCCTGCTATTTACATTTAGTGCAGTGCGTCCTGCTCACAGTGTTCAGCTAGATCTGTTCCTGCTATTTACATTTAGTGCAGTGCGTCCTGCTCACAGTGTTCAGCTAGATCCGTTCCTGCTATTTACATTTAGTGCAGTGCGTCCTGCTCACAGTGTTCAGCTAGATCTGTTCCTGCTATTTACATTTAGTGCAGTTCGTCCTGCTCACAGTGTTCAGCTAGATCCGTTCCTGCTATTTACATTGAGTGCAGTGCGTCCTGCTCACAGTGTTCAGCTAGATCCGTTCCTGCTATTTACATTTAGTGCAGTGCGTCCTGCTCACAGTGTTCAGCTAGATCCGTTCCTGCTATTTACATTTAGTGCAGTCAGTGCGTCCTGCTCACAGTGTTCAGCTAGATCTGTTCCTGCTATTTACATTTAGTGCAGTGCGTCCTGCTCACAGTGTTCAGCTAGATCTGTTCCTGCTATTTACATTTAGTGCAGTGCGTCCTGCTCACAGTGTTCAGCTAGATCCGTTCCTGCTATTTACATTTAGTGCAGTGCGTCCTGCTCACAGTGTTCAGCTAGATCCGTTCCTGCTATTTACATTTAGTGCAGTCAGTGCGTCCTGCTCACAGTGTTCAGCTAGATCCGTTCCTGCTATTTACATTTAGTGCAGTCAGTGCGTCCTGCTCACAGTGTTCAGCTAGATCCGTTCCTGCTATTTACATTTAGTGCAGTCAGTGCGTCCTGCTCACAGTGTTCAGCTAGATCCGTTCCTGTTATCTTCCTACTGACAGGCAGGCTTGTCTGGTTACAGTATATAAAGCTACCTGAAGAAAATTACAGGTGTTCTATCCCAGCTTAGTGCAGCTACAGGCCATTAGTATGTCTGGAAGGCCAAGAAGGAGAGGCAGACAGTCACAAGCCAATAAGAGAGGGCAAGCAGGCTCTGTGTCTAGTGCTGGTCGTGGAGACGGTGCATCCTCATCAGCCCGTGGCCATGGGACACGCTTGGCCTTTTTTTCGGCAGCTGGCCGTGTTGAGCCGCAACATGCAGAAAACTTGGTCGAGTGGATGACCAAGCCGTCCTCATCCTCCTCATCCTCTCTCACCCATGCCCAGGGTGCTTTGTCTGGCAAAGCAGCGGCCTCTTCCCTCAGCTCAATGTCATCAGTGACTCCTTCCCTAGCTCCACCATGTCCTCCTGAGGATTCCCTCGAACTGTTTGACCACAGTGTTGGGTACATGCTCCAGGAGGATGCCCAGCGTTTGGAAGGCTCTGATGATGATACTGAGCTCGATGAAGGCAGTAACATGAGCACGGACAGAGGGGGTGCCCAAGAAGGACAGCAATCTGGCAGTCATGCTCCCCCTGCTGCAGCATACTGCCAGGTTTGCTCCAGTGATGAGGAGGGAGGGGATGATGAGGTCACTGACTCAACGTGGGTGCCTGATAGGAGAGAGGAGGAGGAGGAGGAGGAGGAGGCGGCACATCACCAACGAGGCAGGATGCCCTCCAGGGGCCAGCCTAAGGGCAGCACATTGACTGCATCACACCCCAAAGCTCCACATGTGCAGGGCGCTGCAGTCTCTGCGCGTTATTCAAAAAGTTCTTTGGTGTGGGCCTTTTTTGAGACGAGTGCATCAGATCGCACCGTTGCTATTTGCAACATATGTCTCAAGCGTATCTCGCGTGGCCAAAACATCTCCCGCTTGGGTACCACATACTTGACCAGACATATGTTGACCTGCCATGCAGTTCGTTGGCAAGCATATCTAAAAGACCCACACCAAAGAACAAAGAGGATCTCTCCTTGCTCCTCATCAGCTGAGATTTCCAACCCCACTAGACCTTCAGTCCTCTCTGAGACCTGCAGTGAGAGGAATGAAGGTGTAGAATTAGGTGTGTCACAGCCAAGTACTTGTGGGCAATCTGCTTTTGGTACACCGACGTCAGATTGTACCAGGCAAATTTCCCTGCCCCAGCTGCTGCACCGCCGAAAGAAGTTTGCTCCCAGCCATCCACATGCCCAGCGGTTGAATGCTAGCTTGGCAAAATTGCTAGCACTTCAACTGCTGCCTTTTCAGTTGGTAGACTCTGCCCCCTTCCGTGAGTTTGTGGAATGTGCGGTTCCTCAGTGGCAGGTTCCCAAACGCCACTTTTTCTCACGGAAGGCGATTCCGGCTCTCTACCGGCATGTGGAAGGCAATGTCCATGCCTCGCTGGACAGGGCGGTCAGCGGTAAGGTGCATATTACCGCTGACTCATGGTCCAGCAGGCATGGACAGGGACGTTACTTAAGTTTCACGGCGCATTGGGTGACTCTGCTGGCAGCTGGGAAGGATGCAGGACAAGGTGCAGTAGTGTTGGAGGTTGTTCCGCCACCACGCCTCCAAAATGCTGATTGTGACACACCTCTCTCCTCCACCCCCTCCTCTTCTTCTTCCTCCATGGCCTCTTCCTCGGAACCAGCGGTGCTCCGTAGGCGTTCAAGGGGCTACGCAAGTACGCAGGCCAAAAGATGCCATGCGGTGCTTGAGCTGGTGTGCTTGGGGGACAGGAGCCACACTGGGGCAGAGGTTCTGTCAGCTCTGCAGGGGCAGGTTCAGAGGTGGTTGACGCCACGCCAACTTAAGGCAGGAATGGTGGTTTGCGACAATGGCACCAACCTCCTCTCTGCCCTCCGACAGGGACAACTGACCCATGTGCCCTGTTTGGCTCACGTCCTTAACTTGGTGGTGCAGCGGTTCTTGGGCAGGTACCCGGGCTTACAGGATGTCCTGAGGCAGGCCAGGAAAGTCTGTGTGCATTTCCGCCGGTCATATAATGCCAGTGCTCGGCTGACGGACCTCCAAAAGGAGTTTAACCTGCCCAAGAACCGCCTAATCTGTGACATGCCCACCAGGTGGAACTCGACATTGGCCATGCTGCAACGGCTGCACACGCAGCAGAGGGCCATCAATGAGTACCTGTGCGACTATGGCACCAGGACAGGGTCAGGGGACCTTGGTTTTTTTTCCCCACGCCAGTGGGCCATGATCAGGGATGCATGCACTGTCCTGTCACCATTCGAGGAGGCCACGAGGATGGTGAGCACTGACAGTGCATGCATCAGTGACACTGTCCCCCTTGTCCACCTGTTGGAGCACACGCTGCGTGGAATAATGGACAGGGCACTTGAGGCAGAACAGAGGCAGGAAGAGGAGGACTTCCTTAGCTCTCAAGGCCCCCTTTATCCAGACAGTGTTCCTGCGTGCCCGCCGATCACACAGGAAGAGGACGAGGAGGAGGAGGAGGAGGAGGAGGAGGAAGATTGTGTCAGTATGGAGGTGGAGCCTGGCACTCAGCATCAGCAGTCTTTAAGGGATCAGTCCCAAGGAACACATGGACTTGTACGTGGCTGGGAGGAGGTGGCTGCGGACGTTGTTGTCCTTAGTGACCCAGAGGACTCCGGACCGAATGCCTCAGCAAACCTACGCTGCATGGCCTCCCTGATCCTGCAAAGCCTGCGTAAGGATCCTCGTATTCGTGGTATCAAGGAGAAGGACCAATACTGGCTGGCAACCCTCCTTGATCCACGTTACAAGGGTAAGGTTGCGGACCTTATCTTGCCATCGCAGAGGGAGCAGAGGATGAAACATCTTCGGGAGGCCTTGCAGAAAGGTCTGTGCAACGCGTTCCCAGAGACTGGGAGGTTACAAACTCCTGTTTCTGGACAACGTGTTGCTGAGGCTTCGGTCAGTCAAAGAAGGAGCGGTGGAGAAGGTGGCCGTCTGACCGATGCGTTCAGACAATTTTTTGGTCCGCAGCCCCAAGGTATGATCGGTTCCAGCAACCATCGCCAGCGTCTGTTTTACATGGTGCAGGAATACCTAGGGGCAAGATCAGACTTGGACACCTTTCCCACCGAAAATCCTCTGGGTTACTGGGTCTTGAGGATGGATCACTGGCCAGAGCTTGCACAGTATGCAATTGAGCTACTGGCCTGTCCTGCATCCAGCGTTCTTTCGGAACGCACATTCAGTGCTGCTGGAGGCGTGGTAACCGATCACAGGGTGCGTCTGTCCACTGACTCGGTCGATCGGCTGACCTTCATAAAAATGAATCAGTCTTGGATCACCACCAGCTACCAAGCACCTGATGCTGATGTAACTGAATAATTTTTTTCAGATCCCTTCAAAGACTGCCTATGCTGATGCTGAGTGACTATCCCTGAGTAATTATCCTCTTCCTCCTCAATCATCACGCTGATAGCTTGTAAGAACATTTTTGGTTCTGGGCGCCACCACCAGTGCCTAAGGCACAATTTTTCAGCCCCTGTCTAACAGGGGCGTGTAATTACAATTTTTGATGCAATACTTTGCAGCAGGGCTTGTTCCTGCGTTCCAACTAGAGTGTCTGTGAGGGGTTGCAGTGTTGTGGCACCAGCACCAGTGCCTAAGACCCAATTTTTCTGCCCCTGTCTAACAGGGGCGTGTAATTACAATTTTTGATGCAATACTTTGCAGCAGGGCTCGTTCCTGCGTTCCAACTAGAGTGTCTGTGAGGGGTTGCAGTGTTGTGGCACCAGCACCAGTGCCTAAGACCCAAATTTTCTGCCCCTGTCTAACAGGGGCGTGTAATTACAATTTTTGATGCAATACTTTGCAGCAGGGCTCGTTCCTGCGTTCCAACTAGAGTGTCTGTGAGGGGTTGCAGTGTTGTGGCACCAGCACCAGTGCCTAAGGCCCAATTTTTCTGCCCCTGTCTAACAGGGGCGTGTAATTACAATTTTTGATGCTATACTTTGCAGCAGGGCTCGTTCCTGCGTTCCAACTAGAGTGTCTGTGAGGGGTTGCAGTGTTGTGGCACCAGCACCAGTGCCTAAGGCCTAATTTTTCAGCTCCTGTTCAACAGGGGCATGTAATTACAATTCTTGATCTAATATTTCACAGCAGGGCCCTGTGAGGGCTTACAGTGTTTTGGCCACAGCAACACCTAAGGCCCAAATTTCTGCTGAGTATACAGGGCAGGACCCTACTTTCAAACATCTAACTTACAAACGACTCCTACTTGCAAACGGAAGGAGACAACAGGAAGTGAGATGAAATCTACCCCTAAGGAAGGGAAATTCTCTCCTGTAAGAGTTAATATGGGAAAACAATTTCTCCTTTCCACTGATGCTTTCCAATCCTTGTTCCACAAAAAAACCCAAATTTTCAAAAAACATTTTTCAATGGGACAAAAAAGTGAGGTGAAATCTTCTGAAGAGGAGGAAAGACGCAAAACAAATGTCACAGGGGTGATAACCCTTCCCTATGTTTTCCAAAAAGCTTAGAAAAGATTTTTTGGCTGGAGCTAAACACATTAAAAATGTTCAAAATTACAAACAGATTCTACTTAACAACAAACCTACAGTCCCTGTCTTGTTTGCACCGCCTGTATACTGCTGTTCAGAGTATATAGGGACCTTTCCTTATTTTAATTTGGGTGCGGGGTTCCCCTTAATATCCATACAAGACCCAAAGGGCCTGGTAATGGACTGGCGGGTACCCATGCCGTTTGTCTCACTGATTTTCATCCATATTGCCATGACCCCACATGACATTAAACCCGCAAGCAGTTTTAAATGAGATTTTTTCCTTTAAAAATGACATTTGGTGCAGGGACTGTTCTAAACATGGGAAACACGCGTCACTTTACAGGCATACTATAGACACCCCCCAGGTACGATATTTAAAGGAATATTTCACTTTTTTTTTTTTACTTTAAGCATCATTAAAATCACTGCTCCCAAAAAAACGGCCGTTTTTAAAAGTTTTTTTTGCATTGATACATGTCCCCTGGGGTAGGACCCGGGTCCCCACACCCTTTTTAGGACAATACCATGCAAATTAGCCTTTAAAATGAGCACTTTTGATTTCAAACGTTCGAGTCCCATAGACGTCAATGGGGTTCTAACGTTCGTGCGAACTTGCGGTCCGTTCGCGGGTTCTGGTGCGAACCGAACCGGGGGGTGTTCGGCTCATCCCTAGTTGTAGCTCCTTTTCACAGCGGCTGCAGTCTTATTTAAATTTTTTTTTTTGATTTAGTACTTCAGCGTGAGTTTTGAATAGATGTATAGGAGTTCAATTATGTTACCTTTGATAGGACAGGGTATTTTTAGAAAGCTCTTTAGATATTTTGTGGCCTGTCATTGATTGTTGTGTGTCTGATTAGAAATTACTGTAAATAGCAGACTGCACCTGCCTCCTGCTTACTAGAAATAACTTGTTGTTGGGCAGCCACACTCCAATGTTGGGCCTCCTACTGGATTGTTTTAGCCTTTGTGGGCTGCTTTATAAATTCCTCCATACTGCAAGTACAGATTCTTCATAGACCACAACATGCTGTCTCCTTACATGACTCCGCTTCCAGGACATTGTGCTTGTCCGCATTTTCTGCCACATAAAAGATGAACATCAAGAAAAAAAGCAGAGATATCAGCATACTAGTCTAAGCACACCTTTCCAGGACACATTGATGATGGGAATATACCAGTACACCCACAGGCAAGGTCAATATAAGGGTTTGATTTACCTCTTTTATTCTTTTTATTCTTCTTATTTCCTCACAGGGTAAACCGAACAAAATTCAGAATCTCAAGCCCTCTCTTGTTCTAAGATTCTCTCTACAACAGACTCACAAACCAACCCTTTGATCAGCCATTTTTTTTACCCCAGATTGACACAACCAGCCAGGGGCAGGGGGATCTAAGTAGGCACTGGACCACAGATCAAGTTGCCTGACCATCCTCCAGGTTCTCTGCATGCTCTGACTGTCCTACAACACATTGAAGGTGTTCTTCTTCCTCCTCACCCTCTAGCACACCACAGTGGAGGTACACAGAAGTATTACCACCAGCTATGGTATAAAATAAAAGCTATGACAACCCCCGACTCAGAATTCTCAGGAATTTTTTTTAGATTTTAATCATCGAACATCATCTAACATCACAAATTTAGAAAAACAAGCACAAACCTCAAATCATGCACATGAACTCATGGATATCAGGGAAAGATTAAAATCACTATATATTCACAAAGCTAAGGCCGAGTTGGCCAGATGCTATTGAATTGTTTATAAATATGGCAATACGCATAGTCACTACTTAGCTATTGCTCTCCAAAAATAAAGGGAACATACATTTATTTTGCACCATGATGATAATAGTGGGAATAAACGCAAACACAGGATATCACTGCAGCTTTCCACACATATCAAGCCATGTAATCTGCAGGGCTCTCACTCCACACATGACACCCCCTAAAAAATAACTACATTAACAAATATTTACAAGTGCCCAACTCTACAAAGCAAAACAAAACAAAAATGAAAGCTGACAGAGCTGCCCTAGATTCACTGCTGACACTTGCAGAATTAACCAAGGCACTTAAAGAAACCTTGGCTGGTAAAGCCCTAGGACCTGATTGTCTCACACTCCAATATTATACATTACTTTATCCACTGCTGACTAAACACTTTCTGACAGAACATGAACTTCCCTGACAACTCCCTGCAAGCACATATAACAGTTTTGCTCAAAGAAGGATAGAATCTACGTACCTGTACCAGCTACAGACCTGTTTCCTTGCTAAACCAGGGTTTCAAAAAAATTTTCATTGATGAAATTAACACTGGTACTTAAGATTTTAGTCAACTAAAATACGACTAAAACTAAAATGGCATTTTTTTCAAAGGATTGTGACTAAAGCAAAGTTGAAATTTGTCGTGAAAACTAATGCCCCGTACACACGGTCGGACATTGATCAGACATTCTGACAACAAAATCCTAGGATTTTTTCTGACGGATGTTGGCTCAAACTTGTCTTGCATACACACGGTCACAAAAAGTTGTCGGAAAATCCGATCATTCTGAACGTGGTAACGTAAAACACGTACGTCGGGACTATAAACGGGGCAATAGCCAACAGCTTTCATCTCTTTATTTATTCTGAGCATGCGTGGCACTTTGTGCATCGGATTTTTGTACACACGATCGCAAATTCTGACAACAGATTTTGTTGTCGGAAAATTTTATAGCCTGCTCTCAAACTTTGTGTGTCGGAAAATCCGATGGAAAATGTGAGATGGAGCCTACACACGGTCGGAATTTCCGACAACAAGGTCCTATCACACATTTTCCGTCGGAAAATCCGACCGTGTGTACAGGGCATAACACTGCACTACCACATAAGAATAAGTAGGGGCATCTACTAAGCTGCTGAAAGAAAACCTATGAAGAAAAAGGCTATTCCTATTTTTCTTTCTTAAAGCGGAGTTCCACACAAAAATGGAACTTCCGCTTTTCAGAACCCTCCCCCCCTCTGGTGTCACATTTGGCACCTTTCAGGGGGGAGGGGGGTACAGATACCTGTCCAAGACAGGTATTTGCACCCACTTCCGGCATAGACTCCCATGGGAGTCCATGCCTCTTCCTGTCCCTCCGCACTGTCTCCTGGGAAACACACAGCTCCCAGGAGATAGCGGGGACCAGTTACGATGCGCAGCGCGACTTGCGCATGCGCAGTAGGGAACCAGGAAGTGAAGCCGCAACGCTTCACTTCCTGATTCCCTCACCTAGGATGGCGGCGGCAGCTGCCGAGAACCGAGCAGGTTCTCGGCGTCGCCTGCTGACATCGCTGGACCCTGGGACAGGTAAGTGGCCATGTATTAAAAGTCAGCAGCTGCAGTATTTGTAGCTGCTGGCTTTTAATTTTTTTTTTTTGGCGGTTTAGGTGGACTCCCTCTTTAACATTTAATGTTGGTAATATAATCTGGTAATATGTCATTTTTTTGCTCTGCACATGTCTAGTTAGTGTAGTGAAGTGTTTAACACAGCATTACAGCCAATAGAGTTTACAGTTTTTTTGTTTTATTTTATATATTTTAATGTTGCACCTCTGCTGTTTGCGAAGAAGCAATATTTTTGTTTGTTTATGAAACTTGTTTTGTTTTTTTGTTTTTTAATAAGGACATTATGTATCACAATGGCTAAATTTGTGTTTGTAGTGCATGTTCAAACCCTAACACCATAAATAATAACACGTTAATAGATTTTTACTCCAGGAGTATATAATGGGTTTGGCAATTCTAGAGAAATGCCTAGCAGATGTACTGGAGATTTAGTCGACTAAAATACGACTAAAACAATACAGATGACTAAAATGTGACTAAAACTAAAATGGCATTTTAGTCAAAAGACTATGACTAAAATCAAATTTGAAGTCAAAATTAACACCGATCTGAAAGCCACCAAAATCCCCCACAATGTACTGCACGCTTTACAGTGCATTCTAGGGCCTTAATTGGGTGAAGTTTTGCACTGCAAGGCTTCGCCAATTATCACTGTCAGAGCCTCGATTGGACAAAGTGATGATTACTTTCTCCAATCACAGCTCAGTATTCATAGTCCCACCCTACACTATGAAAGCTAACTTCAAATAGCCAGATCTTGTAGTGTGTTGAAGTGAAGATAGAGCAGGGCTCGTTTTGCTACTAGCAGTTAGAGTGTTCACTTATTGTGACTCTTGAGTTACATAGTTAGTCAGGTTGAAAAAAAAAGACACAAGTCCATCTAGTTCAACCTACAAAATTGCAGAGTTTTAGTTTAGTGTTTGTATAGTGTGTGAGAATAGTGTGTCAGTGTAGTGTGTTAGTGTTAGACATGTGCGGTTCATTTAGTTCCAAATTAAATATCTGACAAATTTTCGTTTTTTACTTTAGTACCGAATTTAAACAAATCTAAAGTAAAGACAAACAATATTCAAAATTCAAATACTTTTCGAATTCCAATAGTTTTCCAATTTCCAAAAAGAATAAAATAGAAAATAAAGGAATAGAGAAGAGAAAAAAAATTAAGACTAGAAAAGTATATAACAGAAAATAAAAGAATAGAATAGAGCAAAACAGAACAAAATAGAATAGAAAATAAAAGAACAGATTAGAGTAGAATATAATAGAAACAAAAAGAATAGAATAGGATAGAATATAACTATCTTCTGAAATTCGAATTTCAAATAGAATAAATTTGAATACATAATAAAATAATAGAATAGAAATAAGAATAAAATAGAGTATAATAGAATAGAAAAGAATAGAATTACAACAATAATATAATAGAATAAAATAAAAAGAATATAACTATTTCCCAAAATTCAATTCGAATTTGAATAAAATAGAAAAAATAGATTAGAATAGAAAACAGAATAGTATAGAAAAAAACAACAGAATAGAAAGAATCAGACTATCTTCCAAAATTCGAATTTTGAATAGAATATAGACTTGCATTTGAATAGAAAATAATAGAATAGAATAGAAAATAAAATAGAAAATAATAGAATAAACAAATAAAACAAGAATATAATTTAAAAAACAATAGAAACGATTAGAATAGAAAGAATATAACCATTTCCCAAAATTCAAATGAATCAATTTGAATTTGGATAGAATAGAAAAGAATAGATTAGAATAGAGAGATGGTTATATTTATTCTATTCTGTTTTTTTCTATACTATTGTGTTATTTTCTATTCTATTCTACTCCTATTCTATTCTTTTCTAATCTATTCAAATTTGAATTGATTCTATTTGAATTTTGAAAAATGGTTATATTATTTATATTCTATTCTATTTTTTTTAATTATATTCTTTTCTATTCGATTTGCAGAAGATGGTTATAATCTTTCTATTCTATTTTTTATTCTATTCTATTGCTTTCTATTCTATTCTATTATGTTCTTTTTTCTATCCTATTTTGTTCTATTTTACTCTATTATATTATATTCTTTTATTTTCTGTTATATTCTTTACTATACTATTCAATTTTTTTCTATTATAGTCCTTTATTTTCTATTCTATTTTATTCTCTTTGGAAAATGATTCGAATTTGAAAAAGGATTAGAATTTGATTCAAAAAAAGGATTAGAAGTTGATTCAAAAAACATTTCGGATCGATCGGAAAATGAATAAACAAAACAAATTCCAAAAACGAATGAAACAAATTTAACTACACAAATTTATGTAAATAACAAATCGAAACAAAATTAAACAAAAAAAATGTTTCCTCTCTGCACATGTCTAGTTAGTGTAGTGAAGTGTTTAACACAGGCTTACATAACATTTGACTGAGTGTTAGTATAGTGTGTGTTAGTATACTGTGTGTGAGAATAGTTACATTATTACATTACATTTAGTGCTTTATACAGTGCTGCTGTATATCCTTTTTTTTTGGGTTGCTACATGTTTTTTTTTTTTTTTGGGGGGGGGGTTGTCTTTTTTTTTTTTAATTGTCAGCTGCAGTTTTTTTTTTTTTTTACTGTAACGTGGTGTTCCACTATTTTTTTTCTAGTTTTTACATTTCTGTCAGTGTCAGTTCTCTGTGCACCAAACACCACTTTTCATTGAATAAAGTGTATCCAATTACACATTTTCCAATTACTATAAAATGTGGGTAATACGCCCCCCATCATGTCTGGGAGGCCAACAAGAAGAGGCAGATGTTCCCATGCCACTATGAGGGGGCCAGCAGCGTCTGTGTCCATGGGCAACGGTGGACATGGTCCGTCCTCAGGCAGGGCACCTTTGTCTATATTTAGTGATCAAGAAGAAGAAAGGAAATGGGACTTTGTATGAGGCAAGTCATTGGATTGTTCAATTTATTTGAAAAATAGCAGATTACATTACGGAAAGTGTCAATCTGTAATACAGGACACAATCCAGTGTAATACATTTGCATAAATATAAAACAATTATACAGAATAGGATACAAAATAATAAACATATTAATTACAAAAAGACACTCATCCATTCATAAAGGTTCAATGAACATGATCGATTTTTCATGGTACGCCACCATTTGGCTGCATTGTAAGTTACACACCTTTATTTTGAGAGATTGTGTCTCCGTTTAAAGGATATCCCTACTTATAGATATTACTGATTTATTTTGAGAGCATCTTACTCCTGATGATTGGCAAGAGCCACGAAACGTGCGTCGAGTTATATCAAACTGATGCTTACACAATTTTGGCCTACCATGAAAAATCGATTGTGTTCATTGAACTTTTATGAATGGATGAGTGTCTTTTTGTAATTAATATGTTTATTTATTATTTTGTATCCTATTCTGTATAATTGTTTTATATTTATGCAAATGTATTACACTGGATTGTGTCCTGTATTACAGATTGACACTTTCCATAATGTAATCTGCTATTTTTCAAATAAATTGAACAATCCAATGACTTGCCTCATACAAAGTCCCATTTCCTTTCTTCTTCTTCTTGTTGTATACATATTAGCGATGGAGGCTTGTGATTGCTATAATTATGTTGTGTTAGGTCGCATCCACTATATTTAGTGATGTTGGCTCTGCTATCCAGCCACAGCATGTAGAGGAGCTGGTGGACTGGCTTACTAAAGCATCCTCATTCTCTATGACTAAGGATGGGCTGACTGTTCGAGTCGACTGTTCAATGAAGATCGAACATTATGGGCCATGCGCGCCAAATTCAAGCTGCGCTTTACGGCCCATAATGCACTGCGTCATCGCAGTGCTTTGCTGGCTGATGATTGGCCAAGCATGCCCTATGACCCGCATGCTGTGGCCAATTACAGCGCCGTAAGCAAACAGAGCCATAGTTGGCCAAAGGCAGGGTGCCTTTGGCCAATCATGGCTCAGGGGGTTAAGTACACGCCCCACACTATATAAGGCCGCCTTCATGACGGCCCTGTGTAGTATGTTGCTGGCGGTATAGAGAGAGAGAGAGAGAGTGTGTCATTTCATTTACTTTGAGCAGGCAGTTTATTCAGTTAGCTAGATCTCACTGCAGACCGTTCCTGCTGTACTATTTCTAATCTACTACAGGCAGGCAGTTGATCCAGTTTAGCTAGATCTGACTGCAGACCGTTCCTGCTGTACTGTTTTTAATACACTTCAGGCAGTCAGTTGATTCTGTTAGCTGCAGTGTATTTCATATATATATACAGGCTTGTATATATATAGTCTAGTCAAGCCTATACCTGAGTGTAGGCCATTCCTGGAGTACATGTTCAAAGACACTTTCAGGCAGGTGACTCAGTAAGGCGCAGTTCATAAAATATATATCCACTGCATTATAGTCCAGCCAAGCCTATACCTGACTGTAGGCCATTCCTGGTGTACTGTTTTTAGTAAACTTCAGGAGTTGTTTTGCTCATCTACACTATGTTAAGTACAGTATGTCTGGAAGGCCACCAAGGAGAGGCAGACGCTCACAGGCTCTGTGTCTAAAGAGGGCAAGCAGGCACTGTGTCTACAGCCAACAGTGCTGGTCGTGGACACAGTGCATCCTCAGCACGTGGCTGTGGGGCACGCTTGTTCTTTTTTTCGGCAGCTGGCCGTGTTGAGCCATAACATGCAGAAGAGTTGGTAGAGTGGATGACCAAGCCGTCCTCCATGACCAAGCCCTGTCTTCCAATGCAGCTGCCAAAGCGTCCTCTCCCATCGGCTCAATGTCAACAGTCACTCCTTCCCCAGCCCCACCATCATGCCCTGAGGAGTCCCCCGAACTGTGCAACCACAGTGTAGGGTACATGCTGCAGGAGGATGCGCAGCGTTTTGAAGGCTCTGATGATGATACCCAGGTTGAAGATGAAGGCAGTAACGTGTGCCCAGAGAGAGGGGGTGCCCAAGAAGGACAAGAAACTGGCAGTCATGTTCCCCCAGCTGCAGCATACTGCCAGGTTTGCTCCAGTGTCGAGGAGGGAGGGGATGATGAGGTCACTGACTACGTGGGTGCCAGATAGAAGAGGAGGAGGAGGAGGCACATCTCCAATGAGGCAGGATGCCCTCCAGGGGCCAGCTTAAGGGCAGGCAACAGACTGCATCACACCGCAGAGCTCTGCATGTGCAGGGCGCTGCTGTCTCCGTGCATTTTTTTCAAAAGTTCTTTGGTGTGGCCCTTTTTTGAGACATGTGCACCAGATCGCACAATTGCTGTTTGCAACATATGTCTGAAGTGTATCAAGCGTGGTCAAAACAGCAGCCGCTTGGGCACCACATGCTTGACCAGACATATGTCGAGCTCCTATGCAGTCCGTTGGCAACCGTACTTAAAAGACAAACACCAAAGAACAAGGCGGACCTCTCCTTGATCCTCATCAGCTGGGATCTCCAACCCTACTATAACTTCAGTCCTCTCAGAGACCTGCACTGAGAGCAATGAAAGTGTAGAATTAGGTGTCCCAAGCACTTGTGGGCAATCTGCTAGCGGTACACCAACATCTGATTGTAGCAGGCAAATTTCCCTACCCCAGTTGCTAAACCAGCGAAAGAAATTCAGTCCCAGCTCAGCAGCTCAGCAGCTTAATGCTAGTTTGGCTAAATTGCTAGCACTCCAACTGCTGCCTTTTCAGCTCTGCCCCCTTTTGAGAATTTGTGGAATGTGCGGTACCTCAGTGGCAGGTTCCCAAATGCCAATTTTTTTCTCGGAAGGCTATTCCGGCTCTCTACCGACATGTGGAAGACAATGTCTTGGCCTCGTTGGACAGGGTGGGCAGCGGTAAGGTGCATATTACCGCTGACTCATGGTCCAGCAGGCATGGACAGGGACGTTACCTTTCTTTCACAGCACTCTGGGTAACCCTGCTGGCAGCTGGAAAGGATGCAGGACAGGGTGCAGTATTGTTTGAGCTTGTTCCGCCACCACGCCTCCAAAATGCTGGTAGTGGTGATTCTTCCACACCTCTCTCCTCCACCCCTCCTCTTCTTCTTCCTCTATGGCCTCTTCCTGTGCAGATTTGCCCTCGGAACCAGCGGTGCTCCATAGACATTCTAGGGGCTACGCAAGCACTCAGGCAAAAAGATGCCATGCAGTGCTTGAGTTGGTCTGCTTAGGGGACATGAGCCACACTGGGGCAGAGATTCTGGCAGCTCTGCAGGGGCAGACTCAGAGGTGGTTGATGCCATGCTAGCTTCAGCCAGGAATCGTGGTTTGCGACAATGGCACCAACCTCCTCTCCGCCCTCCGACAGGGACACTTGACCCATGTTCCCTGTTTGGCTCACATCCTTAATTTGGTGGTGCAGCGGTTCTTGTGCAGGTACCCGGGCTTACAGGATCTCCTGAGGCAGGCCAGGAAAGTCTGTGGGCATTTCCATCGGTCATATAATGCCAATGCTCAGCTGGCTGACCTCCAAAAGGAATGCAACCTGCCCAAGAACCGCCTCATCTGTGACATGCCCACCAGGTGGAAATCAACGTTATCAATGCTGCAACGGCTGCACATGCAGCCGAGGGCCATCAATGAGTACCTGTGCGAGTATGGCACCAGGACAGGGTCAGGGGAACTTGGCTTTTTTTCACCACGCCAGTGGCTCATTATCAAGGATGCATCCACTGTCCTGTCACCATTTGAGGAGGCCACGAGGATGGTGAGCAGTGACAGTGCATGCATCAGTGATACTGTCCCTCTTGTCTACCTGTTGGAGCACACGCTGCGTGAAAAATTGGACAGGGCACTTGAGGCAGAACAGAGGGAGAAGTAGGAGGACTTTCTTACCTCTCAAGGCCCCCTTTATCCAGACAGTATTACTGCAGGCCCGCCTATCACACAGGAAGAGGAGGAGGAGGATTGTGTCAACATGGAGGTGGAGCCTGGCACTCAGCATCAGCAGCAGTCTTCAAGGGATTGTTTTCAGGCCCCAGAAACCCATGGACTTGTACGTGGCTGGCATTAGGTGGCTGCGAATCAGGTAGTCCTTAGTGACCCAGAGGACTCCGGGCTGAATGCCTCAGCAAACCTACGCTGCATGGCCTCCCTGATCCTGCAAAGGCTGCGAAAGGACCCTCGGATTCGTGGTATCAAGGAGAGGGATCAGTACTGGATGGCAACCCTTCTTGATCCACATTACAAGGGTAAGGTGGCGGAACTTATCCAGCCGTCACAGAGGGAGCAGAGGATGAAACATTTTCGGGAGGCCTTGCAGAAAGGTTTGTGCAATGCGTTTCCAGAGCCTGGGAGGTTACAATTTCCTGGTCCTCCTAGACAACGTGTTGCTGAGGCTTTGGTCAGTCACAGAAGGAGCAGTGGAGAAGGTGGCCGTCTGACCGATGCGTTTGGACAATTTTTTTTAGTCCGCAGCCCCAAGGTCTGATCAGTTCCAGCAACCATCGCCAGCATCTGTTGTACATGGTGCAGGAATACCAAGGGGCAAGATCAGACTTGGAGACCTTTCCAACCGAAAATCCACTGGGTTACTGGGTCTTGAGGATGTATCACTGGCCAGAGTTTGCACAGTATTGCTACTGGCCTGTCCTGCATCCAGCGTTCTTTCGGAATGCACATTCAGTGCCGCTGGAGGCTTTGTAAACGATCACAGAGTGCACTTGTCCACCAACTCGGTTGATCAGCTCACCTTCATAAAAATGAATCAGTCTTGGATCACCAGCTACCAAGCACCTGATGCTGATGTAACCGAATAATTTTTTTATGAATGTGAGATCCCTTGAAGACTGCCTATGCTGATGCTGAGTGATTATCCTGTTATGCCGAGTGATTATCCTTTTCCTCCTCAATGTTCATGTTGATAGCTTCTAAGAACATTTTTGGATCTGGGCACCACCACCAGTGGCTAAGGCCCAATTTTTCTGCCCCTGTTTAACAGGGGCCTGTAATTACAATTTTGGTGAAATATTTTGCCGCAGGGCTCATTCCTGCACTCAAAAAGAGTATCTGTGAGGGGTTGCAGTGTTGTGGCACCACCACCACTGCCTAAGGCCCAATTTTTCTGCCCCTGTTTAGCAGGGGTGTGTAATTACAATTTTTGATCAAATATTTTGCAGCAGGGCTCGTTCCTGCACTCAACAAGAGTATCTGTGAGGGGTTGCAGTGTTGTGGCACCCCCACCACTGCCTAGGGCCCAATTTTTCTGCCCCTGTTTAACAGGGGCGTGTAATTACAATTCTTGATATACCGTATATACTCGAGTATAAGTCAAATTTTTCAGAACATTTTTTTGTGCTGGAAGTGCCCCCCTCGACTTATACTCAAGTCAAGCACTTTTCTACAGCAAAAAATTCCATTTTCCGAACCGACTTTGGGGCCCCGTATCTCAGGGCCACTTAGTGTTAGGAACTTCAAATTTGCAAACCCAGTGGAACTGGTACCACAACATATCCAAAGCTGAAGTTCCTAGCACTAAGTGGCCCCGAGATACGGGGCCCCAAAATCAGTTCGAAAAATGTAATTCTCTGGTGCAAAAAAGTGCTTGACATTTTCTGAACCGATTTTGGGGCCTCATATCTCAGGGCCACTTGGTACTAGGAACCCCACATTTGGTGTGCAAACCCAGTGGAACTGGTACCATAACATATCCAAAGCTGGGGTTCCTAGCACCAAGTGGCCCTGAGATACAGGGCCCCAAAACCGGTTCGGAAAATGTCATTCTCTGCCACAGAAAAGTGCTTGACATTTTCTGAACTGATTTTTGGGGCCCTGTATTTCGGGGCCACTTGGTGCTAGAAACCCCAGCTTTGGAAATGTTATGGAGCTAGTTCTACTGGGTTTGCACACAAAATTTGGGGTTCATAGCACTAAGTGGCCCCGAGATACGGGGCCCCAAATTCGGTCAACTGTGTTCATCTGCAGCAATGTCATTTCGGGACCCTTTGGGTTCAGAGACCCCAAATTTTGGCTGCAGCTAGGGGGCATCTAGGAACCCTTAACTACCGAGTTTGAAGTTCAGGGGACCTATGGCTGCAAATGGGCACAGTGAGGCATGCAAATGGGCACAGTGATGCTGCAAATGGGCATTGTTGACCCTCTTTTCCACTTACAGTAGCTGTGCAGTAGCTGTGCATTTCTCACCCCCGTCTTATACTCGGGTCAATAAGTTTTTCCCTTTTTTTTGTGGTAATTTAGGGCCTCGACTTATACTCGGAACGACTTATACTCGAGTATATATGGTAATATTTCACAGCAGCACCTGTTCCTGTGCTCAACAAAAGTATCTGAGGTTTTACAGTGTTGTATAATTACAATTCTTGATATATTTCACAGCAGGGCCCGTTGCAGCACCCAGCAGTAACTGTGAGGGCTTACAGTGTTCTGATACCACAAACACCTAAGGCCCAATTTTCCACAGAGTGTATAGGGCAGGCCGTATAGTATATACAAGCGGTCCCCTATTTTCAAAAATCCAACTTACAAACGGAAGGAGACAACAGGAAGTGAGAGGAAATCTACCCCTAGGAAGGGAAATTGTCTCCTGTAAGAGTTAATATGGGAAAAAGGTGTCTCCTCCACTGATTTATCACCAATCCTTGTTTCCCTTAAAAACCCCAAATGTTCAAAATCCAATTGTCATTGGGACAGAAAGTGAGGTGAAATCTTCTGAACAGGGGCATAGACAGCAAAACAAGTGTTACAGGGGCGATAACCCTTCCCCATGTTTTCCAAAAAGCTTTAAAATAGATTTTTTGGCTGGAGCTACACTTACAAAATGTACCTGTTCTAAATTACAAACAGATTCTACATAAGAACAAACCTACAGTCCCTGTCTTGTTTTCACTGCCTGTATACTGCTGTTCAGAGTATATAGGGACTGTTCTAAGCATGGGAAACACGCGCCACTTTACAGGCATACTATTGACACACCCCCCCCCCCCCCCGGTAGGATATTTAAAGGAATATTTCACTTTTATTTTTTCACTTTAAGCATCATTAAAATCACTGCTCCTGAAAAAATGTCAGTTTTTAAAACTTTCTTTTCCATTGATACATGTTCCCAGGGGCAGGACCCGGGTCCCCAGACCCTTTTTAGGACAATAACTTGCATATTAGCCTTTAAAATTTGCACTTTTGATTTCTTACATTCAAGTCCCATAAACTTTAATGGTGTTTGAATGTTCGCGCAAACTTTCGGTCCGTTCGCATGTTCTGGATGCGAACCGAACCGGGGGGTGTTCGGCCCATCCCTATTAGGGATGAGCTTCGTGTTCGAGCCGAACCCATGTTCGACCCGAACATCGGCTGTTCGGTCGTTCGCCGAATTGCGAACGATATGGGCCGTTCGCGCCAAATTCGTGTGGCACGTCACGGCCTATAATTCACTGCGGCATCGCAGTGCATTGCTTGCTGATGATTGGCCAAGCATGCACTATGACCCGCATGCTTGGCCAATCACAGCGCCGCCTGAACAGAGAGCCGTAATTGACCAAAGCCAAGGAGGCTTTGGCCAATTATGGCTCAGGGGATTTAGTACACGCCCCACACTATATAAGGCCGCCTGCACGGCGGCCCTGTGCAGTGTGTTCCGTTGTGCTTAGAGAGAGAGAGAGACAGTGTCATTTCATTTGAGTTAGCTAGATTAGTCAGGACAGTCAGTCAGTTAGCTGCACTTAAAGTGTATTGTGTATATATATGCATCCCAGGTGTTGCATATATATATATATACACTGTATTCAGTTTAGCTAGATCCGTTCCTGTTATCTTCTAGACTATTTACATTTAGTGCAGTGCGTCCTGCTCACAGTGTTCAGCTAGATCCGTTCCTGTTATCTTCCTACTGACAGGCAGGCTTGTCTTGTTAAAGTATTTACAACTACCTAAAGAAAATTACTGGTGTTCTTTTGATCCTATTAGTACCACAGTCAGGCAGCTAGACTATTTACATTTAGTACACTGCGTCCTGCTCACAGTGTTCAGCTAGATCCGTTCCTGTTATCTTCCTACTGACAGGCAGGCTTGTCTTGTTACACTATATAAAGCTACCTGAAGAAAATTACTAGTGTTCTTTTGATCCTATTAGTACCACGGTCAGGCAGCTAGACTATTTACATTTAGTGCAGTGCGTCCTGCTCACAGTGTTCAGCTAGATCCGTTCCTGTTATCTTCCTACTGACAGGCAGGCTTGTCTTGTTACAGTATATAAAGCTACCTGAAGAAAATTACTGGTGTTCTTTTGATCCTATTAGTACCACGGTCAGGCAGCTAGACTATTTACAGTTAGTGCAGTGCGTCCTGCTCACAGTGTTCAGCTAGATCCGTTCCTGTTATCTTCCTACTGACAGGCAGGCTTGTCTTGTTACAGTATATAAAGCTACCTGAAGAAAATTACTGGTGTTCTTTTGATCCTATTAGTGCCACGGTCAGGCAGCTAGACTATTTACATTTAGTGCAGTGCGTCCTGCTCACAGTGTTCAGCTAGATCCGTTCCTGTTATCTTCCTACTGACAGGCAGGCTTGTCTTGTTAAAGTATTTACAGCTACCTAAAGAAAATTACTGGTGTTCTTTTGATCCTATTAGTACCACGGTCAGGCAACTAGACTATTTACAGTTAGTGCAGTGCGTCCTGCTCACAGTGTTCAGCTAGATCCATTCCTGTTATCTTCCTACTGACAGGCAGGCTTGTCTTGTTACAGTATATAAAGCTACCTGAAGAAAATTACTGGTGTTCTTTTGATCCTATTAGTACCACGGTCAGGCAGCTAGACTATTTACAGTTAGTGCAGTGCGTCCTGCTCACAGTGTTCAGCTAAACCTACAAATTAGTGGGGTGCGTCCACCTCACAGTGTTCAGCTAAAGCTACCTGTAGAAGGCAGGCAGTTGATTTTGCTAGCTGCAGTATATATATATATATATATATATATATCCCAGCTTAGTGCAGCTACAGGCCATTAGTATGTCTGGAAGGCCAAGAAGGAGAGGCAGACAGTCACAAGCCAATAAGAGAGGGCAAGCAGGCTCTGTGTCTAGTGCTGGTCGTGGAGACGGTGCATCCTCATCAGCACGTGGCCATGGGACACGCTTGGCCTTTTTTTCGGCAGCTGGCCGTGTTGAGCCGCAACATACGGAAGACTTGGTCGAGTGGATGACCAAGCCGTCCTCATCCTCCTCATCCTCTCTCACCCATGCCCAGGGTGCTTTGTCTGGCAAAGCAGCGGCCTCTTCCCTTGGCTCAATGTCATCAGTGACTCCTTCCCTAGCTCTACCATGTCCTCCTGAGGAGTCCCTCGAACTGTTTGACCACAGTGTTGGGTACATGCTCCAGGAGGATGCCCAGCGTTTGGAAGGCTCTGATGATGATACTGAGCTCCCTGAATAAGGGCGGTCACAGGCTTTCTGGTAAGCCTTTTATTCATTCACCTATTCGGTGGTGGGCAACACTGATTATCGAAGATGCACCTCTGAAACCCACATTGCATTAAATATATTGCTTTGGACTTTTATGCACCTTTAAAAGTTTTATTTCTAGGAATTTTTTCTGTAATTTCATATGCTCACGTTCATAAACAACTCACTACCTATATTTATAGGTCACTATTTTTATATATTGTTGTTGATTAATTTTTACTGCATGGTTTAGTAATATTTCACCATTCACTTCATATGTCCAGCGCTGCACTTTCTGTATTATATCTAGTTTTTTTGTGCCCTTATATCGGGGTTATAGTGCACAGCAGCAGGACCTTCTTTACTTTATCACAATTTTTATGCACCTAGCGCAATTTCTTTTTTTCTTTGATTTTCGATGAAGGCAGTAACATGAGCACGGACAGAGGGGGTGCCCAAGAAGGACAGCAATCTGGCAGTCATGCTCCCCCTGCTGCAGCATACTGCCAGGTTTGCTCCAGTGATGAGGAGGGAGGGGATGATGAGGTCACTGACTCAACGTGGGTGCCTGATAGGAGAGAGGAGGAGGAGGAGGAGGCACATCACCAACGAGGCAGGATGCCCTCCAGGGGCCAGCCTAAGGGCAGCACATTGACTGCATCACATGTGCAGGGCGCTGCAGTCTCTGCGCGTTATTCAAAAAGTTCTTTGGTGTTGGCCTTTTTTGAGACGAGTGCATCAGATCGCACCGCTGCTATTTGCAACATATGTCTCAAGCGTATCTCACGTGGCCAAAACATCTCTCGCTTGGGTACCACATGCTTGACCAGACATATGTTGACCTGCCATGCAGTTTGTTGGCAAGCGCATCTAAAAGACCCACACCAAAGAACAAAGAGGACCTCTCCTTGCTCCTCATCAGCTGAGATTTCCAACCCCACTAGACCTTCAGTCCTCTCTGAGACCTGCACTGAGAGGAATGAAGGTGTAGAATTAGGTGTGTCACAGCCAAGTACTTGTGGGCAATCTGCTTTTGGTACACCGACGTCAGATTGTACCAGGCAAATTTCCCTGCCCCAGCTGCTGCACCGCCGAAAGAAGTTTGCTCCCAGCCATCCACATGCCCAGGGGTTGAATGCTAGCTTGGCAAAATTGCTAGCACTTCAACTGCTGCCTTTTCAGTTGGTAGACTCTGCCCCCTTCCGTGAGTTTGTGGAATGTGCGGTTCCTCAGTGGCAGGTACCCAAACGCCACTTTTTCTCTCGGAAGGCGATTCCGGCTCTCTACCGGCATGTGGAAGGCAATGTCCATGCCTCGCTGGACAGGGCGGTCAGCGGTAAGGTGCATATTACCGCTGACTCATGGTCCAGCAGGCATGGACAGGGACGTTACCTAAGTTTCACGGCGCATTGGGTGACTTTGCTGGCAGCTGGGAAGGATGCAGGACAAGGTGCAGTAGTGTTGGAGGTTGTTCCGCCACCACGTCTCCAAAATGCTAATGATTGTGACACACCTCTCTCCTCCACCCCCTCCTCTTCTTCTTCCTCCATGGCCTCTTCCTCGGAACCAGCGGTTCTCAGTAGTCGTTCAAGGGGCTACGCAAGTACGCAGGCCAAAAGATGCCATGCGGTGCTTGAGCTGGTGTGCTTGGGGGACAGGAGCCACACTGGGGCAGAGGTTCTGTCAGCTCTGCAGGGGCAGGTTCAGAGGTGGTTGACGCCATGCCAACTTAAGGCAGGAATGGTGGTTTGCGACAATGGCACCAACCTCCTCTCTGCCCTCCGACAGGGACAAATGACCCATGTGCCCTGTTTGGCTCACGTCCTTAACTTGGTGGTGCAGCGGTTCTTGGGCAGGTACCCGGGCTTACAGGATGTCCTGAGGCAGGCCAGGAAAGTCTGTGTGCATTTCCGCCGGTCATATAATGCCAGTGCTCGGCTGACGGACCTCCAAAAGGAGTTTAACCTGCCCAAGAACCGCCTAATCTGTGACATGCCCACCAGGTGGAACTCAACGTTGGCCATGCTGTAGCGGCTGCACACGCAGCAGAGGGCCATCAAAGAGTACCTGTGCGACTATGGCACCAGGACAGGGTCTGGGGAGCTTGGTTTTTTTCCCCACGACAGTGGGCCATGATCAGGGATGCATGCACTGTCCTGTCACCATTTGAGGAGGCCACGAGGATGGTGAGCAGTGACAGTGCATGCGTCAGTGACACTGTCCCTCTTGTCTACCTGTTGGAGCACATGCTGCGTGGAATAATGGACAGGGCACTTGAGGCAGAACAGAGGCAGGAAGAGGAGGACTTCCTTAGCTCTCAAGGCCCCCTTTATCCAGACAGTGTTCCTGCGTGCCCGCCGATCACACAGGAAGAGGAGGAGGAGGAGGAGGAGGAGGAGGAGGAAGATTGTGTCAGTATGGAGGTGGAGTCTGGCACTCAGCATCAGCAGCAGTCTTTAAGGGATCAGTCCCAAGAAACACATGGACTTGTACGTGGCTGGGAGGAGGTGGCTGCGGACCATGTCGTCCTTAGTGACCCAGAGGACTCCGGACCGAATGCCTCAGCAAACCTACGCTGCATGGCCTCCCTGATCCTGGAAAGCCTGCGGAAGGATCCTCGTATTCATGGTATCAAGGAGAAGGACCAATACTGGCTGGCAACCCTCCTTGATCCACGTTACAAGGGTAAGGTTGCGGACCTTATCTTGCCATCGCAGAGGGAGCAGAGGATGAAACATCTTCGGGAGGCCTTGCAGAAAGGTCTGTGCAACACGTTCCCAGAGACTGGGAGGTTACAAACTCCTGTTTCTGGACAACGTGTTGCTGAGGCTTCGGTCAGTCAAAGAAGGAGCGGTGGAGAAGGTGGCCGTCTGACCGATGCGTTCAGACAATTTTTTGGTCCGCAGCCCCAAGGTATGATCGTTTCCAGCAACCATCGCCAGCGTCTGTTTTACATGGTGCAGGAATACCTAGGGGCAAGATCAGACTTGGACACCTTTCCCACCGAAAATCCTCTGGGTTACTGGGTCTTGAGGATGGATCACTGGCCAGAGCTTGCACAGTATGCAATTGAGCTACTGGCCTGTCCTGCATCCAGCGTTCTTTCGGAACGCACATTCAGTGCTGCTGGAGGCGTGGTAACCGATCACAGGGTGCGTCTGTCCACCGACTCGGTCGATCGACTGACCTTCATAAAAATGAATCAGTCTTGGATCACCACCAGCTACCAAGCACCTGATGCTGATGTAACCAAATAATTTTTTTTGAAATCTCAGATCCCTTCAAAGACTGCCTATGCTGATGCTGAGTGACTATCCCTGAGTAATTATCCTCTTCCTCCTCAATCATCACGCTGATAGCTTGTAAGAACATTTTTGGTTCTGGGCGCCACCACCAGTGCCTAAGGCACAATTTTTCAGCCCCTGTTTAACAGGGGCGTGTAATTACAATTTTTGATGTAATACTTTGCAGCAGGGCTCGTTCCTGCATTCCAACTAGAGTGTCTGTGAGGGGTTGCAGTGTTGTGGCACCAGCACCAGTGCCCAAGGCCCAATTTTTCTGCTCCTGTCTAACAGGGGCGTGTAATTACAATTTTTGATGCAATACTTTGCAGCAGGGCTCGTTCCTGCATTCCAACTAGAGTGTCTGTGAGGGGTTGCAGTGTTGTGGCACCAGAACCAGTGCCTAAGGACTAATTTTTCAGCTCCTGTTCAACAGGGGCATGTAATTACAATTCTTGATCTAATATTTCACAGCAGGGCCATGTGAGGCTTACAGTGTTGTGGCCACAGCAACACCTAAGGCCCAAATTTCTGCTGAGTAGGGATGAGCCGAACACCCCCCTGTTCCGTTCACACCAGAACATGCGAACAGGAAAAAAATTCGTTCGAACACGCGAACACCGTTAAAGTCTATGGGACACGAACATGAATAATCAAAAGTGTTAATTTTAAAGGCTTATATGCAAGTTATTGTCAGTAAAAGTGTTTGGGGACCTGGTTCCTGCCCCAGGGGACATGCATCAATGCAAAAAAAAGTTTTAAAAACAGCCTTTTTTTCAGGAGCAGTGATTTTAATAATGCTTAAAGTCAAACAATAAAAGTGTAATATCCCTTTAAATCTCGTACCTGGGGGGTGTCTATAGTATGCCTGTAAAGGGGCGCATGTTTCCCGTGTTTAGAACAGTCTGACAGCAAAATGACATTTTGAAGGAAAAAACACATTTAAAACTACCGCGGCTATTGTATTGCCGACAATACACATAGAAGTTCATTGATAAAAATGGCATGGGAATTCCCCACAGGGCAACCCCGAACCAAAATTTAAAAAAAAAAAATGATGTGGGAGTCCCCCTAAATTCCATACAAGGCCCTTCAGGTCTGGTATGGATATTAAGCGGAACCCCAGCCAAAATTAAAAAAGAAAATGATGTGGGGTTCCCCCTAAATTCCATACCAGACCCTTCAGGTCTGGCATGGATTTTAAGGGGAACCCCGCGCCAAAAAAAAAAAAAAAACGGCGTTGGGTCCCCCCAAAGATCCATACCAGACCCTTATCCGAGCACGCAACCTGGCAGGCCGCAGGAAAAGAGGGGGGACGAGAGTGCGGCCCCCCCCTCCTGAACCGTACCAGGCCACATGCCCTCAACATTGGGAGGGTGCTTTGGGGTAGCCCCCCAAAACACCTTGTCCCCATGTTGATGAAGACAAGGGCCTCATCCCCACAACCCTGGCCGGTGGTTGTGGGGGTCTGCGGGCGGGGGGCTTATCGGAATCTGGAAGCCCCCTTTAACAAGGGGACCCCCAGATCCCGCCCCCCCCCGTGTGAAATGGTAAGGGGGTACTTACCCCTACCATTTCAATAAAAAACTGTCAAAAATGTTAAAAATGACAAGAGACAGTTTTTGACAATTCCTTTATTTAAATGCTTCTTCTTTTTTCCTTCATCTTCTTCTGGTTCTTCTGGCTCTTTTGGTTCTTCCTCCGGCGTTCTCGTCCAGCATCTCCTCCGCGGCGTCTTCTATCTTCTTCTCCTCGGGCCGCTCCGCACCCATGGCATGGGGGGGAGGCTCCCGCTCTTCTCTTCATCTTCTTCATCTTCTTCTTCTTCTTCATCTCTTCTTCCTTCTTCTCTTCTTAATTTCTTCTCCGGGCCGCTCCGCAGCCATGCTGGCATGGTGGGAGGCTCCCGCTGTGTGACGGCGTCTCTTCGTCTGACGGTTCTTAAATAACGGGGGGCGGGGCCACCCGGTGACCCCGCCCCCCTCTGACGCACGGGACATGACGGGACTTCCCTGTGGCATTCCCCGTGACGTCACAGGGAAGTCCCGTCAAGTCACCGTGCGTCAGAGGGGGGCGGGGTCACCGGATGGCCCCGCCCCCCGTTATTTAAGAACCGCCAGACGAAGAGACGCCGTCACACAGCGGGAGCCTCCCACCATGCCAGCATGGCTGCGGAGCGGCCCGGAGAAGAAATGAAGAAGAGAAGAAGGAAGAAGAGATGAAGAAGAAGAAGAAGATGAAGAAGATGAAGAGAAGAGCGGGAGGCTCCCCCCCATGCCATGGGTGCGGAGCGGCCCGAGGAGAAGAAGATAGAAGACGCCGCGGAGGAGATGCTGGACGAGAACGCCGCAGGAAGAACCAGAAGAGCCAGAAGAACCAGAAGAAGATGAAGGAAGAAAGAAGAAGCATTTAAATAAAGGAATTGTCAAAAACTGTCTCTTGTCATTTTTAACATTTTTGACAGTTTTTTAGTGAAATGGTAGGGGTAAGTACCCCCTTACCATTTCACACAGGGGGGGGCCGGGATCTGGGGGTCCCCTTGTTAAAGGGGGCTTCCAGATTCCGATAAGCCCCCCGCCCGCAGACCCCCACAACCACCAGCCAGGGTTGTGGGGATGAGGCCCTTGTCTTCATCAACATGGGACAAGGTGTTTTGGGGGGCTACCCCAAAGCACCCTCCCAATGTTGAGGGCATGTGGCCTGGTACGGTTCAGGAGAGGGGGGGGCCGCACTCTCTTCCCCCCTTTTTTCCTGCAGCCTGCCAGGTTGCGTGCTCGGATAAGGGTCTGGTATGGAATTTAGGGGGAACCCCACGTTATTTTTTTTTTTATTTTGGCTGGGGTTCCCCTTAATATCCATACCAGACCTGAAGGGCCTTGTATGGAATTTAGGGGGACCCCCACATCATTTTTTTTTTTTATATTGGTTCGGGGTTCCCCTGTGGGGAATTCCCATGCCGTTTTTATCAATGAACTTCTATGTGTATTGTCGGCAATGCAATAGCCGCGGGTAGTTTTAAATGTGTTTTTTTCTTCAAAATGTCATTTTGCTGTCAGACTGTTCTAAACACAGGAAACATGCGCCCCTTTACAGGCATACTATAGACACCCCCCAGGTACGAAATTTGAAGGGATATTACACTTTTATTGTTTGACTTTAAGCATTATTAAAATCACTGCTCCTGAAAAAACGTCCGTTTTTAAAACTTTTTTTTGCATTGATGCATGTCCCCTGGGGCAGGACCCGGGTCCCCAAACACTTTTTATGACAATAACTTGCATATAAGCCTTTAAAATTTGCACTTTTGATTTCTCCCATAGACTTTTAAAGGGTGTTCGGCGGCATTCGAATTTGCCGCGAACATCCCAAATTGTTCGTTGTTCGGCGAACTTGCGAACAGCCAATGTTCGAGTAGAACATGATCTTGACTCGAACTCGAAGCTCATCCCTACTGCTGAGTATATAGGGCAGGACCCTACTTTCAAACATCTAACTTACAAACGACTCCTACTTGCAAACGGAAGGAGACAACAGGAAGTGAGATGAAATCTACCCCTAGGAAGGGAAATTCTCTCCTGTATGAGTTAATATGGGAAAAAAAATTCTCCTTTACACTGATGCTTTCCAATCCTTGTTCCACAAAAAAACCCAAATTTTCAAAAAACATTTTTCATTGGGACAAAAAGTGAGGTGAAATCTTCTGAAGAGGTGGAAAGACAGCAAAACAAATGTCACAGGGGTGATAACCCTTCCCTATGTTTTCCAAAAAGCTTAAAAAAGATTTTTTGGCTGGAGCTAAACACGTTAAAAATGTACCCGTTCAAAATTACAAACAGATTCTACTTAACAACAAACCTACAGTCCCTGTCTTGTTTGCACCGCCTGTATACTGCTGTTCAGAGTATATAGGGCCTGGTGGCCCCACACCTTTCCTTATTTTAATTTGGGTGCGGGGTTCCCCTTAATATCCATGCAAGACCCAAAGGGCCTGGTAATGGACTGGGGGGTACCCATGCCGTTTGTCTCACTGATTTTCATCCATATTGCCATGACCCGACATTACATTAAACCCGCAAGCAGTTTTAAATGAGATTTTTTCCTTTAAAAATGACATTTGGTGCAGGGACTGCTCTAAACACGGGAAACACGCGTCACTTTACAGGCATACTATAGACACCCCCCAGGTACGATATTTAAAGGAATATTTCACTTTTTTTTTTTTTTTACTTTAAGCATCATTAAAATCACTGCTCCCGAAAAAACGGCCGCTTTTAAAAGTTTTTTTTGCATTGATACATGTCCCCAAACCCTTTTTAGGACAATACCATGCAAATTAGCCTTTAAAATGAGCACTTTTGATTTCGAACGTTCGAGTCCCATAGACGGCAATGGGGTTCTAACGTTCGTGCGAACTTTCGGTCCGTTCGCAGGTTCTGGTGCGAACCGAACCGGGGGGGGTGTTCGGCTCATCCTTAATCCCTATCTATGACCGCTCAAGCTGGCACTAGTGCGCAATCCACCGCAGCTGCCAGAGCTGCTTATTCTGCCTCAGTGTCTGCAACTACTCCTGCCATAGGCCCAGAATCATGCATGGAGGTGTCAGCTATTTGAACACAGTTAGCCACTTGCTGCTTGAGAAAGCACAGGCATTATTTGATCCAGATGTTGGTTATGAGGTAGAGGAAGGGACTAACATGAGCCAACAGAGAGGGGAGAACACTGATAACCAACAAATTGGCAGTCATGTTCCCCCAGCCACAGCGTATTGCCAAGTTGGCTTCAGTGATTATGAGGATGGAGGGATGTTGATGATGAGGTCTCTGACGCGACTTGGGTGCCAGATAAAGCAATGGAGGAAAGTGAGGGGGAGAAATAACGCCAATGAGGCAGGATGTCCTCCAGAGACAGGCATCATGGAAGAGTAGAGAGCAGCTACCCTATGCCATCTGATTGTGGTGCCGTTATCCCTCGGCCCACTTCCCAGAGCTCAGCTGTGTGGGCCTTTTTTAGCACATGTGCAGCCAATTGCACTGTTGCAATTTGCAATCTCTGTAGCAATCAGATCAAGCATGACAAAAACACCAACCATTTGGGTACTACATGCTTGACAAGGCATTTAACCTCTCACCACTCAGCCCATTGGCAAGAGCACCTGAAAGCCACACACAAGGGACACAATTCTTCTCCTCACTCCTCGCCTCTCATGTGTAACCCCACTAAATCTCATGACCTCTCAGCAGCCTCCACTGAAAGGGATGATGGTATAGAAAAGGGTGTTACAGGTCCTTGCAACATGTCTGCCAGCAGCAAACCACCTGCTGTAGATTATAGCAAATTTCTCTGCCCCAGCTGCTGCAGGAGCAAAAAAAAAATATACAGTCCCTGCTTCTTTTCACGTAAGGCCATTCCAGTTCTGTACCATCACATCGAAGGCAATGGGGTTGATTTACTAAAAAACCCAGGAATTAATGGCCGTTCTACATTTAGTTACTCCTATTTAAGCCAATTAAGACTTCAACTAGGCTAACATGTGAATGAAAAAGTGGAATATTACAGGTGAACATGCCTTTGTGAATTCCAAATTGGCAAATATGCAAATTTACAAGTGGCAATTGCAAATGAGTGTACTATATTGGAACTGCACTGCAGTCATGATCACATGTACAGTATGTGAATAAAACATTTTTTAGGGAGATGTGCTCTACCTCAAGTCCATCTATTTAAATATATTCCAATTAGTGTTCCTAGTTAGTTTTCTTCTTTTGCTAATGAATGCAGTTATCAATAAGTATTACAGATTAATGTCTGCTATTCTGTCAAGTTACATGTCTTGAACATGTTACATATCTGTTATATGTTTTTTTCATGTTAATTTTGTTTTTTATGCGACTAGAAAGCAGTAATTATTTATGTTCATTCTTTAATCATACTACACTATTATGCAGGTCTCAGTGTACCTAGCACAATGGCTTGGTGGTTTGCAGTGATGTCTACAAAGCTCTCATGTTATGACTTCAAATCACAGCCAACCCACCACCCACCTAAGGCAGCTGTGTTGATTTTTCCAGTGCACAACAAATTAAAACAAAAAATGTAAACTAACACCCTGCACGTTAACTAGTGTGTGATTTTTGGAATTCCACACCATATTATTGAATACTTACATACCATTGCATGCATTTGAAAAGTTAATATGATGGAATCAACCAAACTGATGTGGCTATTTTCAGCATATGCTGCTGATTAAAACGTAAGCTTTAGGTTGGTGATACCCTTTGTGGAATTTAAACCCATGGCTTGAGTCTTTGAAGGCAGGAGCGCATACCACTAGGATATTGAGCTGAACACAATGATACTTAGAAAATACATTTACTGGTGTTTGATTCTTTTTCTATACAATAATGTTTTGCATTTGAGGCATTAATTTAATGGAAACACACATGCCCATGCTGATGTGGCTTTGGCTATTAGGCATTCGCCTATTGCATTAAAGTCTATGGGACATGAACATGAAAAATCCAAAGTCCTCATTTTAAAGGCTTATATGCAAGTTATTGCCATAAAAAGTGTATGGGGACCCAGGTACTGCCCTAGGGGACATGTATCAATGCAAAGAAAAGTTTTTATAACGATAATTTTTTAAGGAGCAGTGATTTTAATGATGCTTAAAGTGAAACAATAAAAATGAAATATTTCTTTAAACACTTCAATACCAGGCACTTAGACACCTTCCCACCCAAGCCAATTTTCAGCTTTCAGTGCTGTCGCAATTTGAATGACAATTGCGCGGTCATGCTACACTGTACCCAACCATCATTTTGTTCCCACAAATAGAGCTTTCTTTTGGTGGTATTTGATCACCTCTGCAATTTTTATTTTTTGAGCAACAAATTAAGGCCTCTTGAGCCCTTTAGGGTAAGATGGGGGCATAGCCATGGCGGGTCAAGGTGATCGAGGGGTCACTAAGGATTGGTTGTTAGGGGGCACGGGCTGGGCCTGAGCTCTGTAAAAGTGGTGCCCCAGGGGATTCTGGGTCTTTCTGGAAGCGTGGTTGGAAGAGCTGCCCACCCTCCCGCCCTATTTTTTCGTTGGTATGTCACAGCTTGCTGCGGTTTTTTTCTTGACCTTGCCAGCATAAAATGGCTGTAATAGGATATGCCCTTGATGGAAAAGGGAAGTAGACGGCCTGTCCAGCACTTACGGTAAGGACAGACCCCTCCTTATCTCCCTCCCCTTTTGGAATTGTGTGCTCACAGCATTGAAAATATGTTATGTGTTGTATTTAATAAAGCTGTGGCCTTGCCCTTTCCAATGTAATGGTTGTGTTTTATTTAATGGGGTGAAGGGGCAAGGTATAAAAGTTGGCCATACAGATATGTTATAGTTAATGGTACCTGGGCTCATTGCACCTCAGCAGTCATAAAAAAAGACCGAAAAATTTTGTAAATAAGTACGTTTTCTTCTTCAGTGACAGGCACTGATATGGCTGCACTGACGGGCACTGATAAGGTGGCACTGATGGGCACTGATAGGTGGCACTGGTATGCGGCACCGATGGGCACTGGTATGCGGCACCGATGGGCACTCATAGGCGGCACTGGTGGGTGCTTATGGGTGGCACTGGTGGGTACTTATGGGTGACACTGATGGGTACTTATGGGTGGCACTGGTAAGTGGCACTGATGGGCACTGATAGGTGGCACTGATGACACTGATGGGTGGCATTGCTGGGCATTACTGAATTCATCTATTACTCTATGGTGCCAGTCAGTGCCCATTTGTGGGCACTGATTGGCACATGTGGATGGCCATGGGGGATGTACCTGGCCATCCACATGTTGGGGGCTTCCCTGGTGGTCCTGGCGGCTTCCCTGGTGGTCCAGAGTGGGCATCCGATGGGGGGCTGCACTGATAAACAATCAGCACAGACGCCCCCTGTCAGCTGAGCCGCCGATCGGCTCTCCTCTACTCGCGTCTGTCAGACGCGAGTGAGGACAAGCCGAACGGCTTTTCCTGTTTACATCGTGATCAGCTCTGATGTTGATCACGTGGTCAAGAGCCTCCATCGGAGGCTCTTTACCGAGATCAGTGTAGCGGTGTGTTAGACTGACACACCGCACCACCGATCGCCACGATGCGCGCCCCCACGGGCGCACGGCGGCTGTTATCCTGCAGGGTGTCCTATGACACACAGTCAGGATAACTGAACCACCGCCCGGCCACATGTGAGCGCCCCCCCCTTAACCATGTCAGACCACATGCCCTCAATATGGGAGGGTGGGTGCTTTTGGGGCAGGGGGGGCTCGGTGCCCCCCACCCCAAAGCACCCTGTCCCCATGTTGATAGGGACAAGGGCCTCTTCCTGACAGCCCTGGCCAGTGGTTGTTGGTGTCTGCAGGCGGAGGGGCTTATCAAAATCTGGAAGCCCCCTTTAACAAGGGGGCCCCCAGATCCTGGCCCCCAGATCCTGCCCCCCCCTATGTGAATGGATATCGGTACATCGTAACCCTACCCATTCACCAAAAAAGTTTCAAAATGTAAAAACCACAAGAGACAGTTTTTGACAATTATTTTATTAAAAAAGAAAAAAAAAGTGTCCCACGATGTTCATCCACCGTCCATCACACCGCCCGATGCCCCGAAAAATGTAAGAAATTAACAAAGCTCCGCCTCTATGGGAGGCCTCCTGCCAACTGCTGTCTCTTTGCGTTGACAGCTGTTATATAGGCAAGGTTGGGGTCACCCAGTTATGTCACCGGCTGGCCCAGCCCTTGCCAATATAAAAATAGTATGTGTCCCCCCAAGATCCATAGAGCGGAGCTTTGTTTTTTTGGGTCCGTCAGGCGATGTGATAGAGGGTGGATGGACATTACGGAACACTTTTTTTTTTTTTACTTTTTTGGTTTTTCTTCCCCCTCTCCCATTACACTTTCTACTCTAGAACTTGCACGTGTGCACAACCAAATACTTTTGTATGCAACTACATGTAATGCAGATTTAAAGGGGTATGAATAGTTTGCACTTATAAAATATGTATTTATAGTCTGTTAAAGCAGAACGGCAGGATTAAAAAAATGAATAAATTAGTACACCCCCCACAAAACAGTTATTACATTTGTGAAATTTTTTACTGTTTAGGAGATATGTGTGACTGAATTTTCAGGAAGTCAGCTTTGTGATTAAAAAAATGCATCATCTTTTCTGGCAGGGAGGATCATTTAGAACAGTGATATTCATTTTCTCATTTTCTCATTCTCTCTCTCTCATTCTCTCTCCCCCCCCCCCACATAAATCACACCCCTCATTCTGCAGCCAGCAAGCCATACATAACACATGGTATGATAGGTTACAGCCTTATAAATACAAACCATTTTAATATAAATACAAACCAGTGCAACGTTTCAGTGTCCACCATTGCCGAATGTCGAGGAGGGCCACCAGAGCCAAATGTCGAGGAGGGCCACCAGAGCCAAATGTCGAGGAGGGCCACCAGAGCCAAATGTCGAGGAGGGCCACCAGAGCCAAATGTCGAGGAGGGCCACCAGAGCCAAATGTCGAGGAGGGCCACCAGAGCCAAATGTCGAGGAGGGCCACCAGAGCCAAATGTCGAGGAGGGCCACCAGAGCCAAATGTCGAGGAGGGCCACCAGAGCCAAATGTCGAGGAGGGCCACCAGAGCCAAATGTCGAGGAGGGCCACCAGTGCCAAATGTCGAGGAGGGCCACCAGTGCCAAATGTCAGGGACCACCACCAGAGCCAAATGGACCAGGGACTACCAGAGCCAAATGGACCAGGGACCACCACCAGAGCCAAATGGACCAGGGACCACCACCAGAGACAAATGTCAGGGATCACCACCAGAGCCAAATGGACCAGGGACCACCACCAGAGCCAAATGTCAGGGACCACCACCAGAGACAAATGTCAGGGACCACCACCAGAGCCAAATGGACCAGGGACCACCACCAGAGCCAAATGGGTCAGGGACCGTCACCAGAGCCCAATGTCAGGGACCACCACCAGAGCCAAATGGACCAGGGACCACCACCAGAGCCAAATGTCAGGGACCACCACCAGAGACAAATGTCAGGGACCACCACCAGAGCCAAATGGACCAGGGACCACCACCAGAGCCAAATGGGTCAGGGACCGTCACCAGAGCCCAATGTTAGGGACCACCACCAGAGCCCAATGTCAGAGACCACCACTAGAGCCCAATGTCAGGGACCACCACCAGAGCCCAATGTCAGGGACCACCACCAGAGCCAAATGTCAGAGACCACCACCAGAGCCAAATGTCAGAGACCACCACCAGAGCCAAATGTCAGACCACCACCAGAGCCAAATGTCAGAGACCACCACCAAAACCAAATGTCAGGGACCACCACCAGAGCCAAATGAACCAGGGATCACCAGAGCCAAATGTCAGGGACCACCAGTGCAGCATGTCAGGGACCACTAGAGCCAAATGCCAGGGACCACCAGAGCCTGAATGTCAGGGACCACCAGAGCCTGAATTCCAGGGACCACCAGTGACAACCAGAGTCTGAATGCCAGGGACCACCAGTGCAGCATAAAAACAAAATAAACTGGCGCTCAGAGGCAGTGAAGAAATTAAAATAAAAAAATATAATTAAAAAGTCATAAAAAAGTCATATGCTGAAACAATACCGGTGTAGCATGAGAGGTGTTAATCGACATTGACAGGTGCTGGGAAGCAGTCCATAGTTCAGGGAAAAAAACCATAAGGAATAAACAGTATGTGGAAGACACCGGATATGAAATTTATCTTGTGGGACACTGTATCCAAAGTTCACGAAGGGCAGCTCTTCTCTGGAGTGAAGTCAGCTCAGATCCATCAAAGACAAAAAACAAAAGGAGAGGAGCGCCACTAATTGGTGAAGTAGTAATGTTTATCAATATCCCTATTTACGCACCTTCGTGATACTACTTGTGTGCATGCGATTATGGTTGCATGCATACGTCGCATTTTCTGCAGAAACAGTACATATCATATACGTTCCGTACTAACTACCAGCGATACCATTTATGTGCATGATGTCTAGTATATTGTGCACATTATGTATAGCGTTTTTGACCTTTAATTATGTGCATATGCGTTTTTTTTTTCTTTTGTCATTCTATCTCATTATTATCATTATTATCCTTAAATTCTGCTATGTTGGTCATTTACCATCCTTTTGGTAGGATGGTAAATGACCATCTATAATATACTATCATAATAGTGTATTTATGGTAACAATTATGTTTTTAGTCACTAATTTTAAATGATTTTAATTTTTCTTTTTGGTAGCCTCTTTAGGGTTTCCTTCATAGAATTATCTGAATTTTTAGTATAACACGTATTTTTAGAGAACATATATACACATACATATAGATTTTAATATAATTTTTGTATGTCACATACATATATCTTTTATATACTTAGAGTTTCCTGATTACACATTATGGTCTAGGTTACACCCACCGCTGGTTAATCCATCAGCTGTGAGTGTGTCTCAGTCAGCAGATGGCTGCTATAAATAGCTCCTTGCTTCTCTCCTACCTTACACTTGAAAAAGGAGCGCGCATGTGCCGTACGGACCTTGCGCAAGCTTGGAAACGCGCTGTGTTCTTCCCCACCACTATACATCCCCAGCTGCTTCCTGGGTTGCTGCTCCGCTCCTCTGCGCAGACAGACTGTGTTTCGTCCTGGCTTCCCATCAGATTGCGGCATAGGCTTGGGGCGTCCCTGGGAATCGATGATTGTCCTCTTACCTTCCCACTTTGGAATGTACCCTCTTGCTGCACATACCGTATTTACATGTAAGTGGATACTTTTATTTGTCAATTGTTAATAAATCAACCTACTTAGTGGCGCTCCTCTCCTTTTGTTTTTTTCACCAGTGCAGCATGTCTGTCCAACCAGTGCAACTTGTCAGGGACCACCAGTGCAGAGCTGGGATTATTATTAGAAATCAGTTGTATGACACAGTGGGGATCTCCCGCAGTGTCAGGTATTGTTTTATGAGAACATGGATCGTTGATGTCTCTGCCTCCCGCCATTATTATGATTGACAGCGCACTGTGTCAATAATCAGCGATCAGTGTTTAGATATACTATACCTGACACAGCGGGACATCCCTGCTGTGTCATACAACTGATTTCTAATAGGAGGGAGGAGAGAGGAGAAGGACACCTTCTCCATGGGCGGCACAGACCAGGGGCTGTGAGACCCCATTCACCCACTACATCTCTGCTTCTTTCCTGCTCATTTTCAGAGGACTACAACAAGGCGTGTCAGATTTTGACTGAGCTTAGGAGAGGGATAGAAGCCAGTGGTCTTACAAACAGGATGTCAGCAGGCAATAATGTTTTTTCAGCAAGTTCAGTAGCCTATTGCAGAGGCACTACAGAGCTTAGAAGAACATGGATGGCAAAGTTGGTGAAGGTAGGAGATCAGCAACAAGGACATGCGAAAAAAAATGAAAGCCCTGTGTTCTGCTTTCACCACTTCAGCCCACGGAAGATTTGGCTGCTCAGTGGCCAGGCCATTTTTTGCGATAGGGCACTGCTTCCCTTTAACTAACAATTGCGCAGTCATGCGAAGTTGTACGCAAACAAAATTAACTTCTTTTTTCCCACAAATAGAGCTTTCTTTTAGTGGTATTTATCTCAGCGATTTTTTTTTTTTTTTTTTTTTTTTTTTTTTTGCGCTATAAACAAAAAAAGCGTAAATTTTGAAAAAAAACACAATATTTTGTACTTTTTGCTATAATAAATATCCCCTTTTTATTTAAATTTTTGGTAATAATTTTTGGTAACAAAAACCGCAATGAGCGTATATTGATTGGTTTGTGCAAAAGTTATAGCATCTACACAATTAGGGAAAAATTTATGGCATTTTTATTATTTTTTTACTAGTAATGGCAGTGATCAGTGATTTTTATCGGGACTGCAACATTGTGGCGGACAGATTGGACACTTTTGACATATTTTTGAGACCATTGGCATTTATACAGCGATCGGTGCTATAAAAATGCACTGATTACTGTGTAAATGGCACTGACAGGGAAGGGGTTCATACTTAATAAATCGCTCTCCTCACCGCTGACAGCACGGAGATCTCTCTGTTTACATTGACAGATCTCCATTCTGTCTCTGTGTGGAACGATCGCGGGAGCCCGGCGGTCATCGCGACCAGCGGGCACGTGCATCGGCTCCGGTGTCGCGCCCCCTAGTGGTCAAAAAGCGAACCAACGTACAGCTACATTGGTTCGCCCAGGAAAGCCAACCTGCCACAGTACAACTGCGAAGGGTTTAAAGTAAAAGATAATCAACATTTTATTTCAACATTAGTATAAACATTTGGTACATAAAAAAAATAAAATAAAAAGGCCTGGAAATGTTGCTCCAGCATTTGACAATATAGTTAGAAGGGTCCCGCTCAAAAGGGCTTATAATCTACAAGGTAGAAAAGTAGGGATACAGATCAAGCTAATAACAACCATGACAAACCTTTTTGGGAATCAGAACTCCTCGCCCCGAACCCCCTAAAAATTTTAATTGCAGGATCTACGCAAAAACAGACAAATTGTATTTAAAACCCAAAAAGGCAGCACACAAAATAAAGCAATCATCAAACCACAGCTTTAGTGGGGTGTGGATCGGGCATTATGCACACCCCCCCAAAAAAACACAAACATATCTATTTGTAAACCAATATAAGCACTGCAAACAAAGATTCTGGCCCCTCCTCAGGCAAAACACCCACCAGAACTTCAGGCCTTTACATAACCTAACTAGAATTTCTAGCACACCTAGACACACCCAGTAAAGGACACACCCACCAGTGTAATTGAATCTGTCTCTTTATGTAGTTCTGGTGGGGAAATCTTAAGGCTGATTATTGTCCTTGCCCATGGAAAATAATTGGCATGATTTGTAATGGTGGTGGAACCCTCCTACACATAAATACTGCATTTCTTTGGACATATACCTATAGGTGGTGAAATTACAGTAGTCTCAATTTTGGGAATGACATTTTAATTCTGATGTTGGTACACATATCTTATTTTTTGCGGTCAAATTATGATCATTTGGAAATGCTAAACACACAAAATTGTGACTCATTTAAAATTTGCATCAGCAATGGTATTGTTTGTGCTTTGTGAAGACATCTTTGGGAGCTTCAGTAAAGATTTTTGTGCGACGGACAGCAACAAGTGAGAGAGACAGAGAAAAATATATTTTACCAAAGCATGAAAACATTACACATTACTAACATTCTTAAAAACATAAAATATGAAGAAGAAGCAATATTGTTGCAAGGACAATTTATTTTAGACAAATTAACAGTTCATCTAAAAATTAAAATGTATTTTTTTGGGGAAGTAACAATTGTATCATTATAATCAATGGTTGAAACTTGCATTGCTGATTATCTTTAAACAATATACCACATATTTAAGTACCATTCAGGCTATCATATCAAGCTCTAAACATTATTTCCATGTGCAATGCCCGTATTTCTAGCACGACTAATGTTTAGAAGGTCTCTGTTGTCTGGGAGCTATAGTGAATTTGATTTTGGGAGTATTTTTACCTGGACACTATAGTGAATTAATTTTAGAGCTAATTAGCCAGGTTTTGGCTATTTTGAGAGTATTCTCACATTCTTATATTAGTGCTATAGTAAATAAACACCAATGTTTTTGCATCATTGGGCAAGGCAGTCAGCCGCAAAGTCCATCTTATTGCTGACTTGTGGTCCAGCAAGCATGGTCAGGGACGATATATTTAGTTTACAGCACACTGAGTAACTCTGCTTGCAACTAGGAAGGATGCAGGACATGGCTCAGTGCTCGAGCTTGTTTTGCCACAATGTGTCCATACAGCTGGTTATGATGATGGGAGATCTGTCAGCTCCACCCCCTGCTCTATGCCTGCAGGGGCAGGCCCAGAGGTGGTTCATGCAACGGAAGCTTGAGTCAGGAATGGTGGTGTGCAATAATGGCACTAACCTCCTGTCCGCCCTTTGACATGGAAAGTTGACACATGTGCCATGTCTGGCACATGCCCTCAATTTAGTGATGCAGTGTTTCTTAAACAGGTACCCAGGTTTGCAAGATCTTCTAAAGCAGACCAGAAGAGTCTAGCCATTTAAGGCCATCATACACATCCAGTGTTCGGTTGGCTGAAATTCAGAGGGAATTCCACCTGCCTGTACACCGTCTGATTTGTGACATGCCCACCAGGTGAAACTCAACTTTGGCAATGCCGAGGCGGCTGCACATGAAGCAGAGGGCCATCAACGAGTACCTCTGTCAGCATGGCACAAGGACAGGCTCAGCACACCTCAGCTTTTTTTCACCACGCAATTAATAGCTGCTGATAAAGGATGTATGTAGTGTCACCATCTGAGGAGGCAACAAGGATGGTGAGCCGTGACAATGCATGCATCAGTGACACAATCCCTCTTGCATTCCTGCTGGAGCAGATTCTGAGTGGCATTATTGACAGGGAACTTGAGGCAGAGCAGTGGGAGGAAGAGAGGACTTCCTTTCCTCTCAAGGCCGCTTTATGCAGACACCATTCTTGCGACGCCACAGAACACACATGTGGAGAGAGAGGAGGAGGAAGATTATGGCAGTATTAAAGGCACTGAAGCAAAGAAAGACTTGCGTCAAATCTTAAGAGATGGTTTTCAGTCCCCAGAAACCTTGGGAGCAGTACGTGGTTGGGAGGAGACAGTTCTAGATATTTTAATTCTCGGTGACCCCGAGGACTCTGCTTCTCATTCCTCCGCAAACTTGTGGTGCATGGTCTCCCTTATTCTTCAAAGCCTGAAAAAAGACCTAATACCAATCTCGCTGATTAAGTGTTATTGGGATTGTGAATCTTTGTAAGACTGTCTAGGCTGCCTAGCTTTGTGGGTGTTGATTTTATCTTGAAGTCATTTTTTGGTATAGGTTTCATGGGCACAATTAACACACAAGGACCAATTTTTCCACACCTGTTTGACAGGTGCATCAAATTATTTTTTTTTTTACAGCAAGGCCAATTCTTGCTTTCATCAAGACTACCTCTTTAAGGTTACAGGGTGATGGCACTAACAACATCCAAAGACTAATTTTTGCACACCTGTTACTTTTATCTAAAGTCTGAGAAAGATACACCAGACTTTATCTAAAAAAAAGAGTATATATCTAAAAAAAAACTTATAGTGTACTATAATTTGGCTTCTTCAAAAGGCCTGCTCACTGTGGTGAAAAAATAGGATTTTTTTATAGCAGCTTACCTGTAAAATCCTTTTCTTTCCAAGGACATCACCGGACATAGAGCCACAGTAATTACTGATGGGTTATATAGGTATTACTAGGTATTGGACACTGGTCACACCCTAATCAGGAAGTTCAAGCCCCTATATAATCCCTCCCCTTCCAGGGATACCTCAGTTTTGTAGCAAAGCAATATAAGTGTATTAGAAGAGGGGTGGGACCTCTGTCGCGTGATGTCCATCGAAAGAAAAGGATTTTACAGGTAAGCTGTTATAAAAAAATCCTATTTTCTTTCTCGGACATCATGGGACACAGAGCCACAGTAATTACTGATGGGATGTCCCAAAGCAATGCCAACTGAGGGGGGGGAATCACAACCCAGTAGGGTGCTATCAGACCTGAGGACCCTGTAACGCTGTCTGCAGCACACTACGCCCAAAGGCGATATCCTCATGCCTTCTCACATCCACCTGATAGAATCTGGTGAATGTATGGACTGAAGACCAGGTTGCGGCCTTGCAGATCTGAGCCATAGAGGTCTGGTGATGCACTGCCCAAGAAGCACCAATAGCCCTTGTGGAATGTGCCTTGATCTGAAACGGAGGAACCTTCTGTTTCAAACCGTAAGCTTGAATAATCAATTGTCGAATCCATTTAGAAATGGTCGCTTTTGATGCCGCCTGTCCTCTATTGGGACCCTCTGGCAGCACGAACAAGACATCCGTCTTGCGTATCTGAGCAGTTGCTTCCAGATAGGTCTTGACTGCTCTTACTACATCCAAAGAATGTAGTGACCTTTCTTACGAAGAACAGGGATCTGGAAAAAAGGAAGGTCTTGGTTTAGATGAAAATCTGAAACCACCTTCGGTAAAAAACTAGGATGAGGGCGCAGTACCACTCTATCCTTGTGTATAATCAAGTAAGGCTCTTTACAGGAAAGAGCTGCTATTTCTGATACACTTCTAGCAGAAGAGATGGCTACCAGAAAAATTAGTTTCCTCGTCAGCAAGACCAAAGGAATCTGACGTATTGTTTCAAAAGGCTGTTTCTGTAACAGCGACAGAACCAAGTTCAAGTCCCAGGGGTTTAGGGGCGCCTTAACCGGAGGATTAAGACGCATCACCCCCTGCATAAAGTTTCGGACCAAAGAATGCGAAGCAAACGGCCGTTGAAACAATACTGATAAGGCCGAGACCTGGCCCATGATGGTACTCAAGACCAGCTTCATCTCTAATCCTAATTGTAGAAAATCAAGAATTCTACCTATGACATATTTCCTTGGATGCCAACCCCTGGATTCACACCAGGATACATAAGCTTTCCAGACTCTATGATAAATCATTCTGGAAGCTGGCTTCCTTGCATTGATCAAGGTAGATATGACAGGACCTGAAAGCCCACGACTTTTCAGAACGTGGGTCTCAATAGCCAACCCGTCAAATCTAACGTTTGTAAGGCAGGATGGAACACTGGACCTTGAGATAACAGGTCTGGGCGTACCGGTAGGGTCCACCGGGAACCCACCGTCATCCTTGCTATTTCTGCCTACCAAGTCCTTCTGGGCCAAACGGGGGCCACCAGAAGTACCGACTTTCTTTCCTGCCTGATCCTGCGAAGGAGTCGTGGCAGTAACAGAATAGGAGGGAATGCATAAATCAGTGAGAACCGATGCCACGGAATCACCAACGCATCCGTCCCGCCTGCAAGAGGATCCCAGGCAACCGGTAGAAAGGATTTCTCCTTCTGCAGGTTTTCGGGTATGAGCCACCAATTGAGGCTCTGACGCACCACATGCGACAGGTGCATTGGAAAGTCTAATGCCTGAACCTTCTTGTTCCAGGCCGAAAGAATGCTGTGTTGCAGCAGTCCTGACTGAACTGAGCATAGGGAACTGCTTCGAATGAAGACACCATCTTCCCCAGCAGCCTCATACAAAGGCGGACAGAAGGACCCTTCTTGGTCCTGACTGTCAGATTCAGCTCCCTTAGAGCAGTGATCTTTGCCTGCAGACACTTCTGCTGAGCAGGAAATATGGGCACAGGTAGGCCTGCATCTCTGATGTCTATTGATGTCAAAAATTCTCCTCCCTGCAGGGTGGAGACTACTGTCCAAATTGATTCCAAACGGAAGGACTGTATCCTTAGGAATCGATACAGATCTCTTAAATCCAAAATGAGTCTGACATCCCCATTTGGTTTTTGGACCATAAAAAGGTTGGAAAAGAAGCCCAATCTTTGATCCTTTGTGGGAACCACCATAATGACCTCTTGCGACAAAAGTCGCTCTATCGCTAGAAGGAGCGACTGCTTCTTCTCTGGGTCTCTGGGAACACCTGATCTGAGGAAACGAGGAGAGGGAAATTCTTGGAACTCCAGTCTGTACCCTAAGGTTACCATGGAGATTACCCATCTGTCCTGGAAGTCCTCCTGCCAGAGCCTTGAGAGCTGCAGCAGTCTTTCCCCCCCCCCCACTCGAGCGAGCGGGGGCGCCCCTTTATGAAGAGGCCTTAGTGTCTTGTCTGGAAGACTTCTTTCCCCAGGACTTCTTCTGTCCCTGGGGTTGACTCTTGTTTCTTGCCCCAGACGGAGGAGGCCGTCATGACTGCCTGGAGGCTGATGCCCCTGGCGCTGGGGAAAGGGTCCGTTTTTAAAAGGGGGGCGCTTACTCTTCTTCTTAACAGGTAAGAGAGTGCTTTTCCCACAAGAGATTCTCTTGATATAGTTATCCAAGTCTTCTCCAAACAACCTTTCACCACGAAAGGGAAACCCAGCCAGGAGCTTCTTACATGGTGCTTCAGCTGACCAATTTTTCAACCATAAGATTCTACGCATATGCACCAACCCAAGTGAAAGGCGAGAGGTTTGCACAATAGAATCTCTGATGGCGTCATCTCGCACAATAGAATCTCTGATGGCGTCAACAACATAACATAAGGCCGCAGGAAGATTAGCAAACCCCTGGGCCTGCTGTTCAGGTAATACTTTGATGACCTGCTTAATATGGTCTCTGACAGACTCCAATCGCTGCTACTGCAGGTTGGGCCACTGATCCTGCTAAGGAAAAAACATCCTTCAATAAGAATTCCATCTTTTTGTCCACAGGATCCTTGAGCATCTGAGCGTTGTCTACAGGACAAGTCAGACTACTATTTATAGAAGAAATGGCCGCATCAATGGCCGGCATTCCCCACATCTTAATACATTTTTTTTCTTCCATAGGATAAAGTGTTGAAAACTTCTTCGGCGGAAGAAATCGCTTATCTGGGTGATCCCACTCAGAATAAAGGAGCTTTTCAAGTAAATTATGAACAGGAAAAGCATGTGCTGTTTGAGAAGGTTTCAGCGACCCCAAAGAAGATGAAGATTCCTTAACAGACTCAGGTACGGCAACTTAAATGTGGAGCGGACCAATCCAGTAAGGATCTGCACTTAGACTTTCTCCTCTTGGGAAGTCGCAGAGGGTCCTTCTCCACCTGATTCCTCCGAAGAGGAATCATCCATCCCATCCCGATCCTCTGAAAGGGATTCGTCTCCTTCATCCCAGAGCTCCCCTGTCTGAGGGTCTTGGGAAACAGAGGAAGGCCTAGTGCGTTTTCTTCCACTGAGAGAAGATGTAATCACGGCCATTAATCTTTCCTCAGAAATGGTTGAGGAAAAAACCTCCTGCGTAATGTATACAGGGGCTGAAGTGCCAGAAGCAGGTACAGCCCCTGACCCCAACGGCTCTCCCTGGCTAGCCGACCCTGGCCCCTCAGGAGGGGAGGGTGTAGCAGACCCTGAAGAACCTGAACAAGATCCCCTAGTGTCTCTGGTTCTTGGGGGGGTACTTGAACCTCTTCTACCCATAGTGCAAAGCAACAAGGTGTGAGGTATCCAAAAATGAACACTGACTGCTGAGAGATGTAGTCCGGCAAAGCCTTGCTACCAAATGCCCAGTCTGGTGTTCCCTTAGTAAATGCAGCCTAGGAGAATGCCTGTGTCCCACCTTACATGTGACTGTCAGCTCTGTGTCCCTCCAAGGCTCAGAGCACCTGTAAAGTATGCTTTTAAATAGCCCTGCTTTCTAGCACTGTGGGCGTCTGAGCACGCTGATGCTGTGCTGACGCCCCTCCCCCCCTCGTTTTTGAAAAACGAGCGCTTCCCGCGCGAGCCGACCCTTCCTGACAAGCATGGAAGAAGGCTGAGGGAGGGGGAGGGGGAGGAAGGAGGAAGCTGGCAGTGATGGGCCCTGTATGCACAGGTGGCTTGGCGGCGGCAGCGGTGGTGACAGTGCAGTCTAAAACCGCCTTACAGCATACCTGAAGCCTGCCCCTAGTCTGGGGGGAACATCCCAGATGAAAAAAACCCCCATCCATCTTACCTGGAGCCGGCGGAAGAGCTTGTGCAGCGAACGCTGAGACAGAATCAAACATGAGAAGGTTTGTGCTCTTGGCAGCCCCCGGTGGTCACAATAGGCATAGCATGCATTTAGCTTAAAGGAGAAAACCCACTAGAATTCAAAAATTCTGTGGAATCTCCTCTTACCTTATCCAGCCGCAGGGTGCTGTATACACAGACCCAATCTTCACCTCTCACGGTGGGCTCCATTTGTAAAAAAAACGTCAGACACTGGGGCCCCCTATGAGTAGGGGGATCCTGCAGTTCTGGCCCTGTAAAGCACCCAGCCAGAAATTAGGAAGTTTAAAGCCATTTTCTGATCTGCGGGGTCCAGCTCTCTAAAAAGAGAAGCGTTACAGGTAAAACCTCGTTTCTTCGGACACTAGGCCCGGGTACCATCCAATTCAGCCATGAAAGACACTTTGAATGGATCCGGTCTGCCTGGCTTGCCCCAGTATAGGATATAGGATATTCCCTTTGGAGCTTCAGCACAAGACATCTTTGCACGTCCAACACCTAAGACAGTGGCGTAAAAACTTAGGTATCCCTGGAAGGGGAGGGATTATATAGGGGGTTGAACTTCCTGATTAGGGTGTGACCAGTGTGCAATACCTAGTGATACCTATATAGCCCATCAGTAATTACTGTGGCTCTGTGTCCTGTGATGTCCGAGAAAGAAACTTTCCATCCCAAGTCTGCCAAAGAGACACCAGAATTTATCCCAAAAATCTCTAATCTTGTTCAGAGTGCACTAAAATGTGGCCTCATCATACAGACTGGCTCCCATGGAAAATCAATTTAAATGTATTTTTTTGTCTTTATAAAAGTAAAATTTTCTGAAGCAGGTTCTATACATGGTACAGATGCCCCCACTTTACAGGAAGACTAAGGGGACCTCCAAGGCACTATATTTAAAATAATTTTTAATTGGTATTGTTTTGCTTTAGGCAGCATTAAAATCACTGCCTTTTTTTGCATTGGTACATGTCCCCCAGGGCAGTACCCAGGCCCCCATAACCTTATTATGGCCAATAACTTGCATATAAGCCTTCAAAATATCGACTTTTGATTTTTCTTGTTTGGGTCTCGTAGACTTCAATTGGGTTTGAACTTTTGCGATGTCCAGCCGCGGCTTAGGCCTAGCCGGCGGCCATATTGGCACACCCAGGCAGTCAGTGCAGCAATTGAAGACCCCCGGTGCAGCTTCTGAGGCCACCAGCCCCTAGCCGGGTCCCCCCCCCGGTTGGACCCATCATCCCTCGGGTCAGGAAGGAATTTTTTCCTCTGTTGCATTATTGGCCCTCGCAGCTAGGGGTTTTTCGCCTTCCTCTGGATCAACGACAGGGGGGTAGGCAGCCGTACCCTCAAGTACCTTGCACCCACACCAGCCTATCGCCACACCACTTCAGAAGCAGCGGGGAGCCAGTAGACCCCTCCATCCCCCTGCAAGTGGATCACCATCACATCAGTTCCACCATCAGAACACCTTTCCTACCAGCAACACCATCCTCCTCATCATGTGCAACTTTAAATACACAGCAGACACCATCCACAGGCTAAGAAACACCGCCGCAACTTTACCGATCGCCACTCAAAAAAGACTAAAAAAAGAACAATTACTAAGAACCAACCCACAATCAACCAGGAAATGCAAGGAGACACCGATCCAACCACAACAACTAGCATGCGCCCTGATCAACGCCAGATCTGCAGTCAAGCACAGGCTGGAAATCCGCGATTTCGTCATCGAAAACAACATAGATTGCCTCTTCATTACAGAAAGCTGGTTAACACCTGACTGCAACACCATCCTAATGGAACTGGTGCCCGAGAACTACAGTATCCTAACCGAGCATAGAATCGGAAAAAAAGGAGGAGGTCTAGCAGTGATCTTCAAATCTCATCTTGGGTTCACCAAACCAAACGTACAGAACTCAGTGCCTTTCATGGAAACACTCTCACTGCACCTCCAAACACCTCAAGACACCATTCACATACTACTATGCTACAGACCACCAGGACCAAAGACCAATCTCCTCACGCCGCTCACTGAATTTTTCTCGATACACACCTTGAAAACCAAAAACCTGCTGGTACTTGGGGATTTTAACCTGTGGGCAAACTCTGCCCAAGACCCCACCGCAACCGCCTGCTTCAACCAAATGGAAGAACTTGGCCTTCAACAACTGATAAACTCTCCCACGCATGGTTCAGGACACACTCTAGATCTCATCTTCAAACAGAATATGGACATCAACGTATTTGACAACACTCCGCTACCATGGACGGACCATCATGCTATCAAATTTAAAATCACCACTAACACCATCCTCCAAAAACAGAAACACGTAACAGCAACACACTGGAATAGATCTCAGAAGAAACTTCGCTCTGATCTCTTCAAAACCACATTGTCAAGCAAAATTCTTTTGCTAAACTCAAACCTCTCAACAGAACAAACGCTCAACTCCCTAAACAATGTACTACTACAAACAGCAGACTCCGTGGCGCCAAAACGCAGAACACTCATCCGCAAAAAAAACTCAAGTTGGTTCAATGGTACTCTCACCCTACTCAAGCAAGAACGTAGAAGAGCGGAAAGAGCATGGAGAAGAAATCCTACCAAGGAAAACCTTGCTAACTACAAAGCACTCACGGGGAAATACCACAAGGCAATCTTCAAAGCCAAAAAAGAACATTTCTCAGACACCATCTCATCCGCATTAAACCGTCCGCGGGAACTTTTCAAAATAGTGGCTCAGTCTATGAACCCGACCTGCTTGGAGCCCCCAGGAAACGATACTCAAGAATTCTGCAATGAGTTATCAGATTTCTTCATTGACAAAATCGACAACATTCGGAAATCAATCCATCAGAAAACAACTATCACCCTCACTGAACCAAAGCAAAAAGAGGATATCGACACAAACATCACTCAACCACCGAATTTCTTTTTGTCCCCAATCACCATAGACACAACTAAAAACATAATCAGAAGCCTTCGAGACAGCACATCACCGAACGACATCATCCCCACTAAACTGCTTAAAGAATGTTCCGACATCTTGGCCCCTATCCTAACACAGCTGATAAATCAATCATTCAAAGAAGGGACTGTCCCAACCTCCCTCAAGCAAGGCATCATCAAACCTCTGCTAAAGAAAGCCAATCTCGACCCTAAGGACCCTAACTGCCATAGACCAATAACTAGCCTCAACGCCATCTCCAAGATCATGGAAAAAGCAGTAGTACAGCAGCTACAACACCACCTGGACACACACCTCCTCCTGGACCCTCTGCAATCAGGCTTCCGCCCAGGCCATGGCACAGAAACGGCACTTCTCAAAATATGGGACGACGCCCTTGAAGCAGCAGACGACGGAGAACAGGGTCTCCTGGTACTGTTAGACCTCAGCGCAGCATTCGATACAGTGGACCACAATACTTTACTTGTCCGCCTCGCTGAAGTAGCAGGAGCTACAGGTTCTGCTCTAAAATGGTTTACATCCTCCTTAGAGAATCGCTCCCAGACAGTGAAACTAGGAACATTCACCTCGGAAACCCGGGCAATCTCCTGTGGAGTCCCTCAAGGATCACCCTTGTCACCAGTACTATTCAACATATACATCCGGCCACTTCTCAATATCATCAGGAAAACCGACCTCTGCTTCCATTCATACGCCGACGACACCCAACTCTACCTTCGCATCAACGGACAAAAAGACCTTCATCAGCAATTACAGAAATGTCTCATCTTAATAGATGACTGGATGACCACCAGCTCCCTCAAACCTAACGGATCAAAAACAGAGCTTCTTCTCCTACATGCCAACAAAAATTCCAAAATAAAGACTCCGTGGACACCTCCCACCATCCTTGGACAAACCATCTCCCCAAACACCAAAGCCAAGAGTCTCGGAGTCATTTTTGACTCAGGAATGACAATGGACGCACAAATAGGATCAGTGGTGAGCGGATCCCACCATCTCCTCCGCCAACTACGCAGACTCATCCCCTTCATCCCAGAAGAGGACAAAGCGGCAGTTGTGGGAACAATCATCAATTCCCGACTCGACTACGCAAATTCGCTATACGTAGGACTACCCCAATATCGGCTTGCGCGCTTACAACTCATCCAAAACACGGCGGCAAGACTGTTAACAGGAAAAAAACCCTGGGAATCCATCTCCCCCTCCCTAAAGAGCCTACACTGGCTAACCGTTAAGAATCGGATCACATTTAAGACCCTCTGCCTCACCCACAAATGCGTACAAGAAAACGCCCCACCATATCTCCGCGAGAAAATAAAACACTACACACCGAATCGCAGTCTTCGATCGGCTAACCAAAACCTCCTTACCGTTCCCAAATACCGCTACAAAGCAAAGGGAGAACGAAGATTCGCAGTCCAAGGACCTCGACTATGGAATGCTCTTCCAACTAACATCCGCATGGAAGAAAACCAAAAGGCCTTCAGAAAAAAACTAAAGTCCTTCCTTTTCTGAGAAGCTGACATCAGAGAATGCATCCAGCGCCTTGAGGCGATTCAGTTCGCATTTGCAGCGCTTTACAAATCATTCATTCGAGAATTCTGGTGTGAACCAAACTTCTCAAGATCAAATTAATTACTCTCAGGTAATCATTCTTCATAGGTGAAGTTCTTCATTCCCCTAAAGGATTAATTTGTCCTCTGTACCATTTCCAGTTACACAACATCCTTACTGTGAATTGGTTCCCACAACTTAACAGCATATTCAAGATGTGGCCTTTTTAAAGCTTTGTATAGGCAATAATGTCTCTTGAGTCAAGGTATAGTAGGTCCACCAGAATATCCAGATCCTTATCCATCATTGTTTGGCCCAGTTTTACTTCTCCCTCAGATTGTATGATGTTTAGCCCACAAATGCATAACTTTATCAGCATTCCATCTCATGTGCCTTGTATAGTTGCCAACTCTACCATCCAGGCTCCTTGTAAATTATAAACATCCTTTAAGGACTGTGTTAATATGAAAAGGTAATTGTTTAAAGTGATTGTAAAGTCTAGTTTAAAAAAAAAAAAAAAAAAAAATGTTATACTTGCCTCCTCTGTGTAGTGAATTTGCACAGAGCAGCCTGGATCCTCCTCTTTTCGGGTCCCTCTTCGCTGCTCCTGGCCCCTCCCTCCTGTCGAGTGTCCCTCCCAACAGCAAGCAGCTTGCTATGGGGCCCCCAAGTCGAGTCACAGCTCCGTGTGTCCATTCAGACACGAAGCCCCGACCCAGCTCCGCCCCCTCTCTCCCCTGATTGGCTAACTGACTTTGTTTGACAGCCATGGGAGCCAATGGCGCCACTGCTATGTCTCAGCCAATCAGGAGGAGAGTCCCGGACGGCTAAGACACTCGTGGACATCGCTGGAGAGAGATGGGGCTCAGGTAAGTAATTAGAGGGTGTTGGGGGGGCTGCTACACACAGAAGGTTTTTTTATCTTAATGCATAGAATGCATTAAGATAAAACCTTCTGTCTTTACAACTCTTTTAAAGGTTGCCCATCCCACAATAGAATTGTAATCAAATTATTATTAAACAAAAATCTGTTTCTTCAACACTGCAATTTAATTTATATGGAACAAACCCCCATCTATCACAAACCCTCCCACCGCCCCACATACCCAAGGAAGGACAGCTTCCACCACATACACATAAAAGATACCATTGTCTACAGTCAGGCCACAAGGTACAACTGGAACTGTTCTGACACCGCGCACAGAGACCATAACTAAACACCTCAGGAGTGACTTCCTAAAATTCAAGACATGGACCATGGCCTAAACAGAGACAGACATTTTATGTGCCACTATGATTTTCTGTGAATCATCATCCCTGGCACATCACCATTAAAGGAACTTTACAAAGACTCGCACCATCCCCACTTTCCACTTCGGTGTGTAGTGTGTAAGGACTTTTACTCTGGCTCACAGAGACCATGATCTCTATCTGTGTATCCTAAATTATTTAGCACCCAATGTCACTCATGTTTCAGATTCATAACATCTGTATCTTTTTGTCATTTTATGTATGAAATGCATATTTCTCACTGTTAGTTCATATTACCTAAAGAGGGCAGCGTGCTTTGCTACCATTTTTTTAGTAAGCCAATGAATAGTATCATCCTTAATCCTAAAGTTCTACTTTTGTTGTTTGTTTTTGTTAACATGACCCAACACTTTTCCTGAAACCAGAAAACCAACTGAATTAAGTTGCACAACTGAACAGCAACAATTTCTTTTACCACATCTAAAATAATATCTGCTCCCACAAAGGCTATCGATATCAAATCTTACTCAATACACAAATACAATTGCACATTTTCAGAACAACTGTATAGCCTGCTCTGAAAGAATACAGAACAGTATCCTCAAGATTTTCTACAATGTAAAGATGATTGTAAAAGTTAAAATCGAGTCCCTTAATGTACTCCTAGAGAATGACACAACCAGTATGAGGGATCAACTGCCATTTACAAAAAGCTACAAGCAATCCTTAACAAAAAGAAAAAAAGACTGAGACTGAAATGTAATATAAATGTATACTGAGTGGTATTTTAGTATAAAAAGGCTGTGGGATTTAAGTACAATGCTGAAGTCCATTTTAGGAAATGTTCGCCAAATCCTCATTTGCGCAAGATGAAGTTCAGGTAAGGCCAGGAGAGTGTATCAAAGGCCTTGCGAATGTCAAGGGAGACAAAGCATGATGGGATACGGCGTGTGCGAGCCACATGGGTTAGGAGTGCCGCGTGGCGAATGTTGTTGTTAGCTGGACGAGAAGGGATGAACCATACCTGGTCTTTGTGTATTAATGAACCAATATAGGGATTGAGACGGATGGACAAGATTTTTGCTAGGATTTTGACATCTAGGTTGAGGATTGAGATGGGTCCAAAATTTGACCAGGTGGAATCATCTGTGTGCGGCTTGGGGATCATAGAGATCGTCGTTAGCAATTTGGTGCGAAAGGAGCGGCCATCTAAGAGCGAGTTATATGCCTTTTTTAGAAGGGGGGAATAGGAGATCAGCAAACTTCCTGTAGTAGGTCTCTGATAAGCCATCAGGGCCTGGGTGTTTGCCTAGTTAAAGTTTTGATCGCTGAGAGAATTTCCTCAGCTGTTAGAGGCTGGTAGAGGTTTTCCCGATGCATAGAGTCGGGAGCGGGTATTTGTAGGGAGGAGAGGAGAAAATCTGCCTGGGCCTGGTTAAAGATTTTGGGGTCTTGGTAGAGTTCAATGAGGTGTCTACGGAATTCCCGTACAATTTTTAGGGGGTTACTGGAGTGTGTGTTAGCAGTTAATTTAAGTCTAATGGGTTTGGGGGTTTGTTCGGGGCGCTAGGGCCAAGGTGGTGTCAGGTTTTTTCTACTTCATGCAAAAGGTGTGCCTAGATCTCCGTGGGGTTTTTTATGCTGCTTCCGTTTAAAGAGGTCCAGTTCTAGGCGTGCTTTTTCAAGATTACATTTAGAATCTGGAGAGGGACAAGATTGGAAATTTGCTGAGGCTGTAGCCTCCCTGACGGTAATCCCGAGTGTGGCTCGGGGCTAAATTTCAGTCCCATTAGCGGTAACCTCGAGCCACACTCGGGATTACATTACAGGATCCTGGTGTGGCGTTACTTACCATGTCCCCCGCTGTGTCTGCGGGCTCTGTCTCATCCAAAGCCTCTCCGTGCTATGCTCTGTTCCCTGCGAGCGTCGTGACGCACGGGGACGGAGCCTGGCGGCAAATTCAAAAGAATGTACAAACCACAACACATACAGTACTGTAATCTTACAGATTACAGTACTGTATGAAATAATTCCACATCCCTTTTGTCCCCAGTGCTTTGGCCCATGCCCTGCATGCAGTTTTATGTTATATATACTGTTCTTTCTGCCTGGAAACTGGAGATTGTCGATAGCATCCAAAAAGTGTCCCTTTATGTCAAAAGTGGCTTTAGACCAGCTAGAAAACAGCGATAATAAATTAGAACACTTGCAGAATTGAGTGATATCGACTCGTGGGGAAATTTATTTTATTATTATAATATTATTTTTTTTAATTATTTATATTTATTTATTATATTATAATTTATGTTTTTGTGTTTCAAACTTCATCATACCCGGGATATCTACTAGACTCTTGTTTGGACAGATTTAAGTGTGTTATTGTTAAGAATTACAGGCCTACAATATAAAACGCCAAATTTCCATGCAATTGTACCGTTTTCAGCACCTAAAATCCAAAATAATCATACCGCCAGGGAGGTTAAAGAAGAATTATGGGCTTCCCATAATGTTAGGGGAGACGTATCAGGAGATGTGTTATTCGATATGTAGTCTTTGAGGGCTATTTCTATGTCCAATTGATAGGTGGCATTAGCTAGGAGACTATTGTTGATATACCAGGCGGTGTTGTTGATGTGGGTTGGTCTTGGGATGAGCGAGGAAAGTGATACAAGTACCACGCTATGGTCCATGGTGTATGGGACAATTGAAGAGGCCTCGATAAGAGGGGAGGAGCCGACTGTCTGGAAGATGTGGTCAATGTGTAAAAATACCTTATGTGGATGTGAGTAATGGGTATATTGGCGTTGCGCAGGGTTTTGTTCTCTCCAGGCGTCTAAGAGGGAGAATTGGTGTAAGAGTTGTTAAAAAGAGAGGTGGGTATGGCCAGGTGAAGGGACTGGGGATTTATCCAGGAATGGGTATAAAACTTGGTTAGAATCACCGCAGATCAATAGGGTACCTCTTTTATGTGTATCAACTACTGTCAGTAGATGGGGAAGAAATGAAGTGGGTGTTTGTTAGGGGCATAGTATGAGACTATAGTAACCTTGCTATCCTGTAGGTGTCCGGTCAGATTGAGGTAGTGACCTTCTGGGTCTTTGACTTTCGTTTGGAGTGCAAAGGGGGTAGTGCAATGAAATGCAATGAGTACCCCTCTCTTCTTAGAGGACGCTGAGGCTGTAAACGCTTGAGGATATTGGTGGCCGAAGAATTTAGGTGTGGAGTGAGCAGTGAAGTGAGTCTCCTGTAAACAAAGTACACGAGCCTTAGCAGATGCAAAAGAGCAAAAAGCTTTGGTACGCTTGTTGGGTGTTGAGACTCTGGACATTAAATGTGAGTATGGTTAGCGGGGCCATAATCCAAGCAGAGGGGGTCTAAAGACCAGTTAGTAGCCTGTGGTCTGACAATGCTCCCCTCGGGGAGAGATGGAATGGAGGTGTAAGGGTAGGGGAAGGATGAGAAGGGTGAGGAAGATGGAGGAGAGAGAACTAAATAGGGGTAAGGAAGATCTGAGCATCACTTAATGGGGAGGGAAAGGTGTCCTCTGGTTAGTTGGAATAGTAACTACCAAGGACAGGAATAGGTCCATGAAATACCCTATTAGGGTACTCGCCAACTCAGTGGGGGCAGCAGGGACCAGTCACCGAGATTCTAACAGCTCTCATAACATGATAGGCAATTATGTAAGATTGCGGTGCCAGAGGATGGTAGGTTGCAGGAGACCCAGGTGTCTGCAAGGGGTCTCTTAGGACATATTTGAATGTGGATCAACAGTAGAGGGGAAGATGCCACTGGGGGCATCAAGTTACCTTTCCTGAATACTTAGTCAGCTTCAAACTGCAAAGAAAGTGTTACTGCGTAGGTCAGGGGGCAGGTAGCCAATAACCCGGCCCAGGCAGTAAATTAGTGTGGAGGTATAGTAACTGTAAAACAAGGCAAAGACTTGTAACTAACAGAACTTGTGTAGGATTCAAGGCCTAAGGCCTGAGCATGAGGCGCCGTGTACATAATTGGATGCGGTGTCTCAGGCTACATGTAGGCGAGAGCAATAAAATACACGTGTATCATATGTGGTGTCGAGAAGATATAGTTACGATAGGGTGGAAGGCCCTTAAAGATGTTCTCCGAGAGCAAAGCAGGAAGTGTGGTCAATCCATTAGTCATCCTGAGCAGGGGCAGGGGAGACATAACGTCCACGTTTATGGATGCTTGAGAATGCCTTCCATCCATGGGAGGCCTGGAGCTTCCTAGGAGAGTGAGAGGCAGATCTGCGACAGGTCACCATAGCAGCGGGGTCCTGGGGTGCCAGGTGCAGTACGTGAAGTTTTGAGTGAAGGTCTTCAGCCAATTTGCACTAAAAGGAAGATCCCTTGTATGAGAAGCGAATGGAGAAGGGCAAGCCCCAGCGGTAGGGAATGCGTTGTTGATGTAGAATCTGTAGGAGCGGTTTCATGGCTTTTCATTTTGCCAGGGTTACTTGAGAGAGGTCATGAAAGATCTGGTATCGGTGGCCCTGGAACTCCAGTGATTCTTTGTGACGTGACGCTGACCGCAATTGCTCCTTGGTACGAAAAAATGAAGCTTCACAACGATGTTGCGTGGGGGGCCATCAGCAGGGCGCTGTGCCAGAATGGATCCTATCCATTTCAAGGCACTTTATCGGTATTAAGGGTACAAGTTCCTGGAACAAAGCAGTAATGGTGGACTGTAGATCTGTGACTGACTGGGATTCCACAAATATGCATGTTGGAGCGCCTGGCCCTATTTTTGAAGTCCTCTAGACTGGCCTGTAGGGAGAGGTTTTCCTCACGTAGGGCTTCCAATTCCTCAGAGTGGTTGTGAGTGAGTATTACAACCCGTCTGTTCTCTGTTTTAGTTCTTAAATGAGGAGTCCTAGGTCCCTGATTTCCTGTGTCAGTCTTTTTGTTATTGTATCAGAAGTGTGTTTCAGGGCCTTTGTGAGGAGCTTTTCAAATTGACCTATGAGGTTGAGCTGGTTTTGGTCAAATTGCAGAGCTAGGGGGGTTAACCCGAGTTCTGAGTCTGACTCGCCCCTTTGAGAAGATACAGGCCGCGTTTGTGTGGAGAAGCGTGGCTGCTGCGGTGTCTCTGGTTGTGAGGTGGGGGCCGGCTCCATTTTGAAGAAGGCCACGAGGAGGACGTCCCGTATGTTTTTTAGCCTTATTCTTCTGCTTGGAACAGCCGTATATCATCGCGGCCGGTTCCGAGTATTTACGGAGGCTTACGGCGGCAACTGTGACCAAGCTTCGGGTCGGGCAGCGCAACTATCCCCTGAGCTGCAGCACAGTGGACAACACCATGCAGCAGTTTAACAGGACAGGTTCCACTCAGAAAAGGCCTTGCCATGGTGGACCAAAGAAGTTGAGTGCACGTGCTCAGCGTCATATCCAGAAGTTGTCTTTGGGAAATAGATGTATGAGTGCTGCCAGCATTGCTGCAGAGGTTGAAGAGGTGGGGGGACAGCCTGTCAGTGATCAGACCATAAGCCGCACACTGCCTCAAATTGGTCTGCATGGCTGTCGTCCCAGAAGGAATCTTCTTCTAAAGATGATGCACAACAAAACCCACAACAGTTTGCTGAAGACAAGCAGACTAAGGACATGGATTACTGGAACCATGTCCTGGGGGCTAATGAGACCAAGATAAACTTATTTGGCTCAGATGGTGTCAATCGTCTGTGGCGGCAACCAGGTGAGGAGTACAAAGACAAGTGTGTCTTGCCTACAGTCAAGCATGGTGGTGGGAGTGTCATGGTCTGGGGCTGCATGAGTGCTGCCGGCACTGGGGGGCTACAGTTCATTGCGGGACCCATGAATGCCAACATGTACTGTCACATAATGAAGCAGAGCATGATCCCCTTCCATCCGAGACTGAGCTGCAGGGCAGTATTCCAACATGATAACGACCCCAAACACACCTCCAAGACAACTCCTGCTTTGCTAAAGAAGCTGAGGATAAAGGTGGTGGGCTGGCCAAGCATGTCTCTAGACCTAAACCCTATTGAGCATCTGTGGGGCATCCTCAAACAGAAGGTGGGGGAACGCAAGGTCTCTAACATCTACCAGCTTTGTGATGTTTTCATGGAGGAGTGGAAGAGGACTCCAGTGGCAACCTGTGAACCACTGGTGAACTCCGTGGCCAAGAGGGTTAAGGCAGTGCTGGAAAATAATGGCCACACAATATTGACACTTTGGGCCCAATTTGGACATTTTCACTTAGGGGTGTACTCACTGTTGTTGCCAGCGGTTTTGACATAATGACTGTGTGTTATTTTCAGGGGACAGCGAATCTACAGTGTTACACAAGCTGTACGCTCACTACTTTACACTGTAGGAAAGTGTAATTTCTTCAGTGTTACATGAAAAGATATAATAAAATATTTACAAAAATGTGAGGGGGTGTACTCACTTTTGTGAAACACTATATATACACACAGTATATGGCTTTTTTTCAGCCGGAAGAGAATCCTGCCACCTCTGAGGCTAGCCCCTTGCCCAACACTCACTGCTGTCACTTCCACCCACACACAAGCCTAGTTTTTGTGTGTAGAGGTGACAGGCTCCTTTCCTGGCTTTCCCAGCAGTGCACAACTCTCTCAACGTACACACAGCCCTCTGTCAGGAACCATGAATCAGACGGAGACAGAAAATGCTGTAAAAATCACACCATTTAATGGTAAAAAATGGTACAAATAGTAAACGTAGTCAAAACATAGCCAGGGTTCGGTAACCAAATCAGGTAGTCAGAATAAGCCAGGAAATCAGGGAGCCAGAGATCAGCGTAGTCAGAGCAGCAGACAGGATCAGGAAACAGAAGGGATGTTAGCCAGGCAAATCTTCAACAGGAGCACAGCAGAAAGTCTCTAGATATGTTGACTAAAGTGAAGACACAGGAGATCTAATTCAGGCAGCTTAAATAGCCATCAGGGCTTGTAAACGAGGATATGATCAACAGGTGAGTAACTGTGGAATGATGAGCACTTTTAACCGACAGCTGAGCTCTGAGAAGCCCAGCCCTGACACCCTCTCCCTAAGATGTACACACAGCCCTCCATGGCCTGCACTATCCCTATGAAAGCAGGGGAGGGAGGTGTCGGAGGATGTGCACAGCTGCTCTAGTGCCCTCCTCTCTAGCAGCTCCTCTGACCCCCATGCAGGAAGCCTGTACAAAACTGTAAATTGTAGCTGCCCTTTGGTAGCAGCGCCTATCTTCTCTCTATGGTACTCTCTAGGTGGATTAGAGAGGTTTTGAGTGAGGAAGCATAGCTGTTAACTTGAAAGGCGGGTTTGGGGGAAGAGTGCTGTACTGGGGGGGGGGGTGCTCAGAATTTGGGGCAATCTTGCCTGTGATACATTCACTAGTTAACTTGTCACCCTGTATGTTGCACACTCCTGAGCCTTTCACCCTGTACATAGCACACCCTGAACTCTGTACATTCCTGCAACCTGTACAGAGGCGCACTCTGAACCCTCCACCCTGTGCACTTCTGAGCCCTGCAGCTTGCAGGTAGCGCAAGCCTAAACCTTGCGCCCTGTACACAGCGCACTTCTGACCCTTGCACACTGTATGTAGAAATCCTGCACCCTGTAGATAATGACTCCTCAACCTTGCGCCCTGTACACAGCACAGTCTGAACCTTTCACCCTGTAATTAATGCACTCTTGTGCCCTGCACCCTGTACGTTGCGCACTCCTGAGCCTTGAGCCCTGTACATAGCGCACCCCTGAACCTTGCACCCTGTATGTAGAGCAATCCTGAGCCCTGCACCCTGTTTGTAGTGACTCCACAACCCTGCACCCTGTACATAGCACACTCCTGAGCCCTGCACCCTGTACATAGCGCACTCCTGAGCCTTGCACCCTGTATATGGCAGGCTCCTGAAACCTGAACTCTTTACATGCACTCCTAAGCCTTGCATCATGCACATAGTGCACCCCTGAACTCTGCACTTTGTGTGTGGTGCATTACTGAGCCTTGCACCCCGTACATAATGCACTGCTGAGTCCTGCACCTTGTACATAGCACACTCTGAACCCTCCACCCTGTACTTAGAGCACTCTTGAGCCCTGCACCCTGTACGTGGCACACTCCTGAGCCTTGCGCCTTGTACATGGTGCACTCCTGAACCTTGCATCCTGTACATAGTGCATGCCTAAACCCTGCACCCTGTATATAGTGTACACAGGCCCGGATTTACTCCCTTTGCCGCCCCAAGGCCGGGCCCTTCAATGCCCCCCCCCCCCCACACCACCAGAAAGAGCCCCCAGACATAATACGGTCAAAAACTGCAGACATGATACAAGAGATGGTCAGAGACTGCAATCATAGTACAGGAGATGGTCAGAGACGGCAGACATGATACAGGAGATGGTCAGAGACTGCAGTTCCTATGGACATTAGTAGATAATGGCCGATCGGCCCTCTCACCTGACCCAGCGATACAGCAATGGTTCCCCTGATCAGGAGTCAGCTCACTCTGAATTGCCTGTGGCGACTCCGCTGGGTAGCACCCAGATCTGTATTCCTGCAATGACTCCATTCCTTTCTCCGCCAGGGATGGCGCCAGGCTGTGTGGCTTTCCCTCTGGTGGTGCAGGGCAGCGGGGTTCTCTCTCTGATGGTGTTCCCTCAGCACTGCCCTCTCCCTCTGGAGCCCTGGGTGTACTTTCCTGGGTGTAGACCCCCCCCAGGACAAACCACCCCCTTCCATTAGTACAGACCCTCCCCCCCCAGGACAAATACCCCACCATTAGTACAGACCCCCCCAGGACAAACACCCCTCCCTTCATTAGTACAGACCCCCCAGGACAAACCCATCCCCTCCCTTAGTACAGACCCCCCCAGGACAAACCCACCTCCCTTCATTAGTACAAACCACCCCTCCCTTCATTAGTACAGACCCCCCCAGGACAACCCCCCCTCCATTAGTACAAACCCCCCAGGAAAACCCCCTCTCCATTAGTACAAACCCCCCCCCAGGTCAACCCCCACCCCCTCCATTAGCACAGACCCCCAAGGACAAACCGCCCCTCCATTCATTAGTACAACCCCCCCTTCACTAGTACAGACCCCCCAGGACAACCTCCCCTCCAAGTGTGTACAACAGAACAGATGGAGACAGGCACAGGCTTGGGCGGGAGTGAGAGACAGAGGAGAACACGCCCCCCCCGCCACTGCACAGAGACCAGCCGCTCCGATCTTCGGCAGCTGCTCTCCTTCTCTGACAGGAGAAGGGAGGGGGGACGGGCTTGAGCAGCGAAAAACACAGCGGTGGCAGCGGTGACCTGCAGAGGGAGCCGCCTCAGTCTGGACACAGAGGAGGAGGAGGGAGAGGAGCACTCTAGCGCTTCAGTGCCCCCACCTCTTTGGCGCCCGGGTGCACTGCATGCTGATGTTAGTGTGGGGGGCGGCGGAGGCCTGGCCTCGGTGGCCTTGTGGAAAATCCGGCCCTGAGTGTACATCCGAACCCAGTCCATAATGCACTCACAGTACTTACAAATGCCTTTACAGGGCCCTCCCACTGTTTGGCAATTCAGCCACATCCACCCTTTCACGCGACATGCCACCCCATCCCCCCCCCCTGCAGGGGCATGGTTAAGTTCCACCACCTATTTTCTGATGAGAAAAAAAGCCATATATACAGTTATGCTGAAAAGTTTGCATACCCTGGAAGAAATCTTGAAATTTTGGCATTGATATTGAAAATATGACTGATCATGCCAAAAAACTGGATAGTGATAATATGAAGCCACTTGTTATCACATAGTTGTTTGACTCTTTTTTTAAATCATACTGATGTAGCATACTCAAACTTTATCCCCGAAGGAGCTGCTAATTTTCTTCGGGCTTACCGTTACCATCTTCACAGTGTTCATCATAGGGGTACTTATACATTGCTCAATTGAAACACTGCTCCACCACTCAGTCCTTTTTCCAAGTTTTATTAAAGAAACAAAAATATGCAATAGGAAGGATGAGCCTGAGCCGGAGGAAGACACTGGACTTGTGACCTAAACAAACAGAGTTTGCCTCAGCAGCAAACCTTATACATGGTCTGATCAAAACCCTTCAAACATCATTGTGTTGTATGGACCATTAGACATCCAAACAAACACAACATTCAATTGTCTTCCTATCAGCCATCTATGACCTTGCCAAATTGACCCCCTGGGATTCGTATATTTGGGATTAAGTCAAGGGCTTTGCCAGTGGCTCATGGGTATTATTACCGCATGGGTGGTTTCTACATAACAAACTCCTTGCACATCCCCTGAGGAAGCTTGAGTAGCGAAACATGTCGGGCTAGTGTGCAATATCTTTTTTGCTGTAATTCAATACTCCTCTGTATGTGATGTAGACCACCAAATGCCTGTATTTTCATACTGCTGAGTTACAGTATGCTTTGTCTGTTTCTCTTTTATCTTTTAAAAATGTTTTGATAATAAATACTATATTTTATTTACAAGAAGTCTAGTGTATATCTCTATATTTGACACCGCAAAAACCCCCTCTATTTCCCCCCCATTTCTGATGCAATAGGAAGGTAGAGGGTGAAAAGGGATTCAGGTACCTTGGATCTTGCGGTTTAAGGTAATTTCTATTTAGCACTTCCACAGCTGGATTCAACAACCATCGGATAGGTCTCTCTCACCAACCTAGCAGCCGATGTGATGTTTGAACACGGTCTCTGCCACAGACCTTGCAATCTTGACTGAACTGATTGCTGTGCTTAACACGGTCTCTGCCACAGACCTTACAATCTTGAATGAACTGCTTGCTGTGTTTGATCCTAGATGCATCTCCGACTGAGTTCCCAGGCTCTTCTCAAGATACAAGCCTTATGCTCAGTCCTCTCCTAAAGAGTCCTCCCCTGGTCACTGCAATCCCTTGCTTCTTTCCGCAGGCCAGACAGCAAAGAGACCATCTTACGGACCAGTAGGCCACTAAACTCTGGTCCTTCTGTTAGTAGCTAGGCCTTGGGTCCGCCAACCTCAAGGTAGAACTTTAAGCAACAGCAGTTCCCCAGGCCAGTAGGGCCATGAGGTCTGGAAGCGCCAACCCCTATACACGGTGTCTGTCCCTTAAATACCCCTGCCCAGAATGCCCGGTGGATGAACCACTCCTACCGAATTATTTCTGAGCAAAGAGTATTCAATATGTCCAACCAGACTGTATATACAACATCCACCGATGGCGACAGCACCACCCATGGTCAGATGGAAATCTGCACAGTCCAGCTAATAATAATAAGCTGAGCCAAAGTGTAGCTTCAACTAACTTAAATTTCAAAAAAATAGCATCTGCTCTTCAGGACCAGGGCTCTACACTAATAACAGAAATCACCCAAATGCCCCTGATCAAAAGTTTACATACCCTGGAATGTTTGGCCTTGGTACAGACACACAAGGTGACACACACAGGTTAAAATGGCAATTAAAGGTTAATACCCCACAACTGTGGCTTTTTAAATTGCAATTAGTGTCTGTGTATAAATAGTCAGCTACCTCAGCAACCCCAAATGCTTTTCAACTATCTCTTTTGATTACTTTGCTATTGGTAACATAAATTATCAGAGACTTGTGTTCCCTTAGACCAGTGGTTCTCAATCCTGTCCTGAAGTACCCCAACAGGCCATGTTTTCACTTTTACTTTATCTTGCACAGGTGCTTTAAATCAGAGTCAATGGCTTGGTATTTTGGGCAGCTATTTTATTGAAGAGAAGTTCCCAAAACACTACCCGTTAGGGGTATGCTTAATTATGTCAGATGGCTTTTTTAAAAGCAAAGAGCAATGATAAAAGTGCAGTAATCCACAGTCGCTGTCAATTTCTGTCCCTAAAGAAGTCAATTAATGATAGAGGTATGAAAAAGATCTTGTTGCTGATTCTGGGTTAATGCATGCTATTCCTGTTGTCTTGATTTATTAAATAAGCCAGAAAGAGTTGGCTTACTAAAAACACTTGTACTTATAACTTACATCTGAACAGTGTCATTTTCTGTTGGGCACCAGCCTTGAATTTGGCAAAATGAACTGACACATCTCCCAGTGAGAAAACCTGAAACATAAGAAAGCTTTATTAGGTTTCATAGCACTACAGGAATTAATGCAGTTATTAAAAGCTGTTAATTCAGGATTTTGCATGTGACAGTTTTCACCCACTATGACAAGGATTTAGGCTTGTTTGTGGCAAATGAGTAGGCATATCATTGTTACCATGAACCAATGGTTTAAGTACAGAGATCACTGGTCCCTATAAAGTTCAAAGGGGTTAGGTGAACTGCTCTGTTCTAATGACTACATCACAATGGTGACATTGACTTCACCTAGTCTGGCACTATGGCTCCTACTCAGAGTGGAAGATAATTTAGGATTAAAGTGTATTTAAACCCAAAAACTCAAATGCAATATATTACAGCTTACCAGTCCTTAAAGTGATTGAAAACCCATATTGTTTTTTTTATTTTTAAATAACAAACATGTTATATTTACCTGCTGCGTGCAATGGTTTTGCATAGAGCAGCCCCAATCCTCACACGGATCTCACACCAGCACTTCTGGCTCCTTCCACCCCCCCCCCCAACCCACATATGCCACCGTAGCATGCTATGGGGGCATTCGTGCAGACTCATTGACACACTGGTCCCTGCCCCTTCCCCCCTCACTGGCTGTGATTGATAGCAGCTGCCTCTGAGCCTATGAGAAGGGAGAGAGCAGAGAGAGCCGCTGCTTCAGAGGAATGGTGCTGGATCAAGATCGGCCTTAGGTAAGCATAAGGGGGGGGGGCTAGGGGGTCCTGCATGCAGAAGGTTTTTTAGAGAGAATGCATTAAGGTAAAAAAAAACAAATCCTTAGAACCACTTTGAATGTAGTGGCTGCATTTTTCAGGCTTTTTTCCTTTATTTTTACTGTGATCCTTCAATACCACACTTACTCCAGATTGACAATGTCCATGCACTGTACTGCATAGATGAAGGAGCAATGATGTCACTCTATGTTGCTGTTGTGTTTTGAACTATAAACACCTTCTTTCCATTACATAGAGGGAAGGTGTTCTGTAGTTCAAAGAAGATAAACTGAGAAAGCTGATAACAATATATGAGATTTCAGTTCAGTGCACAGAAATACACTAGAATTTTAACAGAATTTCAGGACAAACCTAAAATAGGGTTTACATTTGTGAGCTTGGAAAACATCAGTTGAACTTATATGGGCGCCAGGGGGGAATCCAGCTTATGATATATAGGGATGAGCCCGATGTTCGAGTTAAACGTAAGTTGGACTCGAACATCGGGTGTTCGGCTGTTCGCCGAATAGCGAACAATTTGGGGTGTTCGCGGCAACATGCCCTCAACATGGGGGGGCTACCCCAAAGCACCCTCCCCATGTTGAGGGCATGTTGCCTGGTACGGGTCAGGAGGGGGCGCTTTCTCGTCCCCCCTCTTTTCCTGCGGCCTGCCAGGTTGCATGCTCAGATAAGGGTCTGGTATGGATTTTTGGGGGACCCCCATGCAATTTTTTTTAATTTTGGTTCGGCGTTCCCCTTAATATTCATACCAGACCCAAAGGGTCTGGTAATGGACTGGAGGGATCCTGTGGCATTTTTGTCAATGACCCAGGTATGCAATTTAAAGGAATATTTCACTTTTATTGTTTAAATTTAAGTATTATTACAATCTCTGCTCCCGAAAAAACGTCAGGTTTTTAAAACTTTTTTTTGCATTGATTCATGTCCCCTGGGGCAGAACCCCCAAACACTTTTTATGACAATAACTTGCATATTAACCCTTAAAATTAGCACTTTTGATTTTTCACATTCGTGTCCCATAGACTTTAACAGTGTTCGCGTGTTCGAACTAATTTTTTGCCTGTTCGCATGTTCTTCTGCAAACCGAACTGATAATGATAAACCCTTCTGCAGGAAAACACCATCTAAAACATCCTTGTGGCCAGCATCTCTGTCGGATCTAGTCACGTTGCATCCCCTACTCCATCAGGAACCTAAACATTCTTTCTCCTGCTTTCTCTCACAGCTCCATTGCAGGCCACAGGGAACTTTCAGATGGTATCCTTCCACAGAAGCTGGATTCACCCATGACACTTTTGTAAGTTTTAACTGATGGTTTCCGCAGAGTGAACAAATGAAAAGTCAGGTTAATACCATCATGCAAAATCTTTGTTTAGACAGGCCCCAGGAGAGACGAGAAAGAGAACAATGACCAGGTGAGATCCCATAAGGGCAGAAGTAAGTCTGCTAATCTGTGCAGTAACACAGAAAGGTTCAAGGCAAGGAGTTGGAGAGAGCTGAAATCAAACGTACAGTTTATATCCCTAGAGAAAAGGGCAAAAAATATCCAGGAGTTCACAAAAATTACCAAATGTCTACCCACTGTGGAAAGTAAACCATGCACCGTCTTTTGAATTAAGGTTTTTCGGAGGGTTTAGGAGGTTTTCTAATCCAGATTTGCTGATGTTCAGAGAAATATGTTTGTGAGGTCTAGATGTACAGTACAGACCCTAGGAGTAGAGCAATGAACGACTTTGCAGATCTTTTCCTTCTTACACTGAGGCACAAAAAATGCTCTTGCCTCCAGTGATAATAGTGTCAAGGGTCTGTTCAAAGAGACATTATCCCTCGAGGACTGTAAGGGGCTGCACACCAGCACTTCAGAGTGTTTTGCACATGGGTATTAACAAAAGTGCAATACAGGAGACAAGCATGGTGCTCCATTCATCTGTTCCACTTCCTCTATCAGTGTTCTATCGAGAGTCCACTGCGGCAGTGGGGCCATCTCTTTTAAGGAATTTTGACCATTTTGCTATGGTGACATTTTGAAGTCACTATCAGAATAGGGTGAAAGGGTATAGCCCACCAGCAAGAACTGGGTTTTAAAGAGGGATTTTTAACTGCTGATTGGTAGAAAACTTGGTGGTAAGAATGCCCTCCACTGCCCTAGTGGTTTGCCTGTTAAAGTGGGCCACTGGCAGATCCACAATGGGCGAAGACCAGTGTTTAATGAAATCCCCTATAAATTAGAAGTCCAGTAAGCAGTCAGAGGGCAGTCAAGGGCATGTCAAAGCGTTTCCATTCCCTGCAGTGCATCAATCAGAGATTGAACTGTCTCTTTAAATTCTGGAACAATAGCTGAAGACTGTGACTCCTCAAGGCTAATCTTGCAGGCAAAGATTGGAGTGACTCCAAATCAGGAAAAGCCACTGTGACCAATAGTTTAGAAGCTGGCTAGGGCTAAGGCAGATCACCTATAGACTTCATGAAGAAAGGTACAGGAGCACACTTAGAAGAGATGGGGTCAGAGCCAGTCAGAAACCAGCAAAATGCGGAAATTTGAAATGTACCCATGGAACCAAACAACCAAGGTAGCTCCCGGTACGCAGTTCATCTGGCCTATTACATAGGAAGTCATCAGAGACAAAGAAAGTGAGACAATGCCAAAAACTCTCTTCCTGGAATGCACTCGGCAGCAAACCTAAAGTTGGGTCTGTAAATTGCCTTATGCAGAACCCAGTATCCAAAAGTCATTTGCAGGCTAGCCCCCAACAAAGTGACACTTTATTCACGTGGTTGGTTTGAAGTGGATGTTATCTAGCAGTATTACACTGTATGTTCTTTTCCTGAGTTCCAGTTTCTAAGAATTCACTTGGTTTGTGTGACTGGTTGGAAACAGCAGAATATTAAAAAAATAATAAAATAAATAAATGTAGAAAACTACTGAAACAGTCCACGCGTCATCAGTGCCCATCAGTGCTGCATATTAGTGCCACTGTCACATGGCATTAAAAAAAAAAGCGAGTATCGGTACTTGTTTTTGGTCTTAAAGTGGTATTGCCGCAACCCTACTCACTACATCGCCAGGAGCCTGAACCAGCATTTGGGATTTCTGTTGTGTCATCGCACAGAGGATTGGTGAGCGGGTATAATCAAAACATCGTTCCTAACACAGTACAGACACAGCCTGCAAATACCAATTCCCCTTTCTAGTGTCAGAGAATGCTTGTTTGGAGCTGCCACCTTCAGCCGGTTTTTCCTTTATAAATTACGGAAAATCCTAGATGATTACTACTTCATTTGAGCTTGTTTAAACCCACTCTTAAAACAAGGGCCCCACTGTTTGCTAGCAGAAGACACTAGTACTCTTCGCCCAAGGCCCTGTAACACTACAAAACTGTTTTATTAATTTTTATCTCTCAACTGTGTTTTGACTGAGAAGTCAACAAATCTTCTCTCCTCCCTCTCAGCGCCCATGTATTAGGCATAAAGATTATTGTGTTTTTTTTCCTTTCTGTATTTACAGAAGCTAAATATTAAAGGTTGTCATTTCTATTGTATTAATACTCTGCAGTAAGGTTTAACAGTGCTGTAAGTTTCCATATATTTTAAACCTTGATAATATATTCAACGTGTTCATCACTACCAGGTGTGTCTGTTTCTGGTAATTATTCACAGCCAGGATAACAGTATTTTTTACTTGTGTTCTTAAAAGCGCTTGCAGTGATTTTATTTAATCAGGTGTGCCAGAGCAGTTGAGGTAATTCTTGGAGTTGAGGCGCAGAACAGAGAACCCAAAATCATCAGGCGACTCAGGGGTGGCGCTACATGTGAGGGCTCGTCTGGGATCCTCTTCCACTAGCAAATCTCCAAGAAAATGCCCTAGAGACTGTCAAGATGCACCCTGCCACTGCAACCTAGTGGTGTGAGGAAGATAATGGACAATGAGAGTCAAGTGTTGTAATCAACATCCCTGGGGTGGCCTGGACAGAGGAACAGATCAGACAAGCTATGAAGACACTAGTCTCAGATCAGAAGGTGTGGGTGATGGACGTCAAGCCCAATCGAGAACTCCTGCACTAATGCCCTAATAGAGTGGGGGAAAGGGATCCCTACTTGTTTTCAAAGAGGTTTCTCAACCTCTAGACCCGATATCAAAGCTCATCTAAACCAGCTGAATGTATGGGATGTGAGCCCAGAAAGTTTAGGGCAAGCAGCAACATGGTAAACTTTGTGGAAATGTGCCAAAAGAATAGCCCAACATACAGTGGGTCTGGATATCAAACTGAGGGCTTTTTCAGGAAAGCAACCAGTGCCTGCCAGAAAGGACAGCTTTGAGGAGTGGCTGGAGCAAGCTACATAAGCTTTAGATTAATTTAGATGTCCCTGAGACCCAGAAACTGAGAATTACTGGGTGCTTAAGGTCGCCTGCCTCAAAAGCCATTCACAATTTAAAACTTAACAAACAGGATTGTACTGCTCATGAGTATTCTGCAAGATGTGTTTGGGTGAACAGAAAAGGCCTCTGACCTTATGTATCAGTTCAAGCATACCTATCAAAATGAAGGGAACAAGCTATCTGACTATATGAGGTGTCTAGAGAAGATAATGCACCAGGTATTACTAAAAAAAGGGCTTGGATCCCAGGTCAGTAAAGGTCCGGGCACAACAGGTTTTGAGGGGAGCTCAACCTCTAGACCCTATCGCAATCCAGCTGAAAACTCAGAGAGCTGGAAGAGTCTTAAAATATCCTGGGTTGTACAACCCGGGTTGTACGAGAAGAGGAGGCCATGCTGGAAAGCAAAAAGAAGACCCAGAAATCAGAGCCTGCTGCTGGGGTTAGAGTAGCTACTGCAGCTGATGGTAATGCAGAGATGGAGCTTTTGAAAACCCAGGTTGTCACAATTGATGGAGATGATTACTCTATTGACAGCCAGAATCACTGTCTCACCTGGCAAAGAAGTCTCGGAATACAAGCAGTCCGCAAACCCTGTAGTTGTCCAGGTCAAGAAGCCAGTCGAGGGGTTTGCTTTAACTGTGGAGGAGTGGGGCATTACCGACGTGTTTGTCCGAGCCCACTGAAAACTGAAACCCAGCATTCAAAGACAGCGGGAAATCGCAGAGGGCCCCGGTGAAGGAGCCAACCAGGTGCCCACCTACAGCCCTTAGCTCCATAATCAAAGACGCAAATAAACCACAGCGGAAGCCCACATTTTTACAGAGGGCCCCTGCTGCTGTTTCTGAGTGACGATACAACCCCCTTTCCTCGACCTTGGGTGCCTGGTTGCTGAGAGTAGCTGTACACCAGCCCTCTGGGGCCCAACAGAGATGTAAGCAAAACCTGAAGCCCATCAAGAAGGGGGCATGAATACAGACAACAGGACAAGCTAGCTACCCTACTCCTGGCAGATTCCCTGACAAACTAGTGGGACCTTCCCTTGCTCAAATCCGCTGAGTTAACACAATGGCGGCGCCGTGACAGGGGAGAAGGGGAGCTGTGGGCCTCTACTTCAATGCCCCCACTCAAAGCGCACACCGCCCTACAACGGGAGACAGGAGTGGCTGCAGGCTCTTCCCCCCCCCCCCATGCTCGCTCCTCCACGGGGCAGATCAGAGTCATGGCACTGTGACAGAGAGCAGGAGAGCTGTGGACTGTCACTGTCTCCTTCCCCCACTCACCCCCCTTTCCCCTGTTAGAAGCAAGGGACCAATCAGAGGGGACCAGTAAGTACACCATGGGACATGTAGTCCCAAAAGACAGGTGGCCAACTGGAATTTACAAGTGGAAAACTACAGACCCCAGCATGCCCAAAAGGAAGGGGGAGGGATAGCCGGGAGCCCAGGAAAAAGAAGGGGGGACAGTGTGTGGGTTGCAGAGGAGAGAGGAAGAGGAGGCTGAGGATTTTGCTGGGGCGAAGCCGTCAGAGAGACAAGGCCACAAAGGTCCCTTGAGTGGTGCCCGCCTTGGCACCTGAAGTATGGTAAGAGGACAGGTGCTGAGAGGAGTGCCATCTTGGGGAGAGAGAGAGTGAGAGAGAAGGCTGAGGTGGCTCGGAGGAAGATAGAGACGAAGCCACAAAAGTCCGCCACCATTCAGCCCAGGGACCCTGCTCAACAGCCCAGCACCGCCCAGAGAAGACGACCCACACCACTTCAGGGATTGCAATACCCATCCAGGTACTGGATCAGCCGCTGTCCAGGCCCCTTGCCAGCTTCTCTACCAGTCATCCCAATCAGTCATCAGTAGGTGATCAGGTGTCTTACCACATCGCCAGGAGTCTGAACCAGATTTCTGTTGTGTCACTGCACTGAGGATTGTGAGTGGGTGTAAACCCAACATTCTTCCTAACACAGTACAGACACTGCATGCAGACACTAATTCCCCTTTCTAGTGTCAGAGGATGCTTGTTTGGAGCTGCCACCTTTAGCCGGTTTGTCCTTACAAATCACTACATTCTAGATTATTACTACTACTTTTGAGCTTGATTAAACCTACTCTTAAAACAAGGGCACCGCCATTTGCTAGCAGAAAACACAAGTACTCTTCACCCCAGGACCTGTAACACTAAAAAACTGTTTAATACATTTTTTTTGTTTATTTCTCAACAGTGTTTTGGCCTAGAAGGAGCTGACAAGTCGAAAAACCTTCTCTCCTCCCTCTCAGCGCCCATGTAATAGCTATATAGATTATTGTGTTTTATTTTCCTTTCTATATTTACAGCTGCTAAATATTAAAGGTTGTCATATATATTGTATTGATACTCTGCAGTAAGGTTTACCAGTGCTGTAAGTTTACACATATTTTAAATGGTGATAATTATGGATGAGCCGAACACCCCCCGGTTCGGTTCGCACCAGAACCTGCGAACGGACCGAAAATTCACACGAATGTTAGAACCCCATTGATGTCTATGGGACTCGAACGTTCGAAATCAAAAGTGCTCATTTTAAAGGCTAATTTGCATGGTATTGTCCTAAAAAGGGTTTGGGGACCCGGGTCCTACCCCAGGGGACATGTATCAATGCAAAAAAAACTTTTAAAAACGGCAGTTTTTTCGGGAGCAGTGATTTTAATGATGCTTAAAGTAAAAAAAAAGTGAAGTATTTCTTTAAATATTGTACCTGGTTGGTGTCTATAGTATGCCTGTAAAGTGGCGCGTGTTTCCCGTGTTTAGAACAGTCCCTGCACCAAATGTCATTTTTAAAGGAAAAAATCTCATTTAAAACTGCTTGCGGGTTTAATGTAATGTCGGGTCCTGGCAATATGGATGAAAATCAGTGAGACAAATGGCATGGGTACCCCCCAGTCCATTACCAGGCCCTTTGGGTCTTGTATGGATATTAAGGGGAACCCCACACCCAAATTAAAATAAGGAAAGGTGTGGGGCCACCAGGCCCTATATACTCTGAACAGCAGTATACAGGCGGTGCAAACAAGACAGGGACTGTAGGTTTGTTGTTAAGTAGAATCTGTCTGTAATTATGAATGGGTACATTTTTAACGTGTTTAGCTCCAGCCAAAAAATCTTTTTTAAGCTTTTTGGAAAACATAGGGAAGGGTTATCACCCCTGTGACATTTCTTTTGCTGTCTTTCCTCCTCTTCAGAAGATTTCACCTCACTTTTGTCCCAATGACAAATGTTTTTTGAAAATTTGGGGTTTTTGTGGAACAAGGATTGGAAAGCATCAGTGGAAAGGAGAAATGTTTTTCCCATATTAACTCTTACAGGAGAGAATTTCCCTTACCAGGGGTAGATTTCATCTCACTTCCTGTTGTCTCCTTCCGTTTGCAAGTAGGAGTCGTTTGTAAGTTAGATGTTTGAAAGTAGGGGCTTGCCCTATATACTCAGCAGAAATTTGGGCCTTAGGTGTTGTTGTGGCCACAACACTGTCAACACTTTCAAGCAGGGCCCTGCTGTGAAATATTAGATCAAGAATTGTAATTACATGCCCCTGTTGAACAGGAGCTGAAAAATTAGGCCTTAGGCACTGGTGCTGGTGCCACAACACTGCAACCCCTCACAGACACTCTAGTTGGAACGCAGGAACGAGCCCTGCTGCAAAGTATTGCATCAAAAATTGTAATTACACGCCCCTGTTAAACAGGGGCTGAAAAATTGTGCCTTAGGCACTGGTGGTGGCGCCCAGAGCCAAAAATGTTCTTACAAGCTATCAGCGTGAGGAGGAAGAGGATAATTACTCAGGAATAGCAACTCAGCATCAGCATAGGCAGTCTTTGAAGGGATCTGAGATTTCAAAAAAAATTATTCGGTTACATCAGCATCAGGTGCTTGGTAGCTGGTGGTGATCCAAGACTGATTCATTTTTAAGAAGGTCAGTCGATCGACCGAGTCGGTGGACATACGCACCCTGTGATCGGTTACTACACCTCCAGCAGCACTGAATGTGCGTTCCGAAAGAACGCTGGATGCAGGACAGGCCAGTAGCTCAATTGCATACTGTGCAAGCTCTGGCCAGTGATCCATCCTCAAGACCCAGTAACCCAGAGGATTTTCGGTGGGAAAGGTGTCCAAATCTGATCTTGCCCCTAGGTATTCCTGCACCATGTAAAACAGACGCTGGCGATGGTTGCTGGAACCGATCATACCTTGGGGCTGCGGACCAAAAAATTGTCTGAACGCATCGGTCAGACGGCCACCTTCTACACCACTCCTTCTTTGACTGACCGAAGCCTCAGCAACACGTTGTCCAGAAACAGGAGTTTGTAACCTCCCAGTCTCTGGGAATGCGTTGCACAGACCTTTCTGCAAGGCCTCCCGAAGATGTTTCATCCTCTGCTCCCTCTGCGATGACAAGATGAGGTCCGCAACCTTACCCTTGTAACGTGGATCAAGGAGGGTTGCCAGCCAGTATTGGTCCTTCTCCTTGATACCACGAATACGAGGATCCTTACGCAAGCTTTGCAGGATCAGGGAGGCCATGCAGCGTAGGTTTGCTGAGGCATTCGGTCCGGAGTTCTCTGGGTCACTAAGGACGATATGGTCCGCAGCCACCTCCTCCCAGCCACGTACAAGTCCATGTGTTTCTTGGGACTGATCCCTTAAAGACTGCTGCTGATGCTGAGTGCCAGGCTCCACCTCCATACTGACACAATCTTCCTCCTCCTCCTCGTCCTCTTCCTGTGTGATCGGCAGACACGCAGGAACACTGTCTGGATAAAGGGGGCCTTTAGAGCTAAGGAAGTCCTCCTCTTCCGGCCTCTGTTCTGCCTCAAGTGCCCTGTCCATTATTCCACGCAGCGTGTGCTCCAACAGGTGGACAAGAGGTACAGTGTCACTGATGCATGCACTGTCACTGCTCACCATCCTCGTGGCCTCCTCAAATGGTGACAGGACAGTGCATGCATCCCTGATCATGGCCCACTGGCGTGAGGAAAAAAAACAAGCTCCCCTGACCCTGTCCTGGTGCCATAGTCGCACAGGTACTCATTGATGGCCCTCTGCTGCGTGTGCAGCCGCTGCAGCATGGCCAATGTTGAGTTCCACCTGGTGGGCATGTCACAGATTAGGCGGTTCTTGGGCAGGTTAAACTCCTTTTGGAGGTCCGTCAGCCGAGCACTGGCATTATATGACCGGCGGAAATGATAACAGACTTTCCTGGCCTGCCTTAGGACATCCTGTTAGCCCGGGTACCTGCCCAAGAACCGCTGCACCACCAAGTTAAGGACGTGAGCCAAACAGGGCACATGGGTCATTTGTCCCTGTCGGAGGGCAGAGAGGAGGTTTGTGCCATTGTCGCAAACCACCATTCCTGCCTTAAGTTGGCGTGGCGTCAACCACCTCTGAACCTGCCCCTGCAGAGCTGACAGAACCTCTGCCCCAGTGTGGCTCCTGTCCCCCAAGCACACCAGCTCAAGCACCGCATGGCATCTTTTGGCCTGCGTACTTGCGTAGCCCCTTGAACGACTACGGAGCACCGCTGGTTCCGAGGACAAAGCACAGGAAGAGGCCATGGAGGAAGAAGAAGAGGAGGGGGAGGAGGAGAGAGGTGTGTCGCAATCATTAGCATTTTGGAGGCGTAGTGGCAGAACAACCTCCAACACTACTGCACCTTGTCCTGCATCCTTCTCAGCTGCCAGCAGAGTCACCCAATGCGCCGTGAAACTTGGGTAACGTCCCTGTCCATGCCTGCTGGACCATGAGCCAGCGGTAATATGCACCTTACCACTGACCGCCCTGTCCAGCGAGGCATGGACATTGCCTTCCACATGCCGGTAGAGAGCCTGAATCGCCTTCCATGAGAAAATGTGGCATTTTGGTACCTGCCACTGAGGAACCGCACATTTCACAAACTCACGGAAGGGGGCAGAGTCTACCAACTGAAAAGGCAGCAGTTGAAGTGCTAGCAATTTTGCCAAGTTGGCATTCAACAGCTGGGCATTTGGATGGCTGGGAGCAAACTTCTTTCGGCGGTGCAGCAGCTGGGGCAGGGAAATTTGCCTGGTACAATCTGACATCGGTGTACCAAAAGCAGATTGCCCACAAGTACTTGGCTGTGACACACCTAATTCTACACCTTCATTCCTCTCAGTGCAGGTCTCAGAGAGGACTGAAGGTCTAGTGGGGTTGGAAATCTCAGCTGATGAGGAGCAAGGAGAGGTCCTCTTTGTTCTTTGGTGTGGGTCTTTCAGATACGCTTGTCAACGAACTGCATGGCAGGTCAACATATGTCTGGTCAAGCATGTGGTACCCAAGCGGGAGATGTTTTGGCCACGCGAGATACTCTTGAGACATATGTTGCAAATAGCAGCGGTGCGATCTGATGCACTCGTCTCAAAGGCCCACACCAAAGAACGTTTAGAATAACGCGCAGAGACTGCAGCGCCCTGCACATGTGGAGCTTTGGGGTGTGATTCAGTCAATGTGCTGCCCTTAGGCTGGCCCCTGGAGGGCATCCTGCCTCGTTGGTGATGTGCCGCCTCCTCCTCCTCCTCCTCCTCCTCCTCCTCCTCTCTCCTATCAGGCACCCACGTTGAGTCAGTGACCTCATCATCCCCTCCCTCCTCATCACTGGAGCAAACCTGGCAGTATGCTGCAGCAGGGGGAGCATGACTGCCAGATTGCTGTCCTTTTTGAGCACCCCCTCTGTCCGTGCTCATGTTACTGCCTTCATCGAGCTCAGTATCATCATCAGAGCCTTCCAAACGCTGGGCATCCTCCTGGAGCATGTACCCAACACTGTGGTCAAACAGTTCGAGGGACTCCTCAGGAGGACATGATGGGGCTAGGGAAGGAGTCACTGATGACATTGAGCTGAGGGAAGAGGCCGCTGCTTTGCCAGACAAAGTACCCTGGGCATGGGTCAGAGAGGATGAGGAGGATGAGGACGGCTTGGTCATCCACTCGACCAAGTCTTCCGCATGTTGCGGCTCAAAACGGCCAGCTGCCGAAAAAAAGGCCAAGCGTGTTCCACGGCCACGTGCTGATGAGGATGCACCGTCTCCACGACCAGCACTAGACACAGAGCCTGCTTGCCCTCTCTTATTGGCTTGTGACTGTCTGCCTCTCCTTCTTGGCCTTCCAGACATACTAATGGCCTGTAGCTGCACTAAGCTGGGATATATATATATATGTGTGTGTACTGATACTGCAGCTAGCAAAATCAACTGCCTGCCTGTAGTATGAGAACACCACCAACCTTCTACAGGTAGCTTTAGCTGAACACTGTGAGGTGGACGCATCCCACTAACTTGTAGTTTTAGCTGAACACTGTGAGCAGGACGCACCCCACTAACTTGTAGGTTTAGCTGAACACTGTGAGCAGGACGCACTGCACTAACTGTAAATAGTCTAGCTGCCTGACTGTGGTACTAATAGGATCAAAAGAACACCAGCAATTTTCTTCAGGTAGCTGTATATACTGTAACAAGACAAGCCTGCCTGTCAGTAAGAAGATAACAGGAACGGATCTAGCTGAACATTGTGAGCAAGACACCCCCCACTAGCTTGTAGGTTTAGCTGAACACTGTGAGGTGGACGCACCCCACTAACTTGTAGGTTTAGCTGAACACTGTGAGCAGGACGCACCCCACTAACTTGTAGGTTTAGCTGAACACTGTGAGCAGGACGCACTGCACTAACTGTAAATGGTCTAGCTGCCTGACTGTGGTACTAATAGGATCAAAAGAACACCAGCAATTTTCTTCAGGTAGCTGTATATACTGTAACAAGACAAGCCTGCCTGTCAGTAAGAAGATAACAGGAACGGATCTAGCTGAACATTGTGAGCAAGACACCCCCCACTAGCTTGTAGGTTTAGCTGAACACTGTGAGGTGGACGCACCCCACTAACTTGTAGGTTTAGCTGAACACTGTGAGCAGGACGCACCCCACTAACTTGTAGTTTTAGCTGAACACTGTGAGCAGGACGCACTGCACTAACTGTAAATAGTCTAGCTGCCTCACTGTGGTACTAATAGGATCAAAAGAACACCAGTAATTTTCTTCAGGTAGCTGTAAATACTGTAACAAGACAAGCCTGCCTGTCAGTAGGAAGATAACAGGAACGGATCTAGCTAAACTGAATACAGTATATATATATATATATATATATATATATATATATATACAGGGGCGTCGCTAGGGGGTGGCTTTTGGGGCTATAGCCCCGAATCTGGGGCCAATAGCCCCGAGTCTCTGCAGGGGTCCTCAAGGGGAGGGGAGGCTCTCTGGGGACCCTTATGTAAGTGGGGGGCTCTCTGGGGACCCTGATGCAAGGGAGAAGCTCTCTGGGGACCCTGATTTTAAGGCAGAGGCTCTCTAGGGACCTAGATTTAAGGGGGAGGCTCTCTGGAGACCCTATTGTAAGGGGGGCTCTCTGAGAACCCTGATGTAAGTGGGGGGGCCCTCTGGGTACCCTGATGAAAGGGGGAGGCTCTCTGAGGACTCTGATGTAAGGAGGAGGCTCTCTGGGGACCCTGATGTAAGGGGGGGCTCTCAGGGGACCCTGATGTAAGGGGGGCTCTCTGGGGACCCTGATGTAAGGGGGCTCTCTGGGGACCCTGATGTAAGTGTTGGGCTCTCTGGGGATATATATACACACACACACGTATATTACTGTATATACATGTGTATGCCCACCCAAGCGTATGACTTTCTTTACTACGCTGCTATGGGCTCTAGCCCCAGATCTTTTGTAGACCTAGCAACGCCCCTGTATATATGTATATATATATATATATATATATATATATATATATATATATATAATACACTGTAAGTGCAGCTAACTGACTGACTGTTCTGCCTAATCTATCTAACTCAAATCAAATGTCACTGTCTGTGTGTGTGTGTCTCTCTCTCTCTCTCTCTCTCTCTATGAACGCCAGAACACACACTACACAGGGCCGCCGTGCAGGCGGCCTTATATAGTGTGGGGTGTGTACTAAATCCCCTGAGCCATAATTGGCCAAAGCCTCCTTGGCTTTGGCCAACTACGGCTCTCTGTTCAGGCGGCGCTGTGATTGGCCAAGCATGCGGGTCATAGTGCATGCTTGGCCAATCATCAGCCAGCAATGCACTGCGATGCCGCAGTGAATTATGGGCCATGATGCGCCACACGAATTTGGCGCGAATGGCCCATATCGTTCGCAATTCGGCGAACGACCGAACAGCCGATGCTCGAGTCGAACATGGATTCGACTCGAACACGAAGCTCATCCCTAGTGATAATACATTCAACTTGTTTATCACTACCAGGTGTGTCTGTCTGTTTCTGGTAACAATCCACAGCCAGGATAACAGGATTTTCTACTTGTGTCCTTAAAAGCGTTTGTAGTGGTTATATTTAATCAGGTGTACCAGAGGCGTTGAGGTTATTCTTGGAGTTGAGACGCAGAACAGAAAACCCAAAGATCACCATGCAGCTCCTTCAGGGGTGGCGCTACAAGTGTGTAGCGCCAACTTTCTGTAGTTTTTTTACCCACCATTTTTCTTTCTCTTTTTTTTTGCATGGGGTACCCCTTAAGATCCATCCCAGATTCAAAGGGCCTGGTTTGCATTTTGGAGGGGATTGACTCTACACTATTTTTTTGTCAATCTATTTATATGATGTGCTACATCAAAAGTATTTTTTACAAAGAAAAAAAATTATACAATTTAAATTGCTGGGAAAATGACATACGGTCCCCTTCATAGGTCCCCTAAAATACAGAGCATAGTTAGTGACTTAGTTAGTCTGGTTGAAAAAAGACACAAGTCCATTTAGTTCACTGCATCTAGAGCAAACCCAGAAAATCACTGCTCCTGGCTGAATGGAATTTAAACCTACTGATTTAAGGAGTTACCAAATCCGTTACATTCAAGGCATGCTGTGAATAATAAATGTCATATTTGCTTGTGCTCTAACCAAACTTTTAAGCCATTAAATGGCTGGTATATAACTGATCACACGTGCAGCGCCATGGCAATTGCAGATGAACCATGGGTGCTAAAATGGCTGCTTCTTTGGCTGTAGGGGATAAGAGGGTTTAGTTTTGCTTTCATTTAATTTTTATTGTGCATTGTCTCACAAAGAAGGCATGTGGCTTTAAAATATTGCTATCACCTGTGTTATTGTAATGGCCACTTTCCATTTAAATGGGACTTGTTTGGCAAAATTGTTACGTAAAATTGCTGCTATTTTCATTTATATATCACCCCTTTGAGCCAAGACCACTCCTTGGAAACTCCAGCTTGGTGCCTGTTCCTGATTTGCTGAAACTACACTGCCCCAGGACAGACAGCTGGTAAAGCTGCAATGGCCCAACACAAAAGTGACTACTGGTATTATTTTTTTTTTTTAGAATGCACAGGTAAGACAAATAAAAGCCTTGTCCACTTGCATACAGCTAATGAAGTCTAAAAATTATGATGTTTCCTCCTAAAAGCTTGTTCCAAATGGAAAATGCATGTAGAACGTATAAGAGCACCACAGATCTAGTGTGAGACTAATAAATCTTTAATGCTCATGACAAGATGATAAAACTGACATAATGCAGGGGCTCAAAACTACCCCTCATCAGGGTTTTTGATGCTGGCAGTAATTGAAAAGAGTATTGGTCAACAAACGGCAAATTAAAAGGCTAAGGTAGTGCTACTTCAGGTCACCAGTCAACTACCTTATCTTTTATTTAGAAGTTTGTTGTACAGTATTCTCCAATTACTGTGGTGCTCTCGAACTTTATACAATATTTAGACTACTCTGGGGACCCACAGGAATATCCCAGTTGACAGAAAGCTGCCATTAAAATTTGGATTTCAAGTCTTTTCTACCTTGGGTTCAGTACTCTAACACTCACATTTTTTAGATCCGGAATCTAAGTAGTGATTTCAGAATCAGGATTTTAAACCAAAAGGTTGAACGAGTTCAATTTATGCCTAGTATACTTTACAAACACAGACAGCTATGGCAAGCATAATGTTGTACTCTGACTAGCTATAGACCTCCCAAATCTTAAAGTTCAAACAGACATGTGACCCACAGGTAAGTAAATATGACAATCTTACCGTTGGACGTAGGCCTGTTTCTTGTACACTTGCTGTCTGTAGTGCATTTGTACTTCTCATCACTCTAGAATGGAAACAGAGAAGGAAAATATTAGGTTTAGCCTTCTAGAAATTAAAGAGAACCTGTTAAATATGGGAGATTAACTAAAGGTGCAAGCTAATGGACTGTGTTTCTCATCCTAACTTGACTACGTAGTGTGCAACTTACCCAGAACATTAAAGCAATAAAGTCTTAATAAGTGTATTGATTCAAGTTAGATTAACTATATTTGCAGCAGATTACTAGTCGGACTGACTCCCTTGGCGAATCTGTTTGTAAGTGAAGCCAGCCTGTATTTTAGTCAGTATATACATTTACTTTTCCTAGGTAGCTGTTTACCTGGGGCCAGGCAGGGCAAAAGGGGCAGCTTCCCTGAGCCCCCTCATTTTTGTGGGGCCCAGAGCAGCTGCCTCATTGCCAACTATCCCAGTTTAAATTCCCTTGTCCCTTGAAGTTTTAGTCCCATGCTGTGTCCTGATATCTCAGCATGAAGTTGTGTTACTAATGTTGCCCAGCTCTGCCCTATTGCTATGTACAGATGGCCCACCTGCAGACCCTGTGTTTACATGTAAATAACCTGCATTGATATGTAAAAAGCGGCAGCATTCATATGTATATCATGCCTCCCTGAGGTCATATCCACCATCACTTCTGCTGAATGCTGCCCACTGGGGAGGTAAAGGGACATGCTTGAAAGTCCTGCCTATATCTGTGGTCATTAAGCCTAACCTCAGCCTGTTCTGCAAAGGTAATCAATTGGAGGTGGAACCCTTTTTCAAAATAACATAGTGCCATAGCACCGTGAATTTTGGTGCATGTGAATACGCACATCTCAGCAGATGCGCGAGGGTGTCATTAACCATTAATGGCACTGCTGTGTGTCTGCTAAAGGGCAGCATGTTTCTGTGGTGTCAGGAAAGCAATTTTTACATGCATTCCCAACACGCACAAATGTGAACGCAGTCTAAATGTCTCAGTTACATTGGTGGTGTAAGTCTTCTCATTACATTGGGGCTTGGTTTACAATCCTTTTATTCACACTAGTGGCCCCTGTGAAGTTCCCCCTTACATTGGTGGTCAGTGTAAATCTCTCCTTACATTGGTGGTTACTGTGAATGCTCCTATTGCATTAGTGGTCAATGTAAATCCTAATTACATTGGTGGCCGGTGTAGAAACTCCCCTTTATATTGGTAGTCGCTAAAAAAACAAACTTGCATTTGTGGTCAGTTTCAAATCCTTCCTTACATTGGTGGTCCATGTAGAAGCCCCCTTTAAATTGGTGGTGAGTGTAAATTCCCCCTTACATTGGTGGCTGGTGCAGAAATCCCCCATTTATTGGTTGTTGATGTAAAATCCCCCATTAAATTGACAGTCAATGTAAATTCTTCATTACATTGGTGATCAATGTACATTTCCCTTTACATTGGTGATAAGTGCAGTATTGTCCTTACACTGGTGGTCAGTGTAAATCCCCCCCTAACATTGGTGGTTGGTGTGGAAGTGTCACCTTACATTGGTAGTCAGTACAAATCTCCTCGACAATGGTTGTCAGTGTAAATTCCCCCTTACTTGGAAGTCCTTGCATATTCCCCCTTACACTGGTGGTTGGTGTAAATGCTCCTATTACATTGTTCTCAGTGTAGAAATCCCTCTTTATATTGGTGGGTGGCGTAAAATCCCCCATTACATGGTGGTCAGTGCAAATTACCCCTCACATAGGTGGTCAGTGTAAATTCTTCCTCGCGTTAGGTGGTCATTGTAACTTCCCCATTACATTGGTGGTCAGTGTAGAATTCACCACTATATACTTGCCAAAGATTTCCAGCTTTGCTCTACATGATTCAGAATGTGCCACAGTGTACTGCCTCCTAACTAATCCCATCCCACAACTGCCACTGATCCTATTAACCCCCTAGCCTTTCCACTGATCCCAGGAGTCCTAGTATGCCTAAGAGTTTTCTGTCTATTGATGGGACCCCTCACCTCCCCAGTCCATGGTGCGCAGGCAGTGAGGAGATGATGTGCTGTAACCTTTAGCAACCAATCAGTGAGCAGTAATGATGAGCACTAACCTCTTGCAACCAATCATTGAGCAGTAATAATGTGCAGTAACCTCTAACAGCCAATTAGTGAGTGGTAAGGATGTCCAGTAACCTTTAGCAACCAATCAGTAAGCAGTATGGATGTACAGTAATCGTTAGCAACCAATCAACAAGCAGAAGTCATGTGCTGTAGCCTCTAGCAAATAATCAGTGAGCCATAATGTGTGCTGTAACCTCTAGCAGCCAGTTAGTGAGTAGTAATGATACACTGTAATCTCTGGCAATCAATCGCAATCGCTACCTGATCTGATTAAGTAAACTGCCAATTTATGTATGTCTCAGAGCAGATGGAGATCGAAATTGCATGGAAGGGTGGGGAGCCCAAGAAAACATTTGACCAAGGTATTAAAGATGGCCTGTCTGGGGCAATTGCAGCTGTACCCTACAGTTGCCACTGTGTGTCACTGGCACCTAGAGCAACAGTTATGGGACAGAAGCAAATCCTGTGCAATTGAGCATTTGTGTCCTCTCTGGCTCTCACTAGTAGTGTAGCAGGGTAAGTTTCCAAGGTAGAGAAGGGTTTGGGACTGAACATCCCATGGGACTTTAAATGAAACCATGACCTGATGTGGTCATGTGTTTCCATCCCTGTACTAGTCTAAGAAAAAGGAGCAACAAGGGTGGGACTTTAAATGAAATGCGTGAATGCCCAGAAACGAAACCGATGAACAACTAGGAAAATGTATTCAATTCATAAAAATATAACATGCATATAATAAAAATATGTCAATCACAATTAGAAAGAAATATTGGCAATAATAGCAGCAATTATACATGATTATATGAATACAACAATTTTCCATGGTACACCAATTGGATATTAATACACAACCATATAATATAGGGTATTGTCTACAAAATAAGCCTCCAAAAATCTCCAAATAAAAAAGTTGAATTGCATGACGCTGGTGAAAAACACGACAATGGTAGCTCTACGCGTTTCGTGGCTATAGTGCCACTCGTCAGGAGCAAGTGCGCGTCTTATCTAGGATAGGAGATATAAAAAATTGGTCTAGTAAATATATACATGAAACAGAGGTGGGGTAATTAAAAGAGCCCCACACAAAGTGCATGCTTACGCATTTTGGTTTGTAGGACGGATCGGCGGGGGCAACCCACAAGGCGCCATCCAAGGCAGGCATGTTCCCCCGAGGTGAAACCTGAAGTGGATAGTGAAGGTTGAAAATAAAGATACGACCATACCATAGAAGTGGAGGGCAGTGTGTAAGTAAGAATGCAAAAGTGATACTGCCCGAAAGAAGGAAAATATGTTACCATTACCTAACACGGTAACATATTTTCCTTCTTTCGGGCAGTATCACTTTTGCATCCTTACACACCGCCCTTCACTTCTATGGTATGGTCGTATCTTTATTTTCAACCTTCACTTTCCACTTCAGGTTTCGCCTCGGGGGAACATGCCTGCCTTGGATGGCGCCTTGTGGGTTGCCCCCGCCGATCCGTCCACCTCAGCTCCTGGGGGGTGGCGTCTCCGATTGTCAAGCAGTGTACGGCCTTCCACCACCATCCTACAAACCAAAATGCGTAAGCATGCACTTTGTGTGGGGCTCTTTTAATTACCCCACCTCTGTTTTCATGTATATATTTAATAGACCAATTTTTTATATCTCCTATCCTAGATAAGACACGCGCTTGCTCCTGACGAGTGGCACTTTAGCCACGAAATACGTAGAGCTATCATTGTCGCGTTTTTCACCAGCGTCATGCAATTCAACTTTTTTATTTGGAGTTTTTTGGAGGCTTATTTTGTAGACAATACCCTATATTATATGGTTGTGTATTAATATCCAATTGGTGTACCATGGAAAACTGTTGTATTCATATAATCATGTATAATTGCTGCTATTATTGCCAATATTTCTTTCTAATTGTGATTGATATATTTTTATTATATGCATGTTATATTTTTATGAATTGAATACATTTTCCTAGTTGTTCATCGGTTTCGTTTCTGGGCATTCACACATTTCATTTAAAGTCCCACACTTGTTGCTCCTTTTTCTTAGTTTCCAAGGTAGAAGAGCCCAGAGGATGCTTGCTTGAGGGGGATTGGTGTCTGTCCTTGGAGGATCCTGGCATTCCCTTGGGCTAATGGAGAGTGGAAGCCCTTGTTGCTTTTGGAGACCTAACCCCAAGAAAGTGACTGGCATCCTTCCTTGTCATATGACACTCCCCACTAGGGCCATGGGTCCACCCTGAAGTAGATGCTGGCCTTCTCCCTGCTGGATGTGAGTTCACTTCTCTACCCATGCAGGAGGGGTGCTAAATAAGTTTGCACATTGTTATTTTTGCACAGGTTTATATGATATTTGCACACAGAAAAAGGGTACAATTTATAATAAGTGACTTATTTCATGTTTTATACTAAGTGCTGTTTTATTATGAGATATAGATATTTTATATCACTTTGTGATATCAATACAGCTACTAGTGATTTTTTGGCCATACTTCTATGGATCATGCACTCCTGTGATCCATTTTCAGCCAACAGCGGGCTAAAGTCCACTGTCAGCTGACATCACAAAGCCGGTTCAGGCTCTGAAAAGATTCATATGGTCAGGATTTGCCCAGAAGTCTTGACCAGCAGCTGGGACAGCCTATCAGCGATCCACTGAGAGGCTGAGCCAGCCCCTCCCCCTACACAGCCCAGTGCTCCAGTAAGCATTGGAGGGGAGAGCAAAGAGCCTCTGACAGTCACGGCTCTCTGCTCAGAGCAAAGGGGGAGCACTGAGAGATCAGCAGTGTTTGATCGCTCAGTTCTCACTGCAGAAGCAGCGGGGGCAGATATAGCATTGGATCAGGCCAGGGAATGGAATTTAAAAGGATTTACTCACCACTAGCAGAAGCTGTAGTTGGTAAGTGTAAATTTAAAGTAGTACAGGAAGACACTTTGCTGGTGTTTGACTTACCTCTGGACAATGGTCTTGCACTTGATCTGGAGTTGTTATAAGTTTTGTTAGAATGACAAACACAGAAGACCCCTAAAAAAAAAAACATACAGCATAACTACAGCATTAAAGACTATGCTTGTACTTTTGTTCTGTAGCATACCTGATGTGCATTTATCATTTTCATTAAAGCAGTATTAAACCCAAAACCAAAAATGTATTCCAGTGCTTTGCAAAAGTATTCACCCCACTTGACATTTTTCGTGTTTTTGTTGCCTCACAACCTGGAATTAACATGGGATGCTTGAGGATTTGCATCATTTAATTTACAGAACATGCCCACAACTTTGAAGATTTTTTTTTGGATGGTTTGTGCTTGTGAACAGCAATCTTTAGGTCTGACCACAGATTTTCTATTTGATAGAGGTCTGGGCTTAGATTAGGCAATTCCAACACATTTACATGTCTCCCCTTAAACCACTCAAGTGTTGCTTTAGCAGTGTGTTTGGGGTCATTGTCCAGCTGGAAGGTGAACCTCTGTCCTAGCCTCAAATCACACAAAGAGTGGTACAGGTTTTGCTCAAGAATATCCCTGTATTTAGCACCATTCATCTTTCCCTCAACTCTGACCAATTTCCCAATCCCGACTGCTAAAAAACATCCCCACAGCATGATGCTGCCACCACCATGTTATACTGCGGGGATGGTGTTCTTTGGGTGATGTGATGTGTTGGATTTGCGCCAGACATAGCGTTTTCTTTGATGGCCAAAAAGTTCAATTTTAGTCTCATCAGACCAGAGCACCTTCCTCCATACATTTTGGGAGTCTCCCACATGCCTTTTCGCAAACTCAAAATGTGCCATTTTGTTTTTTGCTGAAAGTAATAGCTTTCTTCTGGCCACTCTGCCATAAAGCCCAACTCTATGGAGCGTACGGCTTATTGTCGTCCTATGTACAGATACTCAAGTCTTTGCTGTGGAACTCTGCAGCTCCTCCAGGGTTACCTTAGGTCTCTGTGCTGCCTCTCTGATTAATGCCCTCCTTGCCTGGTCCGTGAGTTTTGGTGTGCGGCCGTCTCTTGGCAGGTTTGCTGTTGTGCCATGTTCTTTCCATTTGGTTATGATAGATTTGATGGTGCTCCTAGGGATCATCAAAGATTTATTTATTTATTTTTTTATAACCTAACCTTGACTTGTACTTCTCAACAACATTGTCCCTTACTTGTTTGGAGAGTTCCTTGGTCTTCATGGCAGTGTTGGTTAGTTTTGCCTCTTGCTTAGTTGTTGCAGCCTCTGGGGCCTTTCAAAAAGGTGTGTATATGTAACACATATATGTTGCACACAGGTGGACATCATTTCACCAATTATGTGACTTTTGAAGGTAATTGGTTGCACCAGATCTTTTTATGGGCTTTAGAACAAAGTGGGTGAATACATACGCACATGCCAATTATCATTTTTTTTATTTCTGAAAAATGGTTTTATGTATATATTTTTCTAATTTTACTTCACCAACTTAGACTATTGTGTTCTAATCAATCACATATAATTCAGATTAAAAAAAACATTGAACTAAAGGCTGTAATGTAACAAAATGGGTAAAAAGCCAAGGGGATGAATACTTTTGCAAGGCACTGTATATTGCAGCTTACCATCTATTGGATGTGGTGGCTGCATCAGTTTTCTTTTCTTTGGCTTTTTTGCCCTGTTTTTACCTGGTGATCTGGCCAGTAACACACTTCCTGTATTAATAAAATGCAACTCTGGAGGAATGAGCACATGATGCACAGCAGACAGCAGCATTTGCAGTCTGGGGAGAGAGTGGTGTTAAATATATTATCAGATTTAGATACACTAACAAATTGAAGCCAAACTCCAGCTGACACTTTATATTATATCAGTTACAGCAAGACAGTTTTTTCCTTTTATAATTCCATTAATTATATTATTTTATGCACATTGCACTTTGCTAGAAATTATATATCATTTTAGTCGTATCTAATTATCGCATCTGTGCATACTTGTGAAAGTTTTTGTTTTTTTTGATTATACGCACACTACACTTTGCAAGAATTCCAATAATTATATTATTATATGCACACTGCACTTTGCTAGAAAACACATATCATTTTAGTCGCATCTTATTATCGCATCTGTGAATCGCATACCTGTGAATATACTTATTTTTTGATTATATGCACATTACACTTTGTAATTAATTTCACTAATATTTCTTTACTTGGAAGTTGCAGTTGTGAATTGCTCACCTGTGAATATATAGTTCATTAGCTATTTTGCAGTTGTGAATTGCCCACCTGTGAATATATAGTTCATTAGCTATTTTGTTTGATCACGCACACTGCACTTTGCTAAATTGTGGGAAGTCGCATGGTTCTATTGCATTTGTGAATTGTACACTTATGTACTTGAATATTATTATTCTTTGGTGGTTTAGTTCATGTTAGATGTTTATTATTGATTGGACACCTTTTATTATTATGTGACATTATTCACGACTGAGGTAGCGCTACATATCTTTAGTCATTTGTTGAATAAGGTTATGTGAGTATACCATTTATGTTGGCGGCTCCTTGTCTACTTTTATTCTTTATTGTGTTTTGCGTATTAGTTATTATCTTTTATATGCAATATAATAAATGTTTGCTTTTGGGTTTAATACTGCTTTATTAATTTTTAATTTTATTTCTCTATCCTCTGCTTCTTCACTCTTCTGACCCCTCCTATGTATAGAAATTTTACTGATTATCATTGTGATGTCCTACATACTCAAGCCACCATGTGTACTATATTAACTGGTGGAATCATTCTAACTTGAGTGTAATTGCTGGTCCCGCACAGTGCAGCTCTCAGCCTCAATATTGAAGTAGTATTTGAAGACTTCCAGAGAAAAGTTTAAGTATCAGATCTGGTATTTAAAATGTTCTATCAGTCCAAATTTTACAAACTCCCTAAATTTGATAATCTGGTGAGGGTAATAATGTTTGTAATATACTGTTGCACTGCTGTTTAAGGGTTACAATACTTTTATTCACTGGTGGCAAAAGGCACTAATGCCCCGTACACACGATCGGACATTGATCAGACATTCAGACAACAAAATCCATGGATTTTTTCCGACGGATGTTGGCTCAAGCTTGTGTTGCATACACACGGTCACACAAAGTTGTCAGAATTTCCCAACATCAAGAACGCGGTGACGTACAACACGTATGACGAGACGAGAAAAATGAAGTTCAATAGCCAGTGCGGCTCTTCTGCTTGATTCCAAGCATGCGTGGCACTTCGTACATCAGAATTGTGTACACACGATCGGAATTTGCGCAAACGGATTTTGTTGTCGGAAAATTTGAGAACCAGATCTCAAATTTTGTGCGATGGAAATTCCAATGGAAACTGTCCGACATAGCCTACACACGGTCGGAATTTCCGACAACAAGCTCCAATTGCACATTTCACGTCGGAAAGTCCGACCGTGTGTATGCGGCATTAGACACATTTAGCTATTAGAGTTGACATCTAATAGAGTTGCAGAATTGCCAGTCAGGGTTGACCCCCCCCCCCCCCATAACACAGCAGGTAAAGTTCTTCATTTTAATTTTATGCAAATTAAAATACAGTAAGGCCTCATGCACACAGGGCATCTGTTTAGCCCTTCTGAGCGCCAGAACTCCAGGCAGAAGAAAGCTGTTTAAAAATCATGCCTACAGTCGCATATTGCACACACGTTTGGGTGTGTTTAGGTGCATCCAGCTTTTGAGCATTAATGAATTCCATTGGTCAGAATTCTGACCTTTTGGAATGCATTAATGCTCAAATCCGCCTAAAAGCATCTAGATTTTAGGCACATTTAAATGCATTTAGGCACATTTAGCATTTTTTTTCTGCTCTTCAGGTCTTCCCCTGAACGTGCCTTGGTGGTTTTTGTTTTCAGCCTGTAAACTCTCATCTTCTAATACACCTGTAGATGCCTATGTGTGCATGGACACATAGGCTTACATAGGGGTGCTTTTACAGGCTATAAAATCCCAAATGCCTACAAACGCAGCTTTTTTAAACCTTGTGTGCATGAGACCTAAAAGGAATATACAGTATCAAATACCATATATATTCATAAAATGATTTCTTAGGTTTTAAAATAGACACCAGTGCTTACTTTAACAAAAAAAATATATATATATATATATATATATATATATATATATATATATATATATATATATATATATATATATATATATATATATATATATATATATATAAATATAGTATCCTTGCTGTCATGCTAATCTTGTGGCTTCACTACTAAGCTAATGACTAGAAATATGAAGTAATTGAAGTCAAAAGTATTATCTGCATGCTTGTTCTGGGTCAGTAACTCACTAAGTGAAATAGTAAATTAATACCCTGTGCATAACAGCCAGAGTATTAGTAACCTAAAAAAATCTAACCTAACAATCCTGCTTGCCAAAGGACAACCATCAGTTATAATAAGTCTAATTTCAAACTAGCATAATACTATCTATGATCACTAGAATGAGTAATAAAAAGTATCTGTCTAAAATTATTATAAATTGCAGTTTGCTCTGTCTTTCTCTCCAACTTTTAAATTGTAAATACCCCCCAATATGTACACTTTCTTGAATGCAGTTGTAATGCTTCTATTTACCTGTGGTGGGATGACATAGTCTGCAACATCCATCACTCTTTTACTGTAGCGCCCAACGCCTTTAACTTTTGTCATAACAGAAGACTCGATTGATGAGTCTCGAATCTGATAAGCTTTCTCATGGAGAAAAACCCAGCTGTAAAAAAAAAAACGAAAAAAAAACATATGAACAATGCAAAATCTATTCTCAACTGTAGGCATGTTCTGGTTCAGCTAAAAGTTCAAGGATCCTTAGAGCAAACAGTTGGTGGGACATTAAATTACAGAACTACCATATATAAATATGGATAAATAAAAGACCAATGTCACATTAAAATCCATCATTATTTGAATATTGAATCAGTTGTGTTTTCATTTTCTTTAGACCTCTTGAAAAGGTTGTGCCTGGCTTAATATACCATTTGTCCTGGCATAATATTTCCTCATGAGGCTTGGGGAAAATTTAAGTTTTTCAGTCCCTTCCAGCATTTTACATACATTCATATTTGTAAATCTCAGAGCAGTAACGAAACATGAGTATAGTTATGATAACCTCTAGTAAGCAAGCATGCTTACCAGCTCTGTATGCCATTGCTTTCACTGTTTACGGGGATCTGTGGTGACCCTATGGATGGGGAATAATGGGTAATGGAGCCATTCCATTGCTGGAATATTCCTCCAGCAGCAGACAGAAGCAATTAGATACTAGGCCTAGGGAAAACCTAAATAGACCTGAAGAATGAACTACAGCGGAGCCACATACAAAATCTAGCCAGGACAGGGGTGCTACACATGCATCTTCCTGTGCACTAAGACTAACAAGCATGGAGAGCAAGGTTTTGAACCATCAGGAATTTAAGTCCAAAAGCAATATGAGTGGTCCATGAAATCTGTAAAAAATGTCAGCTCATAAAAAAAAAAAAATTATGGCTAGCCCCAATAGCAGTTCAGACTATAGACCTTATAGGCTTACCTCTGAATGTTATTTTGGTACTTTCAGTAAATGGTAGTCTCCCAGGTGGCTTCACCCATGATCAGATTGATTTTTGCCCAATGGATTGCATTTTTTTCATATCCTCAGGCAAACAAGCATTGAATACCAATGTACAATCCCACTGACAAATGTAAGGGAGCCATTTTTCCATTGACAAATTATGAAAGGGGGCCCATTTTCCCACTGACCAACAATGTAAGGAAGTCCTTCTCCCACTAAAAATCATTGAGAGAGGAGATTCTACACTGAACAGCAATGTAATGCACATTTGTTGTAATGTTGCGATAACCCCCAGAGGAGCCACTGGAAATAACTGGGTCCCCCTTACTTGTCCAGAGGCTACCTGCCCTCTTTCCAGTCCCATTAGCACACCGACAAACTCAGGCTCTATTCTAGAGGTCTTTTTAAGATTTATTGCAGGTCTTGAACAAAAATGCAGGAAGGAGGATTTAGAGTGTAGGATTTTCAAAAGCTTACACAAAATTCATGGAGGACAGCTTCTTGAAAACAAATTTCCAGCAGTATTAGGCCCTATAGTAGCAGCCTCAAAAATAATGCTGAGTAAAGAGGGGACAGCCACTAAATCTGAGACCCTATGAGATCAGTCACAGAGCAGATCATCATTATGTTGGTAGCATTGGAGGTCAGTAAATCTCCAGATTACATTGGTAGTTAATTTAGAATACTGTGTAACATGTGTAGATACCAGTTATGTGGAGATTCTATACTAACCACCATTGTAATGGAGGCATTTACACTGACTACAATTATTTCAGGGATACGGATGGTAAAACAAGGGCAAAGGAACTTATAAATATATAGTTACATAGTTAATTTGGTTGAAAAAAGTTCATCCAGTTCAAACAAGAAAAACCTCTTCATAAACTATTCAATACCCACAGCTGATCCAGAGGAAGGCAAAAAATAAAAAATTAAGCATGATCCAATTTGCTCTATTAGGTGAAAAATTCCTTCCTGAACCGCCAAGAGGCAATCAGATATTCCATGTATCAACTTTTCCCATAAGTATTAGTATCCAGGTATACTATGTGTATTTAGGAAAAGTGCAAAAGTGAGAGCTGTGGACAGGGATGCAGAGGTCCATATTGGGACCATATTGGCCCCATAAAGCATGAGGTAGGACATCTGGTTACAAAGGATGGGGGGGTGGGGAAGGTACTGAATTTATTCTTCTTCTCCTCAGTCGTCACAAGGGAATCGGGGGGCTTCAGTAACCAAAACTGCAGTGTTTATCCTCAACTCAGTCAAGAACTCAGTCAGGAACTCAGTCAAGTAATTGCCTCTGAACATCCGTCCTAAATGCATTTTTTTGTTTACAAAAAATGATTCTAAACTCAACTGCCTAGAAACTACTATAAACGACCCTGTGTACATGTACTGATAAGATAACATAGAGGAGAGTTCAGGAGCAGCTGAAAATCACTTTTTTCTGCTGCTGTTAGGGATGAGCTTTATGTTCGTCTCTAACAAGAGTTCGACTCGAACATTGGCTGTTCGCCCGTTCGCGAATAGCGAACAATTTGGGGTGTTTGCGGCAAATTCGAATGCCGAATAAAAAAATAAAATTCCAACACCCTTTAAAAGTCTATGGGAGAAATCAAAAGTGCTAATTTTAAAGGTTAATATGAAAGTTATTGTCATAAAAAGTATTTAGGGACCTGGGTCCTGCCCCAGGGACATGTATCAATGCAAAAAAAGTTTTAAAAACGGTTGTTTTTTCCGGAGCAGTGATTTTAATAATGCTTAAAATGAAACAATAAAAGTGAAATAATCCTTTAAATTTCGTACCTGGGGGGGTGTATATAGTATGCCTGTAAAGTGGCACATGTTTCCCGTGTTTAGAACAGTCTGAGAGCAAAATGACAATGCTAAAGGAGAAAAAGTCATTTAAAACTACTCGCGGCTATAATGAATTGTCGGTCCCGGCAATACACATAAAAGTCATTGACAAAAAAGGCATGGGATTTCCCACAGTCCATTACCAGGCCCTTTTGGTCTGGTATGAATATTAAGGGGAACCCCAAACCAAAATTTTAAAAAAATGGCGTGGGGGTCCCCAAAAATCCATACCAGACCCTTATCCAAGCACGCAACCTGGCAGGCTGCAGGAAAAGAGGGGATGAGAGAGTACCCCCACCTCCTGAACCGTACCAGGCCACATGCCCTCAACATGGGGAGGGTGCTTTGGGGTAGCCCTCCAAAGCACCCTGTCCCCATGTTGATGGGGACAAGGGCCTCCTCCCCACAACCCTTGCCCGGTGGTTGTGGGGGTATGCGGGCGGGGGGCTTATCGGACCACCGGGTGGCCTGCCTTCAGTTATATAAGAGCTGTCACAAGAACAGAAGCGTCACACAGTGGGAGACTCCCATTGAGGCGGATCGTCCGGAGGATGAAGCGGGGAAGGAGAAACAGGAGGAAGATGCCGGAGAAGACTGGAGGAAGAAGCAGAGGACCAGAGGAAGAAGCAAAGGAAGATTTCCTTTAGAAATGTCATTTTGCTCTCGGACTGATACATTGATTACATTGATACATTAATACATGTCCCCTGGGGCAGGACCCAGGTCCCCAAACACTTTTTATGACAATAACTTGCATATAAGCCTTTAAAATTAGCACTTTTGATTATTCATGTTCGTGTCCCATAGACTTTAATGGTGTTCGCGTGTTCAAACAAATTTTTTGCCTGTTCACATGTTCTGCTGCGAACCAAACCAGGGGGGGTTGTTCGGCTCATCCCTACTGCTGGTAACATGTAAAACAGACAAAGATGATGATGAGGTGGTGATGTAGGAATACAGTCACATGAGGAGATGGAATCAAACAATTTTGTAAAAAAGGAATAGTATGTTTATACTGTGATAGCATTTGAAAATTACAGTTTGAGTTATGAAAATAATGGTTATGGCCAGTCCAGGCCTAAGTGTTTTTCTATGTAAATTTTGCCTACAAAGGCTAATTTTGCTTTATTTTGCTTCAGTTGTTGGAAGCAGAGCTTTCTCTTTTGCCATTCTTCACAGTAGCAGAAAGTGACCAATTTCACAAAGATTTGCAGTTGCTCTTGTCCCAGGAGATGGATTCGAGGCTTGATCCCTGATGCAGTCCCAAAGACCTAACTTCGGGAGATCCTCTGTACAATTTTCACAGGATAACTGTGTATTGTTTGCATACTTGCCAGGGACAACAAGTTCAAGTAGGGTGGAATGTTCCCACAATGCTCAGGTGCAGGCACAGGCCTCTTTAACTCCTTTTCCAATAATCCGCTTTGTTCCTGATCTGCCACTAGGTGTTTGGTGCTCCACTGATGGCCCTAGCATACGAGCAGCTGGACTGGGGTTCATTGGCATGTAGCTCCAAAGGAAGATGCAGCCATTGTGGAGAGGAATGTGCTAATTGCTACCAGAGTACTGCGCTTCAAGTGAGGTGGCCCAGTGTCTCTATTCACCTGCCTGTGATACCAGCCGAGAGATCCTTCCAGCTGTTCACCTGTGTAGATACTGTTGCAAAGACTAAGCGCAGGTATCAATTTATGTACAATAATGTTTACTGTCGTAGTGGTCATTCTCTAGTATCTCTGCTACAGAGCTTTTTTAGAGATTTTGCCCTACTGCCTCCCCTAGTGTCTTTTTTGAGTCACAAAGGCACTGTTCTTATGAACTACTATTTGCACAGCTTCATGTTTAGTTTAATGTATATTCCCTCCAACAATACAGATAAATGAGGCGGTTGGACCTTAATGCAGAGCTGCTGCAAAAATGTTTCCCTGTCCCCAATACAGTGAGTATGCTGTCATGGACAGCTCCCAGTCATTGTTTACAACCAATTACAGCATATGGTTGACAACCAATCACAGCATATGCACACCTTTTGAGTTTATGTGAAATCTCTAATAGCTGTAAAATATTGTAATTATGAATGTATTTCATTCAGCTTTGTATCAATGTGGGTGTGTTAGATAGTGTCACAGAAGTCTCTGTTACACAAGCTTAGTCACCGACTCGTCTGTATATCTAAACAATGGGACCCAAACCTCTTTGTTCTACACATATTCACTTCAAAGGATCCCAGGTTTATATATGCAATGAAGGTGGTCAGCCCGTCATCAATACTTAACTTCCCTGAAAAAGGTCACGGTAAATCTCCCGCTCAGAATAGTGACAAGGATTTGCATTAAAGGGGGCTGACTTATGCAAAGTATAGGGATTGGAGATGTAGCCAATTCTTAACCAGGAATAGGGAGGCCCACCAGTCAGAGCCACGCCATGCCAACCAATGAGGCATCAGCCTGTAATGATATACACAGACTAGAAGGGAAGGAAACACACACTCTATGGCAGAGCAGCCACCAGAATGGAACCTCTATGGCAATGATAAATATGGGAAATCTCCCTTGTGCTTGTATCCAGTGGTGTAGCGTAGGGGGTGCCGTGGCCCCGGGTGCGACATTTAGGGGGGTGCAATTTCGTGCCAGTAGTGTCACTACTGGTGGCCTCCAAGTTGCATTATGTATTTTCTGTCCTGTTTGTAGAATATTTTTTTAAGGAATATACTCTATATGCCTTCATGTAATCCATGATTTTTACCCTTTTCCTGTACAATTAGATTGTTGTGTATTAGTCTAGGCCTCCTTACTATATACCAATACATTTTTGTTATTGTGTTAAAGCTTTCACTCATGGTCAAAGAACTCTCATTAACCCAAATCATATCTAAAAATATTATCAAATATAACTTACGGGTAACATAATTGGCAACCTACGGAATCGGGACCAGACTGAAAGTATTTAATATAATACCGAGATTTGTGTAATACAGATTAAGGTTATTGGAGTGGGTTTTTAAACTATGTGTTTATCTGGTAGTTTGGAGGTCACAGCAATTTTATCTAGGAAAAAAAATATAGGTAAATGTTTTTTGTTTTATTAGTGGGTACAGGCGGTTCCCGGGTTACTAACAAGATAGGGTCTGTAGGTTTGTTCTTAAGTTGAATCTGTTTATAAGTCAGAACAGGTCAATTTTTTAAGTGTAGCTCCAGCCCAAATATTTTTAAGCTATATGGATAGCATAGGGAAGGGTTAACACCCCTGTACCATTTGTTTTGCGGTCTATGCCCCCGTTCAGAAGATTTCACCTTACTTTCTGTGCCTGTGACAATTGGATTTTGAAAATGTTGTGTTGTGGAAACAAGCCTTGGTGATAAAGCATCAGTGGAGATACCTTTTTCCAATAATACCTCTTACAGGAGTGAATTTCCCTTCCTTGGGGTAGATTTCCTCTCACTTCCTGTTATTTGTTTGTAAGTAGGAGTCGTTTGTAAGTCGGATGCTTGTAACTAGGGACCGCCTGTATTAGAATAACTACACACGGTCGGACTTTGTTCGGACATTTCGACAACAAAATCCTAGGATTTTTTCTCGACGGATGTTGGCTCAAACTTGTCTTGCATACACACGGTCACACAAAGTTGTCAGAAAATCCGATCGTTCTGAATGCGGTGACGTAAAGCACGTACGTCGGGACTATAAACGGGGCAGTGGCCAATAGCTTTCATCTCTTTATTTATTATGAGCATGCGTGGCACTTTGTCCGTCGGATTTGTGTACACACGATCGGAATTTCCGACAACGGATTTTGTTGTCGGAAAATTTTATATCCTGCTCTCAAACTTTGTGTGTCGGAAAATCTGATGGAAAATGTGTGATGGAGCCTACACATGGTCGGAATTTCCGACAACAAGGTCCTATCACACATTTTCCGTCGGAAAATCCGACCGTGTGTATGGGGCATCAGAAAGGGAGGATATCACACATGTTTTGTTTAGTATTCCGTAATTATAGTGAAAAAAATATATTGGATGAACCATTAAAAACCGGTCAATTTAATAGAGAGGATATATTGAGCGGTAAAATTTGTTTTCATTTGTTTGTGCTTATCAAACATTGTTTCTCTCTAATCATTGTTGGAGTTTGCTTTATGGTAAATACATATATGTTTTATTGGAAAGGCACTGAAAGAGTGTGGTCTTTGTTGGTCTCTGGAAAAAGGTTCAACAGGTTTTTGGTTAGATTCTGTGTCCACTGAAGGCATTGTATTTGTGTAGAACATTGAAATTGAGCTACAAGAGAATGGTTTGTTAAATTCGTTTTTTTTTTTGGCGGTTGTTTTTTTGTTTTTTTTTGTTTTTTTTTTGCTGTGGGAATTTACAAGTAGTAATATTCTCATTGTTGTCCGTTAAAGTACCAAACTGTGGAAGTCTGGTTACTAAATCTAATATCTGATAACGATTATAGAGTGTAAAATAAGGTACATTTAGCATTCTGTATTATACCTTGAAATTTTGGTAAGATAAATCCTAGCGGCAGTGTTACGGAGCACTGAGGACTGACGCCGGGCTGGTGGGCGCTGATTGTTCCAGGGCCCCCTTTTTTTTATCACCGCTTGTCAGCAGGCATCCATCTCCACGGAGCGGCGGTGTGGAGGAGCGGCAGTCTGGAAGTGGTGGAGGGAGGAGAGAGAGGAACCCCCCTGGAAGGGGAGAGTATTTACAGCAGCAGGAGAAGGAGGAGAGGCATGATATTACACCTCGGAATTAAAGAGTCCAGAGGCTTCCTAAATCAGCGGGTCTGGATGGCCCCAGGTAAGCCATGTGTGGCTAAAGCCCAAATTGTCACTCCCTGCTCCTCTCCCTCAATGACAGCCAAAGCAGCAGGAAAATCAGTTGTAAGATCCCCCCAGACTGGAATATCAACTGGCACACAAACAGCAATAGATAAGGAAATGGAGCAGAAGCATTTACCCTCTGGAAAGGACATTATGGCAGCTATTAAGATATGTAGTGAGACACTTACAATTAAAATCGATGGACTAGCTGTAGATATCAACATCATGAGCCATGAGTTTGATAAAGTAAAGCAAAGGATCTCGGAGATGGAAGTCCGGGTTTCAAAAGTAGAAGACACACTGAGAATAGATAATAGAGAACTGCATGCCCTGAAAAAACAAATTAGTGCCTTACAAGACAAAGCAATTGATACAGAAAGCTATCTGAGGAGAAATAATATCCAGATCATAGGCCTGCCAGAGAGAGTGGAAGTAGATAAACCTGTAGAATTTTCAGAGAAACTATTGATAAGTCTATTGCGTTTCACGGATATGTCTGCAACATTCACGGTAGAAAGAGCGCATAGAATTTCTATTTGGCCACCAAAGCCAGGATCCCCTCCTCGTCATTTCCTTTTACATTTATTAAATTATAGAGGTTGAGATTGCATACTGACAATAGCCCGGAAAAGGTCAGATCTGCAATATGAAAATGCTAGATTGCTTTTTTTTCCCGACTACCCCCCTGAGATACAGCAACAACGTAGAGCATACACTGAAGTACGGAAAAGACTACAAGAAAATGAAATAAAATTCAGCCTTCTATACCCTAGAAAATTACGGGTTATCGATGGAGACCATACCCGATTTTTTGAGACACCAACTGCGGCTGCAGAATGGTTGGATACTAATAGTTTTTTTTTTTGTTGGAGATCCTGCTTGGGGTTTTTTTTTTTTTTTCCCGCTTTTTTTTTTTTAGTTTGGGAGTAAATGTGTTTTTTTTTTCTTTTTATAAGGGAGGGGGGAGGGGAGGGAAAAAAAGGGGGCGTTATTCACCAATATTCACTAATATTTATATGTGCATGAGAAATGACACTTGAATACATGTGGGAATTCGTTGGTCATTTTTTGATTATAGCGCAAAAAATAAAAACCGCAGATGTGATCAAATACCACCAAAAGAAAGCTTTATGGGAAAAGATGTATGCAAATTTTGTTTGGATACAGTGTCGCACGACCAAGCAATTGTCAGTTAAAGCGACACAGTACCAAATTGTAAAATTGCTCTGGTCAGGAAGGGGGTAAAATCTTTCGGGGCTGAAGTGGGTAAGAATACAACCATTGTTAACAACTATTATTGACTCTGACCAGACAGGATTCATGCCCCATAAAATGACAGATGTTAATCTATATAGGCTCCATACTAGGAATGAGTTCGATGTTCGGGTCGAATATAAGTTCGACTCGAACATCGGGTTTTCACCCGTTCGCCGAAGAACGAACATTATGGGGCATTCGCAGCAAATTCGAGCGCCGCGGAATGCCCCATAATGCATTGCGAGATCGCAGTGCATTGCTGTATGATGACTGGCAAAAGCATGCAACTGACCTGCATGCTTTTGCCAATCACCACCTGCAAGGGGGCCTTTGGCCAATCATGGCTGAGGGGGACTAAGTCCACGCCCCACACTATATAAGGCTGCCTACATGGCGGCCCTGTGTAGTGTTGTTGGTGTGGACAGAGAGATACTGTAGCTTTATTTAGATTAAGCAGGCAGCAGGGACTGGCATACCATTAGGCCACCTGCCCTGGGGCCACTTTGAGCGGCAGCTGCAGCGCTCACCTCCCTCTGTCCTCTGGCTCTCATATGTCACGGAGCTGGGTCTGTGTGTGCAAGGTCCTGCCCCCTAGACCGGCTCGTGTGATAGTCTTCTAGATGGAACACTGATTGAATCAGTGTTTTCCGCCTATCACATGAGCCGGTCTAGGGGGGCGGAACCTTGCACACACAGACCCAGCTCCGTGACATACGAGAACCGGAGGACAGAGGGAGGGGAGCATTGTGTGTTATCATAGAAATGGTAAGGCTGCAATTAGTGGGCACATATGCTGCAATTGGTGGGCACACAGAGGCTGCAATTGGTGGGCACACAGAGGCTACAATTGGTGGGCACACAGAGGCTACAATTGGTGGGCACACAGAGGCTGCAATTCGTGGGCACACAGAGGCTACAATTGGTGGGCACAGAGAGGCTGCAATTGGTGGGCACAGAGGCTGCAATTGGTGGGCACAGTGAGGCTGCACTGATGGGCACGGTGAGGCTGCACTGATGGGCACGGTGAGGCTGCACTGATGGGCACAGTGAGGCTGCACTGATGGGCACAGTGAGGCTGCACTGATGGGCACAGTGAGGCTGCAATGATGGGCACGGTGAGGCTGCACTGATGGGCACGGTGAGGCTGCACTGATGGGCACGGTGAGGCTGCAATGGTGGGTACGGTGAGGCTGCATTGATGGGCACAGTGAGGCTGCATTGATGGGCACAGTGAGGCTGCATTTGATGGGCACTAATGAGGCTGCATTGATCTCTTTCATTGATTCGTTTCATGTCTGCAGTCTCTGGCCATCTCTTTTACTATGTCTGCAGTCTCTGACACCTCCTGTATCATGTCTGCAGTCTCTGACACCTCCTGTATCATGCCTGCAGCCTCTGACATCTACAGTATCATGCCTGCAGCCTCTGACCATCTCTTGTATCATGTCCGCAACCTCTTACCATCTCTTGCATCATGTCCGCAGCCTCTGACCATCTGTTGTATCATGTTCTCAGTCTCTACCCATCTCTTGTATCATGTCCTCAGTCTCTAGCCATCTCTTGTATTCTGTTCTCAGTCTCTAACCATCTCTTGTATCATGTCCTCAGTCTCTAGCCATCTCTTGTATCCTATCCTCAGTCTCTAACCATCTCTTGTATCATGTCCACAGTCTCTAACCATCTCTTGTATCATGTCCTCAGTCTCTAGCCATCTCTTGTATTCTGTTCTCAGTCTCTAAACATCACTTGTACCATGTCCGCAACCTCTGACCATCTCTTGTCTTATATCATGTCTGTAGTCTCCGAGGGAGAGTCTGGAGAGGAGTTAAGAGTGGGAGTGCCGCCAGGATGGGGGTCATGGGAGAAGTCAGATGTGTGTGTGGACTGTGGAGAGGAGACTATAGGATAAAACCAGAGCCACCAACCTGGAGCCATCTAACTGAGCCATGCACAGTGCACCAGAGGTCAGTGACAGCGCCGCCAGGCAAGTCTGAGGGGGGTCACTGATGTAAGGGGGGAGTGAATACAATAATATAAGGGGGCACTGATATAAAGGTTTCCCCTTTTATCAGTAACCCACCCACCCATTCTTTCTGCGGAAGGTGGACTCTGGAAACCAGAGCCCACCCCCCATGTTCCTGGGGTGCCCCTTGATGATGAACCAATTTTACCACCTTTAACTGGAATTTGCTTATATATATTCATATACATATATAGCCCTATGTGCTTTCATATCTGCCTTCTATGTATATATATAATACACTCTTTAAATGTGCTTTAAAATGCATGGTTTTCCCTTTCGTGAACAAGGAAATAATAACGTTATGATGTTGGGTTGGTATGATAATGCAATGGGCTGGTATGACATTTTTTCCAGGGCTGGTTTTTATTCCCAGTCCGGCCCTGGCAGGCAGGTTATTCAGTTAGTAGCAGTGTATTTGATATATACACTCTGCATCCAGTGTAGCCTATATCTACAGTGCATTCCGCGGTGTACTATTTCTAATATACTTCAGGTGGTGTATTAGTATTTACACAGTCTCTTATATATAAATATACTCTGCATCCAGTGTAGCCTAAATCTACAGTGCATTCCGTGGTGTATTATTTCTATTACACTTCTGGTGGTGTACACAGTACACAATACAGTGCAGCCGCTACTACTTTTCTGGTGGTGTACACAATACATTGCAGCCATAGTGCAGTTGCTACTACTTTTCTGGTGGTATACACAGTACACAATACAGTGCAGCCGTAGTGCAGTTGCTACTACTTTTCTGGTGGTGTACACAATACAGTGCAGCCGTAGTACAGTTCCTACTACTTTTATGGTGGTGTGCACAGTACACAATACAGTGGAGCCATAGTGCAGTTGCTACTACACTTTTGGTGGTTTACACAGTACACAATACAGTGCAGCCATAGTGCAGTTGCTACTACACTTTTGGTGGTGTACACATTACACAATACAGTGCAGCCGTAGTGCAGTTGCTATTACTTTTCTGGTGGTGTACACAGTACACAACACAATGCAGCCGTAGTGCAGTTGCTACTACACTTCTGGTGGTGTACACAGTACACAATCTGTCAGGGGTTACAGTGTTGTGGCACAACCACCACCACCAAAGGCCAAATTTTTCTGCCCCTGTTTAACGGGGGAGAATGTAATTACAATTTTTGATCTAATATTTCACAGCAGGGCCCATTCCTGCACCCACCAAGAGTAACTGTGAGGGCTTAGTGTTGTGGCACCACCACCACCCAAGACCCAATTTTTCTGCCCCTGTTTAACAGGGGTATGCAATTACAATATTTGATATAGTATTTCACAGCAGGGCCCGTTCCTGCGTTCACCAAGAGTAACCATGAGGGCTTACAGTGTTCTGGTACCACCAACACCTAAGACCTAATTTTCCGCAGAGTATATAGGGCAGGCCGTATAGTATATATTCTTCTGTTCAGAGTATATAGGCCTGGGGGCCCCCACGCCATTTTTTCTTTTTTAATTTGAGTGCGGGGTTCCCCTTAATATTCCCCTAAAAGGGGCTGGTAATGGGCTGGGGGGGAACCCATTCAGTTTTTCGCAATGATTTTCATCCGCAAGAAGTTTTAAATGACTTTTTTTCCTTTAGAAATGTAATTTTGCTGTGGTATTGTTCTAAACACGGGAAAACTGTGCCACTTTACAGGCATACTATAGACACCCCCCAGACAAGATTTTTAAAGGAATATTTCATTTTTATTGTTTCACTTTAAGCATTATTAATATCACTGCTCCCGAAAAAAACAGTTTTTAAAACTTTTTTTTGCATTGATACATGTTCCCTGGGGCAAGACCCGGGTCCTCAAACATGTTTTATGGAAATAACTTGCACATAAGCCTTGAAAATTAGCACTTTTGATTTTTCATGTTTTTGTCCCATAGACTTTAACGGTGTTCGCATGTTCGAACAAACTTTTTGCATGTTCGCATGTTCTTTTACCTTTCTATTGTCTACATAGAGAGTTACCCTATTGTTGTTTGGGTGCTTATCTGAGAACTGGTGTCTCTATTATCCACCTGGTCTATTGTGTTTCAGGTGTAGTCTCCACTCCTGGTCATATTCTAGTGGTAGACTACTGTGCCAGAAGTCTGTTCTGTGTTGTATTGTTACTGAACTTGTTGTACAGCATGGAGAAATTGATGGTCAGGATTGCTAAAGTTAAAAATAGTCCTGAAATAGTAAGAGCAATGAAGGAATCTAAAATCCCATGGCACCAGGCACTAGAGTATGTAAATATAATGCTTACAAAGAAAAAATACAGCTAACATGAGGGTAAGACTGCACTAATTTTTGCTGCTTACTGGTTGGCTAACAATTACAAACAGTTATTGTTGCAAAACATATCTCTCAAGGAGGATCTGGAAATAGTCAAAAGTAATATATGTACTCTAAAAGTTTCTATGACAAACTTGAATGCTAGCCACCAGCAACCAACAATAGACAATCAAAACAAGCAGGGAGAGGTTAATCAGCTGGCACGTGGGCTGAAGGAGGCAGAGGGTAAATGTAAACAATTGTGTACATCTTCCAGCCCAGGACAGCTTGTGCAATCTCCACACGCCATAGATTATAATGCAACTGGTTTGAGTATTTCTAGATGCAACAGGAAATTATCTCCATCTGGCGTTGTGCTAGTTTCAACAACTCATTGAAAGGTGGGAGCTCTTTTAAAAGTGCCCCTATATCTCGTATGAAAACAGAAAAAGTTGTTAATCAGGTTTTAGCCATTGAATATTCTCAGCCTAAAACCACACTGGTTGTTAAGAGACGCTTTAATACTTAACAAAAGATAAAATGCTACACCTCTGGATTATTGGGTCACATTGCACAATTTTGTTTGTCTTCTGGTGAAAAGATATTGAAACAAAATTAATATACCACAAAGAGGCGTGACGTGGAAGTGTACTCACCATGCTGGGGAGCAGGGCCTAGGGGCCATACATATGAAAATAATAGATCATACATCCCTTCCTCAACTATTAAGGCTGAGAATGAGGCTTTGCAGTATGAGATGGCAAATAAAACAGTAATGGGATGAGTTTGTGAAATAATTCCAATCCTTTAAAAAAAAAAAAATGAATCCTTGAAGTGGAAAAATAGAGGGAGTAACTGGCCAATCTGGAACCAAACTGGTACAGTATAACCGGGGATGAAATACAAGATATAAGTTATGTTTTAGATCTCTATGGCATTTTAGTTTCACTAGATCAAAGTGGGAATGTCATTGATCATTTAATGTCATTTACCAATGTACACGCAAGAATGTTGTTTTGTTTGCTTTAAATAGGTTACAGTTAAAAAAAGGATAGAGTAATGACTTTTGTCTACAAGTCATCTTTTTCAGGTTAAGTGAGTACCTGAAAATGTATTTACTTATAAAGCAGGTGTTCTATCAAGAATGTATGGGATTCAATCTCAATTAATGTGTCTGTCTGGGTGATGTAATGGATATGTATGAACTGTCTATGTGTAAACAAAGATTTTTTTTTTCTCAGGGGCGTGAAGACACCATTGTTGGATGGCCATCAGGTGATCACATTAACGCATGCTTTTTATTTTAGTTTCCGTTTGTAATGAGCTCAGTACTGGTACCAGTTTCCATTTATACTTTTTATTTCTCTATTACAAGTAAATTTATTCTCGAATAATGAACCTGTACACAGATATGAGATCTCGATCCCTATAACCCTAAGAAACCGTAGGGATTTTTTTTCTTTTTCCTTTCCCGGGGCTTAGAGTGAAGTTTCATTCACTCTGACACTGGGAAAGTAAATGATAATACATTATTTTGCAACTTATGGCATCTTATGGATTCAATATGTCTTGTGTTTTGTTTTTCCTTCCAGATTGAGTCATGTCCTGTTAATATGTGTGAAGGTTATATGTTTACATGTTGTCTTCTTAGTAGGGCTGCGGAAATTAATGATTAATTCCTCAATTAATTGTTAATTTTTTTGATCAATCAAAATTTTTTTGATCATTAGGCTGCCTGCCCTGGGGCCACTTTGGGCCAAGCTGTGGCTGCAGCGCAGTGATCCGCTCCCTCCTCCACTATATGTCATAAACAGTCTGCGGGCATCTCCCTCTGTGTGTCTCCGAGCTGAGTGTGAAAACTTTGGCCGCACTGTGAGAAAAGTCCCGCCCTCCTCCTAGATCAGCTTGTGTGATAGATGCATGTGTTCTGTCTATTACACGAGCTGATCTAGGAGGAGGGCGGGACTTTTCTCACAGCACAGCCAAAGTTTTCACACTCGGCTCCGAGACACACAGCTGGAGATGCCCGCAGACTGTGTAATCCAGGCACAGGCTCTGACTACAGTGAGACTGCGATTATGGGCACGGTGAGGCTGCGATTATGGGCACGGTGAGGCTGCGATTATGGGCACGGTGAGGCTGCATTATGGGCACGGTGAGACTGCATTATGGGCACGGTGAGACTGCATTATGGGCACGGTGAGACTGCATTATGGGCACGTGAGACTGCATTATGGACACGGTGAGGCTGCGATTATGGGCACAGCGAGGCTGCGATTATGGGCACAGCGAGGCTGCAATTATGGGCACGGTGAGACTGCGATTATGGGCATGGTGAGGCTGAGTTTATGACGTGTGACGTCCTAGCCATGCCCCGCTATGTCCGGCTTCGGATGTTGCCATAACAATGGTGCTAAATCAGCTAAAAGTAGTTGGATCTGTATGTGCATTATAATTAATCAAAATTAGTCAATCGATTAAAAAAAAAATTAATTAAACACGAAAATTTTAATCAGTAACAGCCCTACTTCTTAGACTTTAAGTACTTAGAAACCCACCAAGTTTTCGTTCAAATTTTTTTGGTTTGTCAGAGTATAGATATGTGAGTGTATCTGTACATTTTTGACTGTACTTACTGTTGACTGACTCATTACCTCTGCTGGAAGGTGGTTCCAAGCATCCACTAGTGTAGTCATTGGAAATCTCGCAGAGAGGTAGAATAAGGTGTTATTAATGTTTTTTGAGTTTTGTATTTTAGGGTAAATAGACAAACATTGGCGGATAATCCAGAGCAGACCCAGACTTGGCAAAATACTTTGAAACACAGAGGACCCTAAAGCATAGTTTTTTTGTCTGTTTTAAGGATAAGCCTCGGAATGGAATTAATTGCAGTCAGGCCTAACTAAATTCTAAAAAAAAAAACAATTTTATTTTTTGTCTTTTTCTATTACAGAGTTCCTCTCTCTACTGCAACTTTTTGTTGCTTGCCTGACTTGCAAATTGGTCCTCAATGAGAATCAAGTAATATGTTAATCACTACCGAGAGAGGGCTTGCCGTTGTGGAGCTGCAATGTTTGGAAGCAGTTTCAATTGTGTTTTTTTAACTAAATACAGACTCAATGCACTTTAACAATTTAAAGAGAAAAGTGTATCACAAATCTTGAGGCAGCATTAAATCCAGTGGCGGCTGGTGCTCAATTTTTGGGGGGCGCAAACAAACTGAAAAATTCTGAAAAAAACCCTATCAATTGCAGCCTCACTGTGCCCATCAAACAGAGCCACTATGCCAATCAAACGCAGCCACTGTGCCCATTAAATGCCGCCACTGTGCCCATTAAATGCCGCCACTGTGCCCATTAAATGCCGCCACTGTGCCCATTAAATGCCGCCACTGTGCCCATTAAATGCCGCCACTGTGCCCATTAAATGCCGCCACTGTGCCCATTAAATGCCGCCACTGTGCCCATTAAATGCCGCCACTGTGCCCATTAAATGCCGCCACTGTGCCCATCAATTGCCGCCACTGTGCCCATCAATTGCCGCCACTGTGCCCATCGAATGCCGCCACTGTGCCCATCGAATGCCGCCACTGTGCCCATCGAATGCCGCCACTGTTCCCATCGAATGCCGCCACTGTTCCCATCGAATGCCTCCACTGTTCCCATCGAATGCCTCCACTGTTCCCATCGAATGCTTCCACTGTTCCCATCGAATGCTTCCACTGTTCCCATCGAATGCTTCCACTGTTCCCATCGAATGCTTCCACTGTTCCCATCGAATGCTTCCACTGTTCCCATCGAATGCTTCCACTGTTCCCATCGAATGCTTCCACTGTTCCCATCGAATGCTTCCACTGTTCCCATCGAATGCTTCCACTGTTCCCATCGAATGCTTCCACTGTTCCCATCGAATGCTTCCACTGTTCCCATCGAATGCTTCCACTGTTCCCATCGAATGCTTCCACTGTTCCCATCGAATGCTTCCACTGTGCTCATCGAATGCCGCCACTGTGCTCATCGAATGCCGCCACTGTGCCCATCGAATGCCGCCACTGTGCCCATCGAATGCCTCCACTGTTCCCATCGAATGCTTCCACTGTTCCCATCGAATGCTTCCACTGTTCCCATCGAATGCTTCCACTGTTCCCATCGAATGCTTCCACTGTTCCCATCGAATGCTTCCACTGTTCCCATCGAATGCTTCCACTGTTCCCATCGAATGCTTCCACTGTTCCCATCGAATGCTTCCACTGTTCCCATCGAATGCTTCCACTGTTCCCATCGAATGCTTCCACTGTTCTCATCGAATGCCGCCACTGTGCCCATCGAATGCCGCCACTGTGCCCATCGAATGCCGCCACTGTGCCCATCGAATGCCGCCACTGTGCCCATCGAATGCCGCCACTGTGCCCATCGAATGCCGCCACTGTGCCCATCGAATGCCTCCACTGTGCCCATCGAATGCTTCCACTGTTCCCATCGAATGCTTCCACTGTTCCCATCGAATGCTTCCACTGTTCCCATCGAATGCTTCCACTGTTCCCATCGAATGCTTCCACTGTTCCCATCGAATGCTTCCACTGTTCCCATCGAATGCTTCCACTGTTCCCATCGAATGCTTCCACTGTTCCCATCGAATGCTTCCACTGTTCCCATCGAATGCTTCCACTGTTCCCATCGAATGCTTCCACTGTTCCCATCGAATGCTTCCACTGTTCCCATCGAATGCTTCCACTGTTCCCATCGAATGCTTCCACTGTTCCCATCGAATGCTTCCACTGTTCCCATCGAATGCTTCCACTGTTCCCATCGAATGCTTCCACTGTTCCCATCGAATGCTTCCACTGTTCCCATCGAATGCTTCCACTGTTCCCATCGAATGCTGCCACTGTTCTCATCGAATGCTGCCACTGTGCCCATCGAATGGCGCCACTGTGCCCATCGAATGGCGCCACTGTGCCCATCGAATGGCGCCACTGTGCCCATCGAATGGCGCCACTGTGCCCATCGAATGGCGCCACTGTGCCCATCGAATGGCGCCACTGTGCCCATCGAATGGCGCCACTGTGCCCATCGAATGGCGCCACTGTGCCCATCGAATGGCGCCACTGTGCCCATCGAATGGCGCCACTGTGCCCATCGAATGGCGCCACTGTTCCAATCGAATGCCTCCACTGTTCCCATCGAATGCCTCCACTGTTCCCATCGAATGCTTCCACTGTTCCCATCGAATGCTTCCACTGTTCCCATCGAATGCTTCCACTGTTCCCATCGAATGCTTCCACTGTTCCCATCGAATGCTTCCACTGTTCCCATCGAATGCTTCCACTGTTCCCATCGAATGCTTCCACTGTTCCCATCGAATGCTTCCACTGTTCCCATCGAATGCTTCCACTGTTCCCATCGAATGCTTCCACTGTTCCCATCGAATGCTTCCACTGTTCCCATCGAATGCTTCCACTGTTCCCATCGAATGCTGCCACTGTTCCCATCGAATGCTGCCACTGTTCCCATCGAATGCTGCCACTGTTCCCATCGAATGCTGCCACTGTTCCCATCGAATGCCGCCACTGTTCCCATCGAATGCCGCCACTGTTCCCATCGAATGCCGCCACTGTGCCCATCGAATGCCGCCACTGTGCCCATCGAATGCCGCCACTGTGCCCATCGAATGCCGCCACTGTGCCCATCGAATGCCTCCACTGTTCCCATCGAATGCTTCCACTGTTCCCATCGAATGCTTCCACTGTTCCCATCGAATGCTTCCACTGTTCCCATCGAATGCTTCCACTGTTCCCATCGAATGCTTCCACTGTTCCCATCGAATGCTTCCACTGTTCCCATCGAATGCTTCCACTGTTCCCATCGAATGCTTCCACTGTTCCCATCGAATGCTTCCACTGTTCCCATCGAATGCTTCCACTGTTCCCATCGAATGCTTCCACTGTTCCCATCGAATGCTGCCACTGTTCCCATCGAATGCTGCCACTGTTCCCATCGAATGCTGCCACTGTTCCCATCGAATGCTGCCACTGTTCCCATCGAATGCTGCCACTGTTCCCATCGAATGCTGCCACTGTTCCCATCGAATGCTGCCACTGTTCCCATCGAATGCTGCCACTCTGATCCCCCAAGCCCGCTCGCCACCTGCCCGGCACTTACCCTGTCTCGGCGGGGCAGCGGGTGATGGCGGCAAGCGGTGTCCTCCATGCATCTTCTTCCGTCCTCTCCTATAGGCGATTGGAAGACTGATAGGCATCCAATTACAGTGCCTGCGTTTCAGCCAATCAGGTGATGGGTAACAGACCCGAGCACCTGATTGGCGGAGAGGCGGTTCAGTGTTAGAAAAGCAAATATTCATTCGCTTTTCTAACACACCTGGGTGAACTGCGAGCACCAAGCATGGTACTTGCAGGTTACCATTTTTGACGTCTATTAGAGCTTATGGCTCTAATCAGGCGCTTCAAAAACACCTTCCGCCACAGTAATTCAGTCGCCCGGCATCTGAAAAGGGGCCGGGCGCCTGAATAAGCGGTGGCAGCGGCAGCCATGGAGAGATTCATGCTATGCATGAATCTATTCATTGGTCAAAAAGGGGGTGGCTGGAGAGAGGGGGTGGCGCCCATGCGCCCGTATGGACGCACCACCACTGATTAAATCTGTACTTTTTAGAAAAAAATTGTTTATTTTTTTCCCTTTTACTTTAATGTTAACTATTTTTCTTTCTTTCCTATATCACCTTTACTTTTTGGTGATTCTGGAGTTTGGTTTTGCTATGGTGAAATAAAAAAGAGGGGAGTATAGGGAACAGTATATGGAGAACATTTAAAACAGTTAAAAATGTTGATATAGAATATTAAAGCTTCCCTATAGCATTTCGTGGTTGGGCCAATTTCCAACAGTTCTTTTTCTTTTTTTTCTCTCTTTCAACATTAGATAATTGTTTTATATAAATGTATGTCATTGTAGCTATTACCATCTATGACAATAGTAACATTAACATCTGGTTTTAGCAACAGTCATGTGACTATTTTCTTTGTACATATGACACACAGTCCTCTCTACAATATGTGGCAGTCATCATATGTACTCATTGGACAATTTTTTTTTTAGTTGGTCAGTTTTATTTTGTGCCATAACTAAGTTCAAAGAGCATTGCTTGAATAGCATATAGATATACTGGGACTTGCGAGATGCATAGTGTGACAAACCAAATAGCAGGGAGTATAGTACAATTGTACTTAAGAGTAATTTAGTTTGATTATTATGAAGCCACAAGTAACTGGTGACATCACACTTATCCGTATTCTGAAATCAAGTTACTTTTATCTGCTTAGTTGACACTGCCTAATCTGCACTGAGGCCTCTTAAAGTCATGACCTCTTCCGTAGCCTGCTAAAGGCAGGACCCGTACAGTAGCTACACATGGTAGCCAGGGACGGAGCTATATGCACAAATGTTTGGCACCAGCCAAGGTTTTAACCCATCAGGGTTGGTATAACCGAACACAGTTTCAGTAAAAGGAGTTAGTGGCAACAAGATCCCTCTGGACACTTGAAGGGGCATACACAGACACACAGTGATAATCAGCAGAAGGTGGGGCAGAGTCATTTGCAGGCATATGACAATAGATGAAGAAAGATGGGTGATGAAAATCAGACATGAGCATGTAAGCTACGGCAACCTTTTCAGCTTGCAGTTCACCACTACACACAGGGTTCCCGCTTCCGGAGTAGCATTGACGTCATCTCACGCGCCCAGCTCCAGTGGCTACGCTCGGCTTCCTTGGCTCCATCCTCCAGCGGCAGCAGACACACCACACCCCAAACAGCTTGGTACAGCGCTGTTGGATCACAGAGGTCAGCTCCAGATTTCACTGCAGCCAGCCAGTGTCTCCCTGCTTACACTGTATTCCTCTGGATCCTCACAGTACCTGACCTCACGTCAGAGGTAAGAGGCTGTCCATCACCCCACTTTCTTGCATCGGGCCAATACTGTTCCCCACACGGTTTGGGGTGACCTCTCTCCACGTGTGACCGGTGAGCCTCCTGAAAACATTTAACCCCTTCTCATCCAGACATCATGGTGGTAACGTTTTTAATACAATATATTTACATAGCTGTATGCTTTTTACAATCTGCTGCAGTCTGTACCAGCACTAACAGCTTCTTGTAAGTTGCTGGGTAATTGTCTACAGTGCAATAAACTAACTCTGAATCCAGTCCATGGTTCATATACATACATTATTTTGTCTCCTACCCATTGAGCACTGCTTTTTTGTCTTTTGATGAAAATCAGACAACCTGGCTGAAGGGGCTAACCCTTGAAATTGTTAAATGTGTCAATGGGAAAGGGTCTCATTATTATGTTGCAGTAATTCTATGGCAATTCTAATCAAAGGTCCTTACTACTCAGACTTACCAGATAAGCAGTCATTTTAATGCATATGTCTTAAAAGTACTCGTGTTTTTCTTTCTCTACCTTTGTCCACATTATTAAAGTATAATCTCAGAAAGCCAGGAAAGCTGGTCCAAAGGCTGTAACTGTATGCTGTATCCAATTGGAATCACCAGGGAAGGCTGTACCAGAAGCAAGGGCAACATGACCAGATTGGCATTATGGACTTTCGTACTATTATTATTTGACTGTTGAGAACAAGGATCATCATTTATTTTTTTCCTTCTTGTTTTTATTTTTTATTTTTTTTTTTGTGGTGTTTTGTCTCTTATTTTAATTATGGACTTATTACATCCAGAACAAGTGATGACTACCGATACTGAGATCCAGAAATGTGGACTGTAGAGATGGAGAGTTTAAAAGTTTTTTTTTCCCAAAGAGTTTTTGTTTCAGAAAGCAAACCAAAAGTTCCAAATATTAAAGGAGATTACACATAAACCATTATTTTAGGTGTGGCCGAGTCTCATATTCTCAACTGGCCACAAGGAGGCATCTGTTGCCTTATGAGTTTATGTGAAATCTCCATTAATAGCTGTAAAATATTGTTAGTAACAAAGGTAGCAGCGCTATTAATCCTAAGTGAATAAATAAATGGTGAAGTTTAACCTTTAAATTTTACTAAGAAAATATTAATAAAAATGATATGAACCAACACAACTAAAAATAAAACAACATTCATTGATACACCATATAAAGCAAATAACAGTCCATATAAGGTGTGAGAAGGCTTATGTTAGAATTTCGGTCTTCAAAATGAATAGATAGGTGATAGGGTATAACATTCCTCCACCGCACCACCGTGAAAGCTCAAGATAAAATGCGCGCTTACCACAAGGCAAGCGCGAAAGAGCTTGCGACCTTAACCCGGTCGGAGCCTTTGTTTGGATGAACTGGTAGGGAACAATACTCCACTTCCTATAGCCAGGGGGGATGATGAATACCGCTGCTCCGCCAAGCCACAGGGGATCTGTCACACCATAGAGGGATGTATAGGTAACTCCAAGTTAGGGGATTTTTCCCATTCAGAGGTTTCCCGGGAAAGAAAAGGGAAACACCATAGCGTAATCCGGGAAAATTCTTCCTTCCTCCAGTCATGTGACAAGGGCATAGAATGAGTGAGAACGGGCAGACTTCCCTCCCTACACAGCGGCGCTCTCTATTTCCACCTGCAGGCTGGAGGGTGAAGAACGCCGAATCCTCTCTCCAGCTTCCATCATCCCCCCTGGCTATAGGAAGTGGAGTATTGTTCCCTACCAGTTCATCCAAACAAGGGCCCCGACCGGGTTAAGGTCGCAAGCTCTTTTGGGCTTGCCTTGTGGTAAGCGCGCATTTTATCTTGAGCTTTCACGGTGGTGCGGTGGAGGAATGTTATACCCTATCGCCTGAAATAATGAAAATCAACCAGCGCTGATCATTAAAGCAAAATACTAAAAGCAGCTGAATACTGAGGATAAAATCTATCAAATCCAAACAGACAAATGAAAAAAGCAGTACAGCGCTGACAATTTCCCTAAAGATAATCAATAAACATAAATGTCCATAAATAAATGTCCATAAAGAGAAAGGGGAATTCCAAATGAAGATCCCAATGTGCAAGTGATATCCAATAATAATAAGTGACTGATAAAGTGATAACGATCCACCACCAGTATCGCTAGCCTCTCACCTCAATGAGGTCTTAAAACAGCCTTTCCCGCAGTGGGAGATGTGTAGGGGCAGGTAACTGGAACCAGGTAACTTGCAGTCTCAAGGAACGATCACATGTAATAGAATGAATAAAATCTAGTGCTCTCTGTCTCAAGCTAAAATGTATTTATTAAAACGTAGAATAACTTACAAAGCTGGCACTGTACCCCAGTGCGAAGGATGCAGGCATATAGGATACTCCACGAAAATGAATGAGCAAGACGCGGGTGACGTCACGAGTCACGTGGTGATGATCCGTACGCGTTACGTCCCTTGTGGTGGGCGGGACTTCTTCAGCGGCGACGGCATGACGTGGTGCACCCGCTTTTAAATAACTCAGCTGATCACCGCAGCCAATGAAACAACTTGTATACAAATTGCCATGGCGACGGTTACCAAACAAGGAAGTATCAGCTCTCATGCTGGAGCCATAGAAAAATTCACTGCAATAATAAAGCAATGTGGTTGAACCCTAAAGGATAACTAAAATGCTACTAAGCGTAGCTAATAAAAACGTGACAAGCCCCCTATTTATTTCATTCCATTAGAGAGTTGCCATCACAAATCCTGGCTATGCAACATCCCTAAGGGACAATTTGTGAGGCTCAGACGAAACTGTACAGATGTCAGTGAATATGTCTCTCAGTCCATGGCACTTTCGTCTAAATTTCAGGAAAAGGGCTATGACCAAATAGCCCTAAAGAGTGACATGGAGAAAGTTTTAGCCATGGATAGGCCAGAATTGATCTCCAATAAAGCTAGAGATACCAGCATTAATGCCCCTAATTTCAAAATGTTATTGAACTATAATGTTCAGTTTAAACAGTTTGAAAAGCTGGTTGCTAAAAACTGGCCAATTCTGAAACAAGATCGAGTGCTGGGTCCCCTACTGCCACCACGTCCGTCTTTCATTTACAAGAAAGCCCCATCTTTAAGAGACCGTTTAGCACCTGGAGTGGTAGATCCCCCCATACATACAGAAAATAGATTATTCTCCTTCCTCTCTGGTTTCTATGCGTGCGGGCGTTGTACAGCCTGCAGACACTCTAAGTGTAACGACAAAAAACGCAAACAATTCGTTGCCACCTCTACTGGCAGGGAATACAAAATTGATCAATTGATCACCTGTAAGACAGTTGGTGTGGTGTATATGTTGGAATGTGGATGTGGCCTCCAATATATTGGAAGGACCTCCAGGCCTCTGCATGTGCGTTTAGGAGAGCACGTTAATAATATTAAAAAGGGATTAAAAACCCACAATGTTTTGAAACATTTTAAAATGGTGCATGCCCAAAACCCCAGAGGATTAAAATTCTGGGGGATTCAAAGAGTTAACAAGCACTGGAGGGGGGGTAACTTTCTTCGCCAGCTCAGCCGCAGGGAATCCCACTGGATACATGAAACCAAGGTTCTCCTGCCGAGAGGCTTAAACGTCGAGTTTGACGTAAATTGTTTTATTTCTGATCGGTAATTTCTGATGATGGTTTTTAAATAATGTTTTATATGAATTTTTACTGTCTTTGGAATTTATGAATATCGTTCATGAACAGGATGTTCCACGAAATTGAGCAAACACACGGGTCGTCACATAAGTCTTATACCTTAAATAGGGGGCTTGTCACGTTTTTATTAGCTACGCTTAGTAGCATTTTAGTTATCCTTTAGGGTTCAACCACATTGCTTTATTATTATTGCAGTGAATTTTTCTATGGCTCCAGCATGAGAGCTGATACTTCCTTGTTTGATAACCGTCGCCATGGCAATTTGTATACAAGTTGTTTCATTGGCTGCGGCGATCAGCTGAGTTATTTAAAAGCGGGTGCACCACGTCATGCTGTCGCCGCTGAAGAAGTCCCGCCCACCACAAGGGACGTAACGCGTACGGATCATCACCACGTGACTCGTGACGTCACTCGCGTCTTGCTCATTCATTTTCGTGGAGTATCCTATATGCCTGCATCCTTCGCACTGGGGTACAGTGCCAGCTTTGTAAGTTATTCTACGTTTTAATAAATACATTTTAGCTTGAGACAGAGAGCACTAGATTTTATTCATTCTATTACATGTGATCGTTCCTTGAGACTGCAAGTTACCTGGTTCCAGTTACCTGCCCCTACACATCTCCCACTGCGGGAAAGGCTGTTTTAAGACCTCATTGAGGTGAGAGGCTAGCGATACTGGTGGTGGATCGTTATCACTTTATCAGTCCCTTATTATTATTGGATATCACTTGCACATTGGGATCTTCATTTGGAATTCCCCTTTCTCTTTATGGACATTTATTTATGGACATTTATGTTTATTGATTATCTTTAGGGAAATTGTCAGCGCTGTACTGCTTTTTTCATTCATACCCTATCACCTATCTATTCATTTTGAAGACCGGAATTCTAACATACCGTATATACTCGAGTATAAGTCGAATTTTTCAGCACATTTTTTTGTGCTGAAAGTGCCCCCCTCGACTTATACTCAAGTCAAGCACTTTTCTGCAGCAAAAAATTTCATTTTCCGAACCGAACTTGGGGCCCCGTATCTCAGGGCCACTTGGTGTTAGAAACCCCAAATTTGGTATGCAAACCCAGTGGACCTATTACTACAACATATCCAAAGCGGAAGTTCCTAGCACTAAGTGGCCCCGAGATACGGGGCCCCAAAATCGGTTCGGAAAATGTCATTCTCTGCTGCAGAAAAGTGCTTGACATTTTCTGAACCGATTTTGAGGCCCCATATCTCAGGGCCACTTGGTGCTAGGAACCCCAAATTTGGTGTGCAAACCCAGTGGTACTGGTACCATAACATATCCAAAGCTGGGGTTCCTAGCACCAAGTGGCCCTGAGATACGGGGCCCCAAAACTGGTTCGGAAAATGTCATTTTTTGCTGCAGAAAAGTGCTTGACATTTTCTGAACTGATATTTGGGGCCCTGTATCTCGGGGCCACTTAGTGCTAGAAACCCCAGCTTTGGAAATATTATGGTGCTAGTTCCACTGGGTTTGCACACCAAATTTGGGGTTCTTAGTACTAAGTGGCCCCGAGATACGGGGCCCCAAATTCGGTAAACTGTGTCTATCTGCAGCAATGTCATTTCGGGACCCTTTGGGTTCAGAGACCCCAAATTTTGGCTGCAGCTAGGGGGCATCTAGGAACCCTTAACTACCGAGTTTGAAGTTCAGGGGACCTATGGCTGCAAATGGGCACAGTGAGGCATGCAAATGGGCACAGTGATGCTGCAAATGGGCATTGTTGACCCTCTTTTCCACTTACAGTAGCTGTGCATTTCTCACCCTCGTCTTATACTCGGGTCAATAAGTTTTTCCCATTTTTTTTTGTGGTAAATTAGGGCCTCGACTTATACTCGGAACGACTTATACTCGAGTATATACGGTAAGCCTTCTCACACCTTATATGGACTGTTATTTGCTTTATATGGTGTATCAATGAATGTTTTATTTTTAGTTGTGTTGGTTTATATAATTTTTATTAATATTTTCTTGGTAAAATATTAAGGTTAAACTTCACCATTTATTTATTCACTTAGGATTAATAGCGCTGCTACCTTTGTTACTATTTATGTTATTGTATGTATACCACATAGAGCGGCTGCTTTTTATGATTTTTTTCTCTGATTTTTTAATCATTGAGTTGATATTTTTCTGTTTGGTTATTCAGATTTTTTGAGGCACCACTTGCCATTAATTCCTTTGTAATACAGCACGGTATTCTTCCCATTATACATACCTGTAAAATATTGTACTTATGAATATATTTAATTTAGCTTTGTATCAATGTGGGTGTGTTAGATAGCGTCACAGAAGTCTCTATACAGACGAGTCGGTGCCTAAGCTTGTGTATCTAAACAATGGGATCCAAACCTCTTTGTTCTACACATATTCACATCAAAGGATCCCAGGTTTAGATATGCAATAAGCTGTTGGCTCTGGGGACACTCGTGCATGCTCACTCCTGAGCCACATCTGTGTGTCTAAAGGACACAAAAAGCGTAGCTCAGTCCCAGCTCCCTCCTCACTAGCTCCTGCTGCTGTGTCTCAGCCAATAAGGAGGGAGAGACACGGGAGAGATGCTGCTCTCATGATCATAGTTGGAGGCTTGGGTAAGTATTTGGGGGGCTGGGGAGGGAGCCGCACACTGAAGGTTTTTTACCTTCATGCATTCTATGAACCTTAACCCTTTAAAACCACTTTAATGCAAAAAGAATCATCTGATTATACAAGTCAAAGGCTACCAAGCTGCTCTCATCTGAAACATAAATACAAATTTATTATGTTATTAAGCTGAATGAATCTCTTTATTCCCACAGGGAGCAGGGTGCGTGGTATGGTGGAGTCACGTAAGCTTTAGAACCTCTTTAATTCTAATTTAACACCTTTTGATAAAATTCAAGTTACAGTTAGTCTCTGTGTTATCATTTGGCTGATTACCCATCCTATTACAAATTTTTTTTTAGTTCTAGAAAAAGAAGACTGAATGGACAAGCCCACACGTATTAGATATTGTGGGAAATTGGTGGTTAAAGGATCAGTTTTATTGATCTTTGTCTCTGTACTGTAATTGCAGTATTACCAAGAAAAAAAATATGAATCTTGGCTTTCGACCACCTACCACTCCCCACTTACATATAAATAGAGGAGCCATTTCTTCATACTTCCAGACTGGCGAACACACCTATGTTAAGACCCATCTACCCGTATACAGCATAAGCCACCCACAAATGTAAGTACGCTGGCTGAGTATTGCTACCTTGTAGCTCCTCAGCTACCTCCAGTTCATTTTCTGTATTTTTTGTTTGACTTTTGTTGCACTATTTTGTGCCCTAGGCAGACATTTAGTGCTGTACTCCCCATCTTTCGCTGATGGGGTGCATAGATGGGTCATTACTATTATTATTCTTGTTTCTTTATATATATATATACGTTATATCATTTTTTTCCCTCAAACTTTACCCCACTATTGTCATCACTATTGTTATTTTTCAAAGGGCTGGCCACTTTGTTGCCTTGTGATCCGATCCTCATGAGCTGCAGTATGCGCGGCTCGGGCAGTGTTTGCCTGGCAATATCCCCACCCAATCCATCGGTATATGGGATACTTTCTCTGCCATGGCATTTCATTTGTGGCCATTAGGAATGGGCTATCTGTTCAAGTGGAACATGAGTTCCACTCGAACATTAGCTGTTCGCCCGTTCTCCGAACAGCAAACAATTTGGGGTGTTCGTGGCAAATTCGAAAAGCCACGGAACACCCTTTAATAGTCTATGGGAGAAATCTAAAGTGCTAATTTTAAAGGTTAATATGCAAGTTATTGTCATAAAAAGTGTTTGGGGACCCAGGATTCCTGTTGCATCAGAGGGGGGCGGGGACACCCGTACACGTCACTGGGAAACCCCGGCATTTCCCCTTGTCAGAGGGGGACGGGGTCACGTGATGGGTGGCCCCGCCCTCAGCTACATAAGAGCTGTCAAGCTGGCACGCGTCATTGGCTGGGTGCCTCCGATGGAGGCAGGATCCTGTGCGTGTTCCTCGCTGGAGTCGCTGGAGATCATCCATCGTTGGAGATCGGGAATTGGATTACATCGCTAGAGTAGGAGCATGGATTTAATGGATTACATCGCTGGAATCTCTTTTTTATTTTTTTATTTTTAATAAAGGACTTGTCCCAAGCTGTCTCCTGTGGTTTTTTAACATTTTGACACTTTCTTTTTGTGAAATGGGAGCGGTACATTACCTTACCAATTCACATGGGGGAAGCGGGGTCTGGGTGTCCCCTTTGTTAAAGGGGGCTTCCAGATTCCAGACCCCCACAACCCCCAGGCAAGGGTTGTGGGGATGAGAGCCTTGTCCCCCATCAACATCCTCCCCATGTTGAGGGCATGTGGCCTGGTACGGTTCAGGAGGGGGGGCACTCTCTCATCCCCACCTCTTTTCCTGCGGCCTGCCAGGTTGCATGCTCGGATAAGGGTCTGGTGTGGATTTTTGGGGGAACCCCATGCCATTTTTTTTTTTTTTTTTTTTTTTTTTTTTTTTGGCACAGAGTTCCCCTTAATATCCATACCAGACATGAAGGGCCTGGTAATGGAATTTTTGGGGGACCCCCACATATTTTTTTTTTTTTTTTTTCTCAATGACTTTTATGTGTATTGTCGGGACCGACAATTCATTAATAGCCGGCACCAGTGCTAGTACTTTTAAATGACTTTTTTTTCCTTTAGAAATGTCATTTTGTTCTCGGACTTTTATCAACACGGGAAACATGCCCTACTTTACAGGCATACTATAGACACACCCCAGGTACGAAATTTAAAGGAATATTTCACTTTAATGATTTCACTTTAAGCATTACTAAAATAACTGCTCCCGAAAAAACGGCTGTTTTTAAAACTTTTTTTTGCATTGATACATGTCTCCTGGGGCAGGACCTGGGTCCCCAAACACTTTTTTTTTGCCTGTTTGCATGTTCTGGATGCGAACCAAACAGGGGGGTGTTCGGCCCATCCCTAGTGGCCATTAATGTGAGAGAGTACACATCTATGGGATAAATCGCCAATGTCTATCATATAGCCATACACTGAGTATTTCGTGTTTTTCATGTGATTTATGGTTTACCTGTAATACTAAAAGGTCATTGTATAATACATCTATACTCATATATTTGTCATTGTATTTGTCTTCCCCTGATGAAGGAATTTATTTCATATTCCCACACGAGACCTAACTTGGGTTCCCATATGAGTTTAGAGTACTGAACTTTGATTACTGTATGGTGATATTTCATTGCTCTTAATCAATATTTGTATTGTGATCCTCATCACTGTTTTAATATTTTGAATAAAATTATTTTATTTTATACTATTTTCACCTCTTTACTTACTGCCTACAAAGTCCCAGTGGGGTTCTGTTTCTTGTTCTGTAATTATTAGGGATGTGGCAGTTGGTCCTCAGACCTCTACAGCACTGAGCTATAACGTTTCCATTTTATGCAGTTCAGCATTGTCCTGCTGAAATATGCAAGGTTTTCTCTAAAAAATACATTGTCTGGATAGGAGCATATGATGCTCTAAAACCGGGATACAGGTATATCCTTCAACATTGATGGTGCCTTTCCAGATATGCAAGCTGCCCATTCCATATACACTAATGCACCCCCATACTATCAGAGATGCAGGCTTTTGAACTGAGCGCGGATACCAAGCCAGAAGGTCAATTTCCTCTTTAGTCCAGAGGACGCAGTGCCCATGGCTGCCCAAAGAATGTCAAATTTTGATTTGTCTGACCACAGAACAGTTTTCCACTTTGCAACAGACCATTTTAAATTAGCTTTGGCCCAGAGAAGATGGCTGCATTTCTGGATAACGTCAAATTTGGCTTCTTCTTTGCACGATTGAGCTTTAACTTGTGTGTTTGCATGACACAGCAAACTGTGTGCACAGACAGTGATTTTTGGAAGTATTCCTAAGCCAATGTAGTGATGTTCATCACAGAATCATTCCTGTTTTTCATGTAGTGGCTTCTGAGGGCCCAAAGATCACAGGCATCCAATATTGCCTCTCAGCCTTTAGCAATTTTCTAGGTCTTCAAATTTCGCAATATTTCTATTCAGGTATGCAAGATTGATTTGAGAGGTATTTGTGAGACTCTGTGAACACTATCATCCATTTTCTGTTCAGTATGCAGTGGGTAAAATAAGTATTGAACACGTCACCATTTTTCTAAGTAAATATAATTCTAAAGGTGCTACTGACATGAAAGTTTCACCACATGTCGGTAACAATCCATATATACAAAGAAACCAAAACAGATACGTTCAGAAATTAAGTTATGTGTAATAAAATGGAATGACACAGGAAAAAGTCTTAAAAACATGACGAAAGGGAGATGCAAAAAGGCATGGAAAGCCAATACACCAGCTGAAATCTATCAGTAATTAGAAAGCAATCCTGCCCCTTGTCGGTGCAAATTAATATTAGCTGGTTCAGTCTCAACTGATTGCCTATAAAAAGGTGTCTCATTACCAAGGTGTTACGCAAGAAACATTTAATGATGGGTAAAAGCAAAGCGCTCTCTCAAGACCTTTGCAACCTTGTTGCAAAACATACTGATGGCATTGGTTACAGAAGGATTTTTAAACTTCTGAATGTTTCAGTGAGCACTGTTGGGAGCCATAATGCGGAAGTGGAAAAAACATAATTGCACCATAAACCATCACCAGATGTAGCGTGTCACTTGCCACTGTCACCTGATGTAGTGTGTCACTTGCCACCATCACCAGATGTAGCGTGTCACTTGCCAGTGTCACCAGATGTAGCGTGTCACTTGCCACCGTCGCCAGATGTAGCGTTTCACTTGCCACCATCACCAGATGTAGTGTATCACTCATAGCCTGATTTTTACTCCCTCCCCATTCAGCTGGGCATGCTGGGGGGCTGAGTGAAGGAATAGATTGCATGTGGTATCATGCCAGTTGCTCACATCATACACTTTCTGTGTGTACAGGCTAAAATGTCCTTACCAGCCCAGAAGCAAGGAAGACACAGCCAGCAGTGCCAAGCAAGCCCCCATGACAATCAGAAGCAGAAAGACGATGAGAGGGTGCTGCTAGCTCATGTAGTAATAGGACTCATACAGCCAGTCCCTGGGCTTCTGATTACTTGCTGGACTAAGCACATCATCTGTCCTGTCCAGAAAATGATGACGGTCTCTCATGGCTTCATTCCACATAGAGCTGGAAAAGTACAAGGCTTGTAGTAGGAGTAGTAACAGCTCATTCTAGTCACTTTATATCAATCAAGCAGGCTGCAGTTTCCCTCTTAGGTTTGCAATGTGTTCTCGGGACTACATGTCCTATGATCCTCCTTTCTTGATTGTTTGTTTTTTTTTCCCTAGCCAATCGGAAGGAAAGGGAAGAAAGGTCCTTGCAAGCGCCGCTCTCCAGTACAGCAGCGAGAGGAGGATAGGGAGGGGGAAACAAGAGCCTCCAGCTGCTCTCTCTACACAGAGACACAGCTGCTTCGATATCCTGCTATTCTTCTCAGCGTTGCTGACAGGAGTGAGGGCGAATGGACAGGAAACAGAGAGCCCTCTCTGCGCCTGGGTGCAATGCACCCGCCCAAGATCAGCTCTGCTGACATGTTATCTATATACAGCAAGGGGGAAGCCACAGACAGGATGGGTGGGCAGTCTGCTGTGTGGGTATGGTGGCGAGTGCTCTGCCCGCCCACTCCTGTCATTACCTCAAACAGCAGTGGCCCCGGGCTCCCTCACAGTGCGATAAGTGGCAGTCCCTGTTAAAGTGGCAGAGTGGGTGCCGGGCCGGCGAGCAGGAGTTCTGCCACTGCCTTGGGCGTCAACTTGCTGCCCCTCTGAAACTGCCGCCCCTTTCACCAGCGAGCTTCTCCATGAAATGCTAAATAAACTGGCTGCCTTGGCCCCTGTGAAAATCATAATGGTTGGGGACTTCAATAACATCCTGGATTACACATTAGATACTTCAAATCCACAGCGTACACATAATCTGGAGCTGGTTCATTGGGCCGCTTCTGCGGGGCTGGTGGAATTAAGGAGGTGGAAGCATTCGCAACTTAGAAGCTACTCTCATCCAATCACCATTACATTGGCAAATCAACGAGGGTTCCTCCACTACCCAATTGACCTAGAATGGCTTTAAGGCGACTATTAGGGGGGAGTACATTTTAGCCATTAAGGCCATTAGAACCCAATATAGCCACGATACAGAGATATTGCCGGAGAAGTAACAGGTATGCGCCCAGATAAATGCTGATACTCCTGCCCCTGGCTCACTGGCAGACCTGCGTCAAGCCAGAAGAGATCTTTATCTACATGATAAAGGAAAGACACAACAAAAAAAGATAGAACCTGTATAGTGGAGGGGGTGTTTGAACAGGGGGATAAGAATGGATGCCTGCTGGCCATGCTTGTGGCTGATAGGTATACCTCCACTGTTGTCACTTGTATATATTCACCCTCTGGATCAGTGGTGTCTTCTTGGGAGGAAATCCTTGATGCTTTTGTTTCTTTCTATGCAGCACTGTATTCTCCTATTCCATCCTACTCAAAGGGGGATCTAGTTGCACTCTTGGAACCACTCCATCTTCCCACTTTGCCCCCGGAGGTATCTGAGCTATCCCCCTCAATGTTGCTCTGCTTCTGCAGACCCTTAAGCAATGCACACAGGCCTGGCGTAACTTACCGCTATCCCTGGTTGGGAAAATTAATCTGCTGAAAATTAATATATATCTTTAGGAACTCCCCAGTCTGGATACCTAAGACTATTTTCCAGTCCATTGATAGTGATTTCAGACCTCCTCTGGGGAGGAGGCTCCCTGTGTCTTCGACTGCAAGTGTTGCAGCAGTCCTGGAAAGAAGGGGGGTTGGCGGTACCCAATCTTGCCAGATATTTCTTAGCAGGGCAGTTGATTTTTGCACACAGATGGTTGATGCTGCGGTAACTTTAGAAGCTGCAATAGTTGGTTCCTATGAGGCGCTGTCCAGATTGTTATACAGGGGGAGAGGGGCCCCTTATTCTATTACGGGATCCATGAGCTAAGTTATCAGAGCGTGGGATTGACTAGAAAGGCTGAACTCCAGAGTGGATCGATTTCACCTTAGTCTCCTCTGTGGCGTAATCCCTGACTGTCTCATTTTTTTTCATATCGAGACCCAATCACTTTAACCAGATATGGGATTAAAACAGTGGGTGCAGTGGTTGAAAATGGGGTATTTTTAACATTTGATGAGCTAAAAAGTAAGTACCAGCTCCCCAATTCGCACTTGTTTCACTTTCTCCAGTTCAGAAATGCTTTTTCTGCCCAATTTAGGTCCACCAATGTGGATGTGCGGGTTGGTGACCTGGAATCAGTGCTCAGGGATAAAGACCTATCTAGCTCCTTGTCTACTATCTACAAGGAATTATTCATAGACATTACAAGTGTTTTGGCATCCTGTCACGCTGCATTGTTGTCGGATTTCCTGCAGCTTGACAATGATCATTGGGATGATGTATGCCACGTTTGCTAGATTGGTGTTGCCACGTGATCACTTGATACAGTTCCTTCATAGAGTGTACTACACTCCTGATAAACTGGCAAGGATTTTCCCTGCGCACCCATTGAACTGTTGGAGGTGTGATGCACCTGGGGCAGATTTTATGCACATCTTCTGGCATTGCCCGCACTTCCGGCAGTTCTGGGTGGGGGTAATGGACTGTGTTAGGTCGGTCACTACGATCACCATAAAACCATCTACAGAAGTCTGGTGATTGGATTGCTGCCTTTTTCTTTTATTTGGTCTGGGAGCTGCATTGTACACTGGAGCTGTTGAACAGGGCTGGAATGGCCTACCGGGATACCAGGAAATTTCCCGGTAGGCCGACTGCCCTTGGGCCGCTTTGAGCGGTGACTGCTGCGCTCTCCTCCTTCTGACCTCCGGCGCTTGTATGTCGCGGAGCTGGGTCTGTGTGTGCAAAGTCCCACCCCCTAGACCGGCTCGTGTGATAGTCTTCTAGATGGAACACTGATTGAATCAGTGTTCCGCCTATCACACGAGCCAGTCTAGCTAGGGGGGCGGGACCTTGCACACAGACCCACCCCTGTGACATACGAGTGCCGGAGGTCAGAGGGAGGGGAGTGCTGTGTGTTATCCAGAAAATGGTGAGGCTGACATTAGTGGGCACAGAGGCTGCAATTGGTCAGCACACATAGGCTGCAATTGGTGGGCACAGAGGTTGCAATTGGTGGGCACACAGAGGCTGCAATTGGTGGGCACACAGAGGCTGCAATTGGTGGGCACACAGAGGCTGCAATTGGTGGGCACACAGAGGCTGCAATTGGTGGGCACAGAGAGGCTGCATTGGTGGGCACAGAGAGGCTGCATTGGTGGGCACAGTGAGGCTGCAATGAAGTGAAGCTTCATTGGTGGGCACAGAGAGGCTGCATTGGTGGGCACAGTGAGGCTGCAGTGGTGGGCACAATAAGGCTGCAATGATGGGCACAGAGGCTGCATTGATGGGCACCATGAAGCTACAATGATGGGCACAGTGAGGCTGTGTTGATGGGCACAGGGAGGCTGTGTTGATGGGCATAGAGAGGCTGCATTGGTGGGCACAGGGAGGCTGGATTGGTGGGTACAGTGAGACTGCATTCATGGGCACCGTGAAGCTGCATTTGATGGGCACAGTGAGGCTGCATTGATGGGCACAGTGAGGCTGCATTGATGGGCACAGTGAGGCTGCATTGATGGGCACAGTGAGGCTGCATTGATGGGCACAGTGAGAGTGCATTGATGGGCACAGTGAGAGTGCATTGATGGGCACAGTGAGAGTGCATTGATGGGCACAGTGAGGCTGCATTGATGGGTACCATAAAGTTGCATTTGATGGGCACAGTGAGGCTGCATTGATGGGCACAGTGAGGCTGCATTTGATGGGCACTGATGAGGCTGCATTGATCTCTTGTACCATGTCTGCAGTCTCTGACCATCTTTAGTATGATGTCCTCAGTCTCTAATCATCTCCTGTACCATGCCCGCAGCCTCTGACACCACCTGTATCATGTCTGCTGCCTCTGACATCTACTGTATCATGCCTGCAGCCTCTGACCATCTCCTGTACCATACCCGCAACCTCTGACACCTCCTGTATCATGTCTTCTGCCTCTGACATCTACTGTAACATGCCTGCAGCCTCTGACCATCTCCTGTACCATGCTCGCAGCCTCTGACCATCTCCTGTACCATGCTCGTAGCCTCTGACACCTCCTGTATCATGCCTGCAGCCTCTGACATCTACTGTATCATGCCTGCAGCCTCTGACGATGTCCTCAGTCTCTAGTCATCTCTTGTTTTCTGTCCTCAGTCTCTAAACATCACTTGTATCATGTCCTCAGTCTCTAACCATCTCTTGTACCATGTCTGCAACCTCTGACCATCTCTTGTCTTATATCATGTCTGCAATCTCTGAGGGGGAGTCTGGAGGGGAGCTAAGAGTGGGAGTGCCGCCAGGATGGGGGTCATGGGAGAAGTCAGATGTGTGTGGACTGTGGAGAGGAGACTATAGGATAAACCAGAGCCACCAACCTGGAGCCGTCTAACTGAGCCCTGCACAGTGCACCTGAGAGGAGGTCAGTGACAGCGCCGCCAGGCAAGTCTGAGGGGGGCTCACTGATGTAAGGGGGGAGTGAATACAATAATATAAGGGGGCAATGATATAAAGGTTCCCCCTTATATCAGTAACCCCTCCCCCCCCATTCTTTCTGCGGAAGGTGATCTCTGGAAACCAGAGTCCCCCCCACGTTCCTGGGGTGCCCCTTGATGATGGACCAATTTTACCACTTTTAACTAGAAATAAATATATATATATATACTCTTCAAATGTGCTTTAAAATGCATGAACAAAGAAGTAATGACGTTATGATGGTTATGATTTTGGGCTGGTATAAAAATGCTATGGGCTGGTATGACATTTTTTCCAGGGCTGGTTTTTATTACCAGTCTGGCCCTGCTGTTGAATTGTAGTGCCAAACGTTTACTACATTTCAAAGTTTGTATTTTTTTTTTTTTTATGTGAAAACCCTTTAATAAAAAGAAAGAGAGGGGCAAGTGGGACTTTAAATGAAGCATGTCAATTGAAAGTATAATAATGAATACATGTGAATAGGTAAAATGATTGGATTTAATTTATAGTCAAGTCCATGATTTTAATGCATACAGTACCAATAAAGTAGTATAAATACAGACATAGTCGCATGAATTGATATATAAGCATATTTAGCAGTAACAATCATTGAAGACTCAGTAGTGTAAACAAATCAATGGACATATATATATGCAATTCATAACAGAAATACATGAATTAAAATCGCCAATCAAAATCACAAAATCGCATGAAATGAGGCTGAAATGAGGCTTGATAGGGCATCCTTAGTTTGCGAACCCGACGCGTTTCTTGGCTTCTTGCCAGTCATCAGGGGTGGGATGCATAATTTAAAAAATAGCCCAAAAGTCAAGAAGAGTCGCCAGCAATGGGATCTGTTAGGGTGTGACGGTTATATCTCACACCCTAACAGATCCCATTGCTGGCGACTCTTCTTGACTTTTGGGCTATTTTTTAAATTATGCATCCCACCCCTGATGACTGGCAAGAAGCCAAGAAACGCGTCGGGTTCGCAAACCAAGGATGCCCTATCAAGCCTAAATCATATCCCTGACATTTATCAATTTTTTATCGAGTTTTCTCATTCCATGCGATTTTGTGATTTTGATTGGCGATTTTAATTCATGTATTTCTGTTATGAATTGCATATATATATGTCCATTGATTTGTTTACACTACTGAGTCTTCAATGATTGTTACTGCTAAATATGCTTATATATCAATTCATGCGACTATGTCTGTATTTATACTACTTTATTGGTACTGTATGCATTAAAATCATGGACTTGACTATAAATTAAATCCAATCATTTTACCTATTCACATGTATTCATTATTATACTTTCAATTGACATGCTTCATTTAAAGTCCCACTTGCCCCTCTCTTTTTCTTTTATATATGAACCCGGGATGGAAGCATGCCATTGATATTTAGTTATGCGACTGGTCACTTTCTTTTGTTTACCTTTTTAATAAAAAGAATTAAAAGAAAAAAAAAAAATTCAGTTAGCCTGTTTAATACTTTTTCCCTGTGTCATTCCATTTTTTTTAATTCTTTATTTTATCAAAATGTATTATACACAAGAAGGTAAAAAACATTTTCCCTATTCAATAGGGATATACATATATAACAAATTTGTTTCCATACCTTTTACCTCCCCCCACCCCCTTCCACCCCATTCTCAGATCCTTCTTGTTCCTCTTCTCTAGGTAATCTTAATCTCACTATATTTCTTTGTTAATTTAAACTTTTTCCACTTTTCCCATCTCTTGATGAATCCCTCTCTAGTATCCTCATGGCTCTGTCTTAGAAATTCCATGTTATACATCTCTTCTATTTTTTCAAACCATTCTCTAATTTTTGGACTCTCTACTTCCTTCCATTTCCTCAGTATTAAGATTTTTGCAGCGTTCATCATATGTACAATCATTGCGTTTCTATATTCTTTTGCTGGGATATCTAACCCATGAAATAGACATGTCCATGGTTCCTCAGGTATATCTATATTAGTAATTTCCTTGATATAAGCATCCTTCCAGTACGTTCTAATTTTAGGGCACCCCCACCATATATGGGCCATGGTTCCCATTTGTTTACAGCCCCGCCAACACTCCGTTGTTTGTCCTATTTGATATTTCCCTAGTATTTCTGGGATTCTATACCACCGGGTTACGCATTTATAATTTCCACCATCACATTATTTACTGATGATCCATGTACAAGTTTCAGAATTTGTCCTACTTCCTACTTTCCTACTTCTTGATCTTCCTCGTTTCCCCAATTCCCTCTCCCAATTTTTTATAAATGTTGGAATTTCCAGATCTTTCCCTTCTATCAAGGATTTATATATCCTAGATATATTCCCACTTGTTTTTTCGATGGTACATAATCGCTCTATCACTGTAAGTGATTCTCCTTCTGTTATTGGGTGAGGAAGTGCTGCTATGAAGTGTTTAAGCTGAAAATACCTCCATTCATTAATCTCCATTATATCTTTTTTTATTTTTAATTCTTGTAAAGTGCAAATTTTTTCCCCCTTGTATTATATCGCGTAGTTGTACGTTTTCTTTTTTAATCCAGTTCCCCCCCTATCGACCTTTTCCCCGGTGCAAATATAATATTTTCCTTTAGTACCATCAATGGTGAGTTATATTTCCATTTATTTTTCTTCTGTAGTGCATTCCAAATTTTTAATACCATCCATGTCAATCTGCGTGTATTTTCTCCCAATGTCCTATTATGTGGTGGTATCCATATAGCCCTTCCTAAATGTGTATTAGCCATTATGTGTTCTATATTAACCCACCTTTTCTCATTGTTTGATTTAGCCCATTCCACCACGTGTGTTAACAGAACCGCCTCGTAATATTTTTGAAAGTCAGGTACATTTAATCCCCCTTGGCTTTTTACTTCAGAATTGCCAGAGAAATTCTAGGTTTCTTATTGTGCCATAGTAATTTAGTGATTAAAGTTCTAAAATATGCTGGGGGTATATATATATGGGGAGCATCTGAAACTTGTACATGATCTTCGGAAGTATTATCATCTTTAGGGCATTAATCCAGCCCATCCATGATAGAGGGCATGCTGCTATCCTTTTATTTCTATTTTTATCTCCTCTAATAATGGGATATAGTTTGCTTGATATATTTCCTCTGGCGATGCCGTTAGTTTGATCCCAAGATATTTTATTTCCGTCCTCCTCCAAGGGAATGGAAACTCTTGTTGTAAACTTTGTTCCTCTTTCAATTTCATATTTATATTTAATATTTCGGATTTACTCGGGTTGATCTTAAATTGGATAGATCTCCGTATTCCTTTAGTGCTTTCATAAGATTGAGCATTGTAATTCCGGGGTTTGATATATAGAATAATATATCGTCTGCGAATGCAGATAATTTATGCTCCTCTTCTCCGACTTTGAAGCCCCCTATGTCTGCATCCCCCCGCACTGTCGCCAGGAAAGGTTCCAACGCCAGCACAAACAGGAGCGGAGACAGGTGGCATCCCCGTCTCGTCCCATTATTCATTCTAAAGGGAGGTGACAATGTTCCATTTACTTTCACTATTGCTGTAGGACCTTTATATAATGCTTGTATCCACTGCATCATCCTTGGGCCTATCTCCATGCTCTCTAGGGTGCTCATCATGAATCCCCAGTCTACCCTCTCGAATGTCTTTTTGGCATCTATCGACAAGAGTAGACCGGGGACTCTCCCTTCTTTTTTTTTTTTTTTGGAGTAACAGAAGTGTTCTTACCTCGTTGTCCCTCCCACTCTCCCTAATACAAAGCACACTTGATCGGGATGGATCAGCTCCGTCATTAAATCTTTCATCCTTGTTGCTAATATATTTGAACAATTTTGTGTCCACGTTTAAAAATGATATAGGTCTATAGTTTGAACACTTAGTACTATCTTTGCCTTCTTTTGCTATAATGGTACTTGATGACAATAAGGCCTCTTTACTCATCTCGTACCTCCTTCCCAATCCATTCATATATGTGCATAGTTTTGGAGTCAGGAATTCTTTAAACATTTTTAAGTATAACGTCGTATACCCATCTGGCCCTGGACTTTTTCCTGGTGCTGATTCTTTTAGCGCCCGATTAATCTCCTCTACCATTATTGGTATTTCTAAGGATATTGCTCTTTCCTCTGTTATCCGGGGGATCCTAGCTTTTTTTAGATATTCTTTTATTCTTTCTTTTTTTCCCCTCATCCCATTGTCCTTTCTGGTTTACTGAGTATAGTTGTTCATAGACGTCTCGGAATAGCATGCTATGTCCTTTGTATTTGTAGCAATTACATTTTTGTTTTTTTTCTAGTGCCATATAATGTTAATCTATGGGCTGTGTTGCAAATTGGTATTTTGCACCATCTAGTGGGCAAAGTGTGGAATGGACTGTATTTTATTTATCCTATTCAAGAATGTGAGAAAATATCACAGGAAGTGACTGTTGTTTACTTTTCACATTAACTTACCTACCCAGAATACTGAGTGATTTTTACCCAGCAACACTCAGTACTGAAATGCATGCTGGGTAGGTTTTAAAAGGCCCCTGCGTGGCCATCTTAGGTCTCTTCTGAACGCGTGGCCTGCCTGGGAGGATCTGTGTGAGGTATTCAGAGGAGCGCGGCCTACACCCATTGCAGAGCAACCAGATCAGCGATCCAGCATTGGCTGGGAAGAAATAGGACCGCGTGCACTGGAGCAGAACTGTTCTACGTTGCAGACCTGGTTGGGTGAGAGGGCTGCTGCTCAAAGTTTCATTGATGCACTTCCACACACTTGCATCTATAACATAGTGCTGCTGGGACCTGTAGTCCCACGGAGGAGATTGAAGGAACTAAAGACAGAGTTTAATATAGGCCCCAAGCCTATCCTTCACTACAATTCTAACATTGTGTTATACCAAGTTACATGTACCGGAGACAGTTGCATTGCTGCCGCATTACAATAATAGTTCAACACCCATATTGCTTTGACCCAGGTTTGTTAACCACTGGATTACAATTTAATCTACACATAGCTAGCAGAAGACAGAAGAAAAGAAGGACTGAACAGAGAAAGGGTGACCAACTAGTTTAGGAGAAAGAGCCGTGCCACGTCCAATCATATATAAACACAAAACAAAGGGTTCCCCTAGGTGGACTTTTCCGGCACTTGCATAGGCAAAGAAAGTTTATAAAAGTAGAGAACGTTTGTACATAGTAAAAAACAAATGATTTTATTTGTGTTGAAAAATACAATTGTTAAAAACAAGCAATAGATATCTAGAGTAACATAGTAAAACTACATAGTAACGATGATGAACAACAAATAATGAGTCGTGATGAAAAGCTCTTCTCAAGCCCGACGCGTTTCGGGGTACTTAATATTTGTAAGGTCCTTCTTCAGGGGCATAGTTGAGAGAGAAGGGTTCATCTGAACTAATTAAAAAAGAATAAAAAGGAAGGGGGGGCAAGTATTGGTAAGACTTTCAATAGATATCTAATAAGAGGTTGGGATGATCGATTGATCACCTACCTGAAGGGATTTGATTGTTTGCTTGTAAAAAGGAGATTTTTGCTAAAAGCAAAGAGAACTACGGAGAAAGGGCAGGATATGGGAGTAAGCAGTGGTGGTATAGCTAATGTGGATGCTGATACTTAGATGGTGAGGGTTGCAGGTTGGTAGGCTGCGGTCACCATAGAGGGGTGTGACAATACTCCCGTCCCGCCCGACCCGGGCGCGCGCAAGCCAGAGCGGTGTGCTGAGGTCACAGGAAGGCGTCTCTAAAAGATGAGAGAATATAAGGGGGACCTTTAGAAAAGATCCAGTGTAGGTAGGTTGAAAAATAGTAGATAAATATATAAATAAATAAACTGATGAGAACGAGGTTGGTGATAAGGAGGGTGTTAAAGGTAATATATATGTGAACAAGAAACTTTAATGGCTGAAATGCACTAAATAGGGGTCAATAGGGAAGGTCCAGCTTGCAGTGTATCAGAGTAGCAAAGTACATATATATACATATATGTGTGTTAACTCAAAGGTTAATCATAATACAGAGTAACAATAAATACACAATTGCATACCTCAGAGTAAGTGTATGGTATGCATAAGTATTTGGAGGGTTCCATATTATGTACTAAGTAGCAGCTGGGATAGTATAATTGAGTTCAACATAATGGTATATGGGAAGTGTATGGGAAGTGTATGAAGGACAAATATGTTGCTACAAAAAACATATAAGCATGCTCCCAATAGCCTGCAGGGACCAGAGCAAGAGCAGGCCAGGGAGTAGTAAGGTGTAACTGTAGGGCTGAGGGGGAAGGTGATACTAAGCTTGAAACTTAGATGCTAGGGTACAGAAGGAGTAAGAAGAAATAACTGGAATATCATACCTTGAATGGGAACAAGTGTTCATGAAGTCAGCCTCACAACCAAGCGTCCGGCGTATGTAGCGCCTTAGCAGGGAGTGAGTGAGGCTGGTTTAAATGATGTAAAGGCTCCAATCAGCTGGCGTCGGAACGAGGCACAGCTGTGTTATGGAGAACGTAAGCGGAAACGTCCTATATTGACCCCCCGAGGTGAGGATGCGCGGCGCCGCCCCAACAGCTCTAGCCACCCGTGCCTCGGGGGGGGCGGGGAGAGGGGGGATATGTCACAACAAAACACAGGAGAGAACATATGGAGACTTGTGTACCAACAAGATGGGGTAAACTTGACCCGATCACAATTATTATTTATATTCCTACAAGCATAGAGGAGTAAAAAGGGGGGAGGGGGGGGGAAGGGAGGTTGATGGAAAGGCTTGGGGGATATTGGACAAAGGACTAGGATAAGGGATAAACAACTCACCTAAGCCAAATCAAATTAATTTCTTAAGGGGTAAGAGGGAACTAGATCATACTAGAAAATGTAAGTGTAATTTTTTACATGGAGGGATAAACATAATAGAATATTGCGCAGTATGACAGCATAGAGTACAAAGAAAGTAATGATAAAACAGGCATAATGGTGCCTCTATACAGACATTGTGTACTGAACAGAGTCATAAGCAAAAAAGGGGGACAATGGAAGAAAACAGCAATGGACGACAGGGAAAAAAATTCTTTTTAGAAAAAAGAATAATTGAAAAATACTGGCACTTACTGGCCCTTGACCCCAGCTTGGGCCATCTGGTTCCAGAAAAGCCTTACTTCACCTTTAGAAGAGCTACCTCTATTGGTGACCAGATCACCAAAAGCGAGTTCAGACTATCGACAATCCATTGCAAATACAGGGGTACTTTTGCCTGTGGCTCATGCCACTACTGTGGTTACATGCTTACTCAAAAAAATCCCACTCTCCCTAACGGGAAAACCTTTTTTCCAAAACATTTTGCAAACTGCAGAACCACTGGAGTGGTTTATCTACTCCAGTGCAACTGCGGCTGCTTCTATATAGGAAAGACCAAGCTTGAATTTTGGCGACGAGCATACAGGCACATTTTATCTATGAAAACAGCTGACCCTGGGCTTGGCGAGCGACCAAGATGGACGTGTGCTAGAGGAGCTCCCGGAACGACACAGCCTAAAGCCGGACAACCCGAGAGCACAGACCGGGAGATGGGCAAGCGGAATCAGCAGACACCGCACTCCAGACCACGACGCAACTCTGCAGCTGTCGCCGCGGCTAGAAGCATAGCAGAACTCCTAAAGGCTCAGCCGTCTCCACGAGGCAGCAGTACAGGCCCCAACATGGCGCGGGCGCCGAACGATGAGGAGAACTTCAGTGAGGACTCCCAATCCACACAGGAGGACTCAGGTAGGGGACGTAATCGCTCCAACAAGCCCCTCACATATGCAGACATGACTGGATTTGCCGCAGATATAAAATCCACATTTTCTGCCGCCATCACAGACCTGAAGTCCAACCTCCTCTCATTGTCTGATAAGATGGAGCATGTGGAGGCCGCAGGCAAGCGCAGGGATAAGGCCATACATAGGTTGGAAAAGGTGGTGGACTCTCATGCAGAACAGTTCATTGAAATGAACAGACATTTAGAGGACCTTGATAACCGCGGAAGGAGGAATAACATAAGGGTGAGGGGGATCCCTGAGACGGTAGTCCCGGACCAGATAATACCGGCCCTACAGCGTGTATTCAATTCTCTTTTAGAGAGACAGGAAGACATGGACATAGAGTTTGTGAGAGCACACAGAGCTCTTAGAGCAAGGGGCCCAGATACAGCCCCTCCAAGAGACATCATTTGTTGCCTCCAGAGCTATCCACTGAAAGAAGAAATCATGATAAAGGCCCGCAGAAATGACCAAATTGTATTTAATGGTGAACACATTATGCTGTTCCAAGACCTTTCCCAAATCACCCTGCGTAACCGCAGAGCATTGCGACCCCTGCTGGACAAACTTATGGAACTGGATCTACGCTACACATGGCGCTTCCCTTTTGCATCAGTGGTGACACTGGACGGAAAGCAACATATTTTACGCTCACCAGCTGATCTACCGGATTTTTGTACAGGTCTGGGCTTAGACGGAGTGGACCTACCGGACTGGTACCAGGAGTTTGCTCTCCCACCAACCACGAGAAGTCCCCACTCATCACCATCTTCCACCCCTGAGAAGCATTTTCCTAAGCGAATGAGACATGGACGTGGAGGCGGCCACCATTCAGGGACTCCTAATAGGAGACAAATGCCTCACGGCTCTCAAGTGGCGGAGTGACGCAGCTGGATTTCAACCCTGGAAGACGGTATCTTTTTTTTTTCTTTTTTTTTTTTTTTTTTTTTCTTTTTTCTTTCTCTATCCCACACCACAGTTTTGCTGCCAGTTGACCACAGACCACTTCTTACTTAAACTCCTCTCAACCACATCAAGGTAGCAGAAGGACTTTCTTCACATAAGCACCAGAGTTGCTGCGGAGGCAGGTGGGGGGGAGGAAAGAGGAAGGAAAGGAAGGCCCTCTCGCATTGCTAACATTCGGCTGGACGATGCTTTAAAATGCTGATTTGACCCAAGAGGACTGACAACAGCAGAGTTCCGCTAATTTAGGCCTCAGCAAATGAGAGACTTTCATACGGTAATGAAGCGGGAGATGGCGAGGAACCCGAAACAAGATACCCCATACAGACTCCTGGAAAGATGTCCCGGTTCTATAAAAGAGTTTATTATTTTATCAAATTAGGGTTGTTCCTACAAGACATTAGTTCCTTTTGTCTTCACTTTTTATTTTCCTATTTTTTTACAGGCTGTGTCGTTCTATTTTATTTAGTTCCGAATTGTGTGGTTTACATTATCTAAGTCACAAAAGTTTTTTTTTCTTGAGTTAATTTACTAACTGCATTGATTGCTAGAGTCTAGTAATCGGGACTTGCTCCTCTACACGATACTACTAGGTGTGACTCCACCACTTTGGTGGCGAACCACCCACGAACCCACAAAGTACACGTGGGTCAGAGATCTCTCGACCCAGGTGTACTACCTAATTGCTTTAGAAAAGTTGTTATACGTCTAAAGTATATCTACTTGAAAATTTCTCCATTGAAATAGGATTCACTATCTTCTTTCTCTTGAATCCACTACTTTCAATTCTCTCTACTACACTCTACTTCTCTCTAAACTTCGGATCATTCTGTACCCCGACCCCTTGGTCTCCTGACCAGTTGCGTATACAGTGTATAACTTTTATTTGTCTCCGCAGAATAAGCCTGACAAGCCCCCACACCTACTTTACAATAATGGCGTACTCATCATTGGGAGAAGGGCCTATGGTGATTTCCCATAATATTAAGGGTTTGAACATCCCGGAGAAAAGGGTTTCACTTCTCAGGGAGCTGAAAAAAGGTAGGCCTCAGTTTGTTTTTTTTACAGGAAACCCACTTCCGCACCAATCAAATTCCCAGACTTACCAATGCATATTTTAATAGGGCATACCATGCAACTAATGACCTAGCAAAAACTAAAGGGGTGACCATCCTACTTAGGAAAGACAATCCCTTTATCCTTACTGACCGACTGACAGACCCGGAGGGCCGATATATTTTTCTTAAAGGCACATTTGGAAATAAGACTGTGACGCTGGCCAATGTGTACTTCCCGAATGCGTCCCAGGTCACCTTCTGCCAGAAGATCACACATGAACTAAAGGGCTTTGCAGAGGGAACTTTAATCATGGGAGGAGACTTTAATGTCCCATTAAACCCAATAATAGACTCTTCCACTGGAAAGTCTTGCATAAGGTACAGGGCCCTCAAAACAATTAAAAAACACCTAAACTCTCTACAATTGGTAGACACATGGAGATTCCTCCACCCAAACACTCGAGACTTTACGTTTCACTCGATCCCTCATGATCGATACTCCCGCATCGACCACATATTCATATCCCAGAGGGACCTGCGGATGGTGAAGGGGGCCCACATTGGCATTCAGACAATTTCTGACCATGCGCCTATCTCCCTGGAAGTTGACCTTACGCACACTCCGCCCAAGGCAAACACTTGGAGATTGAACTGCTCTTTGCTAACAGATCCTGACTTACTCCCCCGCATACGTGAAGCAATATCTGACTTTTTTACCCATAACAACACACCAGATATGGATCCGATGATGATTTGGGAGGCACATAAATGCACGATTAGGGGAGAACTAATTAGGTTTGGGGCACAACGCAAGAAACAACAGGAAAAAGAACTGAGGGACTTAACCAAAAGAATACACTCCCTAGAAGCCCTACACAAACAATCTCTAGCTATACAGACAGCCGCAGAACTGCTGGAAGCCAGGAAAAAGTTACAGGAATTATTTCACACCAAAACGCAGAGATCCCTATATTTAAAAAAAAAGATATATTATGAGTCGGGGGACAAGACCGGCCGGTTTCTGGCCAGAGCCCTGAGAGAGGCATACGCTGCCAATGTGATAGCGGGAATTAGGTCACCGGAGGGGACCATGGAGGTGACTCCTGAAGCTATAGTGTCTCAGTTTCATAGCTACTACTCAAAACTCTACAATCTACCGAGACAAAAAAGACCTCCTGCAATACTGACCGATAGAATACGGGCCATACAAGACTACCTGAGTGAGAGTGGTTTGCCACGACTAGAGACCGCAGAGACGACCCCTCTGGAAGAACAGATAACACTGACTGAAATACAGGGAGCCATTAAGGGACTTAAACCTGGAAAGAGCCCGGGGCCTGATGGCTACACATCAGTCTATTATAAGACCTTTAGTGACATCTTGTCTAACCCTTTGGCAAGAGCCCTGAATTCCCTCTCCTCACCCAGACAAGTACCCACTGACTTTTTGACAGCTCACATAACAGTAATACATAAAGCTGGGAAAGACCCCGCAGAGTGCCCAAGTTATCGGCCTATTTCGTTACTGAATTTAGACCTCAAAATATTAACTAAGATACTTGCCAATAGACTAATACCGCTCCTTGCATCCCTGATTGGACAGGATCAGGTGGGCTTCATGCCTGGTAGAGAGGCGAGGGACAACATTATAAAGGCTTTACTTTTGACACATGCGGCACATACACAGGACATCGGGTCTCCTGGGACTACATGCTAGAGGTATGTCGCCATATAGGACTGGGAACGCACATGATGACGTGGATTGCAGCCCTCTACCAGAACCCTTGTGCTAGGATAAAAGTCAATGGCATTTTATCGGACAAGGTTAAAATCTCTAATGGGATGAGACAAGGTTGCCCCTTGTCGCCGTTGCTGTTTATCCTCTCACTGGAGCCGTTTATTAGAAAAGTTAACAGGAATGAATCCATCTCGGGATTTGAAGTGGCCAACAAAACCTACAAGACAGCCGCCTACGCGGACGATCTTTTGTTTTTTTTAATTAAACCGCACATTACAATCCCAAATTTACTAGCGGAATTCACGCACTATGGCTACATATCGAACCTCAAAATCAACTACTCTAAGTCTGAGGCAATGAATTTATCGCTACCAGAAGATTTGCTAGCTAAAACACAGGGGAACTGTTCGTTCCGCTGGGTAACCAGTGAACTCAAATATTTGGGGGTATGGATACCCTCGAGATTGTCAAAAACTTTCGAGAAGAACTTTCCACCAATGCTAACAGACATTGCCTCGGACTTACTTAGTTGGAACTCCAAATTTTTCTCCTGGTTCGGAAGGGCAGCTATCCTTAAAATGGTCATCCTCCCGAGACTATTATATCTGTTGAGATCATTGCCAGTTGGGATACCACTGCATTTTTTCAAGCAATTACAATCTATTCTCACACGCTTCCTTTGGGGTCATAGACGGCCTAGAGTTGGATTTTCCTTGCTAGCCAGGCCCAAGGAGCGAGGGGGCATGGGTCTACCCCACTTCCACAACTACTATCTAGCCTCTCACCTTACCAGGGTGATTGATTGGCACTGTCATGGAAAGTCAAAAGACTGGGTCCAATTGGAGGAGTCAGTGACCTCGGGCAAACTCAGGTTCTCCCCATGGATTCCCTGGGGTAAGCTCCTTGAGTCCACACAAAAACACCCTCTGACGGGGGCTACCATGAAGGCCTTCCAGACGGTGGTTAAAAAATATGATTTAACAACACAGCTGAGCCCACTGACTCCGATCCAGAATAATCCAGATTTTGCTCCGGGTATGGCGGGCGGGAACTTCCAGGCTCTGGACATAACAAACTTACTGACTGCAGGAGATTGCATTAGGAATGGCAAAATCAAAGACTATTCAGTGATGAAGGAAGAGGCTGATATCCCTCATCTGTCCAGGTGGTCATACTTCCAGATACATAGCTTCGTTATGGATAAGAACAAACTACCCCACTTCCGGAGACCTATGACTCAATTAGAGACAGTTTGTCACAGAGGAGATGACTTTTACAAGACAACCTCTGTTGTTTACTCCTGGCTTCAAAACCCTATATCAAATACGGATGATAGATTTAGAGTAGAATGGTCTAGTGCCTTGCAAAGAGATATAACAGATAACCAATGGCTGACGGCTTGTACGTTGGCTCATAAATGCTCCATTAGCACCAAAACACAGGAGACGGCATATAAACTTCTAACTCACTGGTACGCCACTCCACATAAAATCAAGAAATGGTTCCCTGAAGCCTCAGATAGATGCTGGCGATGTAATAGAGAGTCAGGCACCCTCTTACATATTTGGTGGCAGTGCCCAATTCTTGAGACTTTTTGGACGAAAGTAAGGGATATCATACGGCAGATAACGGAGACTAATATTAATCTGGATGCAGCGTGCTGCCTACTCCACATCTCGAATTTTCCCTACAAGAGATATAAAAAATCTTTAACGAAGCACCTCTTGAATGCCGCTAAGGCTCTGATTCCACTACGGTGGAAAAGCACACAGGCTCCTTTGGTTAAGGAGTGGCTTCGGAAAATCTCCGAGATCTGTCATATGGAAGACTTGCTAGCCCAATCCACGGATAGCATAGAAAGATATCACAAAACATGGACCCCATGGCTAATCTTCAGGTATTCCGCGGCTTATGATCAAATTATGAATATTTAATACATCTCTGGATGTGGGAACTCTTCGTAGTTCCGCATACGACAAATATACGCACAGGGGACCGAGGGGGTGGGGACGCCATCTCTTTACGGGAGGGCCCCATTCTATTAGCTCCCTTTTCTCTTTACCTATCTCTTTATTCGCCACTTCTTCTTTTGTCCACTATCTCTATTCTTTGTCTTGTCGAATAATAAAATTATGTTACCTCCATTAAATCCAAAGCTAACAGTTGGCTATGTATGCCGCTTGAAATGTTCTAATTGATCCAAATTCCAATACTATAATAGTGACAGAAAGGTTTAATTTTCAGGATCTTTGTTTGCATCTCTAGTACAAGAGTAGGCGGATATAACTTAAACTTTGCTTAATATCCTCATAAAGTTGGTAGCCGCTGTATACATTGTTTAATGGATGTACTGAACATGTATTGCAGATTTCTATTGCTAAATGGCTTTGTTTGTTAAGCTTCATTAACCTTCTAATAAAACTCTTTGAAAACAGCTGACCCTGACCTTCCTCTCGGTCGACATGTAACCTTGGTACATGGAGGCAAATTCCCCTCCATTAAATTTCTAATCTTGGATCGCATACATCCTAGCCCCAGGGGGGGCGACTGGAATAAAATCTTACTTCAGAGAGAACTTAAATGGATTCATCTACTCAAGGCCACTACACCTCCAGGCCTCAATGAGGCGGTTTGTTTTAAACCCTTCTTACAAGGCTTTAATTCCGGAGGTATGGAAAAATAGGGTCATGGCCATCTCGCAGTACATTCCTTGTCCCTCAACTATTTATTAATTTACTATATCTGGTTGTTCCTCTCTGGTTTTGATTTATTTATTTTTGTACACCAAGCTGTACGTCTGTCACATACATGCTCCCCCCTCCCCTCTCTCCCCCCTCCTCCCCCCTTTCGTTTTTTTCCCCTCCTCCCCACCCTACCTAATTGATTATACGAACTACTTTTCATTATCTCCAATCCATTTACCCATTACCCTATTGATTTTTCAGTTGGTACCCTAGGGGACCATGTATCTGGACACACAATCAGCTTGGTCCGTTCCCTATGGGAACCCCCTTTTTGTCTATATATTGGCTTTATACTATTTGTCTATGTTTGCCATATATCCTTAGTTAGCATCTGTATATATATCTCTCATATGTTTTTTGGTTCCCTGTCGTCCATTGCTGTTTTCTTCCATTGTCCCCCTTTTTTGCTTATGACTCTGTTCAGTACACAATGTCTGTATAGAGGCACCATTATGCCTGTTTTATCATTACTTTCTTTGTACTCTATGCTGTCATACTGCGCAATATTCTATTATGTTTATCCCTCCATGTAAAAAATTACACTTACATTTTCTAGTATGATCTAGTTCCCTCTTACCCCTTAAGAAATTAATTTGATTTGGCTTAGGTGAGTTGTTTATCCCTTATCCTAGTCCTTTGTCCAATATCCCCCAAGCCTTTCCATCAACCTCCCTTTTTTCCCCCCCTCCCCCTTTTTACTCCTCTATGCTTGTAGGAATATAAATAATAATTGTGATCGGGTCAAGTTTACCCCATATTGTTGGTACACAATTCTCCATATGTTCTCTCCTGTGTTTTGTTGTGACATATCCCCCCTCTCCCCGCCCCCCCGAGGCGCGGGTGGCTAGAGCGGCTGCCCGGCACGGAAAGCCGCCACAGGATTTCCTTTCCTGGGGCGGCGCTTAGGGAGGTACTTGGGCGTTTCTCCACCCCACGCCCACTGCCTCCATGTTGCCACTCCGGCGAGCATGCTCAGTTCGCCGGGTTGGCACTTCCGTGCCGGTGGGGTGGGTGTGCGCGACGTTGCTCCAAACGCCATTACGTTCGCGCATGCGCTGTTGGGGCGGCGCCGCGCATCCTCGCCTCGGGGGGTCAATATAGGACGTTTCCGCTTACGTTCTACATAACACAGCTGTGCCTCGTTCCGACGCCAGCTGATTGGAGCCTTTACATCATTTAAACCAGCCTCACTCACTCCCTGCTAAGGCGCTACATACGCCGGACGCTTGGTTGTGAGGCTGACTTCATGAACACTTGTTCCCATTCAAGGTATGATATTCCAGTTATTTCTTCTTACTCCTTCTGTACCCTAGCATCTAAGTTTCAAGCTTAGTATCACCTTCCCCCTCAGCCCTACAGTTACACCTTACTAGTCCCTGGCCTGCTCTTGCTCTGGTCCCTGCAGGCTATTGGGAGCATGCTTATATGGGTTTTGTAGCAACATATTTGTCCTTCATACACTTCCCATATACCATTATGTTGAACTCAATTATACTATCCCAGCTGCTACTTAGTACATAATATGGAACCCTCCAAATACTTATGCATACCATACACTTACTCTGAGGTATGCAATTGTGTATTTATTGTTACTCTGTATTATGATTAACCTTTGAGTTAACACACATATATGTATATATATGTACTTTGCTACTCTGATACACTGCAAGCTGGACCTTCCCTATTGACCCCTATTTAGTGCATTTCAGCCATTAAAGTTTCTTGTTCGCATATATATTATCTTCAACACCCTCCTTATCACCAACCTCGTTCTCATCAGTTTATTTATTTATATATTTATCTACTATTTTTCAACCTACCTACACTGGATCTTTTCTAAAGGTCCCCCTTATATTCTCTCATCTTTTAGAGACGCCTTCCTGTGACCTCAGCACACCGCTCTGGCTTGCGCGCGCCCGGGTCGGGCGGGACGGGAGTATTGTCACACCCCTCTATGGTGACCGCAGCCTACCAACCTGCAGCCCTCACCATCTAAGTATCAGCATCCACATTAGCTATACCACCACTGCTTACTCCCATATCCTGCCCTTTCTCCGTAGTTCTCTTTGCTTTTAGCAAAAATCTCCTTTTTACAAGCAAACAATCAAATCCCTTCAGGTAGGTGATCAATCGATCATCCCAACCTCTTATTAGATATCTATTGAAAGTCTTACCAATACTTGACCCCCCTCCCTTTCATTCTTTTTCAATTAGTTCAGATGAACCCTTCTCTCTCAACTATGCCCCTGAAGAAGGACCTTACAAATATTAAGTACCCCGAAACGCGTCGGGCTTGAGAAGAGCTTTTCATCACGACTCATTATTTGTTGTTCATCATGGTTACTATGTAGTTTTACTATGTTACTCTAGATATCTATTGCTTGTTTTTAACAATTGTATTTTTCAACACTAATAAAATCATTTGCTTTTTACTATGTACAAACGTTCTCTACTTTTATAAACTTTCTTTGCCTATGCAAGTGCCGGAAAAGTCCACCTAGGGGAACCCTTTGTTTTGTGAAGAAAAAAAGGACTGCCTCTTAACGCAAGGCCTTGCATTTTATTGTTCCGTAGAGGTATTGTAATATAAAGCAGTGGGAGCTCCCTAGCAATGGTACTATGCTTTATTAAAATAGCAATTGTCTCTTCCATATAAACAGAGCGTGCTGAGAGTGGGACAGGGCCCAAAGTGAAGTCAGTTTCACTCTGTCATGGGTCCCATTTTATAGATGCATTTCTAAGAGGTTAAGTTAACATCTTTTATTGTGTAGTACTGTTGTGAACTAAATCTGTTGGCTGTCACACTACGTTAGTCTGACAGTACAACTGCTGTAATCATTATCTGGAAAGCAGATACAGTAAAATATTATTCTTGGTTAAGTACAACTTGTCTGGAGTGTTGTCCCTTTCTCTAGCAGGTGGAACATCGGCTACCCAGGTAATAATAAAGGTATACTGTTATTATATTGTACATTGTGGGGTTATCATTCATTATTAGCTTCACACTAACACTGCACCACAGCTGTGTCAAGGAGATTGAGTCAAGTCATTGGGGGTGTTAAAGCAGAGTACAGGCCCAATCAAATATCAGCAGCTCCTTCGGGGGTTAGTGCTACACGTGGGGGCTCATCCGGGATATCTGTTACTCTGCAAGCAAACCCACCCTCTTGACACCAGTATGGACCCTGACTCTGCGATTCAGTGGTGCGAAGAAGAAGGCACTAACCCAGAATCAAGTATAGTGATTGAAATCCCTGGAGAGTCCTGAACTGAGGAGAAGATTGGTCAGATTGTGCAGGCATTGTCCTTCAGCAAGAAAATATGGGTGATCGATGTCAGGCCTGATGGTGAGGCCTCATGCACTCATGTGCTACTGGAATGGAAGAAGGGGATTCCGGACCGTTTCCAAGGATCCAGTATACAATTCTCTGTCCAGACTAAGTTTCATTTATTCCAGACACCAGACAGGTATCGGACAAGTACCAGTCATGTTAAGACCGGTAAAGAAGAAGTCCCGTCTGCAACACCCCTTGGCCATGATTGGGCCAGAATTTTTCACAGCTATGGGAGACTTCATGGCAAAGAGAGATACTCCACTGTGTTCTGGAAGTGGGTACCAGAAACTCAAGGCCTTTTCTGGAAAACACCCAGTGCCCCTAGGGGAGAACAACTTTGAAGAGTGGTTGGACCAGGCCACACAAACCTTGGATGAATGGGATATTCCGGAGACTCTGAAGAAGCAGAGGATCACCGAGAGTCTAAGGGGCCCCGCCTCAGAAGCCATCCGCAATCTGAAGTTCAGTAAGAAAGATTGCACAGCTCAAGACTACCTGAATATCCTGCAGGAGGAGTTTGGGACACTGGAGACAGCCGCAGACTTAGTTCACCGATTTGAGCATGCTCTTCAATGCCAAGGTAAACGCTTGTCTGAATATCTCAGGCGCTTGAACAAGATGTTGCATCAGATCATATTAAAGAAGGGGATGCTACCTTCTGCTATAGATCAAGCTAGAATGCAGCAGATCCTGAGGGGTGCTTCCCGCTCTTATCCAGTGTGCATCCGGCTACAGACTTCAGCTGATACCAGGTTCATGAAGTATCCTGAGCTCATTAAATTAGTGAGAGAGGAAGAAGCCATGCTGGAGGAGAAAGGAAAGAGTCAAACGTCTGAACCTATTGGCAGAGTCAGGGTGGCCAGTACAGCTGATAGAGACCCAGAGCTTGGTGTTCTGAAGGCTCAGGTGTCCAAAATGATGGAAATGATGACTGGATCATTGGACCTCATGTCTGAGATGGCCGCACTGAAGCTGCAAGTATCCCAGATGACAGATGATGAGCAAATGACAGAATGTACTGGGATGTTCGGTCAGAAGCCCACGAATCAAGACGTTTGTTCAAACTGTGGGGGTGTAGGTCACTACCAGCGAGTATGTCCAAGCCCACGAAGGGAGACAGAAGAGAGGTGTGAATCTCAGAGAAGTGACCCAAGGATGGAGAGAAGATCTGGGCCTTCAAGGAGAACTTTCTCTGTATCTGAACGGGAACAATACAGAACACCGGCAGTTTATGCCGTCTCAGTGAAAAGTGCTCATCGGCCTCCAAAACAGTGCCAGAAGCAGCATTCCCAACGCCGAAAGCTGAGGGAAGCACAAATCCGGTCATGCCAACCTACTGTTCCAGATGTTCCCAGCAGGCCTCCTACTCAGTTGGTAGGTCCTCTGCCTATTGTGCCTGTTCTGGTTGAAGGGATCTATACCAGAGCCATCCTTGATTTGGGTGCCCAGGTTACCCCGCTGACCAGAGACTTTTGCAAGAGGTACTTGTTATACCTACCCCTGAAAAAGTTAGAAAACGTAGATTCAGGGTATTCAAGCAGAAGATTACCCTTGTAATGGATGTCTGCGGATCAAGTTGTCATGTGATCCATTGAGGACTGGGAAGCCCCAGAACTTTGAGACACTGGCCATTGTCTGTCCTTGGCTGTCAGGGTCCTCAAGAAGTTTGTTGATTGTTGGGACCAACACAGACCTGCTGAAGCGGCTGTTAGCCCCTGTCATCCCCAGACATGACCCTCACTGCCAGAAGGGTCAGAAGTGCCTACTTTTTCCGCAATGGATGAAGAAAAGTCCAAGGCAAAAGTAGTTGAACAGAAAGAGAAGGCCAGTGAGCTTACTGCATTGGAACCAGTGAATCAGAGGAAACAAAGAATCCTTTCCCGGAACAAGAGACCGGCCTGTGAGGTGTTGGATGAGAGTTCCGAAGAAGTTATTCTCACCCCTCAAAGGTTGCCAAAAATGCCTGGTCTCTCTACTGTTGATTCAAAGAGACAACCCCATCTCACCCCTTGATACATCTGTACCAGACACCACGGTGACAGCTGTGGGTACACAGAACAGCTCCCCATCACATAAAAAAATGGTGGGAGGCTCCTCGGTCAGTCTTATGCAATCGCCTAGAGGCAAAAATGTGCAATAGGACTAAGATTTTGAACATCTTTGTGGACCAAAGACTCAAAGCAGGGGGAGTGTGTAGCAATGACATTTTTTTTTTTTCTAGTGCCATATAATGTTAATCTATGGGCTGTGTTATAAATTGGTATTTGGCACCATCTAGTGGCCAAAGTGTGGAATGGACTGTATTTTATTTTCCCTATTCAAGAATGTGAGAAAATATGACAGGAAGTGACTGTTGTTTCCTTTTCACATTAACTTACCTACCCAGAATGCTGAGTGATTTTTACCCAGCAACACTCAGTACTGAAATGCATGCTGGGTAGGTTATAAAAGGCCCCTGCGCTGCCATCTTAGGTCTCTTCTAAACGCGTAGCCTGCCTGGGAGGATCTGTGTGAAGTGTTCAGAGGAGTGCGGCCTACACCCATTGCAGAGCGACCCGATCAGCGATCCTGCTGCACTTCAGGGAGCTGGACAGACGGTGAGGCAGAACTGGGAAGGATCCAGAGAAGCCCGTTGGAGCCACCTGAAGGCCTCGGAACATCTCGCTGTGTGGAGCGAAGCGGCATAGCAGCGTTGGCTGGGAAGAAATAGGACCACGTGCACTGGAGCAGAACTGTTCTACCTTGAAGACCTGGTTGGTTGAGAGGGCTGCTGCCCAAAGTTTCATTGACGCAATTTCACATACTTGCATCTATAACATAGTGCTGCTGGGACCTGTAGTCCCACGGAGGAGATTGAAGGAACTAAAGACAGTTTAATATAGGCCCCAAGCCTATCCTTCACTACAATTCTAACATTGTGTTATACCAAGTTACGTGTACCGGAGACAGTTGCATTACTGCCGCATTACAATAATAGTTCAACACCCATATTGCTTTGACCCAGGTTTGTTAACCACTGGATTACAATTTAACCTACACATAGCTAGCAGAAGACAGAAGAAAAGAAGGACTGCCTCTTTTAACGCAAGGCCTTGCATTTTATTGTTCTGTAGAGGTATTGTAATATAAAGCAGTGGGAGCTCCCTAGGAATGGTACTATGCTTTATTAAAATAGCAATTGTCTCTTCCATATAAACAGAGCGTGCTGAGAGTGGGACAGTGCCCATAGTGAAGTCAGTTTCACTCTGCCATGGGTCCCATTTTATAGACGCATTTCTAAGAGGTTAAGTTAACAACTTTTATTGTGCAGTACTGTTGTGAACTAAATCTGTTGGCTGTTACACTGCGTTAGTCTGACAGTACAACTGCTGTAATCATTATCTGGAAAGCAGATACAGTAAATATTATTCTTGGTTAAGTACAACTTGTGTGGAGTGTTGTTCCTTTCTCTAGCAGGTGGAACATCGGATACCCAGGTAATAATAAAGGTATACTGTTATTATATTGTACATTGTGGGGTTAGTATTCATTATTAGCTTCACACTAACACTGCACCACAGCTGTGTCAAAGGGATTGAGTCAAGTCATTGGGGGTGTTAAAGCAGAGTACAGGCCCAATCAAATATCAGCAGCTCCTTCAGGGGTTAGTGCTACATATTATAGATCATTTCCCCTTTTTTATTCTGTGTTTTTTCTATGAAGTTCATTGATTTGTTTTTCTTAACATCCTTGCTAGGCACTTGCTATTTTTATTCCCCAATTGATATCTTTCCTTTGAGATTTTATTGAAGGTTTTCCTTACTTCCTGCTCTAATAGTTCTTTTAATTCATCTCTTTTTATTACTAGTTCTTGTGACAGTTCTTGATCTTGCCCTCTCCCTTTTTTGTGTCTTTGCTCCAATAGGTATATTTCTTCTATCAATTTTGCCCTCTTTTATTCTTCTTTCCTTCTCTCTCCTAGTTCCCATTGAGATCAGGATTCCCCTTATGTAGGCTTTATGAGCCTCCCACAGGGTATCGTCCGCAATCTCACTGGTTCCGTTCAAGCTAAAATATTGCTCTAATTCTTTTTTTATTATCTCCTCCCCTTGTTTATCTAAAAGATCTTCATTTAGCCTCCATAAATTTATTTGCATGGTCAGATAGTATAGTTATTTCTATATTGGTGGAGCTACCAAGTCTAGCATTCTATGTTCTATCAGTCAATAATCGATCCTAGTGTATGTCCCGTGTACAGGGGAGTAGAACGTATAATCTTGTGTCCTAGGATGTTGTATTCTCCATATATCTACTAACTGGTGTTGGTGTAATTTCTATTTTATTGCCTTCAATTGGACGTTCCTCGTCCCCTGTACACGGGATGTACTATCTTGTTTTGGATCCATACAAAAATTCTGGTCCCCCCACCATCAACACTTTCCCTTTTTTAAATTCCGATAATTTTTCCAGGGCTCCCCCCAAATATACGGTTTGGCCTTTATTAGGGCAACAAATATTAGCCAATGTGCATTCCATTCCCAACAGCTTCCCCCTTAAGAAGAGAAATCTTCCCTCCGGGTCAGTTAATCTGTCCTCCAAATTGAACCGAACTCCCTTTCCTATTTCAATTGCAACCCCTTTTGCCTTATTTGTCATTGAGTCACCATAGTACCAAGTTGGGAGCTGATGGGAATACAACCTCACATGTAGGAAGACCACCCCGGCCCCATGATGCTCTATCTCTTTCAAGATTTTATGCCTTTTTGTTGGTGTATTCAACCCTCGCATATTGTAGGTCAAAAAATTAACTGTAGTCATGGTATAGTTATTTGCGACCTGTTTTCATAGAGATGGGTTATTTGCATTCTATTTTCATGCATATGTAATCTATTTCTGAGTTTACGATTATTCTTTATGGGGTCTAAGTTTTGTCCCCCCCCTCCCCCCCGCCTCTCTCCGGCTCCTGACTCGCAAATGGAGTCCCTCTCTATTTCCCTCCTACGGCCCCTTTCACACATGCGGACCGTATGTCCGTATTTCATCCATCCGTTTTCAGATGAAATACGGACATACATGCATCCCTATGGGATAGCGGGTGTCAGCGGATGTACATCCGCTAACACCCGATGTTGTCCGGCTCCGGTCTCGTCTGATTCTGCAGACGGAAGAAAATCCTATTTTTCTATCCGTCTGCAGAGCGGATCGGATGAACACGGACAGACGGTCCGTGTTCCTCCGATCCCCCAAAGGGGAGAGCGGAGATCTGACAGGGCGGTGCCTGCACAGTGTGCAGGTCCCGCCCTGTCATCTGCCTGCTCAGCTGGGGAAAGCGGAGCGATCCCCGCTGAGCAGCGGATAAACACGGGGTGGATCAACACGGATCCGTCCCGTGTGAAAGGGGCCTACGAGTCTCCAACCCTTGGAGTGTTACTCCAACCATGGCGGCCGTTTTCCCGCCCCCCCCCCCACACAGGGGGCGGCCGCTCTTCCCCGGGGCGCTCCAGGCTTCCCAACTGCTCAGTCCGCTTCTCCACTCCCATTTCCCCTCATCTCCCTCCTCCCCAAACCCCTCCACCCCAGAGTCCAATTGAATAGTCTCTTCTCCTTTTCTTTTTTTTTTTCCCCATTTCCTTTTTTTCTCTGTTTTTTTTTTTAGTGTTTCTTACGATTTTCTGTGATTTCTACAATTTCTGCTAATATCTTTTCCCTCCTCTGTCATGACTTCATCCTTCTGTCCATCCCGGTATATCCAACTTTGGAACACCTATTTCCTTACAAAAATCTTCTAAGTCCTCTGGGTATTTTAGTCTCAAAGATCTACCTTCTTTCTGGGCTACTAGGGACGCCGGGAACCCCCAGCTATATTTAATATTAGCCGTTCTCATCTGAACCAATAATGGCCTAAGAAGTCTTCTTATTTTCAGTGTTTCTACTAATAGATCTGTGAAGATTTGAAGTTCTGCACTCTTGTATTTTAGTGGTCGTCTATCTCTCAATCTTTCATATCTCTGCCTTATCTTCATATAGCTGAAATCGTACTATGATATCCCAGGGTATTCCTGCATTTAGATGTGGAGGTTTCCTAATCCTATGCACTCGGTCTATTTTGAGTTCTTGCTCTTCTCCTCTGTCCAGTAGAGGGTTAAATATTTCCTTCATAGTTTTTTTTTTTTCAGCTCTTCACCTCTCTCTTCTGGAAGTACGCTTATCCTTAGATTCTGGCGTCTGCTTTGGTTTTCTTGATTTTCTATTCTGTAAAATATTTCCCTCTGACTGGTTTGCAGAGTTTTAGCTTGTGTTTTTACTTCTTGCATTTCTGAGGCTTGCTTTTCATTCTTTTCCTCCGTTTCCTCTACCTTTTTTAGCAGATGACCCAAGTCAGCTCACCTTGTTGCGAATTCTGTCTTAAAAGAATTTTCTAGTCTTTTTTCTAATCTTTCAAACATCTCTATTTCTGATTTGGTTGGCAATGGGCATAAGTACTTTGCTCTCCTGCACCTGCTTTGTTGTCCATCCTGGCGTCTGCTTTAGTTATTTCCTGTATTTCTCCTTTCTTTTTCGCAGACTCTTTTTTTTTTCTTTAGTCGCTTGCTGTTTTTCAGGGGCAGGGCTTTTGGGTTTCCCTCTTTTGTTAAATATTTTTGAATCGTACTAGTATTCAAACTTTTCCTTCGTTTTAGTCTCGGTTCCTTTTGTAGTTCTGCTTCTCATTCTAGTGTTTTATATAGATAAGAAAGAAGACTGATGCAGGGTTTTCACAATCAACAGGGTTTGTCAATGCACCTGCTAGGTTTTCCCGTTCAGTGAGGTTTCACAGTCAATTCACCATGCATCAACAGATTTCAGGGGGTACACTGAGGCAGACACATGGAAGCGCATGTAAAATTTTTCACGGTCAGTAAAGTTTGCACAGGCAAATGCAAGAACTTCACATTTAACAGAGTTTCACCGTCAATTACCAGCCCATAGGCACACAATCCAATAATCCATTTGCTCCCTTATATGTATTTCCTATTAGAGGATCACACAGGTGCGGGCAGGGGAATACACATGCCAGGCTTCTCAGTCAATTAGGTTTTTCAAATGTGAATGCAAATGTGCAATTTCACTCTACAACAAGGTTTCATGTTCAGTTAGCAGTGCATAGGCTGATCACAACAAAGCGCATAATTGTCTGCTCACCTCTCCTCCTGTATGTTCCTTCCAAGTCTCAAGGGGGGGGGGTGCAAGAGGGGGTCCCCCAGGTGTGTCGCTTCGTGTTCTCTCCTGCGCTGTACTCCCTTCTTCCCATGTGAGTAGTTACATCAAATTACATTGGTATCTATGACCCTTTACAGAACATCGATGCAATTGCTCCTGCTGAGTGGAAAGAAGTCCATGAAATGCGTCAAGCTTTTTCTGATGCATCCAATATATGTCGAGAATTTTAGACGGGTTTACCCACTCCTAGATCCAATGTGATTTTACGTAACTACCCACATGGGGAGAAGGGAGTAGATTCATCAGGATTCATTACGATAAACACACAGTGAGCATTTTTTGCACATTGTTTTCACTTTGGCATTTCTTTTGAGCCAATATTTGCAACATTCACCCACTCCTGTTTTCATTTCTTCTTTTTCTATTCTACTTCTTAAGAGATTCTTTCCTTAACCTTTCTCATCTCTGATCTGGTCACTGCTTCCCTTTTTCACCTTGGTCATATGTTTTTTTACCATTTTCTCAGTATGGCTATGGGCTTCATCCTATATTTACTCTATTGACCTACACTGTCATAAATACATACCATTTATTTTATTTCCTATATTATAGAAGTCCCATTCATCATGATTCAGATTCACACACCTTCACACATGATATTCTATGGGGGATGGTCTGTGTACTCCTAGTTTTCCTGTTGGTTCCCTTCCTCATCTCCTGGGCCAGGTTCATTAGGCCGATTCCTGGCATGTGGTATCGCACGGTCCCATTATCGGTTTATATGTATTTTTCGCCATGGCTAGTTATTTCTAACCTACTCTCTTCTCCCCATGTGCGTAGTTACATGAAATCACATTGGTATCTATATCCCTATTACAAAACATCGATGCAATTGCTCCTGATGAGTGGATAGAAGTCCACAAAACGCGTCAAGCTTATTCTGATGCAACCAATATATGTCGAGAATTTTAGATGGTTTTACCCTCTCCTAGATCCAATTTTGTGATACGTTTATCCTGCACATGGGGGATTATGATGTACAATTTTATTTGCTTGTGCCATGGTGCTATATATATCTTTTACTATGTATATTCATTTTTCTTATGCATTAATGCATATTAAACTATTATTTGCCATGCTAATCATTGGTTTACTAATAAACACACAGATGTTTATACCTATGTGAAGTTGTTTGGTTCCATCACTCACACCTCATTCAAAGTCCCAACCTTCCCCCTTTTTGCATATAGTATAGGGATGGGGGCGTGAACTTTCCCTCACGTCCAATTTAAAGTCCTAACGTTTCTCCTCCCTCTTTTCACACAAAATACTTCAAGCTGTCATTGATGTTAAAGGGGGCAATACACGGTATTAAGAACTGAGGTGTGTAAACTTTTGATCAGGGTCATTTGGGTCGTTTCTGTCATTATGATTTAAAAAGAGTAAACACAGTTGATTGATAATAAATGGCTTCGGCCAAACACTAACAATGAGTGAAAGAAAAGTTTTTGTGTTATCATTCATATTCTCTGAAAAATAGCCAAGATATCATAAATTCTGCCAGGGTATGTAAACTTATGAGTACAACTTTATCTAACAACCCCCCCCCCCCGGTCAGTCTTCACTGCCAAGAGCCAAAAGGGCAGGGATCTGTGTACTGTTTAGGGATGAGCCGAACACCCCCCGGTTCGGTTCGCACCAGAACCCGCGAACGGACCGCAAGTTCGCACGAACGTTAGAACCCCATTGACGTCTATGGGACTCGAACGTTCGAAATCAAAAGTGCTCATTTTAAAGGCTAATTTGCATGGTATTGTCCTAAAAAGGGTTTGGGGACCCGGGTCCTACCCCAGGGGACATGTATCAATGCAAAAAAAACTTTTAAAAACGGCCGTTTTTTCGGGAGCAGTGATTTTAATGATGCTTAAAGTAAAAAAAAAAAAGTGAAATATTCCTTTAAATATCGTACCTGGGGGGTGTCTATAGTATGCCTGTAAAGTGACGCGTGTTTCCCATGTTTAGAACAGTCCCTGCACCAAATGTCATTTTTAAAGGAAAAAATCTCATTTAAAACTGCTTGCGGGTTTAATGTCATGTCGGGTCATGGCAATATGGATGAAAATCAGTGAGACAAACGGCATGGGTACCCCCCAGTCCATTACCAGGCCCTTTGGGTCTTGTATGGATATTAAGGGGAACCCCGCACCCAAATTAAAATAAGGAAAGGTCCCTATATACTCTGAACAGCAGTATACAGGCGGTGCAAACAAGACAGGGACTGTAGGTTTGTTGTTAAGTAGAATCTGTTTGTAATTTTGAACATTTTTAATGTGTTTAGCTCCAGCCAAAAAATCTTTTCTAAGCTTTTTGGAAAACATAGGGAAGGGTTATCACCCCTGTGACATTTGTTTTGCGTCTTTCCTCCTCTTCAGAAGATTTCACCTCACTTTTTTGTCCCAATGAAAAATGTTTTTTGAAAATTTGGGTTTTTTTGTGGAACAAGGATTGGAAAGCATCAGTGGAAAGGAAAAATTGTTTTCCCATATTAACTCTTACAGGAGAGAATTTCCCTTCCTTAGGGGTAGATTTCATCTCACTTCCTGTTGTCTCCTTCCGTTTGCAAGTAGGAGTCGTTTGTAAGTTAGATGTTTGAAAGTAGGGTCCTACCCTATATACTCAGCAGAAATTTGGGCCTTAGGTGTTGCTGTGGCCAAAACACTGTAAGCCCTCACAGGGCCCTGCTGTGAAATATTAGATCAAGAATTGTAATTACATGCCCCTGTTGAACAGGAGCTGAAAAATTAGGCCTTAGGCACTGGTGCTGGTGCCACAACACTGCAACCCCTCACAGACACTCTAGTTGGAACGCAGGAACGAGCCCTGCTGCAAAGTATTGCATCAAAAATTGTAATTACACGCCCCTGTTAGACAGGGGCAGAAAAATTGGGTCTTAGGCACTGGTGCTGGTGCCACAACACTGCAACCCCTCACAGACACTCTAGTTGAAACGCAGGAACAAGCCCTGCTGCAAAGTATTGCATCAAAAATTGTAATTACACGCCCCTGTTAGACAGGGGCTGAAAAATTGGGTCTTAGGCACTGGTGCTGGTGCCACAACACTGCAACCCCTCACAGACACTCTAGTTGAAACGCAGGAACAAGCCCTGCTGCAAAGTATTGCATCAAAAATTGTAATTACACGCCCCTGTTAGACAGGGGCAGAAAAATTGGGTCTTAGGCACTGGTGCTGGTGCCACAACACTGCAACCCCTCACAGACACTCTAGTTGGAATGCAGGAACAAGCCCTGCTGCAAAGTATTGCATCAAAAATTGTAATTACACGCCCCTGTTAGACAGGGGCTGAAAAATTGGGTCTTAGGCACTGGTGCTGGTGCCACAACACTGCAACCCCTCACAGACACTCTAGTTGGAATGCAGGAACGAGCCCTGCTGCAAAGTATTACATCAAAAATTGTAATTACACGCCCCTGTTAAACAGGGGCTGAAAAATTGTGCCTTAGGCACTGGTGGTGGCGCCCAGAACCAAAAATGTTCTTACAAGCTATCAGCGTGATGATTGAGGAGGAAGAGGATAATTACTCAGGGATAGTCACTCAGCATCAGCATAGGCAGTCTTTGAAGGGATCTGAGATTTCAAAAAAAATTATTCGGTTACATCTGCATCAGGTGCTTGGTAGCTGGTGGTGATCCAAGACTGATTCATTTTTATGAAGGTCAGCCGATCGACCGAGTCGGTGGACAGACGCACCCTGTGATCGGTTACCACGCCTCCAGCAGCACTGAATGTGCGTTCCGAAAGAACGCTGGATGCAGGACAGGCCAGTAGCTCAATTGCATACTGTGCAAGCTCTGGCCAGTGATCCATCCTCAAGACCCAGTAACCCAGAGGATTTTCGGTGGGAAAGGTGTCCAAGTCTGATCTTGCCCCTAGGTATTCCTGCACCATGTAAAACAGACGCTGGCGATGGTTGCTGGAACCGATCATACCTTGGGGCTGCGGACCAAAAAATTGTCTGAACGCATCGGTCAGACGGCCACCTTCTCCACCGCTCCTTCTTTGACTGACCGAAGCCTCAGCAACACGTTGTCCAGAAACAGGAGTTTGTAACCTCCCAGTCTCTGGGAACGCGTTGCACAGACCTTTCTGCAAGGCCTCCCGAAGATGTTTCATCCTCTGCTCCCTCTGCGATGGCAAGATAAGGTCCGCAACCTTACCCTTGTAACGTGGATCAAGGAGGGTTGCCAGCCAGTATTGGTCCTTCTCCTTGATACCACGAATACGAGGATCCTTACGCAGGCTTTGCAGGATCAGGGAGGCCATGCAGCGTAGGTTTGCTGAGGCATTCGGTCCGGAGTCCTCTGGGTCACTAAGGACAACAACGTCCGCAGCCACCTCCTCCCAGCCACGTACAAGTCCATGTGTTCCTTGGGACTGATCCCTTAAAGACTGCTGATGCTGAGTGCCAGGCTCCACCTCCATACTGACACAATCTTCCTCCTCCTCCTCCTCCTCCTCCTCGTCCTCTTCCTGTGTGATCGGCGGGCACGCAGGAACACTGTCTGGATAAAGGGGGCCTTGAGAGCTAAGGAAGTCCTCCTCTTCCTGCCTCTGTTCTGCCTCAAGTGCCCTGTCCATTATCCCACGCAGCGTGTGCTCCAACAGGTGGACAAGGGGGACAGTGTCACTGATGCATGCACTGTCAGTGCTCACCATCCTCGTGGCCTCCTCGAATGGTGACAGGACAGTGCATGCATCCCTGATCATGGCCCACTGGCGTGGGGAAAAAAAACCAAGGTCCCCTGACCCTGTCCTGGTGCCATAGTCGCACAGGTACTCATTGATGGCCCTCTGCTGCGTGTGCAGCCGCTGCAGCATGGCCAACGTCGAGTTCCACCTGGTGGGCATGTCACAGATTAGGCGGTTCTTGGGCAGGTTAAACTCCTTTTGGAGGTCCGTCAGCCGAGCACTGGCATTATATGACCGGCGGAAATGCACAGAGACTTTCCTGGCCTGCCTCAGGACATCCTGTAAGCCCGGGTACCTGCCCAAGAACCGCTGCACCACCAAGTTAAGGACGTGAGCCAAACAGGGCACATGGGTCAGTTGTCCCTGTCGGAGGGCAGAGAGGAGGTTGGTGCCATTGTCGCAAACCACCATTCCTGCCTTAAGTTGGCGTGGCGTCAACCACCTCTGAACCTGCCCCTGCAGAGCTGACAGAACCTCTGCCCCAGTGTGGCTCCTGTCCCCCAAGCACACCAGCTCAAGCACCGCATGGCATCTTTTGGCCTGCGTACTTGCGTAGCCCCTTGAACGCCTACGGAGCACCGCTGGTTCCGAGGAAGAGGCCATGGAGGAAGAAGAAGAGGAGGGGGTGGAGGAGAGAGGTGTGTCACAATCAGCATTTTGGAGGCGTGGTGGCGGAACAACCTCCAACACTACTGCACCTTGTCCTGCATCCTTCCCAGCTGCCAGCAGAGTCACCCAATGCGCCGTGAAACTTAAGTAACGTCCCTGTCCATGCCTGCTGGACCATGAGTCAGCGGTAATATGCACCTTACCGCTGACCGCCCTGTCCAGCGAGGCATGGACATTGCCTTCCACATGCCGGTAGAGAGCCGGAATCGCCTTCCGTGAGAAAAAGTGGCGTTTGGGTACCTGCCACTGAGGAACCGCACATTCCACAAACTCACGGAAGGGGGCAGAGTCTACCAACTGAAAAGGCAGCAGTTGAAGTGCTAGCAATTTTGCCAAGCTAGCATTCAACCGCTGGGCATGTGGATGGCTGGGAGCAAACTTCTTTCGGCGGTGCAGCAGCTGGGGCAGGGAAATTTGCCTGGTACAATCTGACGTCGGTGTACCCAAAGCAGATTGCCCATAAGTACTTGGCTGTGACACACCTAATTCTACACCTTCATTCCTCTCACTGCAGGTCGCAGAGAGGACTGAAGGTCTAGTGGGGTTGGAAATCTCAGCTGATGAGGAGCAAGGAGAGATCGTCTTTGTTCTTTGGTGTGGGTCTTTTAGATACGCTTGCCAACGAACTGCATGGCAGGTCAACATATGTCTGGTCAAGCATGTGGTACCCAAGCGGGAGATGTTTTGGCCACGCGAGATACGCTTGAGACATATATTGCAAATAGCAGCGGTGCGATCTGATGCACTCGTCTCAAAAAAGGCCCACACCAAAGAACTTTTTGAATAACGCGCAGAGACTGCAGCGCCCTGCACATGTGGAGCTTTGGGGTGTGATGCAGTCAATGTGCTGCCCTTAGGCTGGCCCCTGGAGGGCATCCTGCCTAGTTGGTGATGTGCCACCTCCTCCTCCTCCTCCTCCTCCTCCTCTCTCCTATCAGGCACCCACGTTGAGTCAGTGACCTCATCATCCCCTCCCTCCTCATCACTGGAGCAAACCTGGCAGTATGCTGCAGCAGGGGGAGCATGACTGCCAGATTGCTGTCCTTCTTGGGCACCCCCTCTGTCCGTGCTCATGTTACTGCCTTCATTGAGCTCAGTATCATCATCAGAGCCTTCCAAACGCTGGGCATCCTCCTGGAGCATGTACCCAACACTGTGGTCAAACAGTTCGAGGGAATCCTCAGGAGGACATGGTGGGGCTAGGGAAGGAGTCACTGATGACATTGAGCTGAGGGAAGAGGCCGCTGCTTTGCCAGACAAAGCACCCTGGGCATGGGTGAGAGAGGATGAGGAGGATGAGGACGGCTTGGTCATCCACTCGACCAAGTCTTCCGCATGTTGCGGCTCAACACGGCCAGCTGCCGAAAAAAAGGCCAAGCGTGTCCCATGGCCACGTGCTGATGAGGATGCACCGTCTCCACGACCAGCACTAGACACAGAGCCTGCTTGCCCTCTCTTATTGGCTTGTGACTGTCTGCCTCTCCTTCTTGGCCTTCCAGACATACTAATGGCCTGTAGCTGCACTAAGCTGGGATAGAACACCTGTAATTTTCTTCAGGTAGCTTTATATACTGTAACCAGACAAGCCTGCCTGTCAGTAGGAAGATAACAGGAACGGATCTAGCTGAACACTGTGAGCAGGACGCACTGCACTGAATGTAAATAGCAGGAACGGATCTAGCTAAACACTGTGAGCAGGACGCACTGCACTGAATGTAAATAGCAGGAACGGATCTAGCTGAACACTGTGAGCAGGACGCACTGCACTGAATGTAAATAGCAGGAACGGATCTAGCTGAACACTGTGAGCAGGACGCACTGCACTGAATGTAAATAGCAGGAACGGATCTAGCTGAACACTGTGAGCAGGACGCACTGCACTGAATGTAAATAACAGGAACGGATCTAGCTGAACACTGTGAGCAGGACACACTGTACTAAATGTAAATAGTCTAGCTGCCTGACCGTGGTACTAATAGGATCAAAAAGAACACCTGTAATTTTCTTCAGGTAGCTTTATATACTGTAACCAGACAAGCCTGCCTGTCAGTAGGAAGATAACAGGAACGGATCTAGCTGAACACTGTGAGCAGGACGTACTGCACTAAATGTATATAGCAGGAACGGATCTAGCTGAACACTGTGAGCAGGACGCACTGCACTGAATGTAAATAGCAGGAACGGATCTAGCTGAACACTGTGAGCAGGACGCACTGCACTGAATGTAAATAGCAGGAACGGATCTAGCTAAACACTGTGAGCAGGACGCACTGCACTGAATGTAAATAGCAGGAACGGATCTAGCTGAACACTGTGAGCAGGACGCACTGCACTGAATGTAAATAGCAGGAACGGATCTAGCTGAACACTGTGAGCAGGACGCACTGCACTGAATGTAAATAGCAGGAACGGATCTAGCTGAACACTGTGAGCAGGACGCACTGCACTGAATGTAAATAACAGGAACGGATCTAGCTGAACACTGTGAGCAGGACACACTGTACTAAATGTAAATAGTCTAGCTGCCTGACCGTGGTACTAATAGGATCAAAAAGAACACCTGTAATTTTCTTCAGGTAGCTTTATATACTGTAACCAGACAAGCCTGCCTGTCAGTAGGAAGATAACAGGAACGGATCTAGCTGAACACTGTGAGCAGGACGTACTGCACTAAATGTATATAGCAGGAATGGATCTAGCTGAACACTGTGAGCAGGACGCACTGCACTGAATGTAAATAGCAGGAACGGATCTAGCTGAACACTGTGAGCAGGACGCACTGCACTGAATGTAAATAGCAGGAACGGATCTAGCTAAACACTGTGAGCAGGACGCACTGCACTGAATGTAAATAGCAGGAACGGATCTAGCTGAACACTGTGAGCAGGACGCACTGCACTGAATGTAAATAGCAGGAACGGATCTAGCTGAACACTGTGAGCAGGACGCACTGCACTGAATGTAAATAGCAGGAACGGATCTAGCTGAACACTGTGAGCAGGACGCACTGCACTGAATGTAAATAACAGGAACGGATCTAGCTGAACACTGTGAGCAGGACACACTGTACTAAATGTAAATAGTCTAGCTGCCTGACCGTGGTACTAATAGGATCAAAAAGAACACCTGTAATTTTCTTCAGGTAGCTTTATATACTGTAACCAGACAAGCCTGCCTGTCAGTAGGAAGATAACAGGAACGGATCTAGCTGAACACTGTGAGCAGGACGTACTGCACTAAATGTATATAGCAGGAACGGATCTAGCTGAACACTGTGAGCAGGACGCACTGCACTGAATGTAAATAGCAGGAACGGATCTAGCTGAACACTGTGAGCAGGACGCACTGCACTGAATGTAAATAGCAGGAACGGATCTAGCTGAACACTGTGAGCAGGACGCACTGCACTGAATGTAAACAGCAGGAACGGATGTAGCTAAACACTGTGAGCAGCACGCACTGCACTGAATGTAAATAGCAGGAACGGATCTAGCTGAACACTGTGAGCAGCACGCACTGCACTGAATGTAAATAGCAGGAACGGATCTAGCTGAACACTGTGAGCAGGACGCACTGCACTGAATGTAAATAGCAGGAACGGATCTAGCTGAACACTGTGAGCAGCACGCACTGCACTGAATGTAAATAGCAGGAACGGATCTAGCTGAACACTGTGAGCAGCACGCACTGCACTGAATGTAAATAGCAGGAACGGATCTAGCTGAACACTGTGAGCAGGAAGCACTGTACTGAATGTAAATAGCAGGAACGGATCTAGCTGAACACTGTGAGCAGGACACACTGCACTGAATGTAAATAGTCTAGATAGAAGATAACAGGAACGGATCTAGCTAAACTGAATACAGTGTATATATATATATGCAACACCTGGGATGCATATATATACACAATACACTGTAAGTGCAGCTAACTGACTGACTGTTCTGCCTAATCTATCTAACTCAAATCAAATGACACTGTCTCTCTCTCTCTCTATCGCTCAGCACACCGGAACACACACTACACAGGGCCGCCGTGCAGGCGGCCTTATATAGTGTGGGGTGTGTACTAAATCCCCTGAGCCATAATTGGCCAAAGCCACCCTGGCTTTGGCCAATTACAGCTCTCTCTACTGACGGCGCTGTGATTGGCCAAGCATGCGGGTCATAGTGCATGCTTGGCCAATCATCAGCCAGCAATGCACTGCGATGCCGCAGTGAATTATGGGCCGTGACGCGCCACACGAATTTGGCGCGAACGGCCCATATCGTTCGCAATTCGACGGACGGTCGAACAGCCGATGTTCGAGTCGAACATGGGTTCGACTCGAACACGAAGCTCATCCCTAGTACTGTTGTGGAATCTCATATTAGCCAATGTATTTCATATTGTATATATTGATTTGCATATATATTATTATTATTATTATTATTATTATTATTATTATTATTATTCATATTATTATATAGTAGTGGTTTTATCAATATTATTATTCAATAAGTAAAGCAACAATTATTAATCTTTAATAATGTATACTGTGTTTTCCATAGATTTAGAAAGTCTTCATTTATAAGTGTTGAACTTTAAATGACCTCTGCTTTATGACAAGTACTTATGACAGGTGTTCTCGAAAATGTATTAAGATAGTTTACTGGGTGAAAGTTCATTAGGATAGATTCAAGTAATATAGAATTGTCTCAAGTCTAAAAAGCATATAAATCAGACAGATAAAGATATGAAAACAGGTGGTTTAGAAATAATTAAAGTTATGTACAGTACATTAAATTAAGTTTGACAAGGTCAAACAAAGGTCTGCTTGTGCCCTCATTAAAACTGTTAAAATACATACATATAGTGAGACATATAACACATCTGGTGGGGTTATTGAAAGTTCATTTTCCCAAATGTCATAAATCTGTCATTCTTGAATCTTATGAAGATAAGGAGAGTTGGATAACACAGCTGGGTGCCAGACTGTCTCTATACAGGTGTTTTTAATTGGACAAAACCAGTTATAAATCACTTTAATGAACATATAGGAATTTTGGGAATAATTAAGTTTATCTGGTTGTAGAACAGGTGTCAGATTTATGGTTGGTTACTTTGACGTAGACCTTAGCGACCAATCATATGTAAGAGAGATGTTAAGATAAGACTTGTAAAAGTGTATATAAATGCAAGCTCTGCAATTGTTAGACAGACAAGTCAGATAGGAGCTCATAAGGCTGAACTCTGTGTATGCTGCCCTATTGAACGGGTCATAGAGGTCAGAACCAATGGGCAAGTATCTGTCCTAACTTGTCCCCTTGGACAAGTCAGATAGGAGCTCATAAGGCTGAACTCTGTGTATGCTGCCCTATTGCACGGGTCATAGAGGTCAGAACCAATGGGCAAGTATCTGTCCTAACTTGTCCCCTTGGACAAGTCAGATAGGAACTCATAAGGCTGAACTCTGTGTATGCTGCCCTATTGCACGGGTCATAGAGGTCAGAACCAATGGGCAAGTATCTGTCCATAACTTGTCTCCTCGTATGAGTCAGAGAAGACTTCTTAACTTGTTCCAGAATGTGGTCTCAGGTGAATTTCTCTCAAGAACTTGGTCGAGCTGGAACCCAGATCGGCTGGTCCCTATCAGGTGAGAGGTTCCCAAGAATTGGCAGAAAAGACCCATTCTGGTTCAAGGTGAGAACAATTCACAATGGTTTAAATTTGGTTAGAGGATAAGAATATTTATATCTAATATGCTTGCATTGTAAAACTGTATAAATTAGACCTGTATATTGTAATATTGTGAACATAAACCTGTATATTATCAGCTGTTAATAAACCTGCATTGCTGAAGTTCTGCCTGGTTCGATACTTTACTATTCTACTTCAGTACCAGTATGCTAAAACCCCTAGCATAATTAGAATAGGATGCATGATAGTGTGCACAGACCCAGGCCTTCTTTAAGCTCAGGACTCTGGACCCCATGAGGTGAGAATGCACAACTGGGGGTTGAGTTTCTGTAAATAGTTAAATACCAGCGAATGTTTAATAGCAGAATTGAGACCTCTAACTTTACACCACATTACTGTTAACTTAGCCATGTATGAGATATTGCGAGATACTGTATATTTACCTAGAAAAATGGTGACATGTTCAATACTTTTTTTACTAGCTGTATAGCCAGCCTATGGTCTAATGGCCCGTACACACGGCCTGAAAATCAGAAAAAAAATACTGCTTTCGACGCGATCGTACGATAATCAGATCGTTAGTACAGGGTTTTCGAGAGCCGATCACGAACAGTTCATCCGATATTATTTTCTCGGACATGTACGAAAATTTCTCATACGATACCAGATCGTACGATTTCAGTTCAATCAGTACAGTTGTCATCCTAAATTACAATACAAATATACTACACACAGATGACATCACTTCCGATTTTTTATTCTGTTGTACGAGAATTTTCGTAACTTTAGTAAACTCTTCAGGTTCGATATACACCTAGCATGCATCTGTCATCTGATTTTCAGATCATGTGTACGGGACATAAGTCTTAATCTTGTTTTAGGTCTTTAGTCATTTAAGTGGTAGCTTTGTCGAGCTCCCTTTGAAGTCAGCAAATCTTGCTATGAAGATGGAATCCCCTAAACATGTATGTTGTATAGGCACAGAGAAACAGGGATGCTAACTGGTCCAATATAATGACCAATATGCTGAATAAGAAGAAAATTTGCTATTTCTTTATCTATGATAGATGTGGGTGTGTCTGGGCCTACTAACTGAAGTGAAGGACAAAAAAAGAGGCACACAGACCTAGTGTAACATTTTAGGATAATTTTAGGGGTCAATTTTGCACTCACAAGGAAATAAAATATATATAATTGTCCTTAGTCTTTCTTGCAAGGATATGTATTTATCAGTCTTACATCATAAGGCACACTGGCTTAAAAAAACTTTTGCTTCTACGGGAGTTTTGAGTTCTGCCTGTAGAAGCAGCTCAATGTTATCCTATGTGTCCATGCACTTTAGGACGTTTACAGGCATATTTTGAGTTCAACGTTTAGAAGCAGGAAAATTCTGATTGGAGCTCACTGGCAGAAAAAACTTTTCTAAACTTGTCTAGACTTTGTACAAAAAATGCTCTATATGAGCATTTTTTACTCCCAAGAGAACAGATGTTTTTTTAAGCCCGGTGTGAATGAAGCCCAAGACAGGGGTCTTTAGGCATAATAAACCCTCTAGTAAACCAGTGGTCATCATCAGGGAAAGTCATATTCTGTAAAAGAAAATAACAAGGGAATGCTCCACATTTGCAATAAAGATTTTCCTAGAAAGAAAGCCACTAAAATATGCACTCATAAAGGAATAAAGAAGGGGTAGCTTATCTATGGCTGAGAATAGTCCTTCTTACAAAGACCAGTCAACTCGTAAGATTTCAGCAAGAACAGCAAGGAGAGATTACGATGACCAGCAATCTCCCATGGCCTTTATTTTTGTGAGTGCATTATATTAGTGGTTTTATTTTATTAATTTGAGGGCTCCAAAATGCAAGGTTGATAAGTGCATATCTTTTAGCTCCTTGTAAGTGCATAATTAACCCTTAATATACCCAGATTATTCAAAAATAATACACTAGATCTTTATGCGCTTTTTCATTTTTTGTTTGTTTGTTTTTGTTTTTTCATAGTGTGGTTTTTCTCAACCAATTGTTTGTAGAGCAGCAAGACTTTGTTTTTAAGCATCTACTATATGAATATTAGTTGAACTTGCTGCCCCACTCCCCCGTAAACTGCTTATCTTTTACACCTACACATGGGTTTTTGGCCCATGGATTGATGCTGGGGTAAGGATATCATCCTGTCTGAATGGCTGTGAGAGGAGTGGCATTGAGATCTGGAATCCCATTTATAGTCCTTTCCAGCTGAATTCTAGCCTCTCTTACTCTGTAGTAGTGTCGCGTTGGCCCATTTTTTTACCCGCAAAAAGATGTGCATTTTTATTTATTTTTTGTAAAAGGTGAACTAAATGCCAGATACACACAAGCAGACTTTTCGACTGGATTGGTCAGACGGACCGAGTCTGGCGGACAATTCGTCCGTGTGTGGGCTTCATCGGACCTGCAGCGGCCTTTTTCGGTCGAAAATCTGACGGACTTTAGATTTGGAACATGTTTCAAATCTTTACGTCGGAACTCCGCCGGACCCAGTTCCTATCGAAAAGTCCGCTCGTCTGTATGTGTCAGGGAAATGGCCGTGTTGTGGGCAATTCCGCCAGTAACCGTCATGGTGGCAGGCGAGTCTAGTGAGCACGCCCTGATCTTGTGGGAACACCCCCCCGGCCTATTTAAACCTGCCATTGACACTTGCAGTTTGCTGGATTATCAAACAGCTCCTGTGTTCCTGTGCCTTGTATACTCTCAAGACCCCTGCTTGATCTCTGCTCGGCTTGACCTGTGTTCCTGTTTATCTCCTCGCTCTGACCCCGGCTTGGCTGACTACTCTCCGATCTTCTGCTCTCTGTGTATGACCCGGTTTGTTCCTGTACCTCTCTCGGACTGTCTTTTGGTATCTGACCCCTGGCCTGGCTGCGGACCCTGTTCCTGGTTTACCCTGCTGTTACCGTTCAAGACTTCTCTCCGCACGGCTGCCACAACGCACTCTAGCTACTTACAGCCAACCAGCAAGCTTGCAGTATCCCTGGCAACCCATGCACCTCTGTGCATCGCATTCCCTGTACCCAAATCCAGGGACCTGCTGCACTCAGCCGCAAGGGGCGCCCTCTCAGCAACCCGGCCTCACACTACAGACTTGACAGTATAATCCAGCCATGACTGAGGCCGGTGGAGGTGCGTCCCCATTAGAGACTTTGTGCCAACAAGCCACCACTCTGACCCAAGCAGTCCAGAAATTACAGGAAGGTTATCTGCAACTAACGGATAAGTTGCAACACCTGTCAGAGTCATCTGCTCACGAACAATCCTCTGCGGCTCCCTTGATGATGTTCCCGCCTCCAGAACCCCGAGTTCCCATTTCAGAGCGATTCTACGGAGACCGGAAAAAGTTCAGATCCTTCAAGACTGCCTGCCTATTGTACCTAGCCCTGCAACCCCGGACTTTTGCTTTGGAGACTGTTAAAGTCGGGTTCCTCATCTCTTTGCTGTCCGATGAACCTCAGGCCTGGGCCCATAACTTATGGGAACAAAAGAGTCCAGTCATTTGCACGGTGGACGCATTCCTGGCAGCTATGGCACAAATTTACGAGGATCGAGATTCCCACTACACTTGAGGATCTCATCCAATTATCCATCCAACTGGATCGACGTTTGCGGGAGAGACAGTCCGAATGATCACGATCCTGCAGACCCGCCAGTACACCCACCTTTAGATCAGTTCCCAAGCAGATTGGCCTGTTACGTTCCGCACTAACTCCTGATGAAAGACGTTGTCGTATCCTAGCCAATCTCTGCCTCTATTGTGGAGGAAATGGACATTTTCTATGCGACTGTCCCAGGAAGTTCAAGAAGCCACCTACCTACTCTCCAGCATATTTCCAGGTTTCCGGGACTTCTCCCTCATAACTCGTCCTTCCCATTTCACTGCAGTTGGGAGAAGAAGAGATCCGGCTCCAGGCTATAATCGACTCTGGAGCATGCAGTTGCTTCATGGATTTGAACCTGGCAAGGAACCTTAGGTTACCCCTCCTCCATAAACTGGGTCTGGAAGTCCGTTTAGCAGATGGCACCCTACCTAACTCCGGCCTTCTTACTCAAGAGACTTCTCCTCTCCTTATTACCTCTCCCGATGGGCATCGGGAATTCATACGTTTTGACGTTTTGAGTTCACCTATGTCTCCAATTATCTTGGGTATCCCATGGCTCCAAGCCCATAACCCCCAGATCGATTGGATCAAGAAGGAAGTCCTGTTCACTTCCCCCTATTGCCAACAACATTGCCTCATCCCTGCATCCAGAGATACCACCAGTTGTCTGACAGTCCAGTCGGTATCCTCCACTAATCAGGATGTACCCCGGGCGTACCATAAATTCCTGGACGTTTTTGATAATAGAAAGGCCGATGTTCTACCACCACATCGGCCATATGATTGTCCTATCGAGCTGCTTCCAGGGGCCGAAGTTCCATTTGGACGTATATTCCCCCTCTCTGAAGTGGAATTGGTACAGTACATAGACGAAAATTTGGCAAAGGGCTTCATCCGTCCTTCTTCTTCTCCTGCCGGTGCCGGCATTTTCTTTGTCGAAAAAAAAGATAAGACTCTAAGACCATGTGTGGACTATAGGGAATTAAATAAAATCACCATAAAGAACCGATATCGACTTCCACTGGTCCCTGAACTCTTCCAGGGACTTCGTTCAGCCCAAGTGTTCACCAAACTTGACCTCCGGGGTGCCTACAACCTCGTTCGCATCCGTGAGAGCGATGAGTGGAAGACGGCATTCAGAACGAGGTTCGGGCACTTTGAGTATTTGGTGATGCCGTTTGGTCTCTGTAATGCCCCGGCTACTTTCCAGCACTTCGTAAACAACATCTTCCGGGAATATCTTGACTACTTCGTCATCATCTATCTGGATGACATCCTTATCTTCTCAACCACCTTGGAGCTCCATCGGACTCACGTAAAGACAGTTTTACTCACACTAAGAAAACACGGACTTTACGCAAAAGCAGAAAAGTGTGAATTTGAAAAGAAATCCATACAATTCCTAGGGCTCATCATCTCTACTGGTGGTGTAGCTATGGATCCACAGAAAGTGCAGGCAATCCTAGACTGGCCAACTCCGTCAGACAAGAAGGGTGTACAAAGGTTTGTAGGGTTTGCAAACTTCTATAGAAGGTTTATAAGGAACTTTTCTTCCATCATCTCGCCCATAACCCAAGTAACCCGCCTACATGTTCGCTTCCTGTGGTCCTCCGAAGCCCAATCTGCCTTTGAGAAACTGAAGTCTTTGTTTACTTCTGCACCAATTCTTCGACACCCTGATCCTGCCCTGCCCTTCATTTTAGAGGTCGATGCCTCAGAGGTAGCTACAGGAGCAGTACTTTCACAGCGCCTGGGACTCAAGTCTCTGCTTCACCCTGTGGCCTTCTCCTCCCGGAAAATGAGCCAGGCCGAGAGGAATTACGACATAGGTGATCGTGAGCTTCTAGCCATTAAGACAGCCTTAGAAGAGTGGAGATACCTTCTTGAGGGAGCCACGCACCCAATAATGATATTCATCGATCACAGAAACCTCGAGTACCTCCGCACTGCCAAACGCCTGAGACCCCGTCAAGCTCGCTGGGCTCTGTTCTTTTCACGATTCAACTTTCACATCACCTACCGCCCTGGCTCCAAGAACGGCAAGGCCGATGCTTTATCCCGAATGTTTCCTGATACCCCAGAAAAAACAACATCCAGTACGATCTTGTCTCCACAGAACTTTCTTTTAATTCAACCTGATCTAAGCTCTTCTCTTAAACAGGCCTCCCTCCAATGCCAGGAACCAGAGACTTCCTCTTTAAGAAACCATGGGGGGTATCTCTGGTATCAGGACAAGATCTTTGTCCCACAACAAGCCAGAATCCAGGTCTTACAAACTTTACATGATCATCAACTTGCTGGCCACTTCGGTGTACGGAAAACTATGGATCTTATTCAGCGATCCTTTTGGTGGCCTACCTTGAAAACCGATTGCAAAAAGTATGTAAGCTCCTGCACTACCTGCCAGCGAAACAAGGGGTCCAACATTAAGTCTTGGGGTCTGCTACGTCCTTTGTCGGTACCAGAACAACCATGGAGGAATATATCTATGGACTTCATAGTAGAGCTGCCACCCTCTGAAAGATTCACAACGATTCTAGTTGTTGTAGACCGTCTGTCCAAGATGTCACACTTCGTGCCTATGATAGGTACTCCTTCCGCTGCAGACACAGCAAAGGCCTTCATAAGAGAGATAGTCAGACTTCACGGCCTTCCTGACAGCATTGTGTCGGATAGAGGGGTCCAATCTACTTCCCGATTTTGGAAAGAGCTCTGCAAAGTTTTGTCTATTGAAGTTTGCCTATCCTCTGCCTATCACCCCCAGAGCAACGGTCAGACTGCAAGGACTAATCAGATTTTAGAACAATATTTACGCTGTTTTTGCTCCACTTCCCAGGATGACTGGTCCTTGTTATTCCCCTGTGCGGAGTTCGCATAGAATAACTCAGTACACTCAACCACCGATCAATCACCGTTTTGGGACAACTATGGGTTCCATCCTTCATTTCTACCTAATGTCATTCCAGAGACCTCAGTTCCAGCAGTTCAAGACAGGATAAAATCCATTCAGACTAACTTTCAAACTCTCCGGTTAACCATGCAAAAGGCCCAAGAGGACTACAAGGAACAATATGACAAAAAGAGGGGGGAGAGCCCTAGCTTTAAGGTTGGAGATGAGGTTTGGCTCTCCTCAGCAAATCTTAAACTTCCTTGTCCCTCCCGGAAGTTGGGACCAAGATTTATTGGCCCATTCAAGATTAGACGGGAGATTAATCCAGTAGCTTTTGAACTGCCAATCCCGAGTTCTTATAAAGTGCACCCTGTGTTTCATGTCTCCTTACTTAAAGCTGTTATCTCTAGTCCTTTTTCAGGAAGGAAAGAAGATCCTCCGCCTCCAGTTTCTGTGGGAGATGAAACAGAGTATGAAGTTGAGGCCATCCTGGACTGCCGCCGGAGAGGTAGGATCATTCAATTCCTTATAAAATGGAAGGGTTACCCAGCAGAAGAAAGTTCTTGGGAACCTGCAGCCAATATACATGCTCCTAGACTTTTGCAGATATTCCGAGTTTATTACCCCGAAAGATGGGCCCGGTTGGGCATCCGGAGGTTGCCCCTTGGGGGGGGCACTGTCAGGGAAATGGCCGTGTTGTGGGCAATTCCACCAGTAACCGTCATGGTGGCAGGCGAGTCTAGTGAGCACGCCCTGATCTTGTGGGAACACCCACCCCCCGGCCTATTTAAACCTGCCACTGACACTTGCAGTTTGCTGGATTATCAAACAGCTCCTGTGTTCCTGTGCCTTGTATACTCTGAAGACCCCTGCTTGATCTCTGCTCGGCTTGACCTGTGTTCCTGTTTATCTCCTCGCTCTGACCCCGGCTTGGCTGACTACTCTCCGATCTTCTGCCCTCTGTGTATGACCCGGCTTGTTCCTGTACCTCTCTCGGACTGTCTTTTGGTATCTGACCCCTGGCCTGGCTGCGGACCCTGTTCCTGGTTTACCCTGCTGTTACCGTTCAAGACTTCTCTCCGCACGGCTGCCACAACGCACTCTAGCTACTTACAGCCAACCAGCAAGCTTGCAGTATCCCTGGGAACCCGTGCACCTCTGTGCATCGCATTCCCTGTACCCAAATCCAGGGACGTGCTGCACTCAGCCACAAGGGTCGCCCTCTCAGCAACCCGGCCTCACACTACAGACTTGACAGTATGCTAGTCTGACGGATGAAAACCGACGCTAGGGCAGCTATTGGCTACTGGCTATCAACTTCCTTATTTTATTCCGGTCGTACGTCATCACGTACGAATCCATCGGACTTTGGTGTGATTGTGAATAGGCAAGTCCGTTTGTTCGGAAAGTCCGACGGAAGTCCGTCGGATAGACCGTTGGACCAGTCCGGTCAAAGTCTGCTCGTGTGTACACGGCATTAGCCTTTCTAGTAAAAAACCTTAAGGACCTGACTGAGCTCAGTGCACTGATGAAGCGTTGAGCTCGGAGGATCGCACGGTTTCCTTTTTTTTAAAACAAACTCATAAAGTTTAATTGTTGGCCACACAATGCGAGGCAGTGAATTGCCTCACACTGCGCTGTGCTGAAAAAAAGAACTGCATGCAAAATTATTGATAACCTGATCCCAAGGCTTTTTCTGGCAACGCAATGCTGAGATACACTGTCACTGTGTTACTTGTATATAAACCACACTCACGATACCCTAGTTACCAATGAGAGTCTCTGCTCATCTATAGCTGCTTACATAATTACTACATCTTTCAGGATATTTCATGATGACATGCTTTGTTGATACACTATTCTGTGGCAGTGTTTAACCATGTGCTGTTGTGTTTCTCTGATTGTAAATGTATCCATGTGACATTTAAAGGGGTTGACCAAGTTGTCATTATTTTAATTACATAGTCAGAATTTTTGATTTGTGGTTATCTATCCTGTTTTCAGTACTGTGTGCTTCGATAAACTTTTAGTGAATTTTGTATTTATCCCTTATTACAACTTGTTATTTTTGTTATGACAAAGGTATTGTTTAATCAGTAGGCCCATAGCAAAGATGTAAAAGTTTTTTTCCCATAAAGGGTATACAGGTGCAAGAGCTGATCTAGTCCACAAATAAACATTTTTGTCTTTACCATGTTGATTTTTGTCCACTCTTACCCTGTAGTCTTCAACCTGCAGTGTGTTGAAAGTTGCTAAAATTGAATTCAGGCTGATTGAAGGATGCACACAATGGTAGAGGACAGCAGAGAATATTTGCTTCTCCTTTTGCCCTCTACCAAGATGGTGATGCAGTTCTCTTTAGTATCACAAATGCAGTATATTCAGTGGCTGGCTGGTGACATTTCTTAGGCTAAGCTTCTGTATTCAAATTGGTGGCTTTTGTAGCAGTATTCAATTAAAGGAACCCCCAAACATTAGTGCATCACATCATGATCTACACTGATCAGTGATCGTAAAAATTTGGAGTACCTAAAGGTGGCCAAGGGACTGAGACTACATCAAGCCAGGTGGGCACTTTTCTTTTTTAGACTTGTTTCATATCACATACAAACTCAGGTCCAAAAACCATCAAACCAGATGCCCTGTCTCGAATGTACGACGTCCCCAAGCAACCGCCCTCCTTTGATACCATCTTATCATCCAGGAACTTCATATTACTGCAAGCAGACCTTTTAATTCAGACTAAACAGGATCAGTTTGAGTGACGCCCCCTCTGGGAGTTCCATTGACAACAAAGGAGGGTTTGCTGTGGTTGGAAGACAAGTTTTTTCGTGCCTGAAGATTTCCATTTGGCAGAACTTGAGCTGTGCCATGATCATCCACTAGCTCACCTCTTCGGAATCTGTAAGACCACTGACTTCATACAATGCCTGTTCTGGTGGTCAGATCTGATCAAGGACTGCAAAGCTTACTTAAGCTCCTGTATCATCTGTACTCATAACAAAAGCAGTAGGAACAAAGCTTGGTGTTTGCTCAGGCTCCTTCCGATAACTGAAAGACCGTGGGGGATGATTGCAATGGACTTTATAGTTGAACCCCCTCCATCTGAAGGATATTCTGTGATCTTCATTGTGATCGATCATTTCTCCAAGATGGCTCACTTTTTGCCCATTAAAAGTTACCCCTTCCATAATGGAGACAGCTCAGGTCTTCAGAAAAGAAATCGTAAGGCTTCATGGCATCTCTGCCAATATGGTCTCTGATCGTGGGTTCAGTTTATGTCCAGATTCTGTAGGGCTGTCAGGAAAGACTGGCTGGGAACAGTGGTCCCTCACCTGCCTGTGGGCGTCTGGGCGCATGCACGTTCGTGGGAGCGCACGCGCGCAGCTACCGGTGCCAGGCGGGCTATTTAAACACAGCTCTCCCCTCAGACAAGTGCTGCCTGATCTACAGCGTTCCTGTGCTTTACCTGTTTGACCTGATCTGATCCAGTGTTTACCCGGCTTGATCTGTGACCTTCCCTGCCTGCTGCCTGCCTCTGACCCCCGGCTTGTCCACGACTCTGCATCTGCCTTATCCTCTGGTCCATCTGTGCCTGCCTGTTACCGACCCGGCCTGCCTTGTGGCTCCGTCCCTGTCTGCTGCATCTGTACCTGCACCGACCGTCTGGTTTGACCCAGCTTGCCTGACCTTCCTGTGCACTGTCTCCAGTGCTACTAACCTGCTCCTGTGTGTTCCTGGTTCCATCTGGTTCCTGTCTCCTGCTGCCAAGATCTGCTGATCCAGTTACAGTTCCTTGAAGGCTTCCTGATCTATCCACCGGCTGTTGATCCTGCCAGACTCATGCTACCTTAGACTCCCGTGCGTCTTGTTTCCTTTATCAGGGGTTGCGAGTCAGTGACGCAAGAGAGGTCTACTTTTGCATTCTGGGCTCATCACTAAGTACGTGAGACAAGGGTGCTCTGTGGGACTTTAAAGGTCGAACTCTCGTTCTCTTCTGCTTACCATCCATAGACAAATGGGAAGACCGAGAGAACACACCAGACTCTGGAACAATATATCCGATGTTCTACATCTTTTTCTCAAGAGTATTGGGTACCCTTATTACCCTTGGCCAAGTTTGCGTATAACAACTGTACACACTCTGCAACCAAACAATCTCCATTCTTCGCAAACTTTGGTTATCACCTATCGTTCCTGTCAAAAAAAACTACCGAAATCTGTATCGATGGTACTATCACAACTTACTCCATCCTCAGAAACTGGCCCATCCGGAGGCTGCCCGTAGGGAGGGGGCAATGTCAGGAAAGGAACATTCCTGCAAGCAGTTGCACTGACCTGAGAAACCCTACCCATGGCCAGAATATAGGTGCATGAACGGTTGAGTGAGTGCGCATTTATTGGCTATAAAAAGGATCCCCATACGAGAAAAAATAAATACAAAATTAAAAAAAGGGGGACTTTATGAAAGCCTGACTTTCAAAATATTCATACAAATGCATCCTGTGCAATGTGGTATTTAAACTTTTAAAGAGTAACTCCACTTTTGTGGGGAAAAAAGTAATGTAGTGTATACAATTGCAACTCAAGTCATATTGTAATTGAATGTTTTTAAAATTACCTTTTCTTTTCAATCTGCAGCGCTTTAATTTTCTGTAAAATGCAATCCAATATGGCTACCTGGAGATGTTCTGTACATATATGGTGTACAGAACACCCCCTGAAAATGTAATTTCCTGCTTGAGTAATTGGCTTACCGATTTTTCCCAGAAGTCTGCACTGAGATACAAGTTTTGGCACCCCCTGCAATAAAATTTTCATTTTTGGTGAGATACTTTCAAAGAGAAATTACATTTAAAGGGATGCAGACCTTGTCAATTTCCTCATTAGAGCCCTGCAAGTGCAGCAGCTAATTGATCATTTTAAAACCACTCCCATACTAATTCACATGGACACAGACAAACAGCTTTTTCTTCAGAACAACAAAAGGTAGAAATCTGCAACAAAGTTTGTTAAAATCCTGGCAATGTACTGTACATAGAAATACAAAAACAACGGCGCCACACCACCAAGCGCTCACGGATGTCAGTGAACTAAAAATCAATCAACCTAGAGTGGTTCAATAGAGGATGGACCCTAAGCAGCTGCTAAAAAATCCTCATACCATGAGAACGAAAGGAATACTAAAAATATTGTCAAAACGAGCAGCGCTTATATACTAACCACATGCCAGTATACACTGAGAAAAACACAATAAAAGCAATAATCACAATAAAATCCTGTGCATATTATCTAAACAAGCAGCAAAGATGCACTGGCAAGGTGTTATTATACAGTCTGTGTATGCTTAAATACAGCACCATATATGATTCATAAAAGGTCATACACTAATGCAGCGTACACACGAGCGGACTTTTCTATTGGACTGGTCCGACGGACAATCCAATCGTGCGTGGGCTTCATTGGACCTTCCGCGGACTTTTCCAGTCGAAAATCTGACGGACTTTAGATTTGAAACGCGCTCGTCTGTATGCTAGTCCAACGGACAAAAAACGACGCATGCTCTGAAGCAAGTACGAAACGGAAGTGCTCGGTCTGGTAAAACTAGTGTTCGTATTGTAGGTAGCACATTCCTCACGCTGCAAATTCTGTGTTCGTTTAATGCTAGAAGAACAAAGTTGTTTTGCTGTTCAAATTCACACAGAGTTCTCTCAAACTTGTTTCTGGATTATTTCTCTTGATCTCATGAATGATATTGTATTTTTTAAAAGCCATATCTCCATACTAATGTTTACACAATTGTTTTTTGGAGTCATCTTTTATTATTTTTTATTTCATCAAGATCATTTTTTTGGATTGTTACAAAATTATTTTATATTTATCTCCATATATCTTTTTATTTTTGGTGAAAAAGTTAACACAAAGAACCTTATTTTTGTATATTTTTTTATTATTTTTTGTAAAGTTACCACAAGAACATTATATCATTTTTTTTTTTTTGGATCCTCAAGGAGGTTATTGTTCCTTGTTAGATTGACATTGTCTCTAAAAAATTGATGTTAATAAAAACACATAGGCAAGTATTTTCATAACCATAATAAATTGATATTTTATTTTAACAAAATAAAGATGAAGTCAACGCTGGAGAAATTTTTTGAATTTGTGAAGACTTTTGGCCCCAGGGCACACATCAAGTCTGTGGAAAAGAAAATTGGGATCTTGAGGAGTCCATATAATAGGGAGCACAGTCTGGTCCAGGAATCACTGGGCCCGGCCTCCTCCTGGATGACACTGGGCCCGGCCTCCTCCTGGATGACACTTTCCACACCTTCCTCCTGGCTGATCTCATCCTGTGTATAAAAAAGGGACATAGTTTGAGTTTTTGGTTCATCAATGACACACAATTTTCAGCTCATGACTTGCAAATTCAATGTTAATACATATATAAAAAATAAAAAAAAAAGAGTATAAATCTGACACCAGCATTTTTTAAAGCTGGTGACAAACATTTTTGGCCACTACTGTCAATTGATATGTATACATCATTTTTTAACAAAAAATCCTTTAATAGGTAGTCAATTATAACATGTAGTTAACATCCTTAATATTGGGACACTAAGTATGTCTAAAAATAATATACCTGGCTCCAGATGGTCACATCCGATTTTTCCAAGATGGAAGGCCCAGCTTGCTCCTCATCAGCCTCTGCTGGGGGAAGGGTGGAGGGAAAGGTTGAAAGTGATGCCCTGGCTTCAGTCTGGTCATCAAAAAATCGTAGTTTATCGTAGTACTACAGCCTGGGTACATACACATCATCTGCTGATGCTCCTGATCTCAGGGAAATGTGGATCTTGTTATGCTCCCTCCTATACATATTTCGCAAGAGCCCAATTTTATTTTCCACAAACTTAAAGGTTGCTTCTGGGATTAAAGTCTGCACAAATGCGACAAGTTTCTCCAGCGTTGACTTCCTTATTGTTTTAATATAATATGCAGGGTATTTGACTTCCCATAGATTCCTCATCTCCCGGTACTTCTCAATAAATTGAGTCAAATTCAGGGTCCTTAAACTTAGTATTCATGTTTTCTGTCAAAGATAATACACAAGACAAAAACACTAGTGTTAGGTTAAACTCTCATAATCTTACTTATCCCAATTTAGGCCTCAATCTTTAAGCAGTATAGGCTGATACAAAGTTAATAAAATTTACCTTCGTTTCGAACGCTCGCACATTCAGTTCCTCTATCCTCCGCGCACAGAAGTTACGTATGACACATGTGTGATAGCTTTATACACACTGCACATGCGTGAAACTTCGCCTGCCCCTGACGTTTTTTTAACGAATATTCTCCGCCCTTTTTTTTCTACGCACAGAATGTACGTACGGCACATGCGTGATAGCTTTGTATACACACTGCGCATGTGTGAAACTCCGCCTGGGTCGCTCGCCCCTGACATTCTTTTTTTAATGAATATTCTCTGCACCTTCTCTCTACGGTGTGCAGTAGGAGTAACAATGGCAGGGACACAGCAGGTGTGTACTAACTCCAGTAACGAGGAAAGCCCGGAGCCCAAAATATCCCGATCCGGGAAGAGGAGATTTAAGGCCTCCAATATGGCCTTTGAAGAGATGGTGGAGATGGTATCAAGTTTGAAAAAAAAATATTACGATGGGAAGCATGGACCATATGCCCAGCCTAATTTAAGAAAGGCAAAAATAATGGTAAAAGTGGTGAAGAGCCTGCATCATAAATTTGGGGTACAACACTCTAAAGGTCAGCTGAGGAAACGATGGTCAGACTTCAAACTCAGGGAGCCGAATCAGTACAGACGAATCCAGAAAGTGCTGAAAAAAAGTACGTACTTGTCGTGTGTTCATATTGTGATTATTACCTTGCATGCTGCTCCATGTGGTTATCTTTACTGTACAAGTGTTACTCGGTAAACGTTCGTAGGAAACATCGTTCGCAGTAAACATCGTTATAAAAAATTATATACAATGCATTTAGTTGATACAGGGTTGAAACAACATTTTGGTCTTGGTAGTTTGTCTTAATAAAAGAAGTTTATGACACTGTTGTCTAGATGTCTTTTGAAACTAGAATGAATAGCAAACTTCATTCAGTGGAATGTAAGCAGAGGGCACTCGGCAGCTGTTTACACATCTGGACACAAGAGCACTAGTGTGGGACACCAGAATACATTTTTTTTGGTTAACCCACACAGGTGCTCCAGTGGATACTTGTTGGGGTGTCTCCATCTGTGAAACGTGGCCAAAAAAGGTAAATATTCCAGCTTGTTTGCAAGGGAATTTTATTTATATCTTCAACTTGGATCTCTGCCCAAACAGACAATTGTACACCACTTCAATGCAATGTTTCATATTCCTATTCCTGGACTCAAATATGTGTGTGCTAAGTATACCTTTTGTTTCATTCTCATAGGGGAGAAAAGACTCAGACAACCTGAACCCAAGGTCCCCCAACCTCACCAGCCTGTTTGGGAAATCAGCCCAAGCCCCACGGAGGATGTTGAGGAAGGAGAGGTGGGCGACAAGTGTACCCCACCAGGTGAGTGTCTGACACCCCAGCTTACGTTAATCTATGTATACCTGCATATTTCTAAATACATCTTTTTTGCATAAATTTTAGGTGATGTGGTTGTGGAAGGGGAGGAAGCGGTAGAAGCAGGTCCAAGTGCCAGCGCCCCCCCCCCCCCGAGGATGTGGACAAAGGAGAAGTGGAGGAAGTGGGTGACATGTGCACCCCACCAGGTGAGTGTCTGACACCCCACCTGTTTGAGCCCAGCTGACGAGACAATATCTATAGGACGGCCTTACATTAAGTATAATTGATGTTCTTTTGTTATATGCTTTAATTTTCCTTTAGCGTTTTTATGTTAGCATTTCCTATTTTCTTGGGAAATAAATGAGACGTTGTTTTACTAAGCAGTGTGTTTATTTTCATAGCTAACCTTGTATCATTATACTATCACAAGTAACATAACAGAGCTTTAATAGGCTAGCTAACTATAGGAATAGACAAGTTAATACGCATATGGAATAAATAGAGGGAATCCATAGCCACCACCCCGGGTAATATTTAGTTCAATAGTTATTTCAGGTGTCCAGAATCAACAGATAATCACTATGAGTGAGTCCCGCTCCCTATAGATTAGACACTTACCAACAATAAGCAAGTGTCAGGCTCGTAATGCAAATATCTCACTTCACTCTCCCCACCATCAGATCATCTTTACTGCAGGCTGTTGCGGGTCATGCTGTGGTCTCACAAAACAAATGCCAGCACCATAGTGTAACTCCTTCAAAACTTTTATTCAGTCATCAAATCCCCCTTTTTATATGCACTTAAACAGTTCAAATGCAGACATAAACCTCCTACGTTCTCTCCGGGTAGCGTCCTGACACTCCTAATAGCCGAATAGTATTAACCTGACATGTTTCGTCATTCCGACTTCATCTGAAGGTAATGAAGTTGAAACAACGAATATTGTGATTATTGCTTTTATTGTGTTTTTCTCAGTGTATAGTAGCATGCTGCTGGTTTTGTCAATGTACTGTACATAAAGTGGATAACCCAAAGGGGAATGTTTTTTTCTCAACAAAAGTTGATTTACTCTTTAACTACAGAAGTTCCTATGTAGAAGTTGGTAAGCCCTGATATCCTTTCCTGAATCTGAAAAGGGAGACAAACACCCATTGTAATGATAAGGGGTTAAGGAATATTTCTCTCTCCCCAAAGTGAGGGAAATTGGAGAACTAGAACAGTAAGGTGAAAAATTAAGAAGAGTTGGACTCGAACCTATTCAAAATGCTCTTCCTGCCAAAATTTTTTTGTATTCTTGCTAATTCCCCGGTATATGTTTCCAAACATCACTTCCAGGAAATTGATTCAGTTCTCACTACCTTCCTTTGGCACCCAAAAGTACCCAGAATTTTTTTGGAGACTGTGCAGTTTCCTGTCTCCAGGGGGGTCTGGCATTGCCCAATTTGCATCTCTATTAATATGCAGCCCAATTGGTTTATATCCACTGGTGGCTTTTCCCCCAATAGAGCAATGCGGCCAAAGTGGTGGTGGTCTCGTCATTAGAGACATTGAATAACCTTATTTACAGACGAACACTTAACACTACTAGAGGATTGGTAACTCTAAAGACCTCTCTGCGGATTTTTAGCCGCTGCCTAAATATTTTATATGAGGCCGAACACCTGTTTCCCCAACCAGCTGTTATGGTTTAACCCATTTGCCACACTTTTACGACCTACTGGATAGTCTGCTAGGTAACAGTTTCTTATTATTATACAGGATTTATATAGCGCCAACAGTTTGCACAGTGCTTTACAACATGAGGGCAGACAGTGCAGTTAAAATACAATTCAATACAAGAGAAACCAGAGGGCCCTGCTCATTAGAGCTAACAATCCAAGAGGGAGGGTCAAGTGATACTAAAAGGTTGGTTGATAATAACTTTTATAACTATTTGTGGTAATGGGTGTCTGGGTGGACACACTTAGTCCAATAGCATATATGAGTGCAGTATTCTTATGTCCGATTGCTTACTCTGGTTTATTTTTACTTTTTTTTTATCAGAAAATATTTTTATCCAATACAAAACACCTTCCAATGTATAAACATTTCATTTTCGGATGTGTATATATACATACAGCATCTAGCTATGCAATATCTTATAACATAGGCAAAGTACATGGTACCACAATAATCGTGTCCCTCCCCAGTCACAGAGCTCACTTGGCACAAAATATACCAAACAAAAATCATCCTGTAGGGCATTGTAGAATTCTGGACATTGCCAATTCCCTAAGGCATAGGCTGGGTGTATTGAGCCAGGGGGACCATATCCTTTCAAACTTACCCAAGCTCCCCCTATGTTGATAAATGTACTGCTCCATAATGAGAGTATTTTCCATATGGATTATCCATGAGGTAACCGTGGGTGGTGAGGATGATTTCCATCCCATTAAAAAGACCTTTCTAGCCTGGAATAGTGCCCATGAAAAGACAATTCTAACCATCTCTGCAGATTGGATCTAAAGGTACAGTCATCTGAAACACCCGGTTGAGTGTTGCAAGTACCCCCCTCCAGTAACGATGGAGCTTCGGGCAACACCAAAGGAGATGGATGAGGTCCCCAGGGGCTTGCCTGCATCTCCCACACATGGGGTCCACCAATCTGCCCATCCTGTGAAGCTTTTTCCAGGTATAATGTACCCTGAGTACAATGTATAGCTGAGACACTTTTTGAGCCACATTTAGAGAGCAAATAGGGATAGAGCTTTTTCCCACTGATCTCCCATGGGGATATCACCGTGGTGGGGTGAGCTTTTAAATATTTTATTAGCAGCATTTGATAACATTGGGAAATGATTCCCTTAGTTTCAGTGCAAGATTGTAACATATGGAAAATAGGAGTAGATGATATAACCCACTCCCCTCCGTCACCTTGCGCACAAACAGCATGCTGCAGCTGAGGTTATGAATAAAGCATAGTTGCGGGTAGATTAAACCTGTTTTGCAATTCAGGAAATAATTTTAGTTTTCCACTTTGAAATATATGGGACAAAAGAGTCACACCAAAGGTGCGCCACCTAGGCCCCTGCTGTAGCTTAGCTAGTTCTACATATGGGCGATTGCTCCAAATCGACTATATTCAGTAAATCCCATCACCCCCTGCAACTGTCTGCCCTTGTTCCATATTTTTTTAAGAAGTGTAGGGTAGGCATCTATTTGTTAGCTTTCTGAAACATCTGAGCCTCCAGTCCCATCGGAACAGTTTCCGCTCCAGTGCCAATAAGCATTAGGCGTGCTGACAAGCCTGCCGGATTATGGGACATAGAGACAACCAGATGCTGCATTTGGGCTGCAAGATAGTATAGCCAAGGATTGGGTACTGCCAATCCTCCGCCATCTTTAGGATATTGCATTTGTTCCAACTTAATCCTGGGGGCAGGGGCCAGTATTCCACAGCAAAGGTCTGAAAAGGGTATTAACCACTCTAAATATTTTCAGAGGCATCACCACAGGTAAATTATAAAGGAAGTATAGCAGTTGTGGCATCAGAATAATTTTAATTAGATTTGTTTTCCCCGCTAGTGACATTTTAAGCTTATTCCAAATATTGATCTTTTTAATTGTTTAATGTAGGTTTTTTCTTCCGGTTTGATTTTTCTGATTGTGCATATACATGGGTGTACCTATTTGTTGCTTGGGTATGTACGTAATTTACAGACTTTGATACTGGGTGTGTCAGGGAAGGGCAAATGGATGAGAAATACACAGTACTATGTATGTAATACAATGCCTTGAAAAAGTATGCACACCCCTTGAAATTTTCCACATTTTGTCATGTTACAACCAAAAACGTAAATGTACTTTATTGGGATTCTATGTGATAGACCAACACAAATAATTGTGTGTGATAGACCAATGGCAAATAATTGTGAAGTGGAAGGAAAACGAAAAACATTTTTCAAATATTTTACAAATAAATATGTGAAAAGTGTGCCATGCATTTGTATTCAGCCCCTCTGAGTCAATACTTTGTAGAACCACAATTTGCTGCAATTGTAGCTGCAAGTTTTTGCACATCTAGAGAGTGACATTTTTGCCCATTCTTCTTTGCAAAATAGCTCAAGCTCTGTCAGATTGGATGAAGAGCATCTGTTAACAGCAATTTTCAAGTCTTACCACAGATTTCCAAATGGATTTAGGTCTGGACTTTGACTGGGCCATTCCAAAGCCTCGTACACACGATCGGACTTTAAACAAACTTTTCCATGGATTTCTGTGGAAAGGGCGTTGGCCGTGAACTTGTTAAGCATACACACGCAGGACTTTTTAGGCAACAAACACGAACGTAGTGACATTTCAACGTACTGACGACACTTCAAAAGAGGACGTTCAATTCTCCGGCTCCACCCTCTGGTCAAGTTCTGTATTGTTGTCTGATCTTTTGCATTGGTTCGGAGCATGCGCGTTGGTACTTTGTACTAAAGTCCGATGGTTTTCTGTAAACATGATCGGACTTGCTGACATCTGACTTTTGTTGCCACCAAGTTTGTCTGTTCGCACAGCCAACATTTGTCCGATGAAAACCGAAAAAGTTTGTCTGATGGAGCATACACGCGGTCACATGTTGCCCTAAAACAGCTAATTTGCATGTTTGTTGTCAAAAAGTCTGATCGTGTAAATATGCCTCAACACATGAATATGCTTTGATCCAAACCATTCCATAGTAGCTCTGGCTGTATGTTTATGGTCAGTGTCCTGCTGGAAGGTGAACCTCCACCCCAGTCTCCAGTCTTTTGCAGACTCTAATGCCGCGTACACACAAGCTGACTTTTCGACCGGACTGGTCCGACGGTCTATCCGACGGACTTTCGGCGGACTTCCAACGGACTTTCCTAATGAACGAACTTGCCTACACACGATCACACCAAAGTTCGATGGATTCGTACGTGATGACGTATGACCGGACTAAAATAAGGAAGTTGATAGCCAGTAACCAATAGCTGCCCTAGCGTTGGGTTTAGTCCGTCAGACTAGCATACAGACGAGCGGATTTTTCGACCAGGCTCAAGTCCGTCCGAAAGATTTGAAACATGTTTTATTTGTAGGTCCGTTGGACTTTTGGGGAAAAAAAGTCAGCTGAAGCCCACACACAATCTAATTGTCCGACGGAGTCCGGTCCGCCTGACCAAATCTGCCGGAAAGTCCGCTTGTGTGTACAAGGCATTATAGGTTTTACTCTAAGATTTCCCTGTATTTGGCTCCATCCATCTTCCCAACAACTCTGACCAGCTTCCCTGACCCTACTGAAGAAGAGCACCCCCACAACATGCTCCTGCTTTAAAACTATACCACAACTTTATCCCTGACCTCTCTGGTGTGTCCCTTGGCCTTTGTGATGCTGTTTGTTCACTAAGGTTCTTTAAGGCTCGATTCACACCTATGCCCTGTATTTGGCTCCATCCATCTTCCCATCTAACAATTGATATGTGGTTCATCTCTGTCTGGTCTCTCTGGGAATGAACACTGATCACCATACAGGAAGTATCTTTGGGACCACATCTTCCGAATTGGCGGCCTGCTGTTGCTGAGTAGTCGCCCAGGAAGCAGGTTGGCAAGATTCCCTACAGAGCCTCTCAAGGGACATCCCTCGAAGTTCATCCTACATCTCCCTCTACTAAGCCTGTTTTGACCCCCCTGAGTAAGGGCGGTCGCTGGCTCTCTGGTAAGCCTTCATTACTTTATCACCAGGTGGTGGGCAGCACTGGCAGTGGATTACTGATCCAGAACTCCGCATGGAATAACTTTTGGACTTCGCTCACATCATAATTCAGAACTTTTATTTGCATTCACTGTACTTGCTTCTTCATCACTTATGGACTTTTGATTGAATGTTTTTTTTCACTAGTCATTATTATTAGGTGTTATTTACTACTGTTGCTTAATTCTTCATTTTATTTTTCAACACTATTTTCACAATACTTTTCACTCATGATATTTGTTCAGCGCTGCACTGTTCTCTTTATATGCTTTAAAACTATACCACAACTTTATCCCTGGCCTTTGTGATGCTGTTTGTTCACGAGGGTTCTCTAAGGCTCGATTCACATCTATGCCCTATACTGTATTTGGCTCCATTCATCTTCCCATCAACTCTGACCAGCTTTCCTGTCCCGCTGAAGAAGAGCACCCCCACAACATGCTCCTGCTTTAAAATAATTCACATCTATGCATGTTGCTTTTGAGCGTTTCTGCTGTGCTTTTTGCATTGTTACAGCGATTTGGCCACGATTTGCATTTTGCGATTTGTGTCTTTTTTTTTTTAATTCACTGTATATAGCTGGTTGCTAAGAAGCGGGTCAGGAAGCCGGCTGCCGCATCCTCAGTAACGGATGAGTCATCAGCTGTTAGCGTGCTTCCCCGCTGAATGTAAAAAAAAAAAATTGCCGGCTAAATAAATTCATGAAAAAAAAACAGGGAAGGCAAGGGCCTCTTCCGGACAACCCTGGTCGGTGGTTGTCGGGGTCTGTGGGGCCCCAAGATCATGCCCCCCCCCCTATGTGAATGGGTATCGGGTACATTGTACCCCTACCAATTCACCAAATAAGCAGTGAAATGTAAAAAAAAAAAAAATCAAAAGCCGGTTTTTGACAAGTCCTTTATTAAAAAAGTGGAAGGTTTGTGAAATTACTGCGCTAACCCTAATAGATAAAAATTCAAAAAAATATTTGAAAACTTTTTTTTTAATTTTCACAATTTCTGAATATTTGAAATGCACTTTAAATTTAAGTAAATTCTTTTTGTATTTTTCACATATCACTAGTGCTGCCCCCATGTTTTTCACAGATTTGAGTTTTGTATCTAGGACTTTTGGTGCCGGCAGCTTAATATATTTGATTTATTTCAAATTCCTTTTTATTACACACTGTTTTCAAGTGCAGCGTTAAACCATTTTTGGTTCTTTTTCGACCCTAATAGATAAAAGCAGCCAGCACAAAATGGACAAAATATAAAGAAATTATGGAAAACAGTGCAGCGCTACAATAATAAGACATATAACGCAATAAATCATACAAAACATGTCAAACATAAAATGTAAAATATGAATGTAAAGTGCTGATGGCAAGGTGCAAGTTTACAAAATCAAGAGCAAAACCAGTGATAAAAGCAAGGCACTGAAAAATAGGTGAGTTCAAGTGGGGCTAGTAGCCAAAAAACAAATAGCAAACAGTCCAACCTTGGAAGGGAGATATATTCAGGAGTAAGATAAAACAGCCAGAACCATAAACAGAACACCAGGGATGGTGTATCCTTCACCTGACGTAGTCCTTCACTGGTAATACTCTTACCGGACGTAGTGGACTCACATGCCAATCAAGCTCAGAAATCCAGAACATGGAACTTTATTAAAAAAGATAGCTCTGTCTTCTCCCACTGCCATCTTCTCCCGTTGCCATCTTCTCTCAGAGTCGTCTTGTCCTATGCCGCTGTCTTATTCCTCGTTGCTGTCCGCTCTTGTCCTGATTCTGTCTTCCTTCATTGTGACATCCCCGCTGTCTGACATCTCTTATGTAGCCATGGGGTGTGGCCATCTGCCAATGATACCCAGAGAGCCCGCCCCTTGTGACGTCACAAGGGGCAGGCTCTCCAGGTGACATCATCGGATGGGCAGAATAAGGCAGCGGGAGAAGCGGCTCGGGGAGAAGACGGCACCAGGAGAAGACAGAGCTTTTTTTTTTTTTTTTTTTAATGAAAGGACTTCTCAAAAACTGTCTTTTTTTTTTTTTACATTTGACTGCTTTTTTGGTGAATCGGTAGGGGTACGATGTACCCGATACCCATTCACAAAGGGGGAGCGGGATCTGGGGGCCCCCTTGTTAAGCCCCCCGCCTGCAGACCCCTTTCTACCAGCCAGGGTTGTCGGGGAAGATGCCCTTGTCCCCTTCAACATAGGAGCAAGGTGCTTTGGGGTGGGGGGGCGCACCCTGGTATGGTTCAGAAGAGGGGCACTCGCTCATCCCCTCCCTTTCCTGACCTGCCGGGCTGCATGCTTGAATAAGGGTCTGGTATTTTTTTGTTTTTTTTAATTGGCATGGGGGCGGCCCCCTAAAATCCATACCAGATCGAATGGGCCTGGTATAGACTGGGGGGGGGGGGGTTTGGGTTTTTTTGTGAATTTTTTTTAGCCGGAATTTCTTTTTTACATTCAGCTGTCAGCGGGGAAGCCCGCTGACAGCTGATCACTCATCCGTTGCTAAGGACGTGGGGGCCGGCTTCCCGACCTGCTCCTTAGCAACCAGCTATATACAGTGAATGTAAAAAAAAAAAAAAGACACAAATCGCACAACACAAATTGGGGCAAAATTGCGGTAAAAACGCAGTACTTTTGGAAGGGGTCCATTGAAGTCTATTACATGCAAAATGCTGCATTTTGCAGGAAAAAAGTCCCCGACTCTTTCCAAAAACAGAGGCACAAATATACATTGATGTGAACGTGTTCCATAGGAACCCATGTTAAAAAAAATCCTGGCTGTGTGGAGGGTTGGCATGACTTTTACATCGCAGAAGGAACAAGGATCCTGGCTTCAGAGTTGCTGGAATGCACGCCCTGTGTTCCAGCCAGACAGCTTCACTACAGTCTTCTTCCTGATCTGTGTGGATTGCCATTGGACTAGGCTGAATCACGTGACTACAGGATCGCCTAAGACAGAAGCTGCTGAGATGTCAGATCAGATCAGCTCCTCACTCTCTCTCAAGCTCTCTGCACGGACGTTGTGGTGTTCTGCACTGCCACCTGCTGCCCAAGCCTGGTACTGCGGCCAGAAGGTATTTTCCTTCATGTAATTGCTTCTGAATGCCTGGAAGAAGTTTTGCACTAGCACTTAGCATGATGTTAACCTGACTTTTATTACAGAATGCCAAATCAAGAGCCAACCCCTCTAAAAGACCAGCATATGCAAAGAAGGTATGGCGAATGCTCAATGTATATATCTTTTTTTTCCCCTTTTTTTCCTCTCATTCTCCTCCCTCGTGAGCTGTCTGGCTAATGGCAAATTTTTTGTAGTCCTTCCAGATCACAACATTCTACCAGTGACTTTGCCTCCTCTTCAAGACGTGGATCCAGATCAAGAAAAGGCATCATTCCAGTCACAATGTATACTATCTCTCCGCTTCTCCTTTGTTAAACTTCAGCCATCTCAGGAGCATGATGAGTCTGATCATTACTCACAGCCACAACCAATAATGTCATTAACCGCTTGCCGACCAGCAAGTACCGTTGTACTGCGGCAGAATGGCACAGGCAGCCGAACCGCCGTTATGTTACTATGGGCGCACGACCCCTCGGCGGCCGCGATGGTCAGATTCGACCCAGAACTGATCAATACCCAGGCCAATGAAATCTGGCCTGGACCTGGTGATCGCTCCTGGCGAATGAAATCCTGCCCCTGTCTGTGTAACTGTAAACACTGACAGGGGAAGTGATGTCATCGCTCCTCGTGTTGGTCTTTTCCGTTCCAGACTGAGGAGAGACAACATCTCAGAGTAAGCGCACAACACTACACTGACACCAGGTCACGTAGGCACACAATTCACCCCCCAAACAACCCCCATTTAACCCCTTCACCCCCTGTCACCGTGTCACCCACTGCAACATTCAGATTTTTTTTTTTATTGCTGTGTCTTTAGTGACACTATTTAGTGTTAGGGTAATTAGTCTTAGGCTCAGATAGGTCTAGGAACCCCCTCTAACCCCCCCAATAAAGGTTTAACCCCTTGATCACCCCCAGTCACCAGTGATCACTGTATAAGTGTCACGGGTGAAGCAGGTTAGTTAGATTTTTTTTATAGCGTCAGGGCACCCGCCGTATGTTACCCAATAAAGGTTTAACCCCCTGATCACCCGGTGGGTGATCAAAGTTAGGTTTTAGCGTCAGATAGGGTCTGCGTTGCCCCAGGCAGCGTCAGATCAGTGCCAGTAGCGCTAACACCCACGCACGCACCATACACCTCCCTTAGTAGTATAGTGTCTGAATAGATCAGTATCTGATCAGAACTATATTAGCGTCCCCAGCAGTTTAGGGTTCCCAAAAACGAAGTGTTAGTGGGATCAGCCCAGATACCTGCTAGCACCTGCGTCTAGCCCAGCCCACCCAAGTGCAGTATCAATCGATCTCTCTCACAAATACACATAACTGCAGCGTTCGCAGAGTCAGGCCTGATCCCTGCAAACGCTAACAGTTTTTTTGGTAGCATTTGAATCAGTCGCTGACAGTCAGGTGCTTTTTTTCTTGTGAGTCTCACTACTGTACCAGTAAATTTAGAGACCAAAATGTCAAATCGAAGGTACAGTAATGAAGAGGCCTACACGTTTCTGAGCATGACAGATAGTGAAGAGGGAGTCACTCATCTGTCAGATTCAGGCTCAGAATATGAACCTGTTGATAGCAGCGGCACCCTGACAGATGGCTCTGACGATGGAGTTTTGGTCTCTGCCAAGGTCAGGCGTACCAGACCCCGTTCTTCTGCTGTCACTGAGGTGCAAGAACCACAGGTCCCTTATTTGGAGCAGAGAGCCAGTACTAGCGCCGCTCATCCTTCTGGTGAACTAACAAGCAACAGCGGCCTAGTACATCCTGGTCGTACATCCAGCACTGCAGTAACACTTGGTGATGTGGCGAGTCCCATAAGTGCAGTTCAAGCTAGCGAGTTGTGGCAAGCACGAGTGTTGTCCCGCTGCCACCAAGAAGAAGACAAAGACAGGCCCGTCTAGCCCATAGTGCCCTTCCTGCTGCATTCGCCAATCCTAATTGGGAGCCCATCACTTCTGCAGCACCCGTACTTCCCCCATTCACTGGCCAACCCGAAATTTAGGTGGAAACAGTTGATTTTACGTCACTTGAATTTTATTCGCTGTTTTTCAAAGAAGATCTCTATAGATCTATTGTGGACCAAAGCAATTTATATGCTGGTCAATTCATCGCCGATAATCCCCAGCTGACCCTTACCAGCGATTTTAAAACCAATTACGGTTTCCGAATTTAAGACCTTCCTGGGCCTATCCCTCCTCAAGGTCATTACTAAAAAGAGTGAGTTGCGGTCATATTGGTCCACTGACCCAATTCACCATATGCCCGTGTTCTCTGCCTCCATGACCAGGACACGATACGAGCAGATCTTGCAGTTTATGCATTTCATTGATAATGAACTCTGTCGTCCTTGGGGTGACCCTGAATTTAATCGGCTCTACAAAATTCGGCTTCTCGTAAACCATTTCAACCAACATTTTGCAGCCTTGTTTACTCCCAATCAAGTTGTCTGCGTTGATGAGTCACTGATTAAGTTTTCTGGCCACTTGTCATTCAAACAGTATCTTCCCAGCAAGCATGCCAGATATGGGGTCAAGATGTATAAGCTCTGTGACAGGGCCACAGGCTATACATATAGTTTTATGGTTTACGAGGGAAGAGATAGTTACGTAGAGCCGGAGAACTGCCCAGACTACATAGGGAGCGCTGGTAAGATTGTGTGGGACTTGGTGTCACCCTTATTCGAAAAGGGGCACCACTTGTATGAGGACCAGTATTACACAAGCGTGCCACTTTTTAGTCACTTGTTTGATGACCAAATTGGCGCATGTGGCACCGTGCAATCTAATCGCCGGGGCTTACCCCAGCGGATTGTAGATTCCTATCTTAGGCTGGGGGAGAGAGCCTGCTTGAGATGTAATAATTTGCTCGCTGTGAAGTGGAGGGATAATAGGAATGTTTTCATTCTGTCCTTCCTTCACGCAGACACGACGGTCCAAATTCCTACGGTGACTGGTGTTGTGGAGAAACCCCTCTGTGTCCACGAATATAACCTTAACATGGGAGGAGTGGACCTCAACGACCAGTTGTTGGCGCCGTACCTAATTGCCCGTAAGGCCAGATGCTGGTACAAAAAAGTGTCTGTATATTTATTCCAATTGGCTCTGCTGAATGCTTTTGTGCTAAACAAAGCTGCAGGATGAACTGGATCCTTCCTCAAATTCCAGGAAGAGATTATCACAGCCCTTCTGTTTCCAGACGGTGCTGTGGCCCAACTTCCCAACGCAAATGCAGTAAGCCGGCTGCATGAGATGCATTTTCCGCATTTCCTCTCTGGTACCCCTACCCAATGAAACCCCCAAAGCAGGTGTCATGTCTGTAGAGAGCGGATATAGGCGTCCCTCCTGTCCTAACCAACCTGGTCTTTGCATTGGTGACTGTTTCAAACGCTACCACACACTAGTTGAGTATTAACGTAGGGTACAGCACCACACAGTCCTAGGCACACGTACACAGGGTCTCGGGGTCTTGAAAGATGTGATGGCCATCACATTTTGAGACCCCCCAATCTGCAACGTTCAGTTTACAATTTTTATTTAAAGTGAAAAAAAAAACACAAAAAAAGACAAAAAAAAATATAGAATAAAAAATCCAAAAATAGTTGTGGTTGTATTTTTCTTCTCTCTCTCTATTGTTCTTTCTCTTATGTTCGCTCTCTACTGTCCGCTCTACTGTTCGCTCACTATTGTTCTATATCTAACGTTCTCTCTTTTATTTTTACTGTTTTATTGTATTTGCTTTGCAGGTATGGTATATTATACTGTAATGTTTGTTTTATTGTTAACCATCATTTGCTTAGCAGGTACGCCATTCAGCTGCAGCACGGGTTTATTTATCTTGACAGCAACAGCGTTTGCTCCCATGATACATAAAGCCATGACTCCTGCGCTGTCAGAGGTGATTTCACCACCACAGTTAAAAAAAAAAATTGCTTATATGCCAAAGCATGAGGGCAGGGGTGGAGGAGCGATTGGCCCCTTACATTAGGGGCGGATTGCCCCCATGCTTCGGCATATATTTTTTTAGGCACCGATTGCAATGTTTTATTTTTACTATGTTTTATTGTATTTGCTTTGCAGGTATGGTAAGTCTTATGCCCTGTACACACAATAGGATTTTCCGACAACAAAACCGTGGATGTTGGCTCAAACTTGTCTTGCATACAAACGGTCACACAAATGTTGTCGGAAATTCAAAACGTCAAGAATGCAGTGACGTACAACACATACGACGAGCCGAGAAAAACGAAGTTCAATAGCCAGTGCGGCTCTTCTACTTGATTCCGAACATGTGTGGACTTTTGTGCGTCGGACTTATGTACACACGATCGGAATTCCCGTCAACAAGTTTTGTTGTCAGAAAATTTGAGAACCTGCTAGTAGAGAAAAGAAATAGCAAGACATATCTGGTAAAAAAAAATCTACATGCACTTTGCTTGTGTTGCAGCAGGTGTGTCAAGCAATTCTGTTCTTTGGCCAAAATTATAATCATGGCAGATGAGGCAGAAGAGCACTTATGATTTCTGAAGTGGCAAAAGCTTCTGGAATAGGTCAGACAGGGTGGCTGTGTGTAGTCAAGTGGCTACAGTGTGTCTCTATTAGGGATTAGACGAACACCCCCCCGGTTCAGTACGCAGCATAACATGCAAACAGGCAAAAAATTTGTGCGAACACCGTTAAAGTCTATGGGATGCGAAAGTGAAAAATCAAAAGTGCTAATTTTAAAGGTTTATATGCAAGTTATTGCCATAAAAAGTGTTTGGGACCCGGATCCTGCCCCAGGGGAAAAAAAGTTTGAAAATGTGAATGTGAAACAATAAAAAAGAAATATTCCTTTAAATATCTTGCCTGGAGGTCTCCTTAGTCTGCCTGTAAAGTAGTGCATGTTTCCCATGTTTATAACAGCAATGACATTTCTAAAGGAAAAAAAATGGCATTTAAAACTGTTTGCGGCTTTAAAGTATTGTCGGATCCCGACAAATAGATAAAAATCACTGAAAAAAACGGTGTGCCCCCCCCCCCCCCCTTCCATTACCAGGTCCTTTGGGTCTGGTATGAATAATATACAAAAAAATAAATACCAAAAAAAAATGGTGTGGGGGTCCCGTAGGCACTATATATACTCTGAACAGCAGTATATATGCAATACAGCCTGCCCTATATACTCTGCAGAAAAATTGGGCCTTAAGTGGTGTTGGTGCCAGAACATTGTAACCCCTCACAGTTATTCTTGTTGGGCACAGGAACGGCCCTGTTGTGAAATATTATATCAAAAATTGTAATTACATGCCCCTGTTAAACGGGGTTAGAAAAATTGGGCCTTTGGTTTTGGTGGTGCCAGAACACTGTAAGCCCTCACAGTTACCCTTTTTGGGCGCAGGAACGGGCCCTGCTGTGAAATATTATCTCAACAATTGTAATTACATGCCCCTGTTAAACAGGGGCAGAAAAATTGGGCCTTGGGTGGTGGTGCCGCCACACTGTAACCCCCCCACAGATGCATTTGTTGAGTGCAGGAACAGGCCCTGCTGTGAAATATTATCTAAAAAATTGTAATTACATGCCCCTGTTAAACAGGGTTAGAAAAATTCGGCCTTGGGTGGTGTTGGCGCCAGAACACTGTAAGCCCTCACAGTTACCCTTGTTGGGCGTAGGAATGGGCCCTGCTGTGAAATATTATATCAGTAATTGTAAGTACATGCCCCTGTTAAACAGGGGCACAACAATTGGGCTTTGGGTGGTGGTGCCCTAAACCAAAAATATTGTTGGAAGCTAGCATCATCACGATTGAGGAGGAAAAGGATAGGCAGCCTTCAAGGGATCCCAGATTCATAGTAAATTCAGTTACATAAGCATCAGGTGCTTGATAGCTGCTGATCCAAGACTGATTCATTTTTATGAATGTGAGCCTATCAACGGAGTCTGTGGACAGGCGCACTCTTTGATTCGTTACAAAGCCATTGCAAACCCTCCAGGACAGGCCAGTAACTTGATTGCATATTGAGCAAGTTCTGGCCAGTGGTCCATCCTCAAGACCCAGTAACCCAGTGGATGCGCTTTTGGAAAGTTTTCCAAGTCTGCTCTTGCCCCTCGATATTCCTGCACCATATAATGCAGACGCTGGTGATGGTTGCTTGAACCAATCAGACCTTGGTGCTGAGGACTAAAAAATTGTTTAAAGGCATCGGTCAGCCGGCCACCTTCTCCACCGCTCTTCAGTTGACTGAGCGAAGCCTCAGTAACATGTTGTCCAGCACCAGGAAATGGTAACCTCCCAGGTTCTGGAAATGTAATACACAAATCTTTCTTCAAAGGCCTCCTGGAGATGTTTCATCCTCTGCGAAGGCAGGATGAGTTCTGCAACTGTACCCTTGTAACGTGGATTAAGAAGGGTTGCCAGCCAGTAATGATCCCTCTCCTTGATACCACGAATCCTAGGGTCCTTTCGTAGGCTTTGGAGAATCAGGAAGGCCATGCAGCGTAAGTTTGCAGAAGCATTCAATTCTGAGTCCTCTCAGTCACTAAGAATCACATTATCCATAACTACCTCCTCCCAGCCATGTACAACTGCCTGGGTTTCTGGGGACTGAAAAACCATCCCTTGAAGACTGCTGCTGAATGTTATCCTCTTCATCCATGCTGACACAATCCTCCTCTTCTTCCAGTGTGTTTGGAAGTCCTCCTCTTCCTCTCGCTGTTCTGTCTCAAGTGCCCTGTCTATGATTCCACAAAGCGTGTGCTCCAGCAGGAAGACTAAAGGGACAGTGTCACTGATGCATGCATTGTCACTGCTCGCTATCCTTGTGGCCTCCTCAAATGGTAACAGAACAGTGCATGCATTCTTGATCAGTAGCCACTGGCATGGCGAAAATACTCGCACAGATACTAATCAATGGCCCTCTGCTGTGTGTGCAGGTGCAGAAGCATTGCCGACGTTGAGTTCCACCTGGTGGGCATGTCACAAATGAGGCGGTTGGGGCCATTGTCACATACAACTATTCCTGGCTGAAGATGGCGTGGCATCAACCACCTAAATCTCTGCCCCAGTGTGGCTCCTGTCCCCTAGGTAGACCAACTCAAGCACTGCATGGCATCTTTCAGCCTGACTGCTGGCGCAGCCCCTTGAACGCTTATGGAGTACTGCTGGTTCAGAGGACAAATCTGCAGAAGAGGCCATAGAGGAATAAGAAGAGGAGGGGGTGGAGGAGAGAGCTGTGGCAGAATCACCACTAGCATTTTGGAGGCGTGGTGGCAGAACAAGCTCCAACAACACTGAACCCTGTCCTGCATCCTTCCCAGCTGCCAGCTAAGTTACCCAGTGTGTCGTTAAGGAAAAGAACCATCCCTGCCCATGCCTGTTGGACCACGATTCAGCGGTAATATGAATAGCAGAATATCTGCGCTAAACCCAAGAAAAAATGAATAAAAAAATCGTGCTGCAACTAAAAGCCTGAATATTCAGCTAGTAAATACGCATAACAGATAAACTGAGTAACCAAAAAAAAAAAATGAAAAAACTCTCTGGATATATAAAAATGCAAACGTGCTATAATCATGCAAGTGCAATATTATTTACTAAAGTCCATAAAGTGCTTCAATCGGTGCAAATGACAATAACGGACTTTTCGGGAGAGCAATCAATTGTTCATCAAACAACAAAGCAATCAGCGCCACTTACAAGATTTGATGGATCTCAAATTATAGAGATCAAAACGGGCACACACAGAAGGGATTACCTAGCCAAAAAAAACATATTCACAGGCTTATTTCTTTCCTCCTATAGCGGACTCTCCACTGATACAATATTCCTCACGGATAAGGCAGAAAACCCTTTCTCCAGGCAGACTTCAAACATGGGATATTTTATAAAATGAAAAGAAGAGGCTTTGAGGTGCAGTACTCCATTTAAAAGGTTTTATTTCCCAGACCCCAGGTCACAGGGATCTGGGATCTCCGAGGACAGGGGGGGGCGGGTCGTACACCACAGCAACACAGAAAGAAAGGAAATAATGGCACAGCCAGATCCCAAACTAATGTACCGAGGAATTACTATCAACAGCCTCTGAATAATAACTTTAGAAATCAAGGTAGGTTTCCACATACAGGATTCAATAGGGGAAATAGACAACCCCACGTACCTTATAACAATTGTTACGCCAATCCGTATCCCTATCCGCAAGGTAGACAACCCTATATGGATCACAATGGCAGATATGATGATCCTTCTCAAAGAAGACCATCAGGGGGAGGGTATTATGAAGGTCCCCCCAATTACCCCAGAGTCCCTAGGAGATACGATATCCCTGTGGGAAACCGATTTGGATCGCTACAGGAATATTGTGACGAAACTGAGGATGAGGGAGAATATTCTACTTTGGGATATGGACTGGACTTTCTCGGGACACTTAGGTGCATTCCAATGAGGGACCACCAGGAGCAGCCCCCTTAAGGAAAAAAACAGATAATGTTTTAGGAAAAGGACAGAACAAAAAAGGAAGACTAAGAGAGGATGCAGGGGAGGGAAGCGGAGCCATCCCCAAAATAAGAAAGGTAACATGTCAGGGAATTTTTTTATTGAAGTGGAGAGGAATTAGCCGAATCTGAAAAAATAACACTGAACCAAGGTTTAAAATATGCCCCAAAAAAATCTTTGAACAAATTTCAGATTTCAAAAAATATGCTAGGAAGTTGAGCATAAAGCGACATTAACCCTATTAATAGGGATCTTAATCACTACTAGGGATGAGCTTCGTGTTCGAGTCGAACCCATGTTCGACTCGAACATCGGCTGTTCGACCGTCCGTCGAATTGCGAACGATATGGGCCGTTCGCGCCAAATTCGTGTGGCGCGTCACGGCCCATAATTCACTGCGGCATCGCAGTGCATTGCTGGCTGATGATTGGCCAAGCATGCACTATGACCCGCATGCTTGGCCAATCACAGCGCCGTCAGTAGAGAGAGCTGTAATTGGCCAAAGCCAGGGTGGCTTTGGCCAATTATGGCTCAGGGATTTAGTACACACCCCACACTATATAAGGCCGCCTGCACGGCGGCCCTGTGTAGTGTGTGTTCCGGTGTGCTGAGCGATAGAGAGAGAGAGAGACAGTGTCATTTGATTTGAGTTAGATAGATTAGGCAGAACAGTCAGTCAGTTAGCTGCACTTACAGTGTATTGTGTATATATATGCATCCCAGGTGTTGCATATATATATATACACTGTATTCAGTTTAGCTAGATCCGTTCCTGTTATCTTCTATCTAGACTATTTACATTCAGTGCAGTGTGTCCTGCTCACAGTGTTCAGCTAGATCCGTTCCTGCTATTTACATTCAGTACAGTGCTTCCTGCTCACAGTGTTCAGCTAGATCCGTTCCTGCTATTTACATTCAGTGCAGTGCGTGCTGCTCACAGTGTTCAGCTAGATCCGTTCCTGCTATTTACATTCAGTGCAGTGCGTCCTGCTCACAGTGTTCAGCTAGATCCGTTCCTGCTATTTACATTCAGTGCAGTGCGTCCTGCTCACAGTGTTCAGCTAGATCCGTTCCTGGTATTTACATTTAGTGCAGTGCGTCCTGCTCACAGTGTTCAGCTAGATCCGTTCCTGCTATTTACATTCAGTGCAGTGCGTCCTGCTCACAGTGTTCAGCTAGATCCGTTCCTGCTATTTACATTCAGTGCAGTGCGTGCTGCTCACAGTGTTCAGCTAGATCCGTTCCTGCTATTTACATTCAGTGCAGTGCGTCCTGCTCACAGTGTTCAGCTAGATCCGTTCCTGCTATTTACATTCAGTGCAGTGCGTCCTGCTCACAGTGTTTAGCTACATCCGTTCCTGCTGTTTACATTCAGTGCAGTGCGTCCTGCTCACAGTGTTCAGCTAGATCCGTTCCTGCTATTTACATTCAGTGCAGTGCGTCCTGCTCACAGTGTTCAGCTAGATCCGTTCCTGCTATTTACATTCAGTGCAGTGCGTGCTGCTCACAGTGTTCAGCTAGATCCGTTCCTGCTATTTACATTCAGTGCAGTGCGTGCTGCTCACAGTGTTTAGCTACATCCGTTCCTGCTGTTTACATTCAGTGCAGTGCGTCCTGCTCACAGTGTTCAGCTAGATCCGTTCCTGCTATTTACATTCAGTGCAGTGCGTCCTGCTCACAGTGTTCAGCTAGATCCGTTCCTGCTATTTACATTCAGTGCAGTGCGTCCTGCTCACAGTGTTCAGCTAGATCCGTTCCTGCTATATACATTTAGTGCAGTACGTCCTGCTCAGTGTTCAGCTAGATCCGTTCCTGTTATCTTCCTACTGACAGGCAGGCTTGTCTGGTTACAGTATATAAAGCTACCTGAAGAAAATTACAGGTGTTCTATCCCAGCTTAGTGCAGCTACAGGCCATTAGTATGTCTGGAAGGCCAAGAAGGAGAGGCAGACAGTCACAAGCCAATAAGAGAGGGCAAGCAGGCTCTGTGTCTAGTGCTGGTCGTGGAGACGGTGCATCCTCATCAGCACGTGGCCATGGGACACGCTTGGCCTTTTTTTCGGCAGCTGGCCGTGTTGAGCCGCAACATGCGGAAGACTTGGTCGAGTGGATGACCAAGCCGTCCTCATCCTCCTCATCCTCTCTCACCCATGCCCAGGGTGCTTTGTCATCAGTGACTCCTTCCCTAGCCCCACCATGTCCTCCTGAGGATTCCCTCGAACTGTTTGACCACAGTGTTGGGTACATGCTCCAGGAGGATGCCCAGCGTTTGGAAGGCTCTGATGATGATACTGAGCTCAATGAAGGCAGTAACATGAGCACGGACAGAGGGGGTGCCCAAGAAGGACAGCAATCTGGCAGTCATGCTCCCCCTGCTGCAGCATACTGCCAGGTTTGCTCCAGTGATGAGGAGGGAGGGGATGATGAGGTCACTGACTCAACGTGGGTGCCTGATAGGAGAGAGGAGGAGGAGGAGGAGGAGGAGGAGGAGGAGGTGGCACATCACCAACTAGGCAGGATGCCCTCCAGGGGCCAGCCTAAGGGCAGCACATTGACTGCATCACACCCCAAAGCTCCACATGTGCAGGGCGCTGCAGTCTCTGCGCGTTATTCAAAAAGTTCTTTGGTGTGGGCCTTTTTTGAGACGAGTGCATCAGATCGCACCGCTGCTATTTGCAATATATGTCTCAAGCGTATCTCGCGTGGCCAAAACATCTCCCGCTTGGGTACCACATGCTTGACCAGACATATGTTGACCTGCCATGCAGTTCGTTGGCAAGCGTATCTAAAAGACCCACACCAAAGAACAAAGACGATCTCTCCTTGCTCCTCATCAGCTGAGATTTCCAACCCCACTAGACCTTCAGTCCTCTCTGCGACCTGCAGTGAGAGGAATGAAGGTGTAGAATTAGGTGTGTCACAGCCAAGTACTTATGGGCAATCTGCTTTTGGTACACCGACGTCAGATTGTACCAGGCAAATTTCCCTGCCCCAGCTGCTGCACCGCCGAAAGAAGTTTGCTCCCAGCCATCCACATGCCCAGCGGTTGAATGCTAGCTTGGCAAAATTGCTAGCACTTCAACTGCTGCCTTTTCAGTTGGTAGACTCTGCCCCCTTCCGTGAGTTTGTGGAATGTGCGGTTCCTCAGTGGCAGGTACCCAAACGCCACTTTTTCTCACGGAAGGCGATTCCGGCTCTCTACCGGCATGTGGAAGGCAATGTCCATGCCTCGCTGGACAGGGCGGTCAGCGGTAAGGTGCATATTACCGCTGACTCATGGTCCAGCAGGCATGGACAGGGACGTTACTTAAGTTTCACGGCGCATTGGGTGACTCTGCTGGCAGCTGGGAAGGATGCAGGACAAGGTGCAGTAGTGTTGGAGGTTGTTCCGCCACCACGCCTCCAAAATGCTGATTGTGACACACCTCTCTCCTCCACCCCCTCCTCTTCTTCTTCCTCCATGGCCTCTTCCTCGGAACCAGCGGTGCTCCGTAGGCGTTCAAGGGGCTACGCAAGTACGCAGGCCAAAAGATGCCATGCGGTGCTTGAGCTGGTGTGCTTGGGGGACAGGAGCCACACTGGGGCAGAGGTTCTGTCAGCTCTGCAGGGGCAGGTTCAGAGGTGGTTGACGCCACGCCAACTTAAGGCAGGAATGGTGGTTTGCGACAATGGCACCAACCTCCTCTCTGCCCTCCGACAGGGACAACTGACCCATGTGCCCTGTTTGGCTCACGTCCTTAACTTGGTGGTGCAGCGGTTCTTGGGCAGGTACCCGGGCTTACAGGATGTCCTGAGGCAGGCCAGGAAAGTCTGTGTGCATTTCCGCCGGTCATATAATGCCAGTGCTCGGCTGACGGACCTCCAAAAGGAGTTTAACCTGCCCAAGAACCGCCTAATCTGTGACATGCCCACCAGGTGGAACTCGACGTTGGCCATGCTGCAGCGGCTGCACACGCAGCAGAGGGCCATCAATGAGTACCTGTGCGACTATGGCACCAGGACAGGGTCAGGGGACCTTGGTTTTTTTTCCCCACGCCAGTGGGCCATGATCAGGGATGCATGCACTGTCCTGTCACCATTCGAGGAGGCCACGAGGATGGTGAGCACTGACAGTGCATGCATCAGTGACACTGTCCCCCTTGTCCACCTGTTGGAGCACACGCTGCGTGGAATAATGGACAGGGCACTTGAGGCAGAACAGAGGCAGGAAGAGGAGGACTTCCTTAGCTCTCAAGGCCCCCTTTATCCAGACAGTGTTCCTGCGTGCCCGCCGATCACACAGGAAGAGGACGAGGAGGAGGAGGAGGAGGAGGAGGAAGATTGTGTCAGTATGGAGGTGGAGCCTGGCACTCAGCATCAGCAGTCTTTAAGGGATCAGTCCCAAGGAACACATGGACTTGTACGTGGCTGGGAGGAGGTGGCTGCGGACGTTGTTGTCCTTAGTGACCCAGAGGACTCCGGACCGAATGCCTCAGCAAACCTACGCTGCATGGCCTCCCTGATCCTGCAAAGCCTGCGTAAGGATCCTCGTATTCGTGGTATCAAGGAGAAGGACCAATACTGGCTGGCAACCCTCCTTGATCCACGTTACAAGGGTAAGGTTGCGGACCTTATCTTGCCATCGCAGAGGGAGCAGAGGATGAAACATCTTCGGGAGGCCTTGCAGAAAGGTCTGTGCAACGCGTTCCCAGAGACTGGGAGGTTACAAACTCCTGTTTCTGGACAACGTGTTGCTGAGGCTTCGGTCAGTCAAAGAAGGAGCGGTGGAGAAGGTGGCCGTCTGACCGATGCGTTCAGACAATTTTTTGGTCCGCAGCCCCAAGGTATGATCGGTTCCAGCAACCATCGCCAGCGTCTGTTTTACATGGTGCAGGAATACCTAGGGGCAAGATCAGACTTGGACACCTTTCCCACCGAAAATCCTCTGGGTTACTGGGTCTTGAGGATGGATCACTGGCCAGAGCTTGCACAGTATGCAATTGAGCTACTGGCCTGTCCTGCATCCAGCGTTCTTTCGGAACGCACATTCAGTGCTGCTGGAGGCGTGGTAACCGATCACAGGGTGCGTCTGTCCACCGACTCGGTCGATCGGCTGACCTTCATAAAAATGAATCAGTCTTGGATCACCACCAGCTACCAAGCACCTGATGCAGATGTAACCGAATAATTTTTTTTGAAATCTCAGATCCCTTCAAAGACTGCCTATGCTGATGCTGAGTGACTATCCCTGAGTAATTATCCTCTTCCTCCTCAATCATCACGCTGATAGCTTGTAAGAACATTTTTGGTTCTGGGCGCCACCACCAGTGCCTAAGGCACAATTTTTCAGCCCCTGTTTAACAGGGGCGTGTAATTACAATTTTTGATGTAATACTTTGCAGCAGGGCTCGTTCCTGCATTCCAACTAGAGTGTCTGTGAGGGGTTGCAGTGTTGTGGCACCAGCACCAGTGCCTAAGACCCAATTTTTCAGCCCCTGTCTAACAGGGGCGTGTAATTACAATTTTTGATGCAATACTTTGCAGCAGGGCTTGTTCCTGCATTCCAACTAGAGTGTCTGTGAGGGGTTGCAGTGTTGTGGCACCAGCACCAGTGCCTAAGACCCAATTTTTCAGCCCCTGTCTAACAGGGGCGTGTAATTACAATTTTTGATGCAATACTTTGCAGCAGGGCTTGTTCCTGCGTTTCAACTAGAGTGTCTGTGAGGGGTTGCAGTGTTGTGGCACCAGCACCAGTGCCTAAGACCCAATTTTTCAGCCCCTGTCTAACAGGGGCGTGTAATTACAATTTTTGATGCAATACTTTGCAGCAGGGCTTGTTCCTGCATTCCAACTAGAGTGTCTGTGAGGGGTTGCAGTGTTGTGGCACCAGCACCAGTGCCTAAGACCCAATTTTTCAGCCCCTGTCTAACAGGGGCGTGTAATTACAATTTTTGATGCAATACTTTGCAGCAGGGCTTGTTCCTGCATTCCAACTAGAGTGTCTGTGAGGGGTTGCAGTGTTGTGGCACCAGCACCAGTGCCTAAGACCCAATTTTTCAGCCCCTGTCTAACAGGGGCGTGTAATTACAATTTTTGATGCAATACTTTGCAGCAGGGCTTGTTCCTGCGTTTCAACTAGAGTGTCTGTGAGGGGTTGCAGTGTTGTGGCACCAGCACCAGTGCCTAAGACCCAATTTTTCAGCCCCTGTCTAACAGGGGCGTGTAATTACAATTTTTGATGCAATACTTTGCAGCAGGGCTTGTTCCTGCATTCCAACTAGAGTGTCTGTGAGGGGTTGCAGTGTTGTGGCACCAGCACCAGTGCCTAAGACCCAATTTTTCAGCCCCTGTCTAACAGGGGCGTGTAATTACAATTTTTGATGCAATACTTTGCAGCAGGGCTTGTTCCTGCGTTTCAACTAGAGTGTCTGTGAGGGGTTGCAGTGTTGTGGCACCAGCACCAGTGCCTAAGGCCTAATTTTTCAGCTCCTGTTCAACAGGGGCATGTAATTACAATTCTTGATCTAATATTTCACAGCAGGGCCCTGTGAGGGCTTACAGTGTTTTGGCCACAGCAACACCTAAGGCCCAAATTTCTGCTGAGTATATAGGGCAGGACCCTACTTTCAAACATCTAACTTACAAACGACTCCTACTTGCAAACGGAAGGAGACAACAGGAAGTGAGATGAAATCTACCCCTAAGGAAGGGAAATTCTCTCCTGTAAGAGTTAATATGGGAAAACAATTTTTCCTTTCCACTGATGCTTTCCAATCCTTGTTCCACAAAAAAACACAAATTTTCAAAAAACATTTTTCATTGGGACAAAAAAGTGAGGTGAAATCTTCTGAAGAGGAGGAAAGACGCAAAACAAATGTCACAGGGGTGATAACCCTTCCCTATGTTTTCCAAAAAGCTTAGAAAAGATTTTTTGGCTGGAGCTAAACACATTAAAAATGTTCAAAATTACAAACAGATTCTACTTAACAACAAACCTACAGTCCCTGTCTTGTTTGCACCGCCTGTATACTGCTGTTCAGAGTATATAGGGACCTTTCCTTATTTTAATTTGGGTGCGGGGTTCCCCTTAATATCCATACAAGACCCAAAGGGCCTGGTAATGGACTGGGGGGTACCCATGCCGTTTGTCTCACTGATTTTCATCCATATTGCCATGACCCGACATGACATTAAACCCGCAAGCAGTTTTAAATGAGATTTTTTCCTTTAAAAATGACATTTGGTGCAGGGACTGTTCTAAACATGGGAAACACGCGTCACTTTACAGGCATACTATAGACACCCCCCAGGTACGATATTTAAAGGAATATTTCACTTTTTTTTTTTTACTTTAAGCATCATTAAAATCACTGCTCCCGAAAAAACGGCCGTTTTTAAAAGTTTTTTTTGCATTGATACATGTCCCCTGGGGTAGGACCCGGGTCCCCAAACCCTTTTTAGGACAATACCATGCAAATTAGCCTTTAAAATGAGCACTTTTGATTTCGAACGTTCGAGTCCCATAGACGTCAATGGGGTTCTAACGTTCGTGCGAACTTGCGGTCCGTTCGCGGGTTCTGGTGCGAACCGAACCGGGGGGTGTTCGGCTCATCCCTAATCACTACACAGGAGGTAATACTAGGAGGGACAGGTCTGAGGAATGCATCCCTGCTCAATCCACCTGGGAAACCTGCTCCTAGCATAACAGTTTTTAAGGAATTGGTATTACGGGATCTACAACAGGTGCAATTTAAAATGGAACATCAGAAGGATATAAATGAGGGTATAGCGTCATGTGAGAGAAAAAACCTAATTATACGCCCAGCCGACAAAGGGGGGGGGGGCTACTAAAGAAACAGGATTATTTGGATGAGATGGAGCATTTATTATCTGATAGAGATACATATACTATCTTAAAGAAGGATCGGATTAGTGCATATAGGAGATTACTTAATGGTATAATTTAGGAGGGATATAGGAAGGGAATTATCAACAAAAAAGAGCTGGAATTTTTAATACCATTGGCTCCCCGAATACCTAATTATTTATTATATACCTAAAGTGCATAAAAATCCTGCTCACCCACCGGGTCATCCCTTAGTGAGTGGCACAGATTCCCTTACCTCATGAATAGGGAAGTTTATAGACCAATTTCTTCAGCCCTTAGTGACCAAAACCCCAGCCTTTCTAAAAGATTCTATGCAAATTATCAATTAAATTTCTCAACGTGGTGGTGCTTGCCGCTGGGACCCACTGACCTACACATACTCTCAGATGTGGTGAGTTTTAAGTGTTACTACCTTTGCAAACTTGTCTATACTACTAATCTGTAACCCAGATCATTACACTCACTATGATCACCTGTCTCTCTATCTTTATGCAGACTGGAAGCTACAAGTCTTACTTTGTTTTTGCTGGCCGACCATATACTGAGTGGAGTAGATACTCCTATCAGTGGGAGTTCTTGCAACCATTGTGGGTCTGTCCAGCCCTCGCCTTTCCTCACCTTGGCTTTCCATCTCAGCCACATATCCTTAGTTTCGCACCACAAGTCAACACCTGTACAGGCATTTTCCACACTGCCATCCCCCTCTGTCCTGGGTAGTGAACAGCTCAGCCATGTGAGTATACGGTCTTCTTTTTTACCATGTTTATTATGTTCAATTCCTGTTTAAAAACGATCTCCATGCGATTATACTATTGTATTAATGCCTAAATATGTTTACATCATAGAACATGTATGCTCTTGATGACAAAAAGCCTATGAAGAAAGACATTTAAGTCTGAAAAATGTCAGGCGTCATCCATAACAGCTGCGTGTATTAACTCCTCAGTAATTAAGAGGACAATTACTATTATGTATACAATTTTGTACTGACATTGAATTTAATGTTTCTATTGATAATTACTTTCTCAATAAAATGTATTAATTTAAATACTTTTCTGGTCTGTCCTCACAATCCTGAGGGGTTATGCTATGCCTTATGCACTAGGCTTTTTTCTTGTTTGTCTGCTGGATTGGCCAGACCAGGCCATACACACCGTGCCATTCTATAAATCCTCAATCAGGGCTGGCTGGATGGCGTGCTGATGGAAGAGGAGGAGAAGCCACGGCAAGCAGGGCGATGGTGAGCCTCTCTACACCCGCCTGCTGGCTGGACTGACTACCGTACTGGTAGAGGAGGATGGAAAGGTCGCGGTCCGCAGACGACTTTCAAGCCACTGTCCTCCAAACACACACTTGGACGGTGTGCGGCTACCTCAGGTGTATGGGATGTGGTAGATGAGGGCCACCCAGTTCCAAATCAAATAGCCGGGAGGAGCCAAGAGAAGAGAGCCAATGCCGGAGTGGGCTCATGTTGATGGCGTCGCAAGCTGGCTAAGACTGCAGGCGGAAGAAGCTCGGGGACCAGCATGACACGCAAGCCGTACTGTTGCTGTGACTACACGCGTTGTACGCATATGCTTTGTCAAAAGACCCTTTCAATGGCACCCCAATTGTGCCACAGTTTTAGCGCGATTGTTACCTGACAAATCACGGCAAAATTGTGCAAAACAGAATCTTGGGATGCCTGTCGCCCAAAAGAAGTTCTGGAACTTCTTTTGGGCGACAGGCGTCCCACGATTCTGTTTGCGCGATGTTGCTGCGATTTGTTGGGCGGCAAAATTACGCCGCAATTGGGGTGCCATTGAAAGTAACGGGATTGCAAGCACATCCCGCGATTTGCAGCAAATAAGGAAACTCAGGCAGAATCGTGGTGATTCAGCCCACAATCTGGAATGCCAAGGTGTGAATGGAGCCTAAGAATCTAAAAAAATGGAGTGCAAGCCATGGAACTCTCTGGGTTGAGAGCCTTGAGCTCATTCAGAATCAATGTGTCAGTATCACCTCTGAAGATGTATCCCCAAACCCTGGGCCTCTGTACTTAACGCACCCATTACCCCGCACCCTCTGGCAGCAGCCACAATCCACACAATTTAGTTCCCATTTCTCTTCTCCCCAAGACCAGACTCCCTTTCTCTTGCGCCCTTTGGAATCTCCAGTCTGTCTGAACAAATTCACCTCTCTCCATGACCTCTTTATCGTTAACTCAATTAATCTATTCGCCATTACCGGAACCTGGCTTCATGAATCCGACACTGCGTCTTTTGCTGCCCTATCCCATGGTGGTCTACTCTACACTCACTCCCCAGATCCAGTGGATGTAAGGGAGGGGGTGTCGGAATTCTTCTAGCCCCACATAGTGCCTTTCAGGTACTTCACCCACCTCCCTCTCTGTCACTCGCCTCTTTCGAAGCACACTGCATTCGTCTTTTCTCCCCAGTTTCTCTAAGGATAGCTGTGATCTACAGGCCCCCTGGACCGATATCAACCTTTCTTGATGACTTCTCTGCCTTGCTACCCTACTTTCTTTCTTTGGAAATCCCCACAATCATTCTGGGTGACTTCAACTTCCCTAATAATACTAACACTCCTGCCACTTCCAAACTTTTCAGGTTAACCTCCTCCTTTGACCCGAAGCAATGGATACATGCGCCTACTCACTCTGAAGGAAATACCCTTGACTTTGTTTTCTCCCACCTATGCACTCCATGGGACTCTCCAACTATTCATTCCCTCTCTCTGATCACTACCTTATTAGTTTCACTCTCTCCCTCTCTTCCACCTCCTCTCCCTCCAACCGCTTAAAAGTTGTCCGCAGTTTTTATCCTTCTGGGCACCAAAATCTCAATAGCCTCTTGTTGGAAAAAATGCAGGGTCCCTTTCGCAGCGGTGAAGCATTAGGATTATGGCACAAGAGAAGATAGTTAGCATTATACAAGGCAAAGCCCGTATTTTCGAACTAACTTGGGAACCTTGGGCCACTTTTTGCCATATTTCCTTATGTCCTGGCGTACGATTATCAGGGCAACAGGCTCTCTGAGTGACTCCACTGATACACCTCCTCTAGTGTGATTCTTTTCTCACCCCTTCTCCTTCTCCCAGCCTTCATTCCCCCTCCTTTTAATCCCTCAGATTATCGGATTAATGTCTCTGAAGGTAGTTTGACACTTACCTATTTATACTACCCTTCAGGTAATGCCTTAATACTCCCTGGGCACCCCGAGTCTAGGGCTTTCCTGTTGCAATTACCTCTCCTTAAGTTGGAGGATACGTAGCTAAGTTGGTTATATCACTGGTTAATAGACACTAGCGAGGCAGGGAATCCCATGTTTCTAGACTGGAACAATATAATTGGACGCCCCTGGTGGGGGAGGATGTGGCCGAGATTGAGGGTTTGAGGGGATGGGGAGGTCCTAAGCCCGCAGTGTGTTCCCCTATGGGGCGGGTGGCGGATACCTCGCCTGCTTCCTGCACCCTTACAAATACAGGAAAGATCCTGCTTTTCCATACAACCGCACCTCCCTCCCCAGCCTAGCGATATCCCTGCCTCCTCCAGTCTTATGTCCATGCAGAATGCTTTTTCTATCTCACTTTAGCTATTGAGACTCGACAACCCAAGCTTATACGTTTGACATGTTCTAAGTATTTGCACAAACGTTATTCTATTTCATTTTTCTCTTTGGTACGCCCTGCATTATGAGGCTCCGCCTCGGATTTATTTGTACCTTTCATTCCCTTATACCTTTATCCTATGTACTGTTTGATACAAAAGTTTTGTCTGACATTTTTATTAATAATAAAAATTTATTGAAAGAAAAAGTTGCCCGCAGAAACCTAGGTCATCTCAACCCTTCTCTACTTTGCTACCGACGACCTCTATGACAAAATCTCACCCCTATCCTGCACCGACCTAGACATTTCTGTCTACAACGCTTCTAGCTACTAGCCTCCCTGAACTCACTGGCCCCCCTCGCTACACACAGAATCAGGCCCTGACCCCTTCAACCTTGGCAAGCAGATGATACTAGAAGTCATAGTCACGCTCATGAGCGCCTGTGGCGTAAGACTAAGTCTCAGAAAGACTTCAACCAATATATATCTGCCCTCCAAAAATACAATTCCAGCCTCCTCACTGCCAAGCAGACCTATTTTATCTCTCTCATTAACAACTTATCATCCCGTCCCTGACAAATCTTCTCTACCTTCAACTCTCTACTTCATCCTCCTCTGCCTCCACACACTAACTCACTCACTGCCCAGGAGATTGCCAATCACTTCAAACAGAAGATTGATACAATTCGTGAGGAGATCTCTACCGTTCAGATACCCTCCATGCTTTACACCTCATGCCCACACCCACAGGTACAATCATTATTTCCCTCTTTCAAACCCACCACTATAGACGAGGTAGCTAAACTACTTGCTAATGTCCATCTTACCACCTGCCCTCTGGATCCTGTTCCCTCGCAAATGCTATATTCACCCTCTGGCTCTTTTCTACACTCTGTAACCCACATCTTCAATCTCTCCCTTTCTTCTGGCATCTTCCCCAACTCCATAAAACATGTACTTGTCAGCCCCATACTTAAAAAGCCCTCACTGAACCAATCCATTCTTAACAACCTACACCCCATTTCCTTGCTCCCCTTTTTATCCAAACTCCTTGAACATCCGGTCTACAACCAACTGAGTGACCACTTTGCTAATAATAGCCTTCTTGATCCTCTTCAGTCTGGATTTCGTACCCAACACTCCACAGAAACTGTAACAAACGATATACTAACAGCCAAAACAATGGACACTACTCTGTACTCCTACTCTTGGACCTCTCTGCTGCCTTTGACATGGTTGACCACCCACTCCTCCACAATAAAACTCAATGCCTTTGTTCTCTGCGACTGTACTCTTCGCTGGTTCTCCACCTACTTATCCAACCACAGAGTTACAATTCTACTTCCTCCTCTCCTCTTCCATTCTCTGTTGGGGTCCCCCAAGTTTCTCTTCTTGGACCTCTCCTATTTTCAATCTACACCTCCCTCCCTGGGTCATGGCTTCCAATACCACCCCTACGCTGACGATACCCAAATCTATTTCTCTACCCCTCAGCTCACTTCCTTTGTCTTCTCACGTATCACTAATTTACTAACAGATATATCAATCGCTTTGTGTCTGCTACTCCTCTCTGCCAATCCCTGCACTGGTTCCTTTCACCCAACAAATTAAATTAAAAATACTAACAACTTCTTTCAAAGCCATCCACAACTTAGCCCCCAGCTATATCACTAGCCTAGTCTCTAAATACCAACCTATTCGTTCTCTTCATTCCTCTCAACACCTTCTGCTCTCTAGCTCCCTTGTCTCCTCCTCGCATGCTCATCTCCAGAGCCTCTCCAATCCTATGGAATGCCTTACCCCAATCTGTCCGATTATTTCCTACTCTATTTGCCTGAAAACACTTATCTTCAGAGAAGTCTATCCTACACATATCTAACAACTGTATTTTCATTTTCTCCATCACCTCATCCCCCAACACTATTACCTTTTTTGTTCCACTTGACCCTCCTTTCTGGATTGTAAGCTATAACGAGCAGGGCCCTATGATTCCTCCTGTATTGATTTGTATTGTAACTGTACTGTCTTGCCCCCGTGTTGTAAAGCACTGCGTAAACTGTTGGCGCTATATAAATCCTGAATAATAATAATATCTTTATACAAGAATAAGCATCCAGAGATGTGGGAGAGTAACTGTGGCAGATGTCAGCATCCCTGATGTGATGAGGTACTGAAACGTTAAGTGTACCCACTTGTATAACAGGTGGTGTCATGGGGATATCCGGTGGGCTGGGGTAGAATGGGATATGCTAAGCATTCTTCTCTTAAATGCTATACTTTTTTTGCGTGGAAGAGAGCACTGAAGCATCAAGTGTCCCAACTTTGCTGCTTAGTCTCCTTATTGGAGCCTGCTCTGGTGCATGGTTGATCTGAGCCTGGCCTGGGTGTCATGGAAGAAATCCTGTTAAATGTGTACAACAGGTGTTGTCATGGGTATAGGCAGTGTGCTGAGAGTGGGATATGCTAAGTATGCCTCTCTTAAATGCTATACTATTTTGTGTGGAAGAGAGAGCACACTGTCACAGGTCCCTGGACTTTCTGCATAGGAGGGTTTTCTTTGAACCCGTGGTGGACTCAATGTTGTCTATCCCATGTGTTACCACTGCAAAGCTCTGTCATTTAGCCCTAACTAAATGAGTGCATTCCCCTGCGAGGCATTCATGGAATGGATGTGGATTAAGGGGGTTCAGCATATCCTGATTGAGTTGCAATGTTGGCACAATAAGGTGGCCAGAAGTGTGCAGATAAAGAGTCTTATAAGCACCGAATCAGTAGGAAAGGAACTTCTAGCTGGAAGGTAGAAAAGAACCACTAAATTTAAATAGGTGAACGTTATAATAACATTAATAAATCATAGAGTAGAGTAAATACCATTTATCCCAATAGCTAATAACACAATGTTTTACATTCCCCTTGGTACGTTAATGCAGCCAAAATTGTACACCACACCATGAATTATAAAAAAAAGGAAATAATACCAACTTTATTTGTTCATAACCAAGTTAAAAACATGGCACATCATACATTATGCATTAGCTCTGGTATAAGATCAACCTGTAGGGGCCTCCAGAGCAGGATGTATTCATGGAGAAATTCTGTCGACGCAGTAAAATATAAGGGGGGTGTCACTAGGGTTAATAGTCAGGTTGATGTTTTTACCAGAGCTGATGCATATTATATGATGTGCCATGTTTTTAACTTTGATATCACAAGGGATATCTGACGCCCTGTTTTTTTAACCCCCCAAAATAAAGAAACCCCTGGTCAGGGGCCCTAAAATCCTTCTTGCTCTCTGTGTGTGTTCTGTTCAACCCATACCTCCGTTACATTCACTTTTATACAATTCATGCTGTGGTATACAATTTTAGTAGGAAATAGCAAAAAGCAAGGCGCTGAGGTTATTACCAAGAACCAAAACGCCTTTATTAAAAGCAGCATACTTACATGTCAGAAATCACCAATCCACCAGTGGATAGTAACACAGCAGGTAGAGGGACCAGAGCTGATCAGCTGAAGATGAAGAGGCCCTCTTTATCAAATGCAAAGGGAAAGCCAGCTGGAGACGCAGCCAGTCCACACTACCTGCTGGAGCCTTGGAGCTCTCCTTCTGCTGCATGCTTGGCAGCCATCCATTGCCTGTGTATCTTCAGCTGATCAGCTCTGGTGTCTCTACCTGCTGTGTTACTATCCACTGGTGGATTGGTGATTTCTGACATGTAAGTAAGGATGAGCACTGGCGTATTCGCACAGCCCACGTGCAGAGCCTGCCAGGAAGTCGGCACTGTGCTGCGCTAAACACTGATGGTGAGACATTTCCCGATCTCTGCAGCCGTGCATTGGGACAATGTCCCACTGCCTGTGATTAGCGCAGCGCCGTGCCGACTTCCTGGCGGGCTCTGCATGTGGAGTATGCAAACACGCCTGAACTCATCCTTACATGTAAGTGTGCTGCTTTTAATGTGTTTTTGTGCTTGGTATTAACCTCAGTTCCCTGCTTTTTACTATTTTCTACTTTTATGAGGTGATCCTGCCGAGATCTTACAGAAGCTGCAGAGGTGAACCATCCATTCATCCATCTGCTCTTAATTCATCCATCATCCATCCATCCCATCTTCCTTTATCCATCATAGAGGAGCCGCACTGGTTATTGAACGTCATTTTTCTCAGGTCATCGTATGTGTTGTATGTCACTGCGTTCTTGACGTTAGGAATTTCCAACAACATTTGTGCAACCGTGTGTATGCAAGACAAGTTTGAGCCAACATCCGTCGGAAATAAATTCAGGATTTTGTTGTCGGAATGTCCGATCGTGTGTACGCGGCATTAGTGTGTTTATCCATAGACTAATTTTCAATACATTGGACAGAGGTGTGCTGGATACTTTGTGTAACTTTTACACGTTTCTATGTTTTGGTATACAATTTTGGCTGCATTAAAATCCCAAGGGGAATGTAAGATATTGTGTTATTAACGTGATCATAACATTAACTATTAGGCTGAATAGTAAAACAATACAGATTGGGAATAACACGAATGCTGTGTACACACAATTGGACATTCCGACAACAAAATCCTGGATTTATTTCCGACGCATGTTGGCTCAAACTTGTCTTGCATACACACGATCACACAAATGTTGTCGGAAATTCAGATCGCCAAGAACGCGCTGACGTACAACACATACGACAGCACTATAAAAGGGAAGTTCAATACCAAGTGCACCACCCTTTGGGCTCCTTCTGCTAATCTCGTGTTTATCTTGTGTTAGTAGAAGTTTGGCGAGAGACGATTCGCGCTTTTCAGCCTCGTGCGTTTCACATTTTACTGCTCTTCAGTTTGTGCTTGTGTGTTCTTATCTGCTTTTCAGTATGCGTAGTCAGTTTGTATCTGGTTTTCAGTGCGTTCTTATCTGCTCGTTTCTGATTTTCAGCTCGCTCTTCTCAGGCCTTTCCGTTTTTTAGTGCGTTCTGTTAGTTCATTCTGACCAGCCGACTGTTTGTGCAGGGGTTTGGTGTTGGGGTTCTTACTTTGACCCAAGCCCAGTACATGAACAGGGCGGGGAGGAGTTCATGGACAAAGAATTGGTTACTCCAGCGTGACCAATTCTCTCATATGCCTTTATTGCAGGAGATCCGTGAGAATTCCTGAAATCATCAGGATTATTATCTCAGGATGACAGACCCCATTTTTCACAGTTTGTTGGCTTTGCTGTCCCCTTATATTACGAAGCAGGACATCTGCATGCGGCAAGCCATCACTCCTAGACAGAGGCTAGTCGCCACGTTGCAGTACTTTGCTATGAGGAGAAGCCTGCAGGACCTCAAGTTCTCGACAGGCATCTCCCCCCAGGCTCTGGGGATCATTATTCCAGAGACCTGTTCTGCCATCATTCAGGTCCTGCAGAAGAACTGTATTAAGGTAAGTTTTATCCTTTAACATCACATTCTATGTATTTAACCACTTGCCGACGGCCGCATGTACATTTACGTCAACAGAATGGCACGGACAGGCAAATGGGCGTACAGGTACATCCCTTTAACCACTTCAGCCCCGGAAGGATTTACCCCCTTCCTGACCAGAGCACTTTTTACAATTTGGCACTGTGTCGCTTTAACTGCTAATTGCGCGGTCATGCAATGCTGTACCCAAACAAAATTTGCATCCTTTTTTTCCCACAAATAGAGCTTTCTTTTGATGGTATTTGATCACCTCTGTGGTTTTTATTTTTTGCGCTATAAACGGAAAAAGACCAAAAATTTTGAAAAAAATATGATATTTTCTACTTTTTGTTATAAAAAAAATCCAATAAACTCAATTTTAGTCATACATTTAGGCCAAAATGTATTCGGTCACATGTCTTTGGTAGAAAAAATGTCAATAAGCGTATATTTATTGGTTTGTGCAAAAGTTATAGCGTCTACAAACTAGGGTACATTTTCTGGAATTTACACAGCTTTTAGTTTGACTCATTTCTTGAGGTGCTAAAATGGCAGGGCAGTACAAAACCCCCCCAAATGACCCCATTTTGGAAAGTAAACACCCCAAGGAAATTGCTGAGAGGCATGTTAAGCCCATTGAATATTATTTTTTTTTGTCCCAAGTGATTGAATAATGACAAAAAAAAAAATTTACAAAAAGTTGTCACTAAATGATATATTGCTCACACAGGCCATGGGCATATGTGGAATTGCACCCCAAAATACATTTAGCTGCTTCTCCTGAGTATGGGGATACCACATGTGTGGAACTTTTTGGGAGCCTAGCCGCGTACGGGGCCCCGAAAACCAATCACCGCCTTCAGGATTTCTAAGGGCGTAAATTTTTGGTTTCACTCCTCACTACCTATCACAGTTTTGAAGGCCATAAAATGCCAAGATGGCACAAACCCCCCCAAATGACCCCATTTTGGAAAGTAGACACCCCAAGCTATTTGCTGAGAGGCATGGTGAGTTTTTTGCAGCTCTCATTTGTTTTTGAAAATGAAGAAAGACAAGAAAAAAAAATGTTTTTTTTCTTTTTTCAATTTTCAAAACTTTGTGGCAAAAAGTGAGGTCTGCAAAATACTCACTATACCTCTCAGCAAATAGCTTGGGGTGTCTACTTTCCAAAATAGGGTCATTTGGGGGGGGGGGGGTTGTGCTACCTGGGCATTCCATGGCCTCCGAATCTGTGATAGGCAGTGAAGAGTGAAATCAAAAATGTACGCCCTTAGAAAGCCTGAAGGCGGTGCTTGGTTTTCGGGGTCCGTACGTGGCTAGGCTCCCAAATGTGGTATCCCCATACTTAGGAGAAGCAACAGAATGTATTTTGGGGTGTAATTTCACATATTCCCATGGCATGTTTGAGCAATATATCATTTAGTGACAACTTTGTGCAAAAAAAAAAAAGTGTCTTTATCCCGCAACTTGTGTCACAATATAAAATATTCCATGGACTCGACATGCCTCTCAGAAAATAGCTTGGGGTGTCTACTTTCCAAAATGGGGTCATTTGGGGGGGTTTGAACTGTCCTGGCATTTTATGCACAACATTTAGAAGCTTATGTCACACATCACCCACTCTTCTACCCACTTGAAGACAAAGCCCTTTGACACTTTTTGTTTACATGAAAAAAATATTTTTTTTGCAAGAAAATTACTTTGAATCCCCAAAAAATTATATATTTTTTTAAAGCAAATGCCCTACAGATTAAAATGGTGGGTGTTTCATTTTTTTTTCACACAGTATTTGCGCAGCGATTTTTCAAACGCATTTTTTGAGGAAAAAACACACTTTTTTAAATTTTAATGCACTAAAACACACTATATTGCCCAAATGTTTGTTGAAATAAAAAAGATGATCTTAGGCCGAGTACATGGATACCAAACATGACATGATTTAACATTGCGCACAAACGTGCAGTGGCGATAAACTAAATACATTTTTAAAAGCCTTTAAGAGCCTTTACAGGTTACCACGTTAGATTTACAGAGGAGGTCAACTGCTAAAATTACTGCCCTTGATCTGACCTTAGCGGTGATACCTCACATGCATGGTGCAATTGCTGTTTACATTTGACGCCAGACCGACGCTTGCGTTCGCCTTTGCGGGAGAGCAGGGGGGGACAGGGGTGCTTTTTTTTTTCTTTATTATTTTTTTGCTTTTTTATCTTATTTTTAAACTGTTCCTTTCATTTTTTTTAAATCATTTTTATTGTTATCTCAGGGAATGTAAATATCCCCTATGATAGCAATAGGTAGTGACAGGTACTCTTTTTTTTGAAAAAATTGGGGTCTATTAGACCCTAGATCTCTCCTCTGCCCTCAAAGCATCTGACCACACCAAGATCAGTGTGATAAAATGCTTTCCCAATTTCCCAATGGCGCTGTTTACATCTGTCGAAATCTAAGTCATGAAATGCTCGTAGCTTCCGGTTTCTTAGGCCATAGAGATGTTTGAAGCCACTCTGGTCTCTGTTCAGCTCTATGGTCAGCTGGCTGAATCACCGTCTGCATTCTCAGGTTCCCTGTTGGGACAAGAGAGCCAGAGAAAAACATGGAAGACGGTGGGGGGGGCCACTAGGATTGCTTTTACATGAAAGCCGACCGCTGGCTGAAAAGAATGATACCTAGATTATATCTAAACCTGCAGGCATCATTCTGGTATAACCACTCAAAGTCCAGCAACATACCAGTACGTTGCTGGTCCCTGTTGGGCATATATTGTAATCTTTTTTTTTTTTCGTGCAGCCTGTGGGCTTAACGAAAAAAAGAGATTGATCGGTGGGTTTGCCCACCATTAAAATACCTCCCTTCATCCACCCACTTCTAATGATGGGCACACATGCACCATTTATATATGCCGAAGCATGGGGGCATCTGCCCCAAAAGTTAGGAGCAAATCGCTCCTCCTCCCCTGCTGCCCCCATGCTTCGGCATATATCACCTCCGCTGGAGTCACGGCTTTATATATCGTGGGAGCAAACGCTGTTGCTGTCAAGATAAATAAATCCACTCTGCAGCTGAATGGCGTACCTGAAGATAAAAAAATGGTTAACGATAAAACACAGTAAACAGTAAGGTATAAAAAATTGCATACCTGAAAAGCAAACATGATAAAACATAATAACAATAAAACATTGCAGAATAGAATACAGTAAAAAAGAGCAGAACAATGGAGGGGAATAGAGAGAGAGAGAACAGTAAAACAACAACTATTTTTTTTTTTTATTTTATATATTTTTTGTGTTTTTTTTTTTTTACACTTTTTTTTGTAAATGTAACTTTTATAACTGTAACCGGTTCCAGGTTCGGGTCTCTCAAAATGCAATGGCATCTTGGGAGACCCTGTGAAATTGTGCCTAGTCTGTGCAATGCTGTACCCTACGCTAATACTCAACTAGTGTATGGTAGAGTTCAAAAGATTCACCAATGCAAAGACCAGGATTGTCAGGACAGGAGGGACAATAATAGCGGGTGTCATGCCTATATCCACGCTTGCTGCAGACACGACATCTTTTTTGTGGGGGTTCGTTGGGTAGGGGTACTCGGGAGGACATAAAGAAAATGCCTCTCATGCAGCCGACTGCATTTGGTTGGGGATGTGAACGGGGGAAGTACTGGTGCTGCAGAAGTGGTGGGTTCCCAATTAGGATTGGCGAATGCAGCAGGAAGGGCATTATGGGCATGACGGGCCTGTGTTTGTCTTCTTCTTGGTGGCGGCGGGACACTACTTGTGCTTGCCACCTCACCAGCTTGACCTGCACTTATGGAATCGCCACGTCACCAAGTGTTACTGCAGTGCTGGTTTGACTACAACCGGGGAGTACTAGGCCGCTGGTGCTTGCCAGTTCACCAAAACGCTACCAACAAAACTGTTAGCAATCTCAGGGATCAGGCCTTACTCTGCGAACGCTGCAGTTATGTGTTTAGTGTTTTGTAAGTGACAGTGAGCGATCGATACTGCACTTGGGTGGGCTGGACGGAGGGGCAAAACGCAGGTGCTAGCAGGTATCTGGGCTGATCCTGCTAACACTGAGTTTTTGGGAACCCTAAACTGCTGGGGACACTAGTATAGATCTGGTCGGATAAGATATTGATCCGTTCAGATACTATACCACTAAGGGAGGTGTATGGTGCGTGGGTGTTAGTGGTACTGGCACTAACCTGACGCTGCCTGAGGCTGGTGCTCGCCAGTTCACCAAAACGCTACAAAAAAAAACTGTTAGCGATCGCAGGTATCAGGCCTGACTCTGCGAACGCTGAAGTTATGCGTTTAATGTTTTGTAAGTGACAGTGATCGATCGATACTGCACTTGGGTGGGGTGGGCTGGGCTGGGCCAGGCGGAATGGCAAAACGCAGGTGCTAGCAGGTATCTGGGCTGATCCCGCTAACACTGCGTTTTTGGGAACCCTAAACTGCTGGGGATGCTAGTATAAATCTGATCGGATCAGATATTGATCTGTTCAGATACTATACCACAAAGGAAGGTGTATGCTGCGTGCGTGGGTGTTAGCGGTACTGGCGCTAACCTGGCGCTGCCTGGGGCGTCGCATACCCTATCTGAACCTAAAACCTAACTTATATCACCGTCGGGCGATCAGGGGGCTAAACCTTTATTAGGTAATAAACGGCGGGTGCCCTGACACTATAAAAAATAAACTAACTAACCAGCGTCACCCGTAACAGTGATCACTGGTGAAAGGGTTAACTAGGGGGCAATCAAGGAGTTAAAACCTTTATTAGGTAGTATATGGGGGTCTCTGGCACTACAAAAACACTGACGGCAAACCTATATATTTACCTCCCTACCTAGCGTCACCCGTGACACTAATACAGCGATCAGAAAAACGATCACTTAGTGACACTGGCGATGGGGGGTGATCAAAACTTTATTAGGGGGGGTTAAGGAGTATCCTAGACCTAAAGGGGGCTAACCCTAACTGCCCTACCACACTAACTGTCACAAACTGACACCAATGGAGTAATCAGAAAAAAAACTGCTTGGTGTCACTGTGACGGGGGGGGGGGATGATTAGCAGGTGATCAGGGGGTGATCGGGGGGGGGGGTGATGGGGGGTGTAAAGTGTGCCTAGTGTGTTTTTACTGTGTGTGTAGTGTTTGTGCACTCACATCGATGTCTTCTCTCCTCGGCTCCGAAACGGAAAATACCGAGCCGAGGAGCAATGACATCACTTCCTCTGCCGCTGTTTACTATACAGCAGCAGAGGAAGAATCTCATTGGCTGGGAGCGATTGCGAGGGGGTGGCCATGAATGGATGGCCTCCCCCTCACCTCTGATTGCTCCGGGACAGAAGCTGACCGCCTCGGGCACTGGGGGGGGCAAGTAAAGTACCCATACGTTACTTTGCCTGCCCGTGCCATTCAGTATATCTGCGTGAGGCAGTCGGCAAGTGGTTAAATTTGCCACCATGTGGTCACGTGCGTGCCGCTGGCGGCGGCGCACGCGCGACCCTGCCGCGACCGCCACGAGTGTGATCGCGGGTACCGAGGACTTTATGTCCACGGGGATACCTGCGATCATCTCACGGAGAGGAAGAATGGGGAAATGCTGATGTAAACAAGCATTTCGCCGTTCTGCCTAGTGACAGGACACTGATCACAGCTCCCTGTAATCGGGAGCGGTGATCAGTGTCGTGTCACACATAGCCCATCCCCCCCACATTTAGAACACATCCCTAGGACACACTTAACCCCTGCAGCACCCCCTCCTGGTTAACCCCTTCACTGCCAGTCACATTTACACAGTAATCAATGCATTTTTAATCGCACTGATCGCTGTATAAATGTGAATGGTCCCAAAATAGCGCCAAAAGTGTCCGATCTGTCCGCCATAATGTCACAGTCATGATAAAAAAACGCTGATCGCCGCCATTACTAGTAAAAAAAAATATTAATAAAAATGCCATAAAATTATCCCCTATTTTGTAGACGCTATAACTTTTGTGCAAACTAATCAATAAACGCTTATTGCGATTTTTTTTGTTGTTGTTTTTTTTTTTTTTGTTTTTACCCAAAAAATGTAGAAGAATACATATCGGCCTAAACTGAGAAAAAAAATGTTTTTTTTATATTTTTTGGGGGGATATTTATTATAGCAAAAAGTAAAATTTATTTTTGCTTTTTTTCAAAATTGTCGATTTTTTTTTTGTTTATAGCGCAAAAAATAAAAACCGCAGAGGTGATCAAATACCACTAAAAGAAAGCTTGTGGGGAAAAAAGGACGTCAATTTTGTTTGGGAGCCATGTCTCACGACCGCGCAATTGTCAGTTAAAGTGACGCAGTGCCGAATCACAAAAAGTGCTCGGGTCTTTGGCCAGCCAAATGGTCCGGGGCTTAAGTGGTTAATGTTTGCTAATGTATTGTATTTCTTTCATCATTCCCCAATTACCATTATTGTAATATGCTGTGAATGTCCTCTTTGTCCTCATGCATGCTGGAAGTTTTTAAAGTTTTTTTTTTGTCCTTCATGCATATTTGCCTTCACTAACTTCCCCAGCATGCTATCCTGGGCCCATACACACCTAGCCTAGTCACGTAACAATGTATTTTGTCAGCTCCATTGTACTGCTTTACCCTAAACACCACCTAAAATGCGTTTAAATGTTATTTTTGTCCTTAAATTCAGGCAGAGTGCCAGAGGCTTTTTTTGGGGTCCCAAACACATTTAGAATCCCCCCAAATGCTAAATCAACCGATGCCAATCCTCTGCTGACTTTGCCAAACCCATACACACTATACCTACCTCTTTTGTGTTCATATTTATGGATGAATTTACCAAAGCATGCAGTGAAAGGGCCTGCCTGAATACTTTCAAATGGTACTGTTTAAAGTTTTGTTCACCTATTATCTTTGATAGGTAATTGCAGAATGTAAAAATGTGCTTCAATTTAGACAGTGTGTATTCATATTTTTGGATTATGACACTTCTTACCTGGCAAGTGGCCGGACTTTCCCAACGTCCACATTGTCCCACCCCCTAACTCGGGGTCATACTATTACAACTATAAGGGGTTTAATAGTATAGTGATGTTGGTGGTGGTGTCAGTGACATACGAGTTTTTGTATGTGGATGTGGGTAAGAATGGCTGGATGTCGGATGGTTGAGTCATCACCCAGACTGAGTTCTACAGACAGCTCCAGAGTGGTGGCTTGGGATTGCCACCTGCGGAAGACAACGTGGCTGGTCTATCATTCCTCTTCGCCGCTGATGAAGCGTTTGGGCTTGGTGAACACCTGATGCAGCCATTCCCCATTAGGACCCTCACCCCAGACCAGAGGGTTTTCAACTACTGGATGGCCAGAGCCAGAAGAGTGGTGGACAATGCTTTTGGCATAATGGCCAGCCAGTTCCGCCTATTCCTGATGCCAATTCACATGGTGGAATATAAACTAAACCATATAGTACTTGCATGCTGCATTATGCACAACTTTCTAAGGAGAAATGCTTTGAATTATGTGGCCTCAGTTGGGTCTGAAGCTGGATTTCCAGATCAGTCAACCCTGATGGCACTTGAAGCGGGCCGTCCTGGCTTGCCCCTCCTAAAGCATATGGAAAAATCAATACAGCGCTGCGTAAGCTGTAGGTAAAACAGCAGCCAAGACAACTATAGACCCAAGTAGTAAATATAAGTGTAAAAGTGTAGCGCTATAAAACCAAATCAAAAAATGAGAAAATGAAAAAACAGTGTCTTTAAACCTGAATTGAAAAAGTATATATATAATCATATGCTAATGTGAAAATTATATTATATTGTGCACTCCATACAGTGCATATGTAATGTGCAGAACTAGTGAGACAATATTGAAAGAGGAAAACACCAAAATCCCAACTAAAATATGTAAATAACGGTCCAAACACAATCGGTAAGAACCAATGGCTATTAAAGTCCAAACACTCCTAAATAGAAATAAAAATAACGCCACAGGAATCTGTAAAGATGTCAGAGTCCACCAATGTTGCAGAGAAGGTAAGAAATGGTGAAGAAGCCACCACCAAGGGTCTTGGGGGGCTTACCAGATGTAAATGACTTGGGAAGACTTATGCCATCCAAGTCATAAAGGCTTTGAGACCAACTGATCACAAGGGTACATCTCCTTAAACAACCATATCAGATCACAGGTCGAAGCAGCAGATATATGAATAAAGCCACAGTAATCTGTATATAGGTTAGAGACCACCAACATTGCAGGAAAGATATTAATGGTGAAGAGGCCGCCACCAAGGCTATTAAGGGGCTTACCAGATGTAGATGACTTGGGGAGACTTATGCCATCCAAGTCACAAAGGCTTTGAGACCAACTGGTCAGAAGGGTACATCTCCTTAAATAGCCTCAATGGATCCCAGGTCAAGGCGGCAGCTCAGCACTCAGTCACCAGATGTAGATGACTTGGGGAGACTTTATTCCATCCAAGTCACAAAGGCTTTGAGACAACTGGTCAGAAGGGTACATCTCCTTAAATAGCCTTAATAGATCTCAGGTCAAGGCGGCAGCTCAGCATTCACGGTCACTTTCATCAGAGAGTTCACAATATTGCCTCCTTTAACATCCAAAACATTCAGTAATTGAAGAGGTGTTTTGTACCAAGTGGAAGGTGCCCACGTATCCAAAATATCTTTACACCTGTTCTGTGTATCAGCCTTTACATCTGGTCTGTGTATCATTACCCCCCCAAAGCACCCACAAAGTCCTTCAAAAATATCTGGAATACTTTGCAGGTAGGGGGGCCATTGATATGAAAGCAAATGTTTGAGAAATATTTTTAAAATACATTTTTATTTTAAACTGAAATAATATTTAATTTGATTTACTGCTTGTGTTTCTTTTAGCTGTCTCCTAGGTTCTCCAATGGGCTTTTCTTTTTGGCCATTTTCTTCAATAGTGCAAACTTTATTTATTTGATACATGAGGTGACAATCTCTTCAGATAACTATTATGTTGTGGGTCTGCTACACACACACCTTGTTTTTGTTGTTAATGTATGTAATGCATTAATGATAAAAACATCCTTTTCAGCACCATGAATTAATTGTTTTGAGTCCCAAAAATGGCCTGATTGTGGCAAATTTTAGAGCACTGTGGGGGTTATTTACAAAAGGCAAATCCACTTTGCATTACAAGTGCAGTGAAACTGCACTTGTAGTGCAAAGTGGATTTGCCTTAAGTAAATAACCCCCATTGTCACTGTAAACACCAACTTTTACTCCAAAAACTGGTATTGAGTAGGGATGAGCCGAACACCCCCCGGTTCGGTTCGCACCAGAACCTGCGAACGGACCGAAAGTTCGCACGAACGTTAGAACCCCATTGACGTCTATGGGACTCAAACGTTCAAAATCAAAAGTGCTCATTTTAAAGGCTAATTTGCATGGTATTGTCCTAAAAAGGGTTTGGGGACCCGGGTCCTACCCCAGGGGACATGTATCAATGCAAAAAAAACTTTTAAAAACGGCCGTTTTTTCGGGAGCAGTGATTTTAATGATGCTTAAAGTAAAAAAAAAAAAAGTGAAATATTCCTTTAAATATCGTACCTGGAGGGTGTCTATAGTATGCCTGTAAAGTGACGCGTGTTTCCCGTGTTTAGAACAGTCCCTGCACCAAATGTCATTTTCAAAGGAAAAAATCTCATTCAAAACTGCTTGCGGGTTTAATGTAATGTCGGGTCATGGCAATATGGATGAAAATCAGTGAGACAAACGGCATGGGTACCCCCCAGTCCATTACCAGGCCCTTTGGGTCTTGTATAGATATTAAGGGGAACCCTGCACCCAAATTAAAATAAGGAAAGGTGTGAGGCCACCAGGCCCTATATACTCTGAACAGCAGTATACAGGCGGTGCAAACAAGACAGGGACTGTAGGTTTGTTGTTAAGTAGAATCTCTTTGTAATTTTGAACGGGTACATTTTTAACGTGTTTAGCTCCAGCCAAAAAATCTTTTTTAAGCTTTTTGGAAAACATAGGGAAGGGTTATCACCCCTGTGACATTTGTTTTGCTGTGTTTCCTCCTCTTCAGAAGATTTCACCTCACTTTTTGTCCCAAAGAAAAATGTTTTTTTGAAAATTTGGGTTTTTTTGTGGAACAAGGATTGGAAAGCATCAGTGGAAAGGAGAATTTTTTTTCCCATATTAACTCTTACAGGAGAGAATTTCCCTTCCTAGGGGTAGATTTCATCTCACTTCCTGTTGTCTCCTTCCATTTGCAAGTAGGAGTCGTTTGTAAGTTAGATGTTTGAAAGTAGGGTCCTGCCGTATATACTCAGCAGAAATTTGGGCCTTAGGTGTTGCTGTGGCCACAACACTGTAAGCCCTCACAGGGCCCTGCTGTGAAATATTAGATCAAGAATTGTAATTACATGCCCCTGTTGAACAGGAGCTGAAAAATTGGGCCTTAGGCACTGGTGCTGGTGCCACAACACTGCAACCCCTCACAGACACTCTAGTTGGAATGCAGGAACGAGCCCTGCTGCAAAGTATTACATCAAAAATTGTAATTACACGCCCCTGTTAAACAGGGGCTGAAAAATTGTGCCTTAGGCACTGGTGGTGGCGCCCAGAACCAAAGATGTTCTTACAAGCTATCAGCGTGATGATTGAGGAGGAAGAGGATAATTACTCAGGGATAGTCACTCAGCATCAGCATAGGCAGTCTTTGAAGGGATCTGAGATTTCAAAAAAAATTATTCGGTTACATCAGCATCAGGTGCTTGGTAGCTGGTTGTAATCCAAGACTGATTCATTTTTATGAAGGTCAGTCGATCGACCGAGTCGGTGGACAGACGCACCCTGTGATCGGTTACCACGCCTCCAGCAGCACTGAATGTGCGTTCTGAAAGAACGCTGGATGCAGGACAGGCCAGTAGCTCAATTGCATACTGTGCAAGCTCTGGCCAGTGATCCATCCTCAAGACCCAGTAACCCAGAGGATTTTCGGTGGGAAAGGTGTCCAAGTCTGATCTTGCCCCTAGGTATTCCTGCACCATGTAAAACAGACGCTGGCGATGGTTGCTGGAACCGATCATACCTTGGGGCTGCGGACCAATAAAATTGTCTGAACGCATCGGTCAGACGGCCACCTTCTCCACCGCTCCTTCTTTGACTGACCGAAGCCTCAGCAACACGTTGTCCAGAAACAGGAGTTTGTAACCTCCCAGTCTCTGGGAACGCATTGCACAGACCTTTCTGCAAGGCCTCCCGAAGATGTTTCATCCTCTGCTCCCTCTGCGATGGCAGGATAAGGTCCGCAACCTTACCCTTGTAACGTGGATCAAGGAGGGTTGCCAGCCAGTATTGGTCCTTCTCCTTGATACCACGAATACGAGGATCCTTACGCAGGCTTTGCAGGATCAGGGAGGCCATGCAGCGTAGGTTTGCTGAGGCATTCGGTCCGGAGTCCTCTGGGTCACTAAGGACGACAACGTCCGGAGCCACCTCCTCCCAGCCACGTACAAGTCCATGTGTTTCTTGGGACTGATCCCTTAAAGACTGCTGCTGATGCTGAGTGCCAGGCTTCACCTCCATACTGACACAATCTTCCTCCTCCTCGTCCTCTTCCTGTGTGATCGGCGGGCACGCAGGAACATTGTCTGGATAAAGGGGGCCTTGAGAGCTAAGGAAGTCCTCCTCTTCCTGCCTCTGTTCTGCCTCTGTTCTGCCTCAAGTGCCCTGTCCATTATTCCACGCAGCGTGTGCTCCAACAGATGGACAAGGGGGACAGTGTCACTAATGCATGCACTGTCACTGCTCACCATCCTCGTGGCCTCCTCGAATGGTGACAGGACAGTGTATGCATCCCTGATCATGGCCCACTGGCGTGGGGAAAAAAAAACAAGCTCCCCTGACCCTGTCCTGGTGCCATAGTCGCACAGGTACTCATTGATGGCCCTCTGCTGCGTGTGCAGCCGCTGCAGCATGGCCAACGTTGAGTTCCACCTGGTGGGCATGTCACAGATTAGGCGGTTCTTGGGCAGGTTAAACTCCTTTTGGAGGTCCGTCAGCCGAGCACTGGCATTATATGACCGGCGGAAATGCACACAGACTTTCC